>CM068493.1:9932874-10642874 GCA_034769265.1 Remorina albescens
TTCAGTTTGTGGAGACCATCAGCAGTAAGCAGACTGAGCTGGACACTTTTATCGCTGAGGGATATAAGACGGCCTTGTCTGAGGAGCGTCGCAGGTACTGCTTTCTGGTGGACCGCCAGTGTGCCGTGGCCAAGAACAGCAGTGCTTACCATGGCAAGGTAAGTCCAAATGTCACTTGAGCACAGAGCAGATTACTGTTTTACAGTAAAAGAGTGCCATAAAATCGGAATTGACAAGGAAATATTTAGGTTTTGGAGCTGAGATGTGCTGCAGCTGTTTGAGTGAATTTTGCCCTTTTTAAAAATCTAAACAACTTCCAAATCTCAAATATTTATATCTATCAATAGCTAAATAAGATTAATCAGATTTTTTCCACTGAAAACTAGCTAATCTGCTACATTAGGACAAACGTCAGAGGGGTTTGAGCGAGTTTTATCGAGTGTTGGAAACACTGTCATCAACTGTCAATGTCTCAGAAAAGGAAAGAAAAGACAAAAATCATTTGTCTCTCATTTGAAATCCGAAACTTTAGTTTGAGCTTGCAGAGCAGAGTATGTGTGTAGGGGCATCACCTCTCACAGCAAGAAGCTGATTGAAAAACTACCAAAAAGTTTTCAGGGCCTTTGACAGTGACATGAGTTTACGGCCAAAATTAGCACTGAACGTTTTAATCATGATGCCTTTTTTCACAGCAGCAGGTCATGAAGAAATCAAGTTCAGCCTGTTTCCAGTATTTCTGATCTTTCAGCTAGTAACGAACAGGTTTCTGTTCATTGTTGGGTTTGTTTAGTCAATTTATGAAACTTAACCTTTGTGCTTTTCATTTCTGTTTTATTTGGAACTCACCTGATGTAGATCAATGTTCCACCGAAGGAGCTTACAAGGAGATACATAATTCAAAGTCACTTTAGCTTTGACCACTCCCAGGGGCCTCTTCATTTTAAAATTTCATTAAGACCGCAGACAATGCCCAGCTGACATCCATATCTGAAGATGTAATCCATCATTGCACCATTGAGCAATGGTGAGAATTATCTTTCTTATTCAGTTCGTGAACACTTTTTATAGGAAATGGCATCAACATGCTAAATCCAGACCAAAGGGAATGAAAATAAAAGCTCACTGCAATCAACAGGACAAGGGTTTCAAACTGTTTTTCATATCCCCATATTGTTTACAGCAACAGTCACTGGAGAATTATATAATAATCCTCATAATTTTCACATCGTTGCTGAAATGTGAAACAAAGAGACTTTGAATTCAAACAGATTTCCTCTTGTATTATTCCATCTAATGTGTAGGAATGTTACTAAGTGGGATTTTGTAAGTTTTTCTTTCATTTCTGTGATTGTGTATATGCTACAAATGTCTGCCTACCCATTACCCAGGAACATCAAATTCTTGGGTAATGAAGTACATCATTCTCCTGGGATTACCGGTACGTGTGTGCTGCCAGCCTGAAGATGTGGCTGAACGAGGACCTAGTGTGTGTGTGTGTGTGTGTGTGTGTGTGTGTGGACTGTGCTGCTGCTTCATTTTTCAACATGGAGTCTAGTCATTAATCAGGATTGGGGGTGTGTGTGGGAAGAGTTCACCTTCAGCAAACTGAAGAACCCTTTCCCAAAGGGTTCATAGTGTGTGCGTGTGTGTGTGTATGTGACAGAGAGACAATGAAAGAAATGGAGTGCTACAGATTAACACGTACAAAAGGAAATGTCTGTGTTTTGTGCGTGCATGCATGTATATGCTGTGTATTTTGTATTTAGTATTAAATCCAAAGGCTGTGAGATGCTGCAATGGGCAGACTGGTTTTGTGTCAGTCTGTCCCACTGGCTCACCCACGCAGCACTTTATCATAGCGCTGCAAAGAGCAGTGGTCAAGGATACACAGTGAGGAACACCTTTGAGGATGGAGCGTTTTTAGAGAATAGAAAGAAAATTGAAGGTTCAGGAAAGAGATTGCCTTCACCTCCCCCCCCTCCCTCTGGTCACGTTTCAGACACATTAAAATATCACGTTTCTCTTGCACACTTTATGCTTCCTTTGGTTTTCCATTTGTGTTTCTTCAAACTCTCCTCCTTCCTTTCAGGGTAAAGACCTTCTGACCCAGAAGATCCCAGTGTGGCAACAGGCCTGTTCAGATCCCAACAAGCTGCCAGAGAGGGCCATGCTCCTCGCCCAGCAAATGGGCTCTGCTGCCCTTGGAGGCACGAGCCCCCTGCATACTTCCAAATCCAACCTGGTCATCTCAGACCCCATCCCTGGAGCCCAGCCTCTCCCTGTGCCCCCAGAGCTGGCCGTGTTCATGGGTAGTGGCCTTGGACACCCAGCGGTGAGTTTAGGAAATGAGAGATGATGAATGTTGCAGCCAGTATGCTGCAGTTACATACCAATAACCAAATTGCCTATAGCTAACCTTTTAGAGTTGTAGTTGTATGCAGGGAAACTACTTTGAATTTTGTGACATACTGTTATGTCACAATAATTTTTTGTTTCTGTTTTGTGTAGAAATCATCCCCTTTCTAAAGAGAAAAAGCTCTGCAGCTGTACTGCTGTAAAAGGAGCACATCTGTTTCGTCCTAATGTCAGCTCATCCCCCTTCAGCCCTCCATAGAGAAGCAAATCAGAGAGAGCAATTTAAAGATGCCACTCAACTTAATTAAATTTTTAAACTATATTTCATGCTGGGCAGCAGCAGCTGACAGACAACAGATTTAAATTCTCCAAAGTCAACTCCTATGCTACAAATTTTTTTTTTTTTTTTTTTTTTTTCAGAATAAATAAATATGAACCCAAATATATTAATCACAGCAGATCTCTTCAGCCTTGGCTATATTTTACCAGATGCCCACTGTAGTGTTGCAGAATAAAGCATTATTACATTGTTACATTTTGTATTATTGAATTCCCGTTTTCTGCTTTCTTTATTTCAGAGGCTGATGGGTCCTGATGGCATGTCTATGGTCAATGGGACAACAGGAGTCCATGGAGAGGAATATTGGACGGATGGAGGGACAATGTCTGTGTCTCAAGTCAGGCCTTCGTCCCCTCAGACCCAGGCACAGGGCCAGTCCCAGGCTCAGCCTCAGAGACAGGTCAGCGATGTCTACTCCAACACCCTCCCGGTGCGCAGGCCTGCCCCTGCCAAGAATAAGAACCCAGTGGGTAAGATATCCCAACGAACCCTACAATTGAATTAGCAACGAAAATCACTGGCAGAATGTTAAAATGATCATCATCATTTCACCTACATATATATTAAGAAGTATTTTGCCATCGAATAAATAGTGCAGTGACATTTAGATTGACATCACTTACCAATTTCTATGGGAGAGCTTCGAACTGCTGCCACTCAGTGGCAGGGACGACAGTCAGCAATCTCTTTGCAACAAGATTTGTGCAAAAAAACAAAAAACTGGCCTACTCATTTCAGCCATTGTCTCATATGAAGATTATATTTGGTGATTATACCAGTAAATCCAGCAGTGGTACGTGGATGTTTACAAATGCTGCACAAAGGCTTATTTGCAATATTGCTAAATTTAAAACATCTGACTGAGCCTAAATCTCACCAGTCAGCATCTCTGTTATGACCCCAGGTGATGCTGGTGTTCTGGACTCTTTTAACATTAGCTATCTCTTTGAGCCTGATCTCTGTCTGCAAACCCTTCAGGTGAGACACGGACCCTTCCCAGGTCAAGTTCCATGGCAGCAGGCCTGGAAAAGAATGGACGCTCCCGTGTGCAAGCCATCTTCTCCCACGCCGCAGGTGACAACAGCACCCTACTCAGCTTTTCTGAGGGAGATGTCATTACCCTGCTAGTGCCCGAAGCCCGCGATGGCTGGCACTACGGGGAGAATGAGAAGAACAAGATGTAAGTAATCTATTGATTTATTCCGTCTTGGCCAGAACTGCACGGTGGCCTTGGATATATATTTATATAACAAAGGTCTTTGCTTTTCTCAGGCGTGGCTGGTTTCCTTTCTCCTACACACGTGTGCTCCCTGACAGCGACAGTGAGAAGCTCAAAGTGAAGTATGTTGCATTTTCTCATACAACTAAATTAAATGTTGACTAAATGAGCTTGAATGAGTCTATCCTGAGGTCTTTGGCGTGTTTACCTCCCCAGTTTGCACCATGGGAAAAGTAGCAGCACAGGGAACTTGTTAGAGAGCGATGCATCACTGCCTACCCCTGACTACGGCCTGACCGCCCGACTGCTGGCACAGAGCCTAGCGCAGACCCGGCCACGCCCTTACAGCATGGCAGGCTTTGGCACACAGGTATGTACAATTTAACATGTGTAGTCCCCGTTAACGATACAGTTTTTGTGACTTGTTACACTCGCTCCCTTAATTTGTAACTTCCCATCTGGTTTATTCTCATGTTGAATAATTGGATATGAGTAATCCTGCAGTAACTGAAAAAGAGACTTTTGCTCAGTTTCTGCTGCCCTCCAGTGTTTGTATCGAAGCACGACAGGCACCCCATTCTGAGGCAAACGTGCACACAAAGTAAAGAATATTACTTCTCTCTTTTCAGCCTGCTATTGAGGATTATGATGGCCGCTTTGCCACAAGGTAAGTGCCTCATCTGCCCTCATCTCTAAGAGAGAATTGATAATATATGACTGCTGCTGCTATTTATTTAATTTGTATGATTTAGTGGAGATGGTAAACCATAACATAAAGATATAGACAAAGAGCCAGTGGATTTCAGATAGATGGAGATAACCTGAGCTACTGCATGCACAAGCTGGAACAATGGGGAGACAGCAAGGCAGCTGCTTAACATACACAGTGTCCAGAGTTAATGTTGCATACACACAAACTCCAGTTTGTGTACTCCAAAGGGTGTATGCATTCTGTGTACTGTGGAAAGTCACTATTTCTCTTTTTTGTTGTGTGTGTGTGTGTGTGTGCGCGCGCTGTTGATGATGTTGATGATGTTGATGATGATGATGATGATGATGTTGATGACGTCGAGCTGGGGAAGCCACTCAAAGCTGGAAAATGATGAGATTATTTAAAAAAAAACTGAATATATTACCAGATCTTTATCAGAATGATTGACTTTTGCACTGTGACTTGTGATTGGCAGAAGTATATTTGATTGATGTCCCATTTGGCATCATTTTGTGATAGAAACAGTAGACTGATACATCCAGTATCTCTCATGGAATTGTTTTGCTGTGATATATATTATAATTCTACACTATCTGAAACACACTCGCCCAAACTGACGTGTTAGGAGACGTAACTATTGCATATTTATTTCATTATTTGCTATCGTTTATTTCTTCATCCTTGGGTGTGATACACAATGTCATATGGCTGTCTTCAAAAACTAGTCTGGTGTCACTAAGTCTGAAACATATATCCAGAATCAAAAGGAAACACAATAGAATCAAGTATGAGAAGAAGTTCTGCATAATTTTCTACATAAATGAGTTCATCATATCAGGACTGTAGTACATTTAAATTTGCTCTAGTTTTCAAAATCCCCACCTTGTCCGATGTACGCACAATGTTTCTTTTGAATATTTTTACTGTCTTCTTTGTCCTCTCTTCTTGGCGCTTCCTTTTTTTTTTTTTTTAATAGCACATTAAAGTAATGAATGCAGTCTGGTGGCGTCACTGTCTTAGTTTAGTCCAAGTGCACATGGCCCAGTATATTCTGTAACTCTAATCCTATCAAGTCCTTGCTGACTCACAAGGGTTGTGTGAGGTTAGGGTTAGGAATTATGTTGTGCCTCTTTATGTCCAATCAAGGAGTTAATTCTTGTGTATGTGTATAGAAATGTTTGTGTGTGTCTGTGTGTGTGCGTGTGTGCGTGCGTGCGTGCATGTGTGTGCACTCATGTTTGGTGGTGTACATGTTGTGACAGCAGACATCACGCTGACCTCATCTCAGTCATCACTGCTTGCCAGCCTGGGGCTTTAGGCACCGGTGTCAAGCTGTTTTGCGTACTTTTGTCTGCTCTTTGTTTGTGTGTGTGCGTGTGTGTGTGTGTGTGTGTATGTGTGTTTTCTGTGTCAGTATTTTTGAGACAACACTGTCCTGCAGGGTGTATTCACCCCAACAGACTAATCTAACACTACATACCTCCAACTAAGGAGATGACTTGATGATTTTCTCATCAACAGTAACTGATAGCATTTGTCGACTTTTCTGTGGCTGGTTGAGGCAAACCGCCGGTAAAAGTGTTTAATGCAGGAAATGATATCTAACTGGCAAAAACAATTTTCAGAGAAAAGGTGTTGATGAGGGAATTGGAAGTCTAATCTTCCTGATCACAGCAGGTGTGTTTGGAGTTACAGCTGTAGGTGGGGTAAAGTTGATTTTTTTTTCCTAACCCCACCTACATTTCTCCTAAACTCTGCCTCCTTGTGCCTGTCTTGTCTTCATTTCTCTCTGAGTGTGTCCGACCTGGCAAGCTTCCTTCTCTCTTTGTTCCACAGTGACAGTCCTGATGGCAAATTGATTTCGACTGTGTGAGAACAGACATACAGACAGACACAGACAGCTCCGGATAGCACAGGGGCCTCTTCCTCCCCATCTTTCCCCCTCCTCCTCTTAGCCTCCTACCTCCTGTCCACTTATCTCCACCTCTCCTCCTCCTTCCTCCACACACACCCCTTCTCTCCAAGTGGAAGAGGCCAGTTTCATCCCTCCTTTCTGTCCTCTCTTCCTCCCCGGGTCCCTCCTTTCCTCCTCCCGTCCATCCTGGGTGCTGCTGCTGGTGGTGTCGGTGTGGACAGTAGCGGTTGGTGGGTGGAGGATTGCGTTGAGCGAGAGAGCCAGAGCGGGCCCTACCTGCTCGGCATGCAGCGATATGGACTCTGAATACTCTGATCTCTGATCACAGTCCACCATCACGGACTGATCTCTCAAGAGACTGCCTTTGCTACTGCTTGTCTTTCATGCATGTACATGGTTGTGTCATTTCGTCAAACTAAAGGACATGTTCATGTACTGTACAAGTGCCAAAAGACTTCAATGTGGTTGTACTAAAGCCAACCGGCTGAATGGCCTTTTAAAGCACACGTGGGCCCAGTATTATCAAGTTCCCACACAGACACACACACACACACACGCTCTAGAAGAGGAAAAAAAAAAAAAAAAAAAGCTTTGTTTAAAGTAAGACTGTGCAGCAGATTACTATGTTTCTGTTCTGAGATCCTGTAGGTCACGCTGTGCTTCTTTGTGTCATTGCTAGACATGATTTTCCGTCCAGAGAGTGTGTGTCATATTTGCCTTACTTTGCTTCTCTCTTTTTTTTTTTCTATTAATGACATACTTAATCTGCAGTGAAACAAATTTTCCAATTGATATACAATACAGTATATACATTTATATATAAAGAGAGCGATATTTATATCTATATAGATGGTTATTGATACAAACACATATATAATATATATATATATATATAAAGCTATATAAATAATTTCCATCAGTTCAACTGCACTGTATTATGATCAAATGCAAAAATGTTTTTTTTATATAAAATCTAAATTAAACTTTACACCCTCAATACTACAGATAAAGAGCCTCATAAACTAGCAACTCAAAGTTTGATCTTTTTCTCTGAAGTCACAGTGAGGACAGAGGGATCTAATGAATCATTGTCGTTTTCTTGTTTTGTTTTGTTTTGGTTTTTTATTATTACGTCAAAATAACAGCTGTGAATTAGTTTTAAGTTAATGATAACCACGGCTCTTGCAGCTCTCAGTGTTATTTATGATTGTATTCCCTGAGTGGCTACGTAGTTTTTGGTCTTTTATTTTAAAAACTTTCTTGTCCTTGTTTAAAAAAAAAAAAAAAAAAAGAAAGAAAGAAAGAAAGAAAGAAAAAAAAAAGCTACACAATATTTGCAGAAACAGTGAGACTCTACTGATTAGTGTTTATCGTATGCATGCTGTGGAGGGAAATCAGAAAATGTAATACTAAAAATTGACCTTGAATGTATGGTGACTTTTTACAAAGGTATTCTAAATAAAACATATCTCTATATATTAATAAACAGTCTGGTCTGACGAGAAATCTGTTATGTCCGTGACAATGACGTTTTCAGTTTTGTTAAATATTTCAATTTTTCCCTTTTTAAATGTATAAATGAATATTTTACTTATTTTCAACATTGCAACCTTTGTGTGACTCATCCTGAGCCCGGCTATGACCTCAGCATGCCATTTCATCCTTACCTCTCCTCCAGTAAAGCCCATAGCATCTGTGCTGCTCTCTGTGTTGATGTCTGTGTGTGTGGTGGTGTTGTGTATGCGTATGTGTATTTTGAGTACCTGACATTTGCCTGCCTGCTTATCTTTTTTTTTTTTTTTTTTTTTGGAGCGGGGTTTTGTATATATATATATATATATATATATACATATACAGTTTCAATATTTGTTTGGTTGAATTCTAGATATTGTTTTGGCTTGTGTTTGACTTGTGTTTGGGTTATAGCAATAACTGCACTAATTTTAGCAGACTTTACTTCAGAACACCTGCCTGTTGATGGTATTGCATTCAAAGTGAGCTGAGCTGCAGACACATCTCCTCATGTGGTCTAGGCTTTGAAAGGGAACCTATAGTACCTGTTAATGGCTTTTATGAGCATGAAGTGTGTCTGTCTCCCATCCCTCATTTCAGTCAGTTATTATTATCAACCTACTGTATGTTCATTTTGCACCACACTAACCAGCAGTGTCGTTACAAAATGTGACCCATGCATGACCTGAGAGATGAGCCATTCAAACCCAAAGGTTCTCTTTACCTTCCAGTTTGGGTCCAGAGTTGTCCCGGTTCTGAGGGAACAGGACCTCCGTAAGTCACCATTGCCTTTCAGCCAACTAGTTACTTTTCTCCCTCCTTTTTTTTATTTTTTAATTCTTTTTATTGCTGGTTCTCTCTGCTGTCATCGGCTGCTTGGCTGCGGTAGGATCTTAGGAATCACCGGTCTTTTTATGTCCTTTGGCCTCCACAGATAGAGCTGCATTTGGTTCGGTCTGTCCAGGAGGCCTTGGGTTTTAAAATCATCAATGATGATTATTTTTTTTTCTCCTGTGTCTGTAACACAAAATGATACAGAGAAGACACTAACCCAGCATGCATGCTTGTTCCAAACTGTTTCCTTTTTTTTTTTTCTTTCTTCTTTTTATCTTATTCTAAGACTTTTCTCACCACAAGCTTGCTAAAATTCACAATAGATATAGGAACTGTTTTAAGAAACCTTGAAGAGGGCAGAATTCTCTGGGTGTGATAACATAGTTGACCGTGTATCTTTATGCATTTTGTACCATGTTCAACCTAATTGTCACTGTTCCTTGCCCCACCCCTCCTCTCCCCACAGTGACCGTTCCTTGGGGGTCTACCTCCGGCCCACCTTCATTGATGACCTATCTACACCCATCTTCTACTAGCGGCCTGCTGTCCCCTTTTTTTCTTCCACACATGGGCCTTTATTTTCATAAGAGGAGAAGGAAAATGGCCGCATGTTTAAGTTGAGTGATTTGGATTTAAAAACAAACGGCAAAAAAAATAAAATAAGATAAAACAAAATTTAAAAAAAAAACCTAAGAATCTACGTAGTTCCATTGGCGTGGAAATTCAGACAATTTTTCAGGCAGTTCCATGATGTTGTGCAAGAACTTCCACAGACATGGAGATGTCTCAGCTTGGACATTCAAGTGTAAGTGTGACAGTAGTTTTTCTTAGTTATTTAGATCACAGCAGTTGTGGATAAGGTATGGCTACAGTGATAGATTTTACTAGTGATGCTGTCACTTATTTATCGGCACTTCTACCATGGGATTTCTTATTTTCCTTCCAACACTGTACACTGTACATTTATTGTGAGGATTATTTACATAAATGATCAGTGAAGGCGCTCTGCATTAGCTGTTTTAATTGAAGCTAGGGTGAATAGAAGATCGTCAGTGACAGTTTTCAGTGAATCACTGTAATATGCACTGAGGACCAAATACAGACTGGATAATACCACAGAAAGCTAGAACGAGGCAGTTGCTGAGTAAACTGTAATTCTGCTTTTCTTAATTAATATAGTACTCTATATTTACTAGTTGTGATACAGTATACCCACATCTTCAACGTGGGAACTGTGCCTTGTATTTTATTTTATTTTTTGTTATTCTTCGCCTCTTTTAACCATAGGCTTCATGAGTTGACCCAATCATTGTGTAAATGGGGATCATTCCCTCTTTTGTTTACTTGAAATGTTTGTTTTTTTTTGGGGGGCTTCGCAAGCTCCAACATTGCAATTGCAACTCAACTGAAATTTAAAATTGCTTTTCTCTTGTTTTTTTTTTTTTTTATTTCTCCTCCTGGAATTTCAGCGATGTCTTAAGCTGCCAGGAGATGAAAAACGACTTGTGTATAACCTGTCTTTTTTTTGTTTGTTTTGGTTTTTTTTTTATTTGAGGGAGTGGTAGCTTATCAGATAAGGTACAGTATTATCATAGCTTTCAATCACGCATTCTCATTATATACTCATCCCAGTGAAGAGCATAGAGCTGAGACAAGGTGTGAGTGAGGGAGTGAGGGGAGTAGTGGGGATAGCAGTGAAATAGTGTACGATGGAACAGCAAGAATGTGCATGGGTGTCGGTGAGCTAAAAATGCCTCTGCAGTAATTCATTGGTTACATCATGAAAAGTCAATTTTGCTTGGATGAGCAAAGGTATATGATCCTGCTTTTATTGCACAGCTCATGTGTGCACTAAGATTCCAATGCATTTTTTACTTTTTATATAGCTTTCATTTTGCCCATTTCTCAACTTTGTCGCTGTTTGTATTATATCTGTACTGTACAGAGAGTGTATCTAAATTATCCTGCCCGAAATAAATCAAAATGGCGACAAACTTCATACTTTTTTGTGTTGTATCGTGTCATGTTTTCATTATGTAGATGTTTTGGGGTTTGTTTGGTTTTTACAGAAAACTGCATTCCTTTGACATCAATACAGATAAATATATCACAGACTCAAAACGGGGAAAAAAGTATTTGGATTTATTTGGTTGGGATAGTACAATAGCCATGAGTGAGAGTGAGAAGTGAAACAGCATTGATCTTACTACCGGTGCATAGAACCCACCTCACCTTCTCTGAAAAGGCGTCTGCCACGTTATACCCAATGGACCTTGTAATATCTCTTTGGCAAATTTGAGACTTATCACCCTTTTCAAATATTTTCAAATACTTATAAAAAAAATACTAGTGATGCTTTCTCTTCTTGCAGAACTTATAAGGCAAGGTGAGAGGAAACAGAATTGGCACTTTGAGCTACAGAAGAATATAGAGAGAAGGGAGGGAGATGTCAATACAGCAGTAGTAATTCAAGTCCATCTATCTGCTACATGTTGATATGACATTCATACAATATGTCAGATATGTCCTATTTTTTCTTAAACACCTCATATCCTGCCATTCAGCACAACTGTAATACATTATGTATGAGACTATGGGCAATACGCAGATGTAGAACAAAATGCCATAAGATGGTAACTGACATTCAACATTTATGACTGGCATGTTGACATGACACCACTGAACTGTGAAGAAACTCCACTACATCCCTTTGGTGTCATTCTATTGCTGATGAAATTGAACAAAGCTAATATGCCACAAAATAATGTGAACCTGTAGCTGGGCACTGTGGACACAAACAGGGAATCTCACACGTTTAGATATTTCATTCCAGGTTGGGGAGATGCTGAGCAACACTTAGACAAGTAAAGACCCAGTTTGGCAAAGTGCTTCAAATACTAGTCGTGCTGTATGTCATTATCAGCCAGTGTGTACAGTGGTGATGATCAGGGACAGACAACACACTAGTTTACTGTGTTGTGTTTCCAGTGACATAACACACTCACTGTATCCACAGAATCATTTGGATATGACTTGGATTAAGGGACAATTTACATTTCAGCACCACCATCTTCAAACACCACCCCCACCGCCCACATCTTCTCTACAAGAGTCATATTTTGTGTTTAGAAATCCACCGCAGCATCTTATGCAACAATCGTCAAGCATCGTTTTCTGGCTCCAACTATGAGAGTAGTAACAGTCTTTAAAAATGCCAGATCAACGGTAAGCACATGGACCAAGGCAGCCAATGAGAGGAGCAGCTATGAAGACCGTCACGTCATTATTTTTTCTCCTTATATTTTTTATTTACTTTCTTTTAAATTCATAAATTAAATAACCTGTAGGGACCAACGGAAATTGATGCCACGCTGAGCACAAGTTATTGTCATATACTGTGTGTTAAAACTGTCATATACTGTAGGAAGTAAGTATTGTTTTGTTTTCTGCCAATGTGATCAGATTTTCAGATCCATTTCCTCGTCGCCCTACCAGCAGCAATCTGTGTTTCATTACAGAAATGAACTAAAGAACGTGTGCAAATCATCAAGGGGGTTTCACTACAATATGAGGCACTGTCTCATACAGGGTCACCACGGTCAGATGCCCCAAACGTCAATAAAAAATAAAACTCTGTAAAACATCTAGATATAATAATGCTTCTTCTTTTGTGTTGAGAAGGATCTGAACTCATCCTTCTCCAGTCAGGGTCACGGGACACTCAGTCTTTGGGACTATCTTCACTGTTCCCTGTTGGAAATAAGTATTGTTGAATTACAATAAAGACTAATCAAACTGTTTGGTTTCTGTTTGTTGTTGTTTTGTTTTTTTTTGCCGTGACAATATTGATTCAGCTACTTAAATTTGAGTACTGATCTGATGCCACTGGGTTAAAAAAAAAACATCTCTATATTAACCCTGTATGGATGTAATAGGATTGCGAGCACTGTTGTATGGCATAGCTCAGGTTAAACATAAAAAAAAAATATATATATATACGTCTTCCTTTTTAAATACATATCTATGTTGATATTGCTTGTTTCAAATACTTACCTGTGTGTCAAAAAGTAGCCTTTAAAGATGTGTAGTTACACTTCTAATTAAAATCTCTACACGTCCTTCTTCACAGGGTTGGTATTTTTGGCTAAAATACAGTATGTTTGCTGAATTTCAGACAAACTTGTAGGAATTAACAGCTATTCAGTGCAAATACATTAAAAATGTCATTGCATGTAGTTAGTACAGACCTGTTGCTGAGCTCATGTGGGGGTCAGAGACGTGTGTGATAGAGAATCGGGAGACCATAAAACGGTTCAGTGCTACAGCTGCCGGTTTAGGAGCTTCAGGACTATTGGGGCCGGATGTGGGTGAGGACCGGGGCTCAAGGAAGGTGTCAGTTGAAGACGGGCGGGGCTCAAATGAAAGGTTATCTCCCCATTGACAACCTCCACCTGAAATCACAGCCAATCACAGTCACAGTAAATAATCAGAGATAAATCAACTAATCATGTGATGTCCCTAGGAGACTCACCTTCTACTGAGCTGTTTCCATCCGTTTCCTCAGAAACACTGACTGGTTCACAGACTTGAGATTCAAGTTTAGGGTCAGGATGCAGATGGTGGTCGCATGGGTTTTCTCCCTCTGAAGATTCTTGCCCACTGGACTCTGTTCCTGTGGAGAAGGTGTAGTCAGCCAGTTCTCCCGTGGGACTCTCCTAGAAGTCATAGACAAAAAAAACATTCATCACAAACAATAAACTAATCAAATCAGTACCCGACTATACACGATGTACAACTTTGACTTGTCATACCTGGTCAAAGAGGAACACTGTAACATCATCAAAAAAAGACACAGCTTTTTTCTTCCTCTCCAACTCGTCACAGAAGGATTGGGTGAGCAGTGTGGGCATCTTCAAGAGGCTGCGGAGGTGTCGGGCTCTGCTGCAGTCGCTCACGACCACTGGCACTGTGGTGAAATCCTCATCGCTCTCTTCACTGTCTTCATCTTGGATGTTGTAAGTCCTTAACTCCTCATCGGACTCACTGTCATCAGAGTCATCTTCATCCTCTGCTTCTTCCAGAGGTGCTCTCCCATCTTCCCCACATAGCTCCAGCAATGATGAAGAGGTGGACAGATCAATGGGCCCATTGGATTCCTCGGATGAACTGTCCTGAGAGTCACATTCCTCTGCATCGATGTCCTCGAAATCCTCTTCATTCATTCTCACACCCTCCCTTCCGTCTTCCATCTCATCTTTGACATGATTGAATTCAGGAAGCTCTTCCTCTTCTGTCGATCCATCCCCATTTTCATTTTCCTCATCTCTGCAGTCAGCTATGGTGGAGTCAGAATTCAGGGATTGGACTGAGGAGCAATCTTCTGCTCTTTTGGCCTCCTCCTGATGGTTAGCTGAGGCCTCTGGGACAGCGTAGGAGGATTCAGACACAATGGAGGAACTGAGCTCTGAAGAGGGCTCCTCTCCAGAGTGCTCTGACTCCAGACCAAGATCATCCTCTGCAGGGGCTGCCTCTTTGGTCAGGCAGCCCCCCATCTGAGGAGGAAACGGTGACAGCATGGAAAGCCCAGGGGTGGGAAGGTGATGAGGTGAACTTGGGTCAGCCTCTGAGAGGTTCACCACAACACAACTTCTTATACATCTAAGATTTGCTAATTGTTCCTCGTTCTTGAATTGTCTTTTGATTTGATTGTCATCTCTGACAGAACTAAAGTTCTCTCCATGGAAGTCATGGTTAGTTAGACCTGCAAAGAAAGTACTTCCCTCCTCTTGAGGGCTTCTCTCATTTTCAGCATCATAGTCTGAGAAATAGGCCGAGTCTCTGTACGGGTTCTTATCAGTCAGGGCCTTTAACTGGAGCTCTGAACTGCTGCTGGAAGTACACACACCTTGGCCTAATCCCACCTGCAGAACAAGGTCAGGTTCTCCACTGATCCTCGGGCTCCTCTCACCGCCCAGAGGATCTCCCAGCTCTTTGAATATGAATTCTGGTGATTCATTGTTCTCTGTGTCGTAGCCACTGTCAAGGGATTTGGGCAGGATAGGGGTGTTAAAGGGATCAGGGCTGAAGGCTTGGTCGCAGGGGCTTGCCATCGATGAGGACAGGTTCATGGTGTCTACAGAGTCGGGAGTTCCCTCCTGATTCTTCACTGGGCTTAGCTCTTCCTCTTCTACCTCAGCATAATCTAGATTAAAATCGGCAAAGATACCTGACGTAATATCTGTGATGTCATCATCATCATCCTCACTGTAATCACCAAGCTCAGCCAGGCTGATGCTGCATTCTCTAAACTGCAGTTTATTATCCAGCGCTATGCCATTGTTTGATGTTTCTGAATATTTTAGCCTCTGGTCTCCCAGAACAACAGGGATTCTTGTTGAAAGCCCCTCCCAGATGTTACCTCTCTGCTTACCTGACAAGGCTCCTGTTTGAGTAGTCTGAGGGTCCTTGAGAGACGAAGGGGACTTGATATAGCTTATCTCAGGTATCATCTTAGGCTCAGTGTGCAGTCTCTCTCCATTAAGCAACAGCTGCTTTTCATACTTTCCCTCCACTTTTCCTCCTTGTGTCCCTCTTGAGTTGCTTCTCGAGCTGGTAAGAGAATCACCATTTCTTATATTTTCTGCAGACACATTCATTTCCACTTGAGGGGCAGCTTCCTTTCTTTCTTTGTGACGTATGTGAATGTATGAGCTAAATACAGTAGGCTCACTGGCAACGTTATAACCAATGTCTTCTTTCTCTGTTGCCACGGTGCCAGAAGATGTGGAGCTGTGGAAGGTTTTGGTGGTGGCCTTGGTTAAAGTCCATGCATCTGTTGTGTTAGAATGAGCGGTATAATGAAGGTCCAGATAACTGTCGTGCCCAATGCCTGTCTGTCTGCTGTCAAAGCTGAGGCTATTGTTGTTCGCTGAATGGTTTGAGCTCCAGTTTGTGGCATCCCCCTCCAAGAAAATGTTGTCCTCAATCTCTTCTCCTCTCTGCTGGCCCATCAGCAGACCATCGTCTGTTTCTAAATCAACACTAATGTGGTTTACAATGGGTAGTGTCTTTCTCAAGGGACCCATCACTTTATGACAGCTTTCATTAACTGTGTTATGACCTGTGCTTGCTTCAAGGTAGGGATCGCAACAGCCTAAGCTGGGGCTGCTCACTGCTTGTGACAAACTGCGTGTGTTCTCTAATTGTCCCACTGGATGGACAAGGTTTGATCGGCAGTCTGGGGATGTGTCCAGTTCAGGCTGACAAGCGTGGCGGCATGTTTTGTATGCTGATGACTGCTCACAGTAGATTATGCCATCCTGATTGGATGAGAAGCAGTTGTGGGAGTGCCCTAACTTTGCAGGGCTGGTGCCAGATGCCTGTCTCAGCAGTGGCTCCATGGTTAGCTGAACAGTGGGGCTTGAATCAGAGTCATAGGCAGTAGATCTGGTATTGTCAGCAGTTGACCAATAAGCACTAGGTTCTGCCAGGGACGAACCAGTCTGATTCTCAGTGGACAATGTGCTGTTACTGGCCTCCAGTCCTGGGCTGTAGTCTACAATGCTGTCATCCAGGTTAATATTACACTCTACTGGCTCCTCTATACGAATGTAGTATTCACTGCTGACTGAGGGGCTGTGGGCACTCAACACTGGGACCACACCAGGGTGTTCTGCTTCATAATAGGACGGTGATATGCCTGAGGTCAGACTGTCGGTCTTGCAGCCCCCTGAGGTGCTTCCTTTGCTTGAATAGTAAATATCCTGGTAATGCGGATTCCCCTGGCCCAGTGGCCCACTGGTGGAGGAGGAGCAGTATGGCTGCTCAGCTCTGGCCTGTTCCCATTTGTACTCAAAGTTGAGACCATGGCTGGTCTCTGTGACGGTCAGCAGGTCATCCCCCGTGTCAGAGTGAAAGCTGTCAGAGAAGTGTTCCAGAAGGGGGAAGGAGGATGATGCAGAGGAGGCCAGCTCCACTGCCTGAGTTTGATCTGCACCAGAGGCATCATCGGGTGCAGGTGTAGGAGTCAAGACTAGGGCTGTGGATGCAGCTGTGTGGGAGGTACTACCAAGCAGATTGGGTCTCAAAGCATTCCAGCGTTGTTCAAAGTCCTCCTCAGCCTCACTAGAGCCTTTGGCACACAAGTATGTGACCAGGAGGTGTACTTCCTCACTACTGGGTCTCAGCTCTGGCTGCAGCCAGCAGAACTGCATCACCTCATACCTGGACAGATAAAAACAGACGCAAATGAGTTTAGAAGAGACACATTTCCAGACTCCTTCTGCTTGCATATAAATACACTGAGGTACTTATTTATAACAGCAGACCATCTATTTTTTTTATTTATAGTGAAATAAAAATAGGCAGATGTGAAACAATTAATTCTAGATGAACAAAAAGGCAAGATAAAAGAAAAGTGCTGCAATCAGCACTTTCTAGCAGCAACTAGCACTGATGTTTGGCAAAAGCCAATAACATAAAGAGTACATGAATGACGGGCAGTGCAGTTGCTGACTCTAGAAGACGTTACATTCACCTATGTGTCTATGGGGGGGCTGTTGCTCCTAAGTGTTGAGCGCCAACTGCATTTCATTTGTGAGAAGCTATATAAAAAAATTAATAAATAAACAGTATTTGGCAGGCTTCCCTGTTAAAGATGAATGGGGTGATTTGACACTGGTTGAAGCCAAGAGGATTATAAAGAATAGGAAGCTCACTGACCCTCTGCTATTGCTAGCAAAGAGAAATATTGCTGCGGTAGACAGGCACACCATGAAGAAACACGACATAGTGACCAGTTAGAAATCAACTGGTCAGTAACACTTGTCCTAAATATATTTCATGTGGTATCAAGGTATACATCTACGTGAACATTTGCCTGTGTATTTGTATGTGTGTTACATGTCTATGAGTGTGTGGGCAGGCAACTAAATCTCACCAGCGCTCCGACAGGGGGAATTGGAGATGGGGTTTGGGTAGTTTGAGCTGCTGCTCCTTCACAGCATATGTCAGCACCTGTCTGTCAGAGTAGTGTCTGTACGGCTGGTTTCCCAACTCAAACAGCTCCCACATAGTCACTCCTAATGACCTACAACAGGCAAAGAAAACAGTAAGTGTGTTCATCGCTCATGTCTCAAACATGACCATGTGTCAAATAGGATGTTCATCTCATAACCTTCTTTCTGTAATGTCATCAGTATCATTCTTCCTCCACATGTATTTCAGTAAGTGATCACAGAGTAACTGAATTGGAAAGCAGTTTTCAGTAAATCAAGTTAAATTGTCTCCCATTTGCATACACAAAGCAAAATATGACCACATATGTTAAACCTTTTAAATCATTTTGTTGGTTTGGTAGTATTACTTTATTAAATCTGTAATAAAGATTTCCTAATTTTCCATCCATATCTTACCATATGTTGCTGCTTTTCGTTTGGTCAACAACCAGCAAATTTCCATGGACTTCGTCTATGAGTTCGGGTGCAATCCAGCGCAGGGGCACCCAAATCTGGTCTTGTGTTACATAGTAATCATCCTACCATTAACAAACACAACAACAGAACAATGAGTAGTGAGAGGTTGATAATATAAAAAGCATTCAATAACAAATTCTGATTAAAAAAAAAAAAAAACAAAACGTCTGACCTTGTATTGGCTTTGAGAAAGGCCGTAGTCTCCGATTTTAACTGACATTTCTGAAGTTAACAGGCAGTTTCGCAAGGCCAAGTCACTGCAGGAGGAAAGAGACCCCAAGATGATCTTTTCTAAAATGTCAGTTTTGTGCTAAAACATACCCATATTTCATATTTTACACCTCGCTTTTTAATGTTCTTTAGGCACTGCGTCTTTCACTGACACCCACTTTCTACTGGAGAGTCTCTTTTGAGTCTAACTCTGTATGGATTTGGGCTTTCAGGATTTTTCTCTTTTTCTAACATTATCATTATTATTATTATTATATAGGTAAAATCTGTTACTACATTATTACTAACCTGCATTCACAATGCTAATCATGTGCAGTTTCTTCTTATTGGATCACGTAAAGACTGAACTAAATCACTTTAAGCTCACCTCCATGAAAAAGAGGGAGCTTCTTAGCCTGGCAGCTACTGACTAGTTGCCATGGCAGCCACCACACGGCTCAGAGAGTTCGAAAGGGGCTCGCCCCCGGCAACAAAATCACTGATGCTGGAGTTTGTGTCAACTACTCAGGCAGCACCAGGATGTTGTTGCAGGGAGAGGCCAGCAGGGGGCACACAGACCATTCTGCCGGATTCTTCCTTCCATGGGCATGCTGCAGGTAGACCAAGCTGATCTGGCTCACAAACTCTACCTGTGTATAAAGTTGTATTTGTGGAGGTGCAGGAGCCCCGAGGCAATGTCGCATGCCATCCGCTGGAGGATCAAAGGGTCAGGAGTCTCCGAATCAGTATCTCGACAGCTGCGGAGGTAACTCTTCAGATCACCCTGAGAGGTGACAGGAAACTGTGAGTGCCCAAATGCTGCTAATAACACTGCACTAGAAATAATGGGGCATGTAATGAATAACTGTATAGACATATTCAGTATATTGTTTCCCACCAGTGGACAAAACTCCATGACCAGCAGATAAGGAGTAACCTCTGAGCACTGTGCCAGACACTGCAGGAGGGCAGGGTGCTGGAGAGTTCTGGCAGAAGAAACAGGAGTTGAGTAGGAATGAATGCACAAAGGCCATATATACAATGGATTAGATTATTTGCTTATTAGCTTTTCAGTGTTGTGTTGTGGGCTGAAGTGTGTGTGTGGTGTGTGTGATCTCTGATAAGTTAATGAACTGACCGATAAGGCTGGACCTCCTCCAGGAACTGCATCTGATCCTGGACACTGGCACTGGCCTTCAGCTCCTTCACCACCACTTGGGTAGTGCTGAGACCCGCATTGACTTCACCCAGTAGAACCTAAGAAGCATACAGTAAATTAGGGGTGGGGGTATGGTGAATGTACTGTGAAATTTAACTCATCTGCCATGGAATCAACACCCTGGCACAAGTGCCAAAGATTAGCCTTGCCGGTATGAGGTCATCATCACATTACCCTAGCATTCCACATAGAGTAGAAAGTACTTAGGAGTTCACTTAATACAGTAAAGTAAAATCCAAGTACGAAGATTTAAGATAGTGATGATGAGTAAAAAGATGCTATTTTGGACCACACAGTATGTGAAAGTGTCTACATTTTAAAAAGAGCTGAAAAAAAAAATTCATGTCTTACTTTGCCAAACCAGCCATGTCCAATGTCCTTAAGATAAAGCAGACTATGGCGGCCAAGGTCTGATGATTTCAGCAGCTGGACTGTAAAGGAAAAGTAAGATAGATTAAAAAAAAAAAAAAAGATAAGATGACTGCAAAAAAATTTGACTGCTAAAGTTGGAAAGGAGATAGGAAATAATGAACACATTTAGCAAATTAAACAGATGAAAAATATAAACTGGGGATTGTTTACAGATAGAGAATAAATATGTGAGGAAAGAAAAAACCGAGCCCATGCCCAGCCACACAATAAATGTAGTTTCCTGAATGAAAGAGGACAGATTCCCTGAGGACAAAGTCAAACTTCCCAGCTGAGTTCAAAGAAGCTTCCAGCCATCACATGCAAAAATCACACAAAATCAAATTGTTCACAGACGAAGTACCTCCATGAATCCTCATGTTTCAAGAACGAAGACGACGCTGGGGAGTGGAAAGATGATGATGATGACGACGGAGCAGTGGAGCGGCCAGCCACTCTGCGCACCGTGACAGGCACCGAGTCCCAGGCAAGGATGAAGCGCTGGTTCAGAGTGTGAGAACCGAGAGCCCGTGGCCCCAGCCCCAACCCTGGGTGCCTTAGCCTCATTGTGAGTATGTGAGAAAAAGCCCACGATAGCTGTGTGTGTGTGTGTGTGTGAGCGCACATGAGAGAGAAAGAGCCTCGGCAGGATTTAACCCTCCGAGCCCTCGCACAGCTGAACAAGCTTGCCATGCTGCCTTTCCCCGTCTGCTCGGAGCTCATCCTCCAACTGGGACACACAAACACACACATACTGTCCTCATCTAGAGCCCTCCAGCTGTAAGGCAAACAACGAAATCCTTGGTTCCTATACAGGCTGCATTTAAACCGACAGTAAACAGAGCAAGGAAGAAACCTAGCCCAGCTTCGAGTCACTGGACCGTTCTGGTGATGGGTCGACGGAGAAGTCCTGAGGACGATTGCTGCGCAAGGCGCAATATTTTCTGGTCATGTATAATGCCTGATGTGACCGTCACGCATGTTGGTAGTGTGCCGTTTGATACGCCAGCTCTGCATGCAGCTTCAAGACACCCAGTAGTGACATAAGGCCTACATAATGCCCCCCTGTCACCCCGGACAGCAGCATTCCTCAGCCAAACAGGACACAAACACTGCTCTGTCAGATGCAAAAAAGACCTCTGTCATACACACTCACCACCCCAATCTGAAACCTCCCCTCCCTGCTCTTAGGCCCTGGTGCATGCCACCACCCTTCCCTTGTCTCTCCTCATTCTGTTACAGACCCCTCACTGTATTCTTCCCATAATGCCATTCCTCCGCTGGTGCGTTCCACGGACGTTTCAGCCCAGCCTTATGCTCACCCACTGCCCAGCCGGCCTAAATCAGAGGCATTGTTTGGTTCGCTCACTCACACACTCATGCTGTGCTCCTGGTACCCAGTGCACCAAGCATGCACACACACATGCATGCGCGCACACACACACACACACACACACACACACACACACACACACACACACACACGGAGAAACACACAAGTTCCATTATCCACTGGAACAGTGTGCAGAGGTTGTCACTGTGATAACAGAGCACTTCTCCACCCCAACCCTCTAGCCTCCACCACCCCTCCCTGATGGACAGAGAAAGAGAGATGGAAATTAAGATGTGGTATTATTCCAAATGTGGAATGTGTGAGCGTGAGTGTGCATTCCCGTCCTACTCATGGCATTCCCAGAGAAGGTGGCGGAGTCCGGTGGGACTGCAGGGTTGGTGGGCCCATGGAATGACACACACAACTACACACACAATTGCTTCACACAGTCAGTTTGATGCATTGCGCTTCTGTAGTGGGCTTGAAAGCTTTACATGACCTCTTGAATAAAAGATTAGAGAAACAGGTGAAAAACATCAATGGCAAATATTGTGCTGTATGTTCGTATGTGTGTTTGGCCCATATAGAAAGCACCATTCATGATTGGCATGTCAACAATAGAACTAGTGTCACTATGCAATTACTAGGCTCATTTTCATGTGTATGATAGTATGGGGCTGGATGACTTATGACGTACATGATGTTAACATGAATGTCTCAGTTTTGTCACACTGTCACCCTGATTTATGATAAATTGTCATGCAAAAGCAAATTAAAAGTTATCAAGAAGATAATACAAACAGTGCATTTTACTGCATTTAGAGCAGAATGACTAATAGTCAACTCTCCTTATGAAAGACTGAAAGGAGACATTCTGCCTCTTTCCCAGTCTCGTCTGTTTTTACCATTTGTCCATTCCTCGCCCTGCAACACCTGGGCCAATCATACAGCAGTAGCTATGGAGGACAGAGGGGAGGATAGTGATTGGTTATGAGACTGGGGCTGCCTCATCCAATCATTATTCAAGCTCACATCCTGGGAAGCTGAGCCCCAACTCACCTCCCTTCTCGCTGAGCACAGACAGCCAGTGAGTCATGCAGGGAGAGGCACTGTGAGAACTTGGGATCTGGCTTATGTGGAGATTCACACACACTACATACACGAACATACACATTTTAACAGGCTGTGTTTCAAGCAGATTGACCTAAGGGGAAAAAAGAAATCCGAAGACACAGTCTGTGATGTTGCCGAATACAAGCATAAAATGAATGTGTGCTGAAATTTTGTTGTTGTATTATGCAAGAATGAAGTAAAATGAGAAATTTCCCATATTAAATTTCACTAAAGGAAACACAGACAGCTCCATAATGTACTGTAGGGTTATATTATATTCATCCCTCTTCAGTCAGCTGTAGTTGTCAGATACGGAAAGCAATGCAGCACTGCAGTGGGTCACTTTTTAAAAGCATTACACAGTGGACATATATCTGTCCCTTGTTCAGGCACAGTGTTGGGAAGGTTTATGGGGTATATAATATGAGGCAATGTGTGAAAGAGGCCATGTCCTCAGTAATTGTAAAAATGCACTTGGTTTTTCTTTATCCAAAACAATTTAAGAAGTAACATGTTCCATAATCCACTAGCAGTATGCTCTAGGGAATAAAACAACTTGTTTTAATTATCTCTGTTAGTATGGTAGAAATTTCCTCTAAAGAGTTGGGAATATATACTGACTACTGGGATACAGTAAACAAAATAGGGGAAAGAGATGGGTGGGAAAAACAGAAAAGAAATTAAACACATGAACAAACAGACATCAAAGGAATGGCAATTAGGAACGGCTACACCCAAAAACAGGACCATCATCAAACAAATACAACTTCGAGGTGTTATGTATTGATGCTGTGTCTTACTGGATCTGCCAGGTTGCTTGGAGACATGCAGGGAGACCTCAGTGAGGGGAAGGATGTACACCTCAGGGCCATTCTGGGAGTAAGGCGAGGCCAGGGCTGAGAGATCTGCCTGGTACTCCTCTCCCTCAGTGTTTTCAAACTCCTGGTGCAAAGACACAAACTGGGATTAGTCATCCACTTGCAGCCATCCTGAGACCAACACAGTAGGAGACAATGGGCTGACTGTGAGGACATTTGGATGCACTGAGGCACGCCCACCTAGCCATACATATAAATCATGTACATTGTGGGGGGTATTGTGTGGAATCACTGCACAGACTCTGTGGGTGAACACACTAATGCACAGTACTATTCAAACTGTCCATACAAAGCATGCCTTTCTAATGTTTCCTCTCTCTTCCATACAGTTACATATATGAGCTACTGTTCATCATTATTCCAGAAATTATATAATACAACATTCACAGGGTAAAAAGTACAGTTTGACATCTAATCCATGAAAATTAAATTTAAAAGATGAACAAGTTTTGAAAATGACACTCCTACTTTATCATGTTGAAATTATATCTAAACAGAATCTCCTGATTATTTTGATTCACATGATTTGCATGGTCCTGATACATTACAAGCCCAGGTTTTTACAACATCACAATCTTTATGTGGAGAAATATATTATTTACTGCATACTAATGCTGCAGAAATTCACAAAATACAGTCCCTTTAGGTTTTCGCGGTGTATTTTTTTTCTTGCGGTATAAAATGCTTTATTCTGCTGAGGGTTTTCTCAAGAAATGTGAGCTGTAAAATTGTGGAAACTGGCAAAAGTTGTACTTTGAGGCAGGAAAAGATGCGACCCCACTCACACCCAAAAAAACCTGAAGGAAGACGACAGAAGAAATGGGAAGAACACAAAGGACAGTGGTTATATAGAATTTTATGGAAAGTGGGAGAAATGACATGCGCAAGAAAGAAGACAGGAGATGACAGTCTGATATCACATTAAGATTTGGGCATACTGGACTCACTTTTCAAAATAAACAAACACAATATCAGCAAATGTGGATGCTGTGGGCAAGACAAACCAAGAGAGTATGTTATTTTACACTGTCGGAAATACAAGGAAAGAAGGCATGTGATAGAAAGATGAAGGTACAATTTGACAATAACATTTATTTCTCCTGATTATATTATAGTCGTTTTTATTAGCAGCTCTACACTCCAGACCAGTTCGTGGCACCTAATGCACCAATTCATTGTTTGCCAACCGCAAACAAAACAAAGAAGTCACCCCTTGATTCTTCCACTAGTGTGAATGGATATAGAAGTTCTTTGATTATGTGTCGCATCTTAATGGGAACATTCTGTATACAGTATGTTCCCATATATAATATGTATCAAGAGTTCTGATCTTATATCAAAACGCAGGTCTATATTCAAGACTCACTTACATGTGACATACCTCATCGTAGGAAGCAGACGGGTTGACCCTACACACAAACAAAAGCAAACTTCTCCATGGTCCTGTATTTGCAAGTGAATCTGTCCTAAATCATTTTCTGTATGTAAGTACATAAAAAAAGAGACAAGGATCAACCTTTGGCTAGGAATACTGAGAAAAAGCAGCAGAGTAGAGGAAGATATAGCCCAGGGAAACAGGATGTGAATGGTAAACCAGACAAAATGCTAAATCTGCAGCATGAGGCAAATTACGAGGGAGATAAAGCAAGAGTATTGTCACAGTGAGTCAAGAGTAAACTTCAAGAACTTACCCAAAACATCATGACCCTTACATAATCAAGTTTGATTACATTAATGTCACATTAACAGTTTGTCATTTATTGTGCGAGAGCAGTACAATTTTGTTTCATGCATGTGTTTGTTTAACCACCAAAAAAATATCTTCTGTTTTTATACATCAAGATGTACAATCAGTTGTTGCTGTCTTATAAAAAATTACCACATTTTGTAATAATATCTAACACAGGGACATATTTGATTAAATGCTATGGTCTGTACTAGACCAGCCCTTTTGAAGTGGCTCAAACTTTTTGTTTTTTGTTTTTGGGGAGGGGTTTGGCACAAACCTTGTAAACAAAATATGTTACTGGGATTCAGTAATCTCAATTTCAATTTCTCCTCATCTACATTCAAAGAAATGGAACGATAATAATACTCCCCAGCTAATTGTGTCGGGCTCACGTAAACTCATTACAAAAACAGCTGTTCCCCATGAAACAACAGCAGCTCAGAACTAAATTAAACATGATGCAAAGAGCATTAATTCCTGAGTTACTGCCACAGCTCTACAACAGGCTGGAAGGTGGCTCCACAAAAAATTAAAGTGGCATGATTTTCATTTGAAACCAGTTTTTAAAACAAAGAAAATGTGAAATCTACTAAATCTAGGCCTATGAATTCTCCTTTAAATATGTATTGGGTGAAAGTCAAAACCATTCTGGATGCTGTCCTGAGCAGGGGTGTGAATCACAGGCTACCTCACAATACAATATGCAATACATCGCACAGGATAACGATCATAGAGCAATTATCGATATATTGCTAGACAATCCTATAATCTGTCTATGACTACAGAATGTTAGTGGAAAGTTTAAGTGCAAACTTGTTTGTACGTCTAAAGAAAACATTGACACATTTTAATGTTTAAACTTTTAGAGCATGACAAACGGAGCTTCCAGATCTCGCAAGAGAAGCAAGCATCCGGTTTATGAAATAAAACCAAAAATAAGCGATTTGACTCCTCAAATAAATAAATAAATAAAGGTAGAAGCAAACTGAAAACCAGTCAATTTGCGTTGAAATGTCAAAACAAATTTAACTTTCTTTTCAAACTTTGATTAACTTTTAGCTAAAACACAGAGGTAATTAGAGTGTGACAGGATGATTAAGAGGCTATCTTTAGCTCGCTTGTTTGCCTCATGGACGAAAGAGGTTTTTTGTGTTTTCCGCTCCCAGCATGTTGCATTAAATATAGGGTGTGCACGTATTTCGCACTTACAAAACGTGCAGAGTGCCTTCGACTCGTCTCCCACTTCACCCGTTGTTTTATATTTTCCCGGGTTTTGTTCACTTATTACGGCCATTTTCTCCCATTCTGTCACTGTCACAGGTGTGAATGAATTTGAGTGTGGGCGTGGTCGGGCGCAGTAACCAGGGCAACGGGATTGTGCTGTGGTCACACCGCCATACTTCCTCTGTGAACTTCTTCTTCGGAAAGTTGACTTCCGCTCCAATGTCGCTCAGGTGTTATGCACCCCTGACAGCAGCCATTACGTACTGTAACGACGCTTGGAGCTGAAAAATCGGTTTTGTTTTGTTTTGTTTCCATTGATTAAAATACCAATGTTTGGGGCCGGCGTACCGATTTTTGTACCGCACAAAGAAGAACAACCCAACACTGCCGTAACGGTATTTTGTCCCAACCCTTGTCCTGAACGTGTTTTACCACATCAAGCAACATCCTACTATACTAACCACAACTGTGTTCAGAAACCCGGCTGGCAGGTGACAAGCAGTGAGCCATCCATCCATCCTTCCTCCATTAATCCATCATTCATCCATCCATCTGTTACCAGGCCAATCCCCCACTTGCATCAACCAGAGAGCTAAAGAGATAAAGTGAGAGACAAGGGAGCAGAGGAAGACAGGGGGCCTGCAGGCTGGATTAATATGGAAAATTTGAATGGCTTCATATATGTGTTTGTGTGTATTTGCATGCTTCCACTTTTCATCCATAGGAATGTGCGTATGTGTCTTTCTCATTCAAGGGAACCATCTGCCACTCTCCTCATGAGTGAAAGCGTGTGAAAGCAAGTGCCTGGCTGTGAGTCAGCACTGCATCGCTCCTCAGAGAGCCTTCATTTTAGAAAGCACTTAATATCCAGCCTCACCACACTACACGCTCCAGTAAGAGCCCCACGATGGGGAGGAATAATGAAGGTTTTTGGACGGTGCAGTGGTGCGATTTCTGCAGTCTCACCCAAATGCACACCTTACAAGTGAGCTGTTGGGTGACGAGCTGGTGCCAAAGAGAGGGAACCATTTATGCATCATGTGAGGTTTGCTGGTAAGGTAAGAGAGCAAGACGTAGATGGATAACTTTTGGTTTTAAAGATTAAAATATATTTCACCACCTCTTGCCTACTGAAAAAGAATTTGCATACAACTCATGTGCTAAACAATATACTCAGTGTTGCATAGTGGTACATAACCTAAACTCTTAATTCACACGGTGCAGATGACAATATCACAAATCACAAGTATCATATTGGCAAGTCAACCAATGTGGGCCAGGGTTGAAAAAAATAATTTAGTTGTTTGTCGATTGTCTTTATTAGCTGGAGCAAGCCTACTATCACCAATCCTTTTCAATTAAAATGCATACACAGTCCTAAACTCCTGCTGTCCCTGCAAGTTATTAAAATACACTTTCACATAATGAGGCGGAGTCGATCCAGCCTGGGACACGCAAAATGTGGGCATGCACGAACACGCACACACACACACACACATGCAGAAGAAAAGTCCAGAAGTTGTTAATGATGCTTCTTTATGCTGAGCTCATTAGTCACACTGTTATCCCTAAAGCATCTATCTAGCACAGGCTGCTCAGTACGAGCACTGAAGCATGGACCTGGCTGACTCTCACCACATATCTCAAAAAGAAACAAGATACTCTGATCTCATCTGCCACCCTGTACTTTCGTTCCTCTCTGCATGACTCTGATCAAGACCAAAAAGCCAAACATGATCATCATTTATCTGCATTAGTGAAGATGAAAACTGAGTTGCGGCTGTGAATTATTCATTCTTTGGGTAAAAAGTTGGAAATGTTAAAATACAAGATCAAAATTCAATCATCTTCAACAGAGAGTTTCTCCTCCCTCTCCTTCTCCATATGCACCCTGCCTATGTCAGACTCTGTTGGCCCTCATCAATCACTCACTTCAGCACTGATGTTTGGCACAACATGGCAGAGTCCTGCTGGCAGCTGAGGGAAACAAAGAGACAATGTGTGCCAGAATAATCTGTAATGGGCATAATTTTCAAATGATTGCAGATATTGTATCAATACTTGTATCATTTAGGTGTATCTCATGTCAAAGTCATATAAAAATGCATATGTATGGTGCCGATGTTCCCTCTTCCTCTTCCAGCAGGGGGAAGCAGTAAGCTAACCTTGAAGCCGATGTCTCCCTTCTTGCAGCAGAGACAGGCCAGCATGAGGAAGACGAAGGTGAAGAGGCCAGAGAAGGAGACAGCAACCACTGCCAGGGATGAGGGCCATGACAGCTCGCTCAGTGGAGCCCCATCTGCCATAATGGAAGATAAAACAAGTGTTAAAAGGGTGGAACCATATGGAGATCACACAGCAAAGCGGAGGGTTATACAGGAAATTAAAAGCAAAATAGAGATAAAGGTGATTTGTATACCCATGGATGATTTGTTGCCAATTCATTGGCTCAAAGACAGAAGCTTGTGACTTATTAGTATTCTCATCTGTCTCCTATTACTGTCTATAGACCCTGAGTAGCAGGCCAGGCTCCTCCCAGAAATTAGTGGAGGCAAAAAGTTTGAAACTACCCACAAACACAGTCACAGTCCGTGAACTATAGCTTAAAAAAGCATGTATAGTGGTTCAATCTGTTTCTGAGTAAATAACCGTGATAAATGAAAATGCTGTGCAGCTTTAATCTGCTTTTAATTTTTCTGCAATTCACCGCAAAATGTTCCTCGAAGCAATGTCCAAATACAACCCATTTTTTTCTTAATTAAAGAAACTACTCCCCACAACAATGTACACAAGTTCAGATTCAGCTGCAATGTTTCTGAGAAATGTTTAGCATTGGTCTGTGACTAATAAGAAGAAAGCACACACATGCATTATGGCAACTGAGGGTAATTGTTTCTCCTTTGTGCCAAGTTATTCACAATCTGTCATTGTGTTACTGTGTGGATATGTGTAGCACACATGTGTCAGTGTCTTTTAGACTGTGCGAGCAGAGCACGGGCCGGAGGGCCAGGTGTCACAGTTTGGAGCAACACCATATAATCTGATTTCCTGTTTGAAGCCTCCTGCCAGCACAGATAAAAGAGAGAGGAAGATCGAAGGAAAGAAAGAAAGAGAGAAAGAGGAAGTGAAAATGAGGTTAAAAGAACTTTTGGGGATGTTGGGAGGGATACATGAAGACACAATATATACCTGTCATAATATCCCATCCCCATATTCATCTTTAACTGAGTATCAGCCATAATATAACACTTGAATTTAAGAAGTATTCCTGTACATACATAAATTTTAAGGTGGCTTCTGAGCCTTATAAGAGTAAAATGTAGTGTTTTTATAGGACACCTAATCTTCTTTTTAATTGGTTGAGTAAATATTGAATCATTAAGGCTGTTGTACTCCATAATGTTATACTTTTCTATTTGTTGTGGTTAATTGCACAAATTCCACAGGTATCCCTTTGTTCCCTATCTATGTTGGCTATAACTCTATCACAGGCCGTTAAAAAAAAAAGACTGGCATATGTCTACCATCCAGGATTCCCTTCATCTGCATCTCTATCCATGAGAGGACAACCCAAGCATAGGACTCCAGTGCTGACTGGAGCCTACTAAGAGAGTGTGTGTGATGCTTTTGTGTGGGTACTTTTCCGGTTCACTGACTGAGACCCAGCAGTCCTGACCCATTTGGCAGTGGGGAACACAGTGTTCTAGACCTGACAGCTCCTGCAGCCCAAACAGCTCTGCTCCAACCAAAGCTTAACCTTAGAGGTCACAGCCAGCAAACCTATGCTCACACTTACACACACACAAACACAGGGGTGGACCATGCAAACAGATGGGACAATGCATTCAGGCCCCCTTCTCAAAATCTGGTTTAAGAGCTACAACATGCATGCATGAGTGTACGTATGTGTGTATATGTGTGTGCGTCACCATGGCAACAACACTCTCACTGGCCAATACGTATTAGTTGAATGGCTTTTACCTCACCAAGCCGACTTTTTGTTTTCTCACTTTCTTTCCTCACCCCATCTGCTGGGACTCCCTCACATCTATCTGCCTGTATTAGGCACTAACAGCTTGTGCAAGTGTCAGAATGTCTGTGAAGTGGAAAAGAAGGAGATTATCCAGCTAAACCAAGCTGTGCCCTTTCTCTGCAACACACAGAGGCTGAGTTGATGGTGACAGAACAACATTGTGCAGAGGCTGGTAGGGTAAAACAGGAATGATGCATTCCCTGAAATGTAAAGATTCTCAGCTTTTTCACATCCTGTGGTATTCTGGTCAAACACAGAAATATTTGTAAGCATTTATGATCATACCTAGTAACACACACATATGCTGAAGCAGACATGGATAAATCACATCACTATCTTTAATGTGCTGCGTAGAAATTATGTTGAGGTGTTATAGTCAGCCTATGGATACATAAATGAACGAATGAATGTGAAAGGAGGGAGAGGAAAACCAAGTACACTGTCCAGATGGTGCCAGAAAAAGAGATGACACATGCTGAATCAGAGGGCATGGTGACTCAGGGCTCACATAAAAAACACATGCGCATGTTGTAATTTCTTACAGACTATTAAGTGGACTGTCATGATGTGCCATACCTGGAGCCAACCAACGGCTCTGGTTCCTGTTTGCTAAACTAAATATTATGTCTCATGCAGTGACACAAACTGTCACACAGCAAAATGTTAATTTTGCCAAAATGATATATATCTTTGTTACCTGTTGGTCACATTAATAAGCTGTCTACCTTCAAAAGTTACCCAGCCTGAGGCTGAGGTAGCAGTCAAGCTCCATTACAGGCACTTGAAGCATATGGTGAACACAGACCTGCAAGAATGGACCAGCTTCTATATTTGGAGTAAAAGCTGTGTTTGCATTCAAATGGCCTCTGACAAGACTGCTTGCCATATCTGCAAGCTCTGGAAAGAGTCACGTTTTGCCGGTTATTTGCCACAGCCTGAATGATTGAGGACCAGCAGCTAGAACCAGGGAAACCATATGTTTTAAGTATGAGGATTTTCCTGGAATTATATTATGACAACAAATATTTTATCTTCTATAGTGTGAGTAGAAATTAAAAAGTCATTTTCCAAAGATATTGATCATGAATATACTTGATTGCATAAAACAAATCTCTCAATGGCCAACTGCTTTGGGCGTAGATTTGCTGATTGTTGTTGAAGTTGAGTTTTCTCCCTGTGACTCCAACCTGAAACCACTGCTGCTTTGAAATGAGAAGCTTTATAGGCATTACACATGTCCAAATAGGTCCAATGAAGAGGTTTGGGCCACCACTATGACCAAGTGGTGGCCCAACAGGTTAATGAATATAGATTCATTAGATTCATAAAGATTCACCCGATTTCCACCAACAGCTTCACAACCCCTTGTTTTTTGTAATGTGTTGTTCTTGATGTACTGTACCTCAGGTTTCTCTGTCATTGGCAGCTTGCCTCACTTCAATGCACTCACAAAAATGGCACTTTTCCCAACATAGAGCTAATGAAAAGCCAAAGTGGGGCACTTTCAGGAAATATAGATATATGTATATATAGAGTATATATATGTGTTTGCTGAATCCCAGCTGGATAAAAGTAATATTATATTTCTTCATATAGTATTTTTCAACCTATTAAGTTTTAATTCACCACCACCAAGTGATAGAGGAAAACGAGAGGAGGTATTTTCATAAGTGTAAGATTTAAAGAATCCATCTCTCTCTCTCTCTTTCTCTCTCTCTCTCTCTCTCTCTCTCTCTCTCTCTCTCTCTCTCTCTATGAGGAACTGTGAGAGAGAGGTGACCCAGGGTCCTCCATAAATATTTGAGAAGCACACATTACTTCACCAGCTGTATGGCGAAATGAAAATAAAGCACTTAAAGCTGGGCTCATACCCGCTTTATTAAAAAGACCAGTGGAAGATGAGCCATGTCCTGACAGATGGGAAGGGAGACTTATAGAGTCCCGCTGCCACCTCCACAATTCAGCCTGACAATCAGGAGTAAGGGAGGAAGAGAGCAAAAATACGCTGTGTGTAGAAGAGGAAAGAATGGATGAGGAGGCCATAGCTTTTTCTTTTAAAAGTAAGCCTTTTCAATAAAAGTCTTGTTTCATTAAATGGGACTTTGAACTCCCAATCCTGATCACTTTCACTCAGCTAACCAGCAGTTCTTTTCATTTGCATTAATGGTGTATGGCATATATTGTCAGATGATGATCACAAAAAAATCAGGCTGAGCAGCAAACTGCACTTTCACTTATTAGTGAATGAGTCACAGAACAATAGCCAATAAATGCAAGTATAAAAACATAAAACTAGATAATGGAACTTTAAATACATTACTGTTGTAGCTACAACATCAGCAGTTGAATAGTGATGTGAGAGGAAGATATAGAAAAAGAAGAAAAAGCTTAAGGCTGTTAGCATGTCATACTGAGGTTGCTTAATGAAATAACAGGCAGAAACATGGCTGTTTTAACAGATGAATGTTGTATAAGAAAGAAGTAAAGCTAAAGAGGTCTGTGCATGTGTGCTCATGCGTGCATGTATGAGATTGGGAATGTGATGTGTTAAGTAGAGCCAGTGAGTTTTTCACAGTAGATCATAAATAAGGCATGCAACACTGAGGTAGACCATTGTGTTGCTGTGCAGCTGAAGCAAGCATCAAACATCACAGGGCCTCTGCTTCCTATGAGTAAGAATCTGGTGTGCATGATGGTGCTCATCGCGCACTCCAGTCATTTGCTCTAAACAGACACAAATGGGAGATGGATAAAGGACAAATGGGTCAAGGATAGAAAACATGGATTTTATTGAAGGCAGAGTGAGGGATGTTACTGGTAATCTGGGGCCAGAGCAGAACCATGTGTTCATATCGACACATGTGCACAAGAACATGCCCACCACGCAAAAAGCCAAGTGCGGTAGTGGGCTGCAGAGGATAACTGGTGTCTCTGTGGTTACTGACAACAGCAAACTATTGGTTCTGCTCCTGATGATGGAACAGCAAGTCGATGACAAGGCCAACAAGAAGGCACTCCAACGCACTACAGACGGACAGACAGACGCAAGAGAGCAAAATAACTTTCTACCCCTCCATGATCTCTTTTTACTTCAGTTTCTTGCTCGGATGACTCCTAAGCAGGCAGACACACGCATATACACACACACACACACACACACAGTATTCTTCTTTTTGACTGGAGGACCATGTAATGACAGTGCTGCAGGGTGGGCACTGAGCCAAACTACACACACTCTGCAATCAAATTGTCTCAAGAAAGAGTGAGGTGGAGACAAAGAGAGATGGTGAGATACCGTTTCTACTGCAATTAGTGGAGTGAATTCAAATAGGGACATAAATTCATGCAACTATTGTGACGAGTACAAGTCTGAAAATGAATGTGCAGCCAGTGAACACAGTCTGTTAGGAAGACTGAGCTGGCCCACAAAAGTAGGTTGTGCAAACATTTCTGGCTATCCATAGGGCGTAATAGTAGCCTGACACTTTAACACTCGGCCATGATTCAACACTATTATTTTAGTAGTTAGAAACATGCACTAATGGCCGAGCTGCATGTCATATACTGCAAAAAAGGACTGGAAGACTTTGATCTCTGAAAGTTAACATTTCCTCACCATATGCTGCTGCCATAATTTATACCATTAATTAACCAGCCATCTCTGTTTCCATGTTCCTAATGGTTTGACCATGAAAATTTGTGTGTGTGTGTGTGAGGAGGGAAAAAAAAAGAGTTGTGAAAAGAGAAAATGCAGGGGAGCAGAAAGAGCCTGGGTTTACATTTAGGACAGTGCTACAGGGGCAAACAAGCTCATCCATCTGCTGCATCAAGTTGTTTCCAACAACAACACACACATAAACACTCACACGCAGTCATCAGATAGTAGAGGTGGAGCAGTGATAAGCATGACTTTTAGGTTTATATACACAGGTCAGTCAGAGGGTGGCAGAAGCAGAGCAGTTCTTGAATTTTTACACACAAAAGCTCCAATGATATTTCAGTTGAGCCTGTGGGATGAAATTTGCAGCGTTCAACAGGTTTGCATTGAAAATCACTTACACTAAGTGAATAAGAATCCCACTTTCAGGCCTGCATAAAAGCCAAGCTAAATATTGATCCTCCCCTGCTTTTGCATTTGTGTAAATAAAATGCACAGGTATAATCCTTTGGGATCAATCACAGACTCAAGTGGTGAGCTCATATTAAAAAGACTTGCTCTAGACAAACAGTATCACAGTCAAAGAATGCAGAGTTTTTCAAAATGTTCCTGTTTGCTAGTAGGCTGCATTGAAGGAGAAGTCAGCTGTGCTCTGACACAGCCTAGATTCCCAGGAGAAAAGCCGTCCAACAACAACTCTCTATAACAAGCTGCGCTAAAAGGAGAGTGATCATGAGTTAGGAAGGAAGAGGAAATTCTCTGGAGATACAAGGAAAGCAAAAGCAAGGATTGCGAGGTTGAAAACAAATGGAGAGGAGTGAAAGGATTAAAAGAGTGAGACAGTAAAGAGCATGAGACTGATGAAGGAGGGCTGAACTCTGAGAGTTGCAGAAGAGGAGGTAAACACACACATGCACGCAGATATGGTGGTTGCTTGGTTGGTGAGGGGTTGACAGCTGAGGGAACAGCAGGATGTGATTAATGGTATGATACAAATTAGCATCTGCTCTACCATTTTCTGGTCCTGCTCTTTGTGAATAAGTGCAGAGGGCAGATATGTGCACAGGCCTGGACAAAGCCATGATAACTGTCATTAACTGGGAGTGAGAACCAGGAAGGACCACCATGGATCAACATTACAGACCTGTCACTTCTATCTCCCGACAGCCAAGGCAATGGTGCACTGGTGGAAAGAAACAGTCTGAATAACTTTCCCGGTGATAGGCAGATCTTTCCAGTTTTGCATTTGCAATGCGGACTGCTTGGGCGGATTTTGAGGTAAATCTGCTGAATTGGTTGATTACTATGCAGCACAATAAGAATCAGAGCTACTGTTCTGAACAAATGGACCAAAAGCTGTTTGTTATTTATCATGCTGACAAACAGACATATGAACAAAATGAAAACATATTTCTCCTTTCGAGTCTAGTTGAGGAGGAAACTCAAGTGTTCCAGGATCCTCTTTGCAACAGGAAGCAAAACAGTTTACAGGGCATGTAAATTTTGAGAGGGACCAGCACTGATAAACCTGTGAAATCAGCTGCAAAAAATGTCCAATCAAAGCTCACAAACAGACAGAATGACAGGGGAATGAAAAACACATACTAAAACCAAGCATCTGCACTCTTACACACATACACACACACTCCAGGAAGTAGGAATTACGACTATTCGGGTCCTTGGATGTTTAGACGTTTGGCTAATAAACCCAAATTAAATGCATGCGTAAACCATACACAGAAACAAATATGCACTTGAGGGAGCATTTCAAGCTGAGTGTCATGATGCAGGCCGTGTGTGTGTGTTTGGGGGGATAATGAAATGCAAACATATACCTGGGCAAAACAAGTTAGTTTGGGTTATGCAGGCTCTGCTCATTATTCTTCCCAAATTTTACGATTTCCCAATGTTGTTGTTAAGCATATACTCCCACACTAACAGATGCAGTGAATTTGTACATTTTCCATGGAAATCTTACTTTGGAGCTGTCCTTTAAAACAGATGTACAGGCCTGCTTGTTCTTTCCCATTCTTACGTTTTTTTAATAATCTTAAAATATTCCCAAAATTCACCTACTACAGCTTAACCCCACTTCCTGACTAGCAAACATATCCACTGCCGTCCACAGCCATTTGACATGTTGCAAAATATCCTCTCAGTGCACTCCAGGATTTACTGATAATTCAAACAGAAATGATATAGAGCTTGGTGACAAATTAAATACTACCTAAGTCTCTCTCTCACATAAACACCCATGCATTTCACACACTTTCATTGAGTGTGACACCAGTAAACCCACATTGCCCACATCATCGCGCAGAGAGCACATAGAGGAGACATAGATGGTTCCCCCTGACTGCTTAAATCCACTTCATCTTTTTTCTGTGTTCCTCCAGAGGCAGACTTGTGCAACCAAACTGCTTGGTGTTACACATGAGAAGATGAATAATCAAATAGTCAATGGTGTCCACCTTGTCCTGACCCAGTCAGTAGGTGGAGCTCCGAGAGGAAGTCAAGATACCATTTTTAACATCTTTCCTCTCCGCCATCGCTACCACCTTCGTTACAACCTGCTTCAGTGTCCACGTGCATGTAAGGACACGTGTCAGCCATCACGCACGTGGAATGTGCATTATGAGCTATGTTGAGTGCTACAAAAAATGTGTGTTATTTTTATGTCTATATTAAGATACTGTAGATGTGCGCTGGCCACCACTGCCACCTCCAGGCATCAGCTGAGACTGATGAGAGACAGTCCCCCATAGTGCTGCATTATCATTATTGTTGGTGTATCATTGCTGTCATTCAGGTCAGCCTGTCTTCTGTTGACCTACCACTGACGTGATGCATATTAACTCTCTCCGAAAGATGTTCCCAGAATTTCAAAAATGTATCCATCCTTTGCAAATTGGCATCTGTTCCCTCTCCTGATGGGAGAGCTCTCCGTGGTGCTGAAGCAGTAGTAAGCCAGGTGTCAGCTGCAGTATTCATTGGTGCAAAATGCCCCACACAATGGACGACACCCCCCCCCCTCCATCCACCATGGCCGTTGTAGTCAGGAGATCAACATTTTTGCTACGGTGTGTCCTCCTCCTGCCGACGGATTATATAACGCCATGACCTGACCTCAGAGTTGTTTTCTTCTTTCAGGGTGTGTGTTTGTGCATGTGTGGCTGTGTGTGGAGCAGAGTACAGTATGTTCTCACATGGCCCAAGGCAAAGAAAGGAAGTGAAGCTGTGGAGGATTGCTTGAGGGTTGGTATAATTCAAATGCTGTCTATATTTTAGATTTGATCTCTTATCAGCCCAGGCCTGCATTTTTAAAATGGTCAGTTTGCTAAATACAAAATGGTGAAATGTTGTGGCTCTGAATGGGTTTTTCCTCACCGTAATTTTTCACATCACTTCTTTGAGCTGTCTGACAATCTGAGTCTTCTAACATTTACTCATCATAAAAACAATTTATTTTTTCTAGTTTAGATGTAAATTTGTTTTATTAATCTACTCCTTTCCCTCACAACAGCATGTTCAGCAGCTACAGCTGATTTAAGGCCGTTTCTCCCTGTGTTTCCCTGACATTTCAGGGACTTGTGTTTCTCTGTCCTTTGCTCTGGCCATGAGAATGATTGGTTCCCCCTAACACACCCCCTACATCACCTTGGCAACATTGATTCTCAGTCCAATTACTGGGAAGGAACAGGATCATTCCTGAGATGCTGTTCCTTTTATATCATTATGACAGTGACCATCCAACCCTCATCTCCTATCCCAGGTACATACAAGCTAAAAGCACACGCCCCCCCCCAGCTGACCAATCCTGATGAATGTACTCCTGACCTGTTACTGAGGCTTCTCGTTCTGCAACCATCAGCTGAGGAAAATAAATGTGTGCTCGACTGCACCTGCCTGGGGTGAAATTTTCCCAACCTTTGACTGCCTTCGTGAAGAAAATACCAAAACAATTAAACTAAGAGATGCTGCAGAACAGCCACAGTTATCCCCAAATCAGCTGGCAACCATCAATATCTGTTCAAATTAAAAGATCGCATTCTTGTTAGCATCATATTTCAGTGCAGAGGGGCAAAAATAGCTAGCTCTGCACCCAGTCTACACTGAGAACTGCTCTGAGCTGAACTAAATCCATCTCTGTTTCTCACAGCTCAAGCTACATTTCTTGAATGAGTTTCTATGTGATGGGAAATGGTTTAGATCTAAACCGCATCTCCTGTGAAACATATAACCTATTTCAGTGGAAGCCACTTTTAGTGTCACATTTTGACTGAGTAGCAACAGAGAATAGATATACGGAAGGGGAAGTGAAGAGAGTCATGCTAAGATAGAGGAGGGTGGAATAATTATACAAAGAAGGATAAGAGACCACTGAGAGTGTGCAGTTTGGGGAAGAGAGATAGCACCTGAAACTTGAGAGCCACTGGACTCACCATCATTTGTATGCTAAGCACACTGTTCCCAGTTCAGGGACTCTCTCGGTCCTGTTTACACTCGCATGCAGTTATTTATATTGCTCTCAGGCCCTCACACGGTTTGTCTGCACAGTCTTGAGTTCTTGTTCAGTGCTCCCATAGCACCGCACCAGCACCCGGGCTCTCCTTTGCCAGGGTTCACCCTGCAACCCAGAGAATGATTTAACACTGCACCTGAGTGGTTGCAAAGTACCGCAACCTCAAACAGCAGAGCCACATGCCCCTGTTTGACAGTCACCTCTGTAATGTTCCAGGCAGCCCCCATGCAAACATCCTGATCATAGCAAACACATACAAGACACAAATTAACTCAGCTGCAGCGATGTACATGGAGGACTATGCAGATTCACTGCAGGCACAACTTTTAACCCTCCTCTCACCAAGCTAAAGGGGACAGAGTGAATGTGGAGGCCATTACCTGAGCTAATCTGTTGAGATATAAGATCCCAATAAACAGGATGATGATGATGATACTATGGCGATGATGAAGCTGCTGCTAGTGACTAAGGATATCAAATAGACAGTATTATATCACCCAAAATGCAGATAGAGAGAAGGGCACTCGACCTGATCATGGAAAAAAAACAAATCACAAGCAGATTTACAGAAAATGGTCAGACGCCTAAATTCCAGTCGTGAGTTTCACCCTTACCTGTATCAAAGTGAGAGCTGAAAGCAAAACTGGGGTTGAAAAACGCCGAGGACATGACAATCACATGTAGGGCAAAGACCATCCTCCTCGTTGCGTTGCAGAAGACAGCAAAAGCCTAAACACACCAAAAAAAAGAAAAGGGGTCAAGAATGAATCTCCCCTCAGATGCATTTAAAATGTTGGTAAGCTGTAGAAGAAGGAGCAGTGCGCAGCATTTTATTTCATCACACCTTACACAGAGCCCCCCTCCGAGAAAAACCCCCCTCCACCTTCAGCTCGAGCAGATTTGGAGACAGATGTTGACAGACATTTCCATTTCACCACATCTGTCGGTTGCTTGTTGGACAACAGTATCCTTTTATTCTGGACAGGTTTGACGCACCTCTACCGGGATCATCTGGTGAAACGCTTCGCCGTTATTTACACCGATTTTACACACTGTCAATCCTTGACTGGCCCAAACATTTGGTCACATCCCATTTCCCTTCACCTCCCCCAGCATAAACCTCTGTGTGTTTCCCTAACTCAACCTGCACTACATCCAAACAGGCCGATTAGAGCTGCAGGGCAGATGACTTCTTTTTTTAAAGTGATGCGTCGGACAGCGTTGCGTATCTGCGATCCGGCTTTGGTACAAAAAGACTGAGGGACATTTTGCACCAAGGTCAAGCGAGAGTTAGTTGCAGACACGCTTTCATTTACGGCCTTTCAAAGTAAAAGCTCATTTTACGTACCGGGAGCTTTTGGAATGGTGATTTCCGTTTGGACATACACGTATTTGCCCTCTGCTGGTTATCCTTAGTAAAGCAGACAGATTCACATACCACCACATTATTATAAGCATCAATGTAAACATAAACGTCACACGTTTAATTTATATTCCCTTTAAAATATTTTCACATCTCCATTTGATGTGTGTCTTAATGAAAAGACAGCAGTTGTTTATTTATTAATTTATCTGTGTACGTTTCATCCAGGTCACAGTTCCCTGAGGAAGTTTGATCTGGGGCAGCTGGGCTCAGTTGTAGATGTTTGAAGATATCTGCGGCCTCCTCCTCTGTTGAGGGATTCTCTGTTTTGACAGAACCACATTCCCTCCCTACACAAAATACAGACACTAGTTATTACAAGAGTCTCCCTTGCACTTTAAGTGTATGAAAACTGCTGACTCTAGTCTTGATGAACTGTTTTTTGACCACTTCATTTATTCATTTTTTTAAAATTTCTTTCAAAAGACGAAACATTAGTTTGACTTTTCTCAACCCAGTGACAACAGATTAGAAAAGATACATAACACTCCGGCAGCACGGCGGCACAGTGGGTAGTAGTGATGGGAAGTTCGGATCTTTTTACTGACTCAGGTCTTTTAATCTCGTTCAGTTAAATGAAAGAATCTTTTTTCAAGTCATTCGTTCATTTCGTTCATTGGAACCAGTGTAGCGCTGTAGCTGCAATTTGAGTAATGACTGAAAAAGCACGGCTTTCAAACACGGAAGAGCAACATGGTTTGCTTTACTTGGCATATAATACACAATTTTGCTTTTGTTAAACTACTGCGCGCCCTTTTGGGTCATAGCCTACTGAAGTTGAAATGACTGATTACTTCATTTGCCGGTAGAACACTCCGCCAATCATTAAAAAATTCTCATTCTATGATGGCTGTTCACTTTAGCCTACCTGGTCACTGAAGACCCGTAGTGTATGAATTCGTTGCAACGGAAAGGCAAATTAAACATCCATCCGTTAGCTACATAGCTAACGTTAGCTTTCGTGCTAACGTCAGAGAGCGCTCCTCACCAGTAATAACATCATTGGTCACGTTACTGAATAATGAACGAAAGACCCGAAGAGCCGTAGTTATGAGTCGTGAACGAATCACTAATATCTACACTGAGCCTGCTGTTACATCCACAGCTTTGTAGTATGGAACAGCAGGTTATAAAGCTAAGTCTCGTTTCACCTTAGCTTGGCTCGTTGACGCTGGTAATTAGCAGTCCGGGCTAATTTCGCACACACAAAAGAGGAGAGGTGGAGTAGTTGAACATACGCTCGTTTCTTCCTTCCAACATTACAACACAGACCTTTTATAAAGCTTACAGTGGCTACAGCTGGACATACACGCTTCTCTGCAAGCGGACAGACAACACAACACGGCTACCTGCGGACTACGTCACACATTACCCACAAGGCAACCTCCTTAAAGGGGAATGTTCATGGTAACGCTGCACAGCGGCCATGGGACAAGTGAACGAGAGCTTCAGGACCCGAAGACCCTATTTTATGAGAATATATCTATCATATTTATAATATCGAAATAATATCATGTAATATTGCACCTGTATATGAACTGGGATGTAAATGAAAAATACAGATGGTGGTGCTGATATATCGGTTTTCTGCCGTGTGCCTTGAGCAGCAAGGTGACGTAGTGGTTAGCTGTCGCGGGTTCGACTCCCGGCCTGGGGACCCGAACATGTCTAGGTTAATTGGTGACTCTAAATTGTCCATAGTGTGAGTGATGGGCTACAGCACGGAAAAGCAGTAGATGGATGGATAGATTAAGATTATGATATGGATAATTTGGTGTTATCAGAGACTAGAGACTCCCCCCCCCCCAGATACTGCACTGGACCCCTCCACAGACAAGCACAGACTAGACAAGCCCCCCCCCCCCCCCCCGAGACTGAACCCCTCCACAGATCAGACCTCCCCCCAGAGACTAGGGACTGGACCCTTCCAGAGACTGAGTCTGGGGCGCGGACCAGGGAAAAAAGAACGAATCACCCACTGAGATGACTTGTTACTCCCGAGTCATACAAAAGATTACTTCAAAATGAACAACACATCACTAGTGGTTAGTGCTGTCGCCTCACAAGAAGAAGGTCATGGGTTTGGTTCCCAGGCCTGGGGCCTTTCTTTGAGGAGTTTGCATGTTCTCCCCGTGCCTGCGTTACCCCAGGTTAACCCAGGAAATCTAGGTCAATTGGTGACTCTAAATTGTCCATAGGTCTGAATGTGAGTGTGAGTGTGAGTGGTTGTTGGTCTCTGTCTGTCTCTGTGTGTTGGCCCTGTAATGGACTAGTGACCTGTCCAGGGTGTAGCCTGCCCTCACCCCCCATGACCTGGAAATGGGTAAGTGGTAGAAGATGAATGGATGAGCACAACACACCGTGCTGTTGTCTTGAATGCACACTAGAGAGCAGCAGAGGATCACAGACACAGGACACAAATGAGGAGCAACTGCACAGATTTCACCAGATGATGGCTCATTTTCTTACACTTCTCTTTGGAGGATGCACCTGCAGGCTGCCCTGTCTTTATTTAGCTACATGTATATTAAGACTTTTGGTATTAGCTACAGGAAACACATTGATGTTTTAGTTGTTTGCAGTTGGTGAATAATTGATGATGCCACCCCTATATTGTTTGTTTCATGTGTGAGCCACATCTTAGTTCCTGGAGTACATTTCTGGACATGTGATTGTCCAACTTCTATTAAATAAGTTTAAATACGAAATCCAGATGAACAACAAAACATCAACAAATACCATGCTACAAACCAAAGTCCCTTCTCTTTTTTAGTGTTAGCTATGCATGTGCTTTTGTAGCTCAGAGGAGAAGTGAAATTGAAAAGGACTCTAAATTACTAAGTTGCACTATATTTTAAATATTTAAATATGTAACCACCATCTGAAACTTTTTGGCATTGAGCACAGCCCCTCCTCCTGTCAATCACTCTCAGTTTCAGTGCTGTATTAAATTCCTCCTCCAGCGCCTCCTCTCCTCATCCTCCAAACACTGATCTGTCAGCAGTAAAGCTCAACTTCCACATTACATGGCCATTTTCAGCACACACTGACAACATGCTGGGGAGCCTCTGCACTCTCATCGCTGCTCTAACATGTAAGGAGGCTGACTTACTGCAGCTCTGAGCTCATGGTGGACTCATCAGTCTGTGTTTCTCTTGACTTCATGTCATCTTGTTGTTTCCAGGTGTGAGCGGTGTGACGGTGGTGACACAGAAGCCTCCTGTTGTGACGCTGAGGAAAGGAGAGACAGCCACCATGGACTGTAACCTGGGGACTGTTACTAACAGTGCTGCTCGCTGGTATAAACAGATTCCAGGAGGAGCTCCTCAGTATGTACTGAGATGGTATCATGGCCTGAGCTCTGTACAATACGGCTCTGGTTTCTCTGCTCCCAAGTTCACATCCAATCATCAGTCACAATCAGATTATCGTTTGATTATCAACAATGTGGTGGAGGGAGACTCAGCAGTCTATTACTGTCAAACATGGGACAGCTCTGTTGATGAGTACGTATCACAGTGATTCACCTCCTCACTAAACACTTCTGCTTTTTCACTGTCTTGACATTAACTGAGGCTTTCATCCATCTTTTTAACTTTCAGGTGTGAATATTAAAATATAATTTTCAAAATCCTTTTAAGTTCCACATACTGTAAAGCTTTGTCAATGTCATACTGGGAGCGATACACTGTATGCCACTACATGTTTTACACCAAAACAGTATATATAAACAAATTAAAGTGTACTTCATGTGTTTTCAGAATCAAACCACTGAAGGCTTTTGAATTAACCTATTCATTACATCTAAATTTATGTAATGTGAAGCGTCTGTATAAAAATCTGTAAATGATTATTGTTACATACTTTCATTATGAATCTGGCTTCCCTTCTGATTCTTCTTCAACAAACCCAAAGATCAACATAAAGTTCCAGAAAGTACAAGTAATGTGATGAACAAAAGAAAATTTTACAGTCACCTGATAACTGTTGATTTCCTCACACTCCAACCCTGCTCACCTCTCAGCTGGACAGTGAGGGACGTTTACAGCACACACTGACAACATGCTGGGGAGCCTCTGCACTCTCATCGCTGCTCTAACATGTGAGATATTCTCTTCATTCCTTTCAGCTCACATTTTCAGACAGAGACTCGTCACTCATGTGTTTCTCTGTGTGTGTTGACAGATGTTGATGCAGTGATCGTGTTGACCCAGACGCCTGCTGTCCACACAGTTTCTACAGGACAAGAGGTCGTTCTCAAATGCAACATTCAGAGAGATGTTGGATATTATGTCAGTTGGTACAAACAGGTTCCTGGTAAAGCTCCTCAGTATGTTCTGAGTTATTACCACTCTGTTAGTTCACCAACCTTTGGAACAGGATTCTCCTCAGACCGCTTCAATTCCAAGTCCACATCAAACATTGATTACCAGTTCATCATTAAGCGAGCAGAGACAGGAGACTCTGCTCAGTATTTCTGCCAAACATGGGATGGCTCTGCTTCTGCAACTGTTATCACAGTGACAAAAACCTCAGTGAGAGACTCACTGCAGATTTTGATGACATTTGACAACAATAAAGATAAAACACCAGAAGTCCTGAAACAAAACCTTTAAGAGAGATGAACAACCTTCTTTAAACTCACCAGTGTTTGAAAGAAGTGCAGCAGGTTTTTGTGAAATAAACAGACTGATGAAGAGAGTGAGATGTTGACAGTGAAAGTTGGTCTCAACAGGATGTTTCAGTTCCACTCCCCTCATCAGTGAGAGTCGGGAGGTTTTTGTACAGCCATGTATACAAACTGAATCACTGTGGTATTCGGACAAGGCACCAAGCTGAGCGTGACAGGTAAGCACTTTCTAACTGATCTTTAAACAAGACTGATTTTATGTTTCTGTCTCATTCTGATAGAAAACGATTCATCTATATGTTATTTCCTGTTGAAAACATTAAGCAGTGAATTATGAATGTTTTTGTCCGTTAGCCTTGTAACCAGATTGTGTCATTGAATGTCAGGGACAGATCTACAAATAATCTGAATATTTGAAATATTTCTTACAGTATTGTATTTGTTGACAGTGAAGAAAGTTTTAACTTTCAACATAAAAAAGTTGTAAAATGGACTCTCTGCTCCAAAGTTCACATCCAATCATCAGTCACAATCAGATTATCGTTTGATCATCAACAATGTACTGGAGGGAGACTCAGCAGTCTATTAATGTAAAACATGGGACAGCTCTGTTGATGAGTACGTATCACAGTGATTTACACTGTGACAAAAAACCTCCTCAAAAACACTTCTGCTTTTTGAGTGTCTCACACATGTTGACTGATAATATTACTAAAACTCAACCAGATGGAAACACTACACTCATCTTAGATGTGGTCATCTAGATCCAGAGAAATCTAATTTAAGGTCAGTTTGGATTACTACTTGTTCATTAGGTGGGAAGAAAATTAACACATGAAGTTGCTGAACTTAGATGGAAAAAGTTATTGCCTTTGACCACTTTTCCCAGTGAGACGAAGGGTTTTGCGGATATGACCTGGTTGGTTGGTGGGAGTCCAGTGAGCAGTGGGATCTCTACCAGCACGGCTGTTCAGCAACCAGACCAGACTTTCCACATCAGCAGCTATCTGGCCATCCAGACGTCAGACTGGAACATGGGGAAGCTTTACAAATGTAAAGTGTCTTTGGGCTCCCAGACTTCAGAGAAAGACATCAACAAGGCAGACTGTCCCGCTGTAGAATAGTAGAGGAGCACAATGAGCGTTTCAAGTCTGCTTCTTTAACGTTTGTGCTGCTGGCTCATTGTAGAAAAAATGTCTGCACACTTGTAATAAATATTGTGTCAGCAAGGTGGAGGTGTTGTATCAGCTTTGCATCTGGTGCATTTTAAAAGACTCATTCAATAAAAACCTTTGTCAAACCATCAACAATTTTCTGCGTTTCATGAAGTCATGGAAAGATCACTAAAACAATACTAAAAATAACTAAAATTTGACCCCTAGATGCACGAGTGGTTGGACCCTACACTCTTCTTTAAGTGGGTCAAAAAGGACTCAGATAAGAGTGAATGTTTTTTTTATGTGATTTTAGTTAAAAATAATAATTTCTTCAGTTTTTTCAATATCTATCATAAACTCCCATTTGCTCATTTAGGACTTTACAGTTTCTCTTCCACTGTATTAATGAACGGGGACAATGATAATGACACATGACTTGTTTGTTTGGTTTGTTATTAATTAGACTTCACATAATCCAAAATACGGTGCAAAGTTTTTGCTGTTTGTGATCAGTAAAAATGAGTCGAAGGTCGTCAGTGTTCACAGGCCCATTACAAACAATCTCACAGATCCCTCACAGGCAAGCAACTGTTATTTTATTACTGGATTTCTTCCCAGGCATCGTGAACTCAACTTGATCTGTTGGACTGTGTTTTCTTTCTAAATTTGGTATGAAATATCCTCCGACACTCACATGGATATCTAACCCTTGTGGATACATTGATGACTTTTAAAGTGCACGCTCAGCCAAGTCGCTCTCAGCAGAAAGCAGAGTACGGTTTCCTTCCCTCGCGGAGTCACTGTTGTCTTTGGGACAGAGACTTGGAGTCTTTAATTTTCTGCATCAGAAGGGTAATAGTGCTACTCTCTTCTCTTTGTATATATTTTCCCCATGAGTGCAGGTAAGCATGGCCTCATTCACTTGAAATGCTGCCTTGTTGTACACTTTGGATCCAGTGGCACATTAGACAGACTCAAGTGATACATCAGTGCACGGCCAGCATGTCAGTAGTACAAATGATCGCAGCCTCGGCCCTTTTATTATGCTGTGTCAGTCATGTTCTTGGCTTTGCTCTGACTATGGCATAAATCTATATTTCACCACAGATGGAAACGTGATCAGTCTCTCTGGGATTGGAGCGAGACTTAAAACATAAAGCCTGCTTTTTGTGCTCTCGCAGCACTGTTATTATGGCTTTGGTTTGCGGGTTAATAATACTGTACATTCTTGGTCCATCAGTGCAGGCATTATAGTGAAATGTTGGGGAATGTACCCCCGGTCTAAATATTGTCATTGTCTCAGGATTCCTCCCCTACAGCAGTGGCATGACAACATTAAGCTGCAGCCAGCCTTTTTTTCCTGCGGGAGGCAGCATCTGTCTGAAGACAGGGGCTCAGATGTGTGCTGCACTGTGAGCAGCGGAATACAAATTCACTGTAAAATCATATTCTGGGTAAATTTGCACACATTCACTTTATCTTCTAAAGCAGATCGCCAGTTGGTTTGCATGTTTCACTTGATTCCACTGATGTTTTTTGCTACCATGTTGCAAAGAATTGCGGTTTAAATTAAGTTAGAAATCCCACTAAAAATAACAAAATTAAGACTCCTGCGTTCAGAACAATTCTCAAATAAAAGAAAATGTGAATGAGTGAAGTGTTTTTTTATATATATATTTAATCTAAAATCTCACATTATGAGGAGTAGCTGCTGTTGTAAACAGCATGTAAATATTGTTGCCAGTTTAAATTACACACATTTAACCACTGCTGTTATTCTGTTTGCTATTTCAATCAATAATTTATTCATGTTTTTGTGGAGGATTCAGTAAATATCCCACATTCCACCACAGGAGATTTGCCCCGGGCATCCAGCTGTTTCCATTCATTTCCAATCAGCATGAATAGCCATTTGCACACACTTCAACTGCTGATCTACAGTGTCTACAGTTACAGAGACGTTTCAGTTTATTCCTGTGGAAGTGATTTTATCAGTGCGCTGAAACTAATTGAAGACTTTCAATGGTTACCACTGTCAATGCGACTTTAAAATATGTACGTGGATGCTGATTATAATGTATTAAACAACACAAGTCAATTATAACTTGGCTCATCTTAACTGATAGCTTCATATTGCCAGTCTGGAACAAAAGGAACAACTACATTGACAGTCTCTCTCCCTGCATTTATTAAGAATTAGATCCATAAACATTACATTAGCTACACATGTTTTATAGTTAAGAAGCTAAAATTGTCAACACCTCAAAAAAATGCAATACTTAAGTATAGATAGTATAGGCTGTATGGGGGAAAGAGAATATCCAGTATTTGATACAAAAACAAATGCATTGATTGCTGCTTAAAGGCTTTTTTTTTTATTTATTTTTTTTTATTCAAGTGATAGGTTTATACAGACACACACACACCTCTTCAGGGCCCGTACTAATCCTAGCTACAGGACTAGAGAAGGAAGAGAAGCTTCTGTTCTGCAATGGCCTCAGATTTTTAAAATAACATAGCAAAGTAAAACTTCACTGTCAGCATGCTGCGAGCCTCCTGAGCTCTCATCTCTGTCTCTGATTTCTCCACTCAGACATATTACGCATTCCACAGCCTGGTGGTGTTAATCCTCCAAATATCTGCACATTATGTCATACCAGCACTTGTGTCCTTAGTCTGCAGCAGGGTAAACTCCGCACGATGATGGTGCAACTTGAGCTGCACAAACGCTTTCTCAAGAAGCTACTGGAGACTGAGAGAGAAGACAGTGCAAGTGCAGCCAAGAAAAGAAACCCTGGAGGGATTAAATGAAATATTCCATATGGTTTTTCCATTATTTCTTATATCTAATTTATCAAAAATGTCTTTTTTTTCCCTATTCTGTCATTCATGGTTTAATGTTGTTTTTTTTTCCAGCAATGCTGTTGCAGATTAATTAACCTTTGACCTTCTACAATGCAAGCCGGTCCAGAACTCTTATTAAGGGTCATCGGCTGTGACCCTCACTCCAGCTCTACTTTCCCTGTGCTTAGCCATGTTTTTCCCAGCTGACCATTCAGCTGTTGCCAACACTTGTTCACTTGATAACTGCTGCCATAGCTCACAAATCAGCACACCACTTTTACAACCAATAATGATTTTAATGAAATCTGTTTGGTGCATTTCAACAGAAGGTTTTGTCTTAAAGTTGTAATAAGAGCAATGTGAAGCATTTGAAAAAATAAAAATCGAAATAAATCTTTGCGTGACGCCTGAGTGTGTGCTGGTCATGAGGTGTTGTGTGAGAGGTTCTAAATGCTATCCTTAACTAGGCAGCTCTGTTTATGGTTTCAGTTTCAGTTTAACGTGTTTTGCAGCTTTATTCATCAAAAATCATGAACAAACCAAATGTTGTAATACCAATGTGATTATTTGAATATGGTAATTCATTATTCCTTTTTCAGTTTTATTTTTTTCTTTTTTGTTTTTTTTATTTGTCAGCAACTGGAAACTCAACATATATTGAAATGAATTGCTTCTTATTCAATGAAAATGAAGATTTGATTTGGACCCTGGCGGTTGCCTGTTCTTGGCTTTAAAGTGTGTTTATGCACATTGCTCTCAGGTTGACGATAAAAACACAAGTTATGTAAAAACTAGTGGGTTGTATCTGCTCTGGCTTTCGCTGAGTCCTTGTCCCTCAAGGATCGATCAATCATTCTCTGTCCAAAAAAAGCAAACAGCTCACATCCGCTCCTGTGTGAAAATAAGTGTTCGCTTCCTACCTATCTATCAAAGAACCTATTATGCTCCTCATTCAGATATCCATCAGACATCACATGTTCAGCTACGCAATCCATCATCCTCTGCACTTGTCCTCACCATTGGTTGATGATCTTTGTCGCTGCCACAATGCCCAATGATGCGAGCTTCCTTTATAGGCAAGAGGGCACGCCCCTGTCTCCTCCTAATTCTGATGGCTGAATTTAGACACAAACTACTTTTTCCTTCTGTCATTCAAAGGCCACAGCCCAGGTCAGAGGTCAGGGGTCAGGTTGAGGGGGTGGTTAGCCTGGTTGCCAAGGAGGGATCAACCAAAGAGGCAAAGCCACTGGTGCTCATTGGCCTGTGCAAACAGCAGATCTGCCAGCCTGGCCGTGACTCTGTCAAGCCTGAGAGCAGAGGAGGTCAAGCAGATAGATTTTTCACGTTAATGACAAAAAAGGTTGTGTAGTGTGCAAAACGAAAATGCTTATTTGAGGCAAAGATTAACACAAGAGTGATATAGTGGAAGGAAGAGTGTTCGTTGTGAGGTTTTGTTCACCCATAATCAATAGAGTTATATGCCACATGGTGAGCAGGATTGTGATTTTAAATATAAAATCAGATCAAAGTAAAACCACAAGTTCACTTACACGCCGAAAGCCAAGGTCGTCTAAGGTTTGTCTTCTTATTAAAAAATATCAGTTTGCAGGGGACAGTCATTCCTGCAGACCTCCAATCATCATGGTGTGGTGACATCATGAGAAAGTTGTCCCCCAGTTGACATGGCCTGCTGTTGCCATGGGGCTCCTAGAAATGGCACCACGGATCCCAGTAAATGAAGGCTGCTGGAGGGGGAGGGGATGTGAAGGCAAGTAAATAAAAGTGCCATTTTCGGTGTGTTTGCTTGACGTCCTCCGAGCCAAATTCTGCTCCATTACTGGGCACTGCTGAGCGTTTCCATCCCTGTTCAGGGCATTGCTACCCCCCCCCTGGAGGATATTGGTATGTTTGCTGAAGGAACAGGGCACCCCAACGTGGCCTCTGGGAGCCATGTGAGCCGACACTGGCTGCACACAATCACTCATTGAGAAAAGAAGACGATGCATGACAAAAAGAAGAAGGAGACAGCCTTGTCAGAGCAGACTGCAGCAAATCACCATTCACAAACAGAAATAATTAAACATAATACAGACATTAGTCAAGAGACAGAAATCTACATGATAAAGCTTTGCAATGCTGGCTTTTATATCACACGCAGGAGCTCTGTAATTAATATCCAAACTATTTCTACTGTATATTTTTGACTGGATGTGATCCCAAAAAGTCTTGCAACGTGAACAACATTGTCCTGACAGGCTACCATCAGCCAAAACTAAGAAACACTGAACTTAAAACCATTCAGACCAGACAAGTCAGTCTGGTCTATTACATGCACACTAACCATTTTCTCAGTGTACACGCAGTTCTGCTGATTCTCTTTGATACCTGATATTGAAATGTGCGTACAATGTGACCCCAAAATCACTTTCTGTTCGAGGACACCCAACACTCTAGCCCTTAATCCTGCTATGCTGCTGGGCTGCAAAGCATTTGGTGACTGGGGAAGCCATGTTTCACTGGGGACTTATAACCATTCTGGGAGAGGGCTTATCAACTTGTTGATCCTTTCTTTCTGATGAACGATCTCTATCTGGCTGAAATTGGATTGAAATGTTACATTAATTAAATGTTATCATCAAACTAAATAAAATGTACATCAGTTTTGTCCAGATTGAATTGGAAGAAACCCCCAAATAACTTCTGAATCAATCTCATGACATTTGCTGCATTTATTGAAGGTCCCATGAGGATAAAAATCATTCAGTGAATGAAATTTGTTGAATTTGGTTGATATCACCAGCAAAACATTGTGATGGTAGCATTTCCCCTCCTTAGCATTGTAGCATGCGGATGTTATACGATGACTATAAACAAGATAAACAGGGATGTCTTTCTGATTCTGTGTGAAATGACTTATTGAACCAGCAAAAATTGGATTAAGTATAAATGACTGTGTAACCTCTTTCTGCTGTGGAGAGATTCGATTAGCAAACACAAGGCCAGTGGACTCCTGCAATCCTGAACACAAGTGAGTTGTTGCATAAAACAAATGAGAAAGTGGGCGATATCCTCCTTATTGTTGGGCTGAAACATTTTCATCTTATCTTGAGCATGTGAGGGCAGCAGTGTGTGAGACTGGAGGTGTTAGGACTGCAGCTGCAGAGCGAGTTATGGCTCAGTGTGGGTGGCAACTATCTCTCTGCTGGGGTGGTGTGTTTATGTGTGCTGAGATCGGGGCCACGCGCACGCTGAAGGCATACACACTTTGACACAAACACACAAATACACACACACAGAAAAACCACAGAGACTCCATTGATTCCAGCTAATCAAGGCAGGACCAGTGGGGGAGGCCGGACACGAGTGTATGAGCGTGTGTATGTGTGTGTGTGTGTGAAGTCAACACATTCCCCACATTCCTGCACTTCCCAGAGAGGCATAAAGTCGCAGCCACTACACTGAGCTCACTGGGCTCTTCTCTCTGCTGGGGTCCTCCTGCCCTTCTTTCTGCCAAGTGACTGTGCACTTTGTGGTAACTGCAATTTTCTCCCTCTTTCTCTTTCTTTCTCTTTTTTAATTCCACCCACGAGATGACCATGCAGTGACTTCTGAGTGAATCACAGCTAAGACAAAGACTCCACATATTCACGTCTGGTTCAGACTGGTCCTTCCCGACTGGATTTTCAACTAAATCTGACCTCGCCCATGTTGCAACTGACTTTATGTACAAGCATAATAGAAAACAATTGAATGAGCTGCGCCCAGTGGTAACGGCTGAAATGTCATTAATGATTAATACATAATATTGTATTTCATTTCTTTTAAACTTGTCATTTTAATTTGGATTTATTTGGTTATCAAGCACAATAGAGCAAAAGTGTTGTATCAGTAATAGGCAGTGCAAAAAGTAAATAAATACTCTATGACAGGAGCACAGACACTTTTTTAAATTTATCATAAGAAGATCATTGATCTGATCTTCATAGTTTCCAAGAAGATTTACGCTCAAATGCCCTACTTTTGTGAGATCAACTCAAAATTCAAAGATTTTCAATTTATTATCTTGTAAAAGCAGTAAAAATCACGTTTGTAAAGCTGGAAGTGAAAAGAGCTGAAGACTAAATCTCTGCTGGATAATTAATTGATTATTTGACCAATTGTTGCAGCTTAAGTGAAAATTAACTTGCACTGGAGTTTTAAGCTGAATGAAGTGAAGTGAGCTATCGACACCTTGGGGTGCAGAGAGAGTTTACTGACTGGATCAGATGGAATACATCCAAGCCCCTCAACACTTCTGCTCAGGAGTCACCTTAAGACTTTGGACCTCTGTCACCAGCTGCTGTTAGCCACATGATCCAAGCAGAGGAAGGACAGAGGGAGGTGTGACTACAAGGACAGCTGGACCAAGGAAAACACGCCAGTCAACTAACCCTCTTCTGCCTTCTTGTCTTCCTCTCTGGCTCCTGTTCTTAAAGCCAGAGAGAAGGTTCACAGTAAGGAATCGTTACCATAGAAACTCTGTTTGCATTTCCCAGTGAGCAATTCAGGGACCGCTGGCTTTTAGCTGGAATTCAGATATTCAATTCAATGCACAGAGCTGTCTGGAAAAGTGCCGGCCTATGTGGGGGCAAGTTATTGAAAGATGTTCTAGGTGCATTTCCGTTAAAGTTAAAAGAGAAAAAGGAAAAAAGAGCCTCGGCCATGTCATCTTAACAAGCTTGGCTTCGCAGGCTGCATCATCTGTTGTGGTAGCCCAGTCATGGTTTCCAATAATCTGACTGGTTCCTTGTGTTTTATTTGAGGTGATGAAAATGAAAAGCTTTCATTTAAAAGGGCAGCTCAAGCAGTATTGTGCCTGCCAATCAAAACTTGGAGTGTGGTTAGAGAGTGCTGCTCTCTGCAGCGGGCCGAGTCACAGGGCTGTATTCAGGTCTGTCTACAGTCCTCTCTCTCATACCAGACTGCTGCGCCGGAACAAAGAGGCCTTTCACATTGACCTTGACACACGGCCACCCCCATCACCACAGGAACCAGTGCAGAGGAATCCACCCCAATGTTGATATCAATCTCTCTGTACCACTGGCAGAGTCCCAGGCCAAGGCTGAGGACGATAATGCACATCATATGATGGCGTCTTGTTTTGCAACAAGGAAATAAGGAAAACCATAAGCCATTAGCACCAGAGTTAATATTAAATATTCTTGAGTTTATCGCTTTTAATTGTCAAAATAATGTTTTATATAACTGAATATAGTTTTAATTAGATCTGCGTTAGTTTCTGTAAAAAGCACTCGTCGCATTTCCTCAGAAATGAGGTTGACATGCTCATGTGTCTCATTTTATCAGACCAATATTTCCAAATTTCAAAATAATTAGTTGAAAATATTATGAAACTTAGCAAAGCAGCAGATCCTCACATTAGAAGAATCAGCTAATATGTTGGCTTCTTTTTTGCTCAACAAGTGAAAGAATTGAATTTTAATTTTCTGCTCGATAAATTGATTTAACTCTCACTATGATCCCTCATTTAAAAATAAAGTCTATCATGCTCTGCATAGTCAAAATCCATAAACTGTCTTTCAGTCATAATTTAGTGACTATTGCCTGTTGCCTTCATGTAGATGTAAACAATATAAAGGTGAACAGTTTCATGGAATAAAAGATTTTATTCTCAAGAACAAAATGGAGATTTTGCTTTTTTTTTTGGTAATTTTTTTAAAAACAATTGAACAGCCTGAAGAGCTTGTGAACTCAGGCATTAAATTGCAAATAATTTTTTAAACAAAATAAAAATAACAGGCTTTTCACTTTATACATTTCTGTTATAAGAAATAACTTCAGAACTGTACATCAAGCTTTTTACAAAGCACGTGGCTTCAAAATATACAATGATCATTCACATTTTATACACATAAAGACCAAATGGCATCTGCTACATTTAAAACCTGGGGAATTCATTGTCTGCTGGACAAGGCAGTCTAGACACATTCCAAATTGCATCAAGTTCACCTTTGAGAACAGAGTCCAGCTAATGTGCTGCTTGGTAACATCCAGGAGCTCCATTCATTGTCTCCATAGAGTCCCGACACACAAAGAGAGGAGAGCTGCGCTGCCACTGAGTCAGGCTGTCAGTCTTTTTATTCCTCTGCATGAACATTTGGCTCAGCTCTCGTCCCCACCCACACAGGACTAGTCCTTATTTCCAAGTGTGGGCAGGTAACCCGCTCAGTCTGTATCCACGTGGCAAGGGTTGGTCCCCTGCAGCTGTGCCTCATGATACGACCGCAGGAAGTCTTTGTAGCGTGGAGCGCAGCCCATCCAAGCCTCGCCAAACCTCACTGTCCCAGTGAAGAGGAACTCGCCCTCGCCAGACCTCACCCCACACTGCCGGGGCATCTTGATGTGGCCAGTCCAGGCCCGTACCCTCACTCCACCAGATACAAACACCTGGGTTTTCTGTCTATAGAGGTGGCTGATCTGCACAGTGACAGATGAGTGCTCCTCCTCCTGCTCCACTTTCTTAATGCTGCCTCGTGCCACTGGAAAAAAAAGCAAAGAGGAAGACAAGATTTAGATCCTGGCATTAGCTTAATTTCCTGCTCGTACACAGGATGGTGTTTTCATTGGACATTTCTATGCAGGAAGCCCATCATTCTCTAAAATAGCAGTTACTCACCAAAATCGTTGGTGCAGACTGCTAGAAGCATCTCAGCATTGCTGCAGGGCTGACAGGGTGCTAGGTGGAAATAAACAGAGAGGTTGGATGAGTTTTTAGCCAAAATTTGGCTGCGCATGACATATAGAAACAGGAAAAGTCTATGATTTCTTCAGTAGTCCGGATGTTGCAGCATGATAAAAATCTTGATTGTGGGCCCAGAGTTTTATATTTGAGGACCACTTACAAAAACACACAACTGTGGTCATTCCGACCATGTAGAGACATGTGATCCCACAAATGATTCTTTATTTACAAAAGACATTAGCCCAGGATTCTGCCATTCTACCATGAGCTGTCGTGTGTTTTGCACCGGAGCTGGATATGATTCTGATGGCGAAAAAAAGAGGTTAATTATTGTTTATTAAAAAACACGCTGACGTGTGTATGTGCCCGAGTGCGTTTAATGCTGAGAGCGGCTGTTCCATAAGCTTCCCCACCACAACATGAACCCCTTGACACTCCATGACAAACAAGGACCAGATGAGAAGGATTAAAGAGAGCAGAGAGACGTGGAGAAGCTCCATGCCTGACCTGTGCTCTGTTAGCGCTTGAGCTGGCCTGCTGGGACTGAAACTGCCTGCACAACCACACAAATGCAACATAAAATAGTTTTTGTAACTATCCTAAAAAGGGGCAGATACCAGCAAAGTGAGGGAGGCCACGAGACGGCAGACAACTGGAGGTTAAAAAAAGAAAAAGGCCTCTGCCCAGTAGCCCCAGAGTAGATTTCACCTTTAATTGGAGGCTATGGAGCAGTAACTCTGGCCTGCCCTCCACAAGTGTTTTATGGCAGGAGAAAGGGCTTTAAATGAGAGCAGTCAAGTCAATGATTAGTTGACTCAGGTGGTCCTGTGGCTACCCTCACCAGAATGCCTTTATTGGCCCTAAACCTGCTGTGGTTTTCCTGAGCAGCAGAGTGGCACACAGGGCCAAAGGGAGTGGTGTCAAGTCAGCAGTGGGTGTCTGAATTAGAGCAGAATGACTGACATGATTAACAAAGGGGGATTACACTGGAAACCACCTTAATACACACATCTGGACTCGAAGATGAGTAAAACAAAGATTCAGCTAGTTTAGAGAAAAGATCTGGAGACCATTACTCTTAATTACAATGAAGAATACTTCTTGCTTAAGTAGAAATTTGTGCCCTCTGTCATCCTTAGGTGCTGAACCGGGACTTATTTTTAGCTGGCTTTCCTGGAGTAGCGCATATAGGGGTGAGGGGTGAGCATGTCTTAGGTCAGCTAGTGTAGCAACATGAGGCACGACTGCAGCACTAGCAAGATCAGAGATCAATCAGCCACAAGCTCGGGCAGCTTAAGAACAGCTGGAGAGGCCGGAGACTTCAGAGAGGCCGACCTCACCCAGAGCCCATAGCAGAGTGTAAAAGGCACTTTGAAGTAAGCCTGCGTGCTGCCACCATAACATCAGACAGAGCAGTGAGCCGAGGCACTAAAGCCAGGGGTGTTTTTTTTCCTACCCTACAAAAGCCGAGCCGAACGGGGCTCACATGTCAGACATGAAACAGAACCACAGGAATGGGCTGAGAGTGGAGTCAGCATCTCTCTCTGGCCCATGCACATGCAGCGCCACTCTGATCAGAACCACTTCACAAAGGGCAGAGAGGGATAAGGGATGGGAGGAGCAGCGAAGGGGGCACAAAGTGTGCCTGAAACATCTGGGCCTGGAAGCATTCTGCTGTAATGGAGCACAACTTGCTAATACCACTCAGCACTGACAGAAACCACATAAAACAGCCAGGAAAGAGAAAGAGAGGGGGGAGATGTATAGAGAGGAATGAAAGGAAAAATACTGGAATGGTTAATAGACAAGAAATTAAGAGGTAGGAAATAGAAAGAGAGGGGAAGAAAAGGAGGAATAATTTAAGTGAGCTGAAAGGGAGATTGAGGGCGTGACGGCAAGAAAAGAAGGAGTGGGGGGGGGGGGAGAAGAAGCCTAAGCACTCCTAGAAGTTCCTCCCAACATCTGGCTGAAGATACATTCCAGCTTGATGGTGAGCAACTCAATCCCAGCACAGCGGGTCAGAGAGAGGAAGAAAGAGAGGAACAAAAAAGAAGATGAGAAGTGAAGGCGCAATCAATCCACCAGTTCGGGCCTCAGATGACACGAGACCACTGTCTTTGTGAATCATCCTGGTGCTATCTCAAGCCACATCAAATTAGTGCATTATAGCTGGAGAGCCGAGTGGAGTGCACGAATGTGGTTGAAACAACTCCAAGCAAATTACTCTACATTTAACCCTCTCTTTCCCTCCCTGTCTTTCTCTCTCCCTGTTTTGCCAGATAATGACGCAGGATGTGAACATGTGAACCCAGAGAGCCGTTAAAACAGATGTGAGCCTGATACTGCTCATATTTTTCACTTTAGGTGGAAAAAAAAACACAGTTGCTCGCACAGTCGCGCAGCTTGAAGCTGTGCAGGTTTGGCAGGTATGCAGCATGAAAATACATGGCTGTTTTTCCAATGGAGACTTTCTGTTTGGTTGTGCCCCTCCACATACAGGTCATCATAAGAAAAACAAACAGGCCATGCAGCATTTTTGAGTCAAGCATGGATATTACACAAATTTGACTATTTAAAAAAAAAAAAAAAAAGTTCCATTAAGACTTAAAGTTTGACGTATTGATAATCAGTGACAAGAGATATACTTTCCCCAAACCAGAAATACACTTCAGCTTCAGAGTTAACAGCGTTTTAGAACAAATGTTAAGTTTCCTACTAATAAAGTCACACTTAATAAAAGTTTCCACCAGTAGATGGCTGCATTTGCTCCACAGCACACATGCCACAAGGGACTGAGCATAAAGGAACCCAGATTTCCAGGGAATCTATCATCAAGAAGGAAGAGTCTTACCTCCAAGCAAGTTTGCTCCCAGCCTATCGCTGACAAGCTCGTACTGGAACGCTGTGATCCGCCGGCTGATGTCCATGCGTGGAACGGCCTCAATGAAGAGTGCCCCTTCCTGGATACTGAAGCAGTGCACCTTGCCCTGAGCCTGGTCTTGCTCGCGCAGCAGTAACCGCAGCTTGCCATTGCGGTCCAGGTAGATGTTGGTGCCGCTGGACTCTGCAGAGGGTTTAATGCAGACAGAGAGGCGAGTGGCGGCAGGGGAAACCGTATTTGGTCGGAGGTTCACAATGATGGCTCCCGTGGGGTAGAGCCACTCCAGAGAGCCTTGGGAGCAGCGCAGGTACACCTGTTCCACATCCCTTGTGTGGCCTTCGTGAGTCAGACCACTAGCAGAGAAAGAAACAAAAAGGGAGTCAGCAAAAATCAACCATGTGGCAATAAAACCCCAATGGAAACCATAGCATTAAGAGATTATTCAGTCATCTAAAAATTATTTTCTGGTCATTTGTAGGCTGAATTAGCTGACCAAGGTGATGACCTCGGGCAGACTCAGAAGACATTAGACAACATTCCTTCTGAAGCATTATGGGCCGTCTGTGCACAAGACTGGCTGCATGACCAGTCACGAGCCAGAGCAGCCAAACTGACCTCAGCGCCAACACACACTCCCCATACCACATTGTTCCCCCCGGAGCTTTGGCAAAACGCACCACTGGCAGGCTGCCTTTGGGAAGAGTTTGGAAGCAGGAATGGATGAATGGAGGGACACAGGGGCTCCTGGGCAGACAACAGCAGCAACAGTAGCTGGGCCCACTGCATGCAAGTGCAAATGCAGGTCACGCACCGAACCTCCCCTTGCTTTCAAGACACCAAAGAGACTGGAAGAGACTTGTCCGGGCAGCACTTCGGACTGTGGCGCCAGCATGACCAAATGACTCCCTCCAGAACTTAATGCCTGGTCAGGGATTGAAAACTCTGGTCTGTCAGTCATTCTGTGGCAAAGCCAGAGGCAGGAAGCCATCAGCAGTCTACCAGCGTGCGCATGCCAAGCTAGTGGTTTGACTCCAGGGGGAGAAACGCCCAGTTTCCTGAAAATGAGATGCTGAAATTCAAATTCGCCATAGATCTAAAGTAACCCACGGCACATGCTGAGCATATGCAGCTGAAGCCCCATAACCAGGCTCTCCTCAGCATGCCTCTAATTAAGTCCTTTTCTAACTTCATCACTTCTGCATGCAATTAGAAGAGATTAGTCAAGAGTCTCACTAATGAACAACAGATTATTGGGTAGGAGCTCAAAGTACTGAATATGCCTTCCCCTCCTGACTGGAGGATGAAAAACAAAACCACACTATTTGAAGCACAGCCTCTTAAGTGCAAAACAGATTTCAGCAGATGTTGGATGGACTTTCCAGTATAAAGTTGGCTGAGCCTTTATAAACTGCATTTTCAAAAAAAAAAAAAAAAGAAAAAAAAAAAGCTTTACCCAAAACAATCGACAGATCTTTCCAAATGGCATTTTATTTTACTTTTTATTTAAAATTTGATTTATTTTTAAGCCTGAGACAAAAGTTTGAATTTAATAAACCATCAGTACTTTTCATTTGATCATCTTTCCAACTGACAAGAGTAGAAATGTATTTGTTTATTTTTTGGTCACATTTTATGAATCATCTGTCATTTTTCTAAAGAAAACAAACCAATAACTTCGGATTTGTCCAAAAAAAAAATGAATGTAATTTGTAAACTGGGGCCAATTTCTGATCGACTCTGTCCGCAGCTCGGTTTCACATCAACGCCGCATCTTGAGTTTCGGTCTCAGTCACTCTCGGGTCGCTCGCTGTTGGATTTTAATTTCAATAAAACGAAAACAAAACAAAACAAAAAACAAACAAACAACAATAAACAAATAAATAAAGCACTTTGGAGGCCGCAGCTCGGATAAAGCTCACCTGCCCTTCCAGCTGCACTGGTCGCTGGAGTACTGGCCCACAGAGAGCCGACAGAGCAGCAGCAGAGGCAGCAGCAGGGAGGCCAGCGCCGGGGCGAGCATGTTCATCTCTCCGCTCACTTCGCTGCCTCTTTTAGTCAACTTGTGTTCGAGTCCCCCGCCGTGTTTTCCAGCTACATGACGTGTCCATGTGCCCCCGGACCGTGCTCCGCGCTGCTCGCCCGGGGTCTCCTCTCTCGCTTTCGGGAGTTTCGGCTGAATTCAGGCACGTATGCTCTCTCGGTTTCGCCTCCCGGTGTTGACAGTCCTGCGTGAAATGGGGAGTGAACTGAGTTTCAGCTCCGTCCCTGAAGCGCTCACTGCCCCTTCCACGTCACACACCCCATCAGCAGTGCTGCGTTCGAGTGCTCAGCCGAGACCCCGACATTCAAACATTACGATATGAAACGATGTGTCAATTTTATATTGATTGACTGTCTGATTTTTTTTTTCCATTTGTATTAAATACATTAGTTAGGTTATATCTCAGTGTTCCAATAGACCTATCACCTCAAAATCCCACCTCCTTGTTGTTTTTGAGACTTTCATGTTTCTTCCCTAGAAAAAGTTTTGACAGCCCGTGAAGGCACCTTCAAAATCCATATTTTGTTTTACAACAGCAGCCCGCATGCTCCAAAAATAAAAAAGAAAAATTATATAGAATTGACATTAATTACTTTGCATGTGGGTTGAACTTGACTGTGAGCTGTTGATTAAATGAAACAGGGTGTGATTAAAACTGGAATGAACTGCCACCAGAATTAAGTTGTATTATGATTAACTGCAGAAGTTGTCATATTAAGTTTGACAGCTTAATTTAATTAATTAACTTAATTTTAATTAACGATTAACTGTGTCTTGTAATATGTTATAAACAGTACATCAGCAATTAGCTTAATAACTGACATCCATTTGTGTAGTTGTGTAGGCTAGTACTGTAGATTATTTTGAAACATGTTCATGGAACAAGGCGGAGCCACAGTTGTGCAATGTATGCTATACATTACTTACATCTGGAGGCATATTAACTGTCTAGAGAATCTCTCGAGTGAGAGAGCAAGAAAAACCAGCTGAAATTGAAAATCGTGGTTTGTCATCTGGTCATGGCAGCCCAATTATCTGTATATATTGGCCACATCAGTGAGGAAATGAATGAAAGGCATGAATGTTGGTCAAGTAAACGCAAATGAATATGTTGGGCTTTTTTTCTTAAATATTAATAATTCTGTGCTAAAAAACTTGAATCAATGTCACAGCAGCTCCATGTTTTATATTTGCTGGACAATAGTTTAACCACATGAAAGGAGTTTTCCAGAAACTCTGATTAAAATTGTTAAATAGACTTATTATGAAATAACTTTTATAATGAAGTTACTTTGACAGGTGAGTCACAACTTTATGACACAGGAACAGTGCTGAAACTCACGTTTACATGTAGCACTGTTTCTGAGGGAAACAAGAGCTGCAGGGACTTGCAGAGCGGTGGGGTCTGTTAGCGCTGGGTGCATCTGTAAACATGAATTACACATCATTCAGGTAATGGATCCTGACCAACATTTTCTTACTAAATAAAGTGTTTTGGATGGAGCTTGTCATGGGAAAGAAACCCGTCTGACAAGGAAAACCAGAGCTCTTTGTAACTGCTACTTTTCTTCTCTGCCTTCTTAGTAATTGAAGTCAGTTGTGGCTGGTTGGTGATCAACAAGTCTGGATCACTGACCCCCTCATGCAGGGTGCATGTCCTGGCAGGGGCCACATGCCACTGAAAAGACTGACAGACCTTAGATGCATGTGCACATGAGTTTTCAGTTTGACTGCACAAACTTTCCCGTCGGCCAAATTCTTAGTATTGTTTGTCCGGATTAGAAGGCTGGATGGTGACTTTGTGTTCTGGTTTCTGTGTAGTCCTTGCTGCATTGCAGGAAGTCTGGGAGGTTTTTTTTTCCCTTTTTTTATGAGGTAACAGAACCACAAGATGTGTTTGGACATGATCTGCAGGGCTTTATCACAATGATGTCAGCACTATTACAGCAGAGCTACAACTGTAAGAGATTATTTTATTATTAATTTGTCTGTGAATTACATTCCTTATTATATTTTGATCTTTACGGGAAATACACATCTTAAGGAGTCCCTATGCTTGTCTGAAAAGGTTTATAAAGTTGTTTTATAGGGAAGCAAGGCAAAAGTCTCACTGAGATAGACATCAACCAAAGTGAGCAACTGAATTTGTCATATTGTATGCCGAGATGCATTGTGGGTGCATTGATTGTGATAAGGAAAATGATGTTTGTGCTGCATCGAAACTTCGAAACTGTCCATTATGAGTGTATCAGTGTTGAAAAAGTGCTAAATCTGTGGAGTATTTTACCAAGTATAGGATATGAATGTTGACATCAGTAAATGGCCATACTCATTTGTCTTCTGTTACAAAACAATGATACAATAGACGCACTAATGGACAGTACTCAAAATGTGTGGTTTAGAAAAGTCACTAGTGTCACTAACCAAAAGCTCAGTCATATCGGTAACTTTATTTAAGTTTTCCCAGCATTATTGTTCTGTGAGAACAATTTTTAACATGCACACACAGCAAACTACTAAGAATATTACATTTACATCATATTACATTTCCAGACTGATGCTTTTATCCAAAGCAACTTTTACTGTAAGTGAGGGACATCAGTAAAGCTTCAGTGCAGTACGAGACTTTGGTGTAAGTGCAAGGATATCAGGTAAAGAATTACAGAAAATAATCCACAAACACTGTAATAATCTATTAATCGATCATCATTACTTAAATCCACTGTAAAACTCAATATATATATTTTGGCCAGACAAAATGAGATACTTAAAACATCAACTTTGACCACGGGCGTTTTAAGTATGCTATGCAAGGGATTATTTTCATAATCTATTGTGACTATAATACACAGCTGAATCCTGACCTGGTGTGAATTAACATATATCGAGATATCCCATCTGCTTTCAAAGGAGAGTGCATTTGCCTTCATCATGTTATTCCAGTTGCTTGATCACTTGCTCAGCAGCAGCTTCAAAAATAGAAGGTTTAGCTCTCGCTCTCCACCTGTCAGAGGTTTCACTGGTGGTGGGAGCAGAGCTAGGACGGGGGGAATCAATGACAGATAATAAGAGACTGAAAAACAGAAACTTAATCAGATGCTGCTCTGCTGTTTTTGGTTTTAGATTGAAACTTGACCGAGGGGCATTCACCAGTGAAGCAGTGAGACGTAGGTGAAAATTAGAGGATTAGGTGTGTTTGGTAAATAAGTGTTTTGTAGCCTGGGATGGTGAGGCAGAATTACCTACAAGTGGTGGTTAAGGAAGAGTGCCGGGAGCCGCTGAAGCTTGGCGGGGGAGGGTAGGATTGTTGGGTTGTTTTTTTTTTTGTATCAGGCTTGTCCCAAAGTCTTGCTAAGTGTGACTCACTTTTATGCCTTGAACTGGCTTCCAGGTGAAAAAGCAGCCATAAAGCTGCAGACAGGATGTGAGTTTTACTGTTCAATGCTATCACTGTCCCTTTTCTTGTTTTGGCCTTGTTTGCTCCCTTGCACTAAACCAAGAAACCAAACTCATCTGCCAGTGAACATTGAACCCTTTGTTCAGAGAATAATGTTGTCCCCTGGTTTAAAAGTACAGTTTATTGATCTATTTGGCTGAGATCTTCAGTACTGGTGAATGAAAAATAATCCAGAGTTAATTTTCAACTACCGTCTTTTCAATGTTAAACATCCAGCTCTGAGAACCAGTTTGATGAATTCCTGAACTGCTGCTTCGTTTGAGAGGAGCTAGTCTCAACCTGTATCATTAAGTCTACTATCTTGGGCAGATAAACTGTAAACTGCAGCCACACAAGCATGTCCGATATCTTGTGGTATGCGTAGGCAGATTGCAAGGTGCTGATACCATCGAGAGGCCGTCTGCCTGTCATCATTCCTTTCTGGCTCCTATCCAGATCGTCAGAAATGCAACCGGGCTCAAACCTGCATGCACATTCTTCTCAGTGAACAGGATCCTTGTCATTTTCAAGTGCAAGCTGTATCAGAAGGCAGAAATTGTCTTTGTATTTCTTCTAACATCTCACGTGGTCTTTGACAGTCTTTTACTCTCACTTGGGTAACTCTGCAGCCCCCCGGCTCTTCAAGCATCAGCCCTGCTCAGTGACTGTGTTTCTGGTAGGAAAGTCCGTATACATCCAGTCAGTGTGGAAATATTTGAGGAAAGTGACATATTTGAAGTATGCAGCAACTGGTGCATCTCACTCTGAATTCCCTGAAGTTTTTGCAAGCCATGAAGACAAAGCCTGTCTTTTGTCGCAGTCCAGATGGTGATGTAAAGCCATGTGTGTGTGATTGTGGGAGAGAGAAACAAACGCTCAGAAATTCAGAAAGTAAAGACTGGAGTGAAAAGTGGAGTGGTTGTTCTGCATCTCTGGTAGCAGCTCTTTGAAGGGTGGCAGAGGAGATTAGATGTAGCCCCAGCCTTGAACGAGTGACATGCTCGAGTCCATGCCAAATTAGCCCTGGAGGCCTTCAAGCTGTTCGACAACACCACACTATCAGCAGGTTATGAGTTCTGAGGAACTACAGCACTGGGAGGGGGGCGGGGGCTCACTAGAAGAAATTGGGTCATTCTGACAGGGCACTCGGTATAGATGGGTAAAACTCTCTTCTGCCTTCAAATTTCACAGAGATCAGATATGGATTAGGCCTGAAGATCCAGGTGTTTCCAAAGGTGGTGTATTAGTGGATTAGTGGATCAGTGATCAAACATGAAGACCATGACTAGAACAGGGGCAGAAGAGAGCGAGGGCAATATCTGAGCTCCCTGAAGAAAGTATTTCTGTTTCTTTAGAGCAGCCTTTTTCTGAGGACAACTTCCGTTCACCAGATTAGCCTCAGTGAATCTGATTCTCATGGCTTCCTCTGGCCCAACGTCTCTTCTTCTTCATGGCCCCGTGACATGAGAGTTCCCTTGATGGGTACACTCATTCTTCAATTCACTCAATCAGACGGGGATGCCGTGAACAAAAAACTTCAGCCATTAGGCCCGCTGATACTGGGTGACAGCCATGATAGACTCAAGAGACGGTGGGGGTGGGAGGAAGGGGGCAGGAGCGCCTTCCTTTGTTAATTTCCAAGTTCTCTGATTCACATGGTGAGATCAGCTCCTTCTATCTACCCACAGGCTCTGGCATCGTTCCTGTGCAACACTTTGGCTCTAACTTCGCCGAACACTGCAGGAGAACATTTAAACATTTGACTATCCAAATGATATTGAGTTCATTGTAGGCTGTGCTCGATTTGTGAGTTGCTCAAAATTCCCAGAAGAAAAAGAAAACCAGATTTTAACAGTGTTTTAACATTGCAGGGGATGCCGTCTGTGTTCAATCAGAGATGCAGTGATCTGCCAGTGCAAAGGAGCCTTAGATTTATTACTTGGGCATTTGAAAGTGATGAAAGGGTTTTGATTTTTAAAAAAAAATTTTTTTTCCAGTTTCTTTACACTCTGGGGAGGAAATCTTTGAGGAGATACCTCTTGGTTTTCCCAGGGTGGTTTTCCATGATGAAAGTGTACAAAGAACACTTACCTATGCACACATTTACTTTTTTTTTTAAACTAAAAACGAAATATACTTTCTCACTGGACACATAGTGGTGGAAAGTAACAAAGCAAATTTGTTGCTAATAGAGCCGGCCAACAGGCAAAGCTTTTTCAGAACACTTCACATTAACAAGCTTGTGTTTTTACTCACAGAGAGAGAGAATGAAAAAAGGAAATGCAGGAGAGGGAAACAGTCGGCCTATTGTGTCCATCTGCATGCATTGTTTTATATTAGCACACAGTCTGCCTGCAGAAGAAAGTGGCATATCATTTAGGATAAAACAAACAGTTAAATGTTGGTATAAACCAAGCGCAACGGCTCTTTATAGAGATTCTGACCCAGTGGTTTGGTTCTGGGAGCGCCGACACAGAGGGTCTTTAACATCCTCTGGCACCCCTCCAAATGCTTCTCACTCTGCCAATAATTGGAGCTGGATTTGGAAAATCCAGAGTTCCTATGCCGGCGTGGTCTGATGTGAAGGTGACTCTCACTTCTTCTGATGATTCGCACGCTGTGGCCAGCTGTGGCTACAGGTGAAAGGAGTTGGCGGGTTCAATCGAAAAAGAGTTAAGTCAGAGACAATATGAGGACAGTTGGAGAGACAAAAGAGTTCCCATCACAAACACAGTCCTGAGTGTTTTCTGATTTGTGCACAGAAATTGGAACATGCATGGCATCTTATTTAACCCCTAATGTTGCAATATAGCCTGGACGATGACACTTATGACTCTGCTTTATGTGCATGATGAACCATTTCCTGAAACATATTGTGATGTCAGCACTTCCTCTGCCCATGGGGATCATATAAAGTATGTCCTGTCAACTATGAGCTTGACCCAGTGTGCAAAAACATTGCATTTGGTTTTGGTGCCTCATTTAATATGTTTTTCCTGACTAGCGAAGCAGATGTTTCATCACTACCTCACCACTACTGCAAAATTGAAAGGCAGGGGCATGTATTAAAGGAAATGACACAAAAAAAAAAAAAAAACCCAGCACCTAAAGATAACACAAATATGTTACTTTTTCACTACAGCTTTGAGTATTGAGCCGACTGACTGTCCCGGGGTATAAAATGACGACATTTCATCACAGTGTTTTTCATTTTCTCAGTGATGAGAAACAGGGGAAGGAAGACTCATGTTGTTAAGCAATCCATGAGATTTCCAAAGACTCACATCTCTCTTTTGTTTTGCGGCCTCATATGAAAAAAACAAAACAGCGAACATGCCAGGACATGCTGCATGACGTTAATAAAGGGCAGAGAGCGGCACACAAATAACCTGTTAGGTCTGCGTCTTTCTGCTTTACAGCCTGAGGTGACGGAAGACAGTCTGTGCTCAAGTGAAGAGACATTTAAACAGGTATCTGGAGAGCTCTGACGAGATGTCACTCATTTAGTTAGATTTTCTGCACAGACGTGTCAGGGATAAATGTGAGTGAGGAAAGGTTTCTCAGGAGGAAGGAGACTTGATCGATACAGTGGATCCTAACAGTAACACATGAAAGGCCATGTTCACATCACAAGATTATTTTGAGCTTTAGGCAGGTGGGGCTAAATGCAGAGAAAAAGTCTTGATATTTAGCAACCTGGATAGAGTTGACAGCGGCTGGTCTGCTGACTGAGTGGAACATGGAGGCCGTTGCTGCCAGATCAGCTGCGGGATCAGCTGAGGGATCATGGGAGCCGAGGTCGGAGGCTGTGCTCTGTGATCTTATTATTGTGCTTTGTGTTAGTCGGCACCCTACTCCAGTCCTTGCCCGCCTGGTTCAGCCCAGCTAAGTAGCTCAGCGTCTGACACATGCACACATAAACACACACACTTAAAACCACAGGGCTGAATCGTCAAGTTGTCTGGCCAGTTTGTGTGTCTGACACACACACAATGCCGTGTCTACTCATCCAGCTTCCTCCCATATACTCAAGCCTGGCACACTTCACACACACTTCCACATCCATAAGCCCTGCAGCACAGAGGCTGGCTTCAGCAGATCAAAAGTCATGTCAGGTCGCATCACATCTGCTCACAAAAGAAAACAGGAAAGCCAAAATGTGAGAAAACACACACAAGCGAAAGCACATTTATTCAAGTTGCACGTCACAAACATTCACCATACAGAAAACAGACATAAGATTCTAAACACACACTCTGCTGCACACTGCTGTGTGTGTATACCTTCGCTGAATATGCCCTCATGGGAAGGAGTTCATGTTGTTGTTCCAGAAGACACCTGCTGAAACACAAGAGACTTCATCATGATGAGACATGTATCAATGCAGGTGAATCACAACAAAGGTGAAAGAGTTGCAACAGGTGACACAGCCACAAGCAGGAACACCCACAAACACACACTCCCTCACAAAGGAGGCACGAACTCAGCGCTGACTACAAAATGTGGTTTTTATGATACAATATAACAAGCATTTTGCTCGTCATTGAGTGTGGCTGGGACTAATTGCCAGTTGGTTGTCTGAAGGGAGAAGAACCATAGTCATAGCGAGATGAAACATGCTCTCACATGTGTCTGACACTGTGTGCAGCCCCGACTACAAACGCCAGCTATAAGCAGCTTTGAGCCCCAGCCATTTCAACCCAATGATCAAAATCCCTGGGCATGTATGCAAACAAAGCCAGCGATTCAGAGCAGTGGGCCTCGCGCCGCACCTCAACCCTGTCCCGCTCTCGTCTCGTCAAGCCTCAGATCACCCAGCGGCCTGGGGAATTGGATGTCTCACAATGGGCCCCATTGTATAAGCTCAGGTAACATCATAATTGTTACAATCTTCTCCATTCAGGTGAAACCCCCCCCCCCTTCTTTAGTCCCAGTGCCATTTTGAGAGGTTTTCAGTGATGTTTCATTAAGGAGATATTAAGGGAGAGAAACTGTGGGTGGTTTGCACACCTGAGGCTGCGGCTGGAGCCAGAATGAGCTCTTGTACTGCATGAACCAAAGTCCACACCGCAAGCTCTGTAGAGCTGCAGTGACATATTTTAATAACGTTCTGATATTTCCACAAGGTAGAATGGCGATCTGTGACAAAAGAACAGACTGTTGGAAAAGACTCATAACTCCTTGCTGCTAATGAGAAACCAATTTTCCTCTCTGTTGCTGTTGGCTAAAAATCCTTTGACAATACAGAGGACATCTGTATTCTCCAAGACTGAGTTTGTTTATTTATTGGCTGCCTCTTATCATGGAGCTTTGAATTTAACGATAGGGAAGTAGGCCTCCTCTTCCTCACCACGCGCCTGATGCATCCCGCGGAGATAAATCACAGCTATAGGCCTGCAACAGGGAGGGGCCACCGAGGAGGAAATGGTATAGAAGCCTGGGTGGTTCCTGCTGGTCGGCATCCAACTCTCAGTTGACTCTGATGAAGGCTCTGCGAGGAGTTTCCCTGTCTTTCATCCGCTTAGGAAACATCTGGAATCATCTGCCGGTTGAATGAGAAGTGCTATAAGTGTGTGTGTGTGTGTGTGTGTGTGTGTGTGTGTGTGTCTTCCAGGAGGTTTGCCAGGAATGTTATCATTGTATGAAGATTAAACTCGTCATCCAGAAAATAAATTAAGGAAGCTCACTGGTGAATTGCCAATAGATGTCTGGGCTTTGACATCATCTCCACTTTGCGAATTCCTGATGAAACATCAACAATTAGAAGCACAATCGGTCTCCACTGAGAAGAAAACAGAACGTGCACAGGTTTTTGTCCCATTTTCTTTAGCCATTTGACTTGTCAATGAAAATACTTAAAGAGTGGATATTGTATCCATTTAAGCAGGTGAGCAGACAAAGCCCATGGTGTTGGCGGCATGTTACTCCATGCCCGAGCCAAGACATCAGGTCTGGGGTGTGTTGACAGAAGACAGACAGAGGCAGGGTCAGGATTTGTTCCTGTCAAAAAAAACAAAAAACAAAAACTGTGCACGAGGCGTCTTCACCTGAAACACTGCACGCACACAGACAGGGCTGCCCCTGTGTGACTGACAACACCTGCAGCCTTCTCCTAAGGGCTGCAACCACGAGGACAAAATGTGTTAGTGTTACATGTCTCCAAAAGGGCTGAAAGAAAAACTACTATTTTAAAACATGTGTTACTTAGTTTTAAAGGACAATAATTCATAGTCTTCACTTTAAATGGACAGCAGAGGATGTACAGCATGTCCTGAAAATCTGCGGTTTCCGAACCAAAGCAGCAACATTTAAAAATATCATAAACAACTCCTCCTTACCCCCCCCCCCCATGTCCTCTTCAGTGTGTAATTGCTCTAAACGATAACAGACAGCTCTTTCAGACATTACAATCTCAATGTTTTTACTGCTGAGTGTCCCTGCTCCATGTTTTTGGTTGCAGACTAGGTGTGTAGGGAAAAGAGTTGCTGTGTTTGGACTGGGGAGAGGATGTTCAGGTCTGGCTGCAAAGACACCAGGGGATGTGATTTTTGGGTGTATTGGGGAGGATGTTTTGCCTCCTGTGTGGTGACTCCTGACCCCCACCATCCTCTCCCAACCTGCTCGACCTCTGTCCCATTGTAGCTCTTATCAAAAAGCTGGATGTTGAACATCTCTCAGTACAGTAGCCTGAACAGGAGATAACACTGATTCCGCCTCACATCAGAGCAGCCTGCCTCTGCTCTCATTGTTGTTGTGTGAGTCACTGTACAGGATCTCTTCCATCAGACTCTGTAGACAGCTTCTTAAACTTCACTGCTCTCCGCTTTAAACCTCTTACCTTTCCCTTTCACCTCTAAAATCATCACCTGTATGTCTTTTGTTCTCCTGTTCTGTATGCCAATGTGTCTCAGCTACGGTGCACGGGTGTTTGGTCAGAGCTGGGCAACTCCCTCGCCTGCTAAGACAACATGGTGTCGTCCTGAGGGGGCATCGTGGCCCCTGCTGATCTCCCTCTGCTGAGTCGCTCTCATGCCGCTTCTCATCTTCACTAACACACACTGACATGGCCCTTTGAAGTCATGAGGAGCAGCAAAGACCTGGGATCGGCCCAACAAAAGCAATCTGATCCTTGGCTGATGTGTCCAAGCATGCCTGCGGGGCCCCTGACAATAGACAGGGACAGTGGGGGGACCACTTTGCAACTCCTGCATGTACCAAAGAATGGAAATGCACGTCGTTCTTGGGGACTTTTGAAAGATCTGACGATGAAAGATGTTGTTTTGCGTCCACAACACAATTCTACCCCTTTATGGAAGACTGGTGATGGTGCTTGCTGCTCCAGCTAGCTTTAAGGTAAAACACTGGAAAACATAATGTCTTGTCCTGATCAATGCAACAGCAATTATTGCTTCCTGTTCACAAGGAACCACATCCTGAAAATGTAAAAATTGGGCTTTCAATGCAGAGATTTCAGTGGTTAAAAGTAGTGAGTCTTTGTTATTACAGAGCGGTGGACACATCAAAATTATCAATATAACCAATCCAAGGTTAAAATTAAGACTTGTGTGTTCCCTGCTTCAGTTATTAATAGTAAAATTGGCTGCTCCAACATGAAAAACTAAATTTCAAATAATGTCATCAGAGCGGCAGCACAGTGGCCCCACAATAAGGGTTTGGTTCCCGGCCTGGGGCCTTTCTGTGTGAAGTTTACATGTTCGTCCTGTGTCTGCATGGGTTTCCCCCAACATGTCCTCCCAAAGAGGACATGTCCCTGTGGGATAGGTTGACCGGCGACTCTAAATTGTCTGTAGGTCTGAGTGTGAGTGTGAGTGGTTGTTCATCTCTGCCTGTCTCTGTGTGTTGGCCCTGCGATGGACTGGCGACCTGTCCAGGGTGTACCCTGCCCTTGCCCAATGTGAGCTGGGATTGGCTCCAGCACCCCCCACGGCCCAGAAAGGGAAAAGTGGTAGAATGAATGAATGGCAGTGTCAGGCAGTGGATCCAAAGAAAATATTAATGGCCCTCTCTGAGGTTTTGCTTTTTTAAGAAGTGGTTCAATCCCCCTATCCCCTCCAAAAACAGTCCCTTTCATGGTCCAAAACAAATCCAAACAATTTACCCCTTGAAGTTATTTGCATTCACAAGTCATAAATCATTTGCAGTAAATTTGCATAAGCCTAACATCTGTTCAGGAAGTCATGATATATTCTGGAATCAAAGCTTTTTTTTGTGGGGTGCAAAGCGTTTGTGGTTAAGAAACTCAGGTACGTTAAAAACCGCAATATCCAGTGTCCCGTGTCTGACCTGCATCCAAAAAGACTCACAGATTCGGAGATGTCAAATATGCAAAGCTCACCCAATGCAATATTTGCATATAGACAGTGAAGAACCTTGTTGCGAAAGCCAAACATCATGTTTGTTATTTAAACATTCCAGTCTATGAGTGTTTTTGTTTTTTGTTTTTTTTTTACATATACTGACAAGTATTTGGCAAGTTAGGACAGCTCAAACATAGATGTCTGTTTGGATGTTGGTACATCACTTTGTCTTTGGAGAGTATGAAAGAATAAGCTCATGCTGTGACACAAACTAAGCCCTGTCTGTGTGGGATATCAGTAATGACGGGATAGAAAGGGAAAATTCAGTTGTGCTAACCAAGTGAGCAAGCAAAAAACAAAGAAAGAAAGAAAATAATTGCTCAACCATATTTGACTTACGCCACAGGATATCTCACTACGCAATCTATCATTGTAACACAATTACCATCCACGGGTGCTGCTGCATTCTTTAACATCTCAAACCTGTAATTTATCAATAAGCTATTTATATTCCATTCACATTTAGTAAACCAAAGATGCTGTGTGGAGTCCATGATTGACAGATTTGAAAGATGAGCCCCTTGTGCATACTCCAGGCCAGGAGTACTCACAAAGATCCACTTTTACCATGAATTATCATCTGGATAATACAAACCTGCTTTTTATATCTCCACCTCAAATATGCCAGTATCTGTGGCAAGAGGAGTCCATACAGAGAGGATGCATGGCTTCCAGTGCAGCATTTTAACGGTATCTCTCTGGGCACAGCTTCATGTCAGCTTTGAGATCACTCAACACACCAACAGGAAAAGCAATTTCTTTTGCACCTGCATAAAAACACTTCCTTGCTTGCCTTTACGGTTTACACCAACAGGAGTGTGCAGATCATACAAACCATCGCTGCAACGCAGCCAAAGAATTACCTCAGCGCAGAGCAACGCATGTCCCATTCACTACATCTGGTTCACTTTAACTTCAGCATCAACAAGTGCTTCCATTTTCACACTCCTGCTGAATGCCTTTCCTCTCTCTCTCTCTCTCTCTCTCTCACACACACACACACACACAAACATAAGACATATGAATCATGAAGGATGATGTGCAACAAAGCTTTGCAGGTCACTCTGTAAGCACAGCACCCTATGTATATTTCATGAAGCATTAGACGCCGTATTATTCATGCCGGTCTCTTCTGCTGTTTTGTTTGGGTAGGAGACAGAAAGCTGCACAATAGATTCATGGCATAGTGATGGAGGATTAGAGTACCTACAGTCCACAAAAGCCACCATTATTCACTGGAGGAGTCCATTCATAATTGTATATGGGATTTTCTCTACGAAAATTAATATTAATCATTTTAGAGACATTTCTTTACATGTAAAAGTGCGCCGTGCTTTGGATGGGGTTCGGTCTTTAGGGTTAGACCAGACAGAGCTGGAGTGAGAGATGGCTGGAAAAAGAGGGCGTAGCTGTGGATTCTGGAAGATGCTGTAACATGATAAACTTTTTTTTTATGGTGGTGTTCAGTGAGATGGGAAATTAAAAAGTAAACAATAAGCTTTCCTCTAGAGGCCACAGTGTGTTGGATAATCATCTTTCAAGATCAAAAATGGGTCTGGAACGCAGTTGTGATTAACCTCACTGTGTACGTTCACACTCACTGATCTACCTTAACGCTGACCTAACCCCATTTATAAACCAGCTCCTACTGCAGCCTCAAAGCCCGGAACAACGCTCCCTTTGTTCCCCCACCGTGCGAGGAGTGGAAAATGAAGGAGACCGTGGTCCAGTGCTGTAAATCATTTGACAGAGACAGGGTCACAGGTTTTGGTTGTAGTTTATTACAGCTAAACTTACTGAATATCAGCCCCATGAGCAATCTCCTCCAGAGCAGCTGCTGCTGAATGCAGGCCTGAATGCAGGTAGCTTGGCAGACAGCAGGCGCTTGCTCCCGAGAGGTGTCAAAGGTATTTATTTGGACGTACAATATAGTTCCCTGTGGAAGATTTACAGCAAACCATGCTGCCACATCTCCACATACCTTCCAGTGCAGGAGCCGCTGATGACATATTGTGCTTGGGGCATATTTTTGGACTTTCAAAATCGTTTTTTTTCTGCTGTCTTCAGATGCACATTCCTGCAAAGTTTTTTTTTTTGTTTTTTTTTTTAACTCAATCCTCCTAGCAACCATAATTAATATTTGTACATAAGCAATGAATCAGATTTAGATGTAATGGAGTGTTTGCTACAGAATTATGACCCAACACAAATTAAGATTTGTTTTGGTTTTTCCTTTTCCAGCATCCAAAGGTAAACAAGTTAGGACAGAATTCAGCAACTAAAAATGCAGACACTTACTTTTACACATTACTTTCATTCATTGCCTCGATCGCATCACCTTCTTTCAGTCATTGATATTTTCTCAGATTTTTTTACCCCATGGTTTTAGAAAAAAAAAAAAAAAGACTGCCTAAAGTCTCTCCATGTGTCTATACTTGTCTCTGCTTCAGCCTTTGAAGCACAGACAATTCATCCTTTTTATCCATTTTCTCTGGCAAGGATTTCACATATAAATTCAATGGGATTGACAGCAAAGTGTAGAGATGCATACAGCTTGATGCATTCCAGTGGCTGAGCAGAGTGGATGTCAAATTTTTACACTTTCACATATAAATACTTTTTTTGGTGCCTCCAAATCCACACAAATACACTTTATCACCATGTGACACATGGCAGGTGTTTATAATCCACCCTCATTTTTTTTTTTTTTCTCCATTGGTATGCACCTGCAAGATTTATATTCGGAATCAAAGGGACACATGGATTCACATTGGAAAGACTATCCTGAAAAGCACAAAAGGGAGAAACAGAGAGAGACAAAGTCAAGCAAATCCAATTTAGCCATACGTGATCCTATCACCACAGCAACTCTTTGTGTTTGCAGCAAGAAGTTTGTGAGCTTTGGCACCCACCGACTCATCTGCCCCTGCTGCAGCCCCTTCCTAACTGTCATCTGCTGAAAAGACGAACAGACAAGACGGAGAGGGAGACGATAAGGATACGAGATAAAAATGTGAGGCGATGTGGTGGAGAGGAGGAGATATGGAGAGGGAGAGGTGAAGGGAGAGGAGGGAAAATAAAGAGCGTGTGGAGGGCAGGGAGGTGATGAAGTAAGTGGAGACTTGAGAGGGGAGTCGCAGGACATTCCTGAGCCAGCTGTGGGTTGGAGGGGGAATTCTCACTGAATGTCTGACAAATAAAACAAGACACAGGCTATTTCAGTATTCCAGGCAAAAACCCCACTGGCACATCACAACGGAATGGGGGGGTGGGGGGGGGGATGTTGGAAGGAAAAAGAGGCCGGCTGATGAGAGAACCAGCAGGCTGCATGGCCCGGTAAGACAGGCCTGTAACCGCAGCAGTCCAGCGGTTAACCTTTCACTGCCTCTCCCTCTTCTGTCTCCAAAATGGACGGCAGCAGCAGCGGCGGTACAAGCACCGGTGGTGCTTCTTGGGCCCTCACAACACACACATTCATCCTGCACAGACAGGTGGTGAGGCTGTTAAATAAATACATGATTTGATGGAAGGGGGGTAAGCGAAGGGTGAGGTGGGGGAGGTTGGGGTCAAAGAGCATCGCAGACTGTAAACAGCAGGGCTGAGCAGCCATAATACGACTACTGCTCTTCAGGGGATACAAAGGCCTGAACTCCACTCATAACTCCTTGTTAATGACTCACCCATTCATCTGCAGTGCTGCCAACTCTCTAAACACTATTGTTCCTGTGGAATGACTGACTGGGCACGGCCCACTGCATTAAGTGGTGCTTAAATATTACAGCCGTACGGTTTAGGGGTAAACGGCTCAAAGAGCTAACAGCTAAAGTTTGCATTAGACTTTCTCTAAACTCAGACCCCACAGTTCAGAACTCCATCCTTCTTCCATCCATCTTGCACCAAAATGAATGCGCTTGACTTAATTTATTCAACGTTATTACGATTAAACGTGGCTACTCTTTTCCACAAAGTAGACATATGGAGGACATTTCAACCATTTAATGGTTTTTCAATGTCGACAGCTCACAAATTACTTTCATACTGACTACTTATAGATCATTACTTTATCTTCTCTGCTGTCAAACTCAGGCAGGTTAATGATTGGCCCGTGGTTGGGCAGTCAGCGGATGGTTATTGTGACACTATGTTAACTACAGATAAGACAAACTTGCTAATATGAGGATGTATTGCTCTTTTTACTCTTCCACAGGATTCACCAAGTTTGACTGTATCTAAGACTAAGATATTGTGTTTTTTCATGTTAGAATGCTATTTATCATCATGATTTTTTTATATGGCTTTGTTTTTTTTTCAATCCTCTTGAGTTCAAATTGTGACTTTATTAGATATCTAATAAAATAAGGTTATTTTCTTTTTTGAAAAAGGATCTTCTGGTAATTGAGACCAGCTCTTGATTTAGACAAATTCTCACCTTGTTTTCTTCCAACAGTTAAAATCTACATCTTGTGCAACTCGCACTTACTCGCCTTAAGAATAAGTTGATGGCATTTTCCAGTCTTTTGATGGAACAGTATTATTTAATGCATCACACTTTGTGGTGTAAATGCCATTTTGTGCACCCACATCCATGAGCTCAGTGAACCCATGGTGAACTCAAACTGCTGCCAGGATGTCAGTTGGCGTAGCTGGAAAGTTTCTTCCTGAGACTGTAGGTCATAAATAACAGAGCGAGAGCATTAAAGTGGAAAATAAAAAAAAAAAAAAAAGAAAGAAGAAAGAAAAGGACTAAAGAAGAAGAGAGTATTTTTTTCAGGCCATAAACAAACCAAAGCGGTTAAAATGCTGTTGGTCTGCTGGATTATGTTCATTTTGGTGGATTACTTGTCATCAAAGCAAACATTTCTTGCTGTTTCATACACTTGTAGAAACTTGCCTTTTTACCAGATCTAAGACAAAGTGTGACAAAATGAGCGTTGGAAGGAGGGGTTGAGCTGACAGCCAGTAATAAGACATGACTAATTCACTGGGAATTCACATGTGACTGCACCTGTATGACAATGATGACTTGATATCTAAGTACAACCGAACAATGGAGTTAACTTCGTGGTAGTTGGACAACCCATTATAATATGATTATGAGTAATCCCGTCCTGGATGACGTGTGCATGGACGGTTTAGACCAATCAGTGGAAACTGTACTGTATACTCTGAAGTAAACACCTACAGTGGCTGAGAATTTGTGTGTCATCTCCAGTTTGTTGTTTTACAACATATTCCTGGCAGGGTTCCTACAGGTTGGAGGTGCAGAGGAGAAACTTCCACCGCAGTCTTTAAAGTGCTTTTTGTGTCATGCAGAAGAAGACCGGGGCTTTCCAACCGAGCAGCAGCAGCAAGGGACAACGGGATGGTGGCCATGTGTCAGAAGGCCACCACATCACTGCCAGCGTCCCGCCAGAGTCTTCCTGATCTTTCCAACAGCGGGCAAGCTCGACTCTCCCTTCCTCTGCCAGCCCCCTTAACCACACAGATGAGAGGGCAAGAGGGAGGAAGGATGACCATTTCATGGGGAGTGGAGAATCCCACATCCTGTAATTTGATCTTTTTAGCTGTCTGTCTCAGAAAAATTTGATAACATTATTGATCGGTGTAATGGTGTAATAAAGACATCATGGCCAAACTGTTGCTTTAACAGAAGAAACATCCTATTCACTGTGAAGAATAAAAGGAACAAGCTGAGAAACAGTTAATCGGTCCAGTGCACAGTGCACACTTCCTTTACTACAGACTGTGTGTCAAAAGCCACTTCCTAGAGTTGAGTCATTCATTTTGGATGACAGTTGCTGGTAAACCACTGTAACCGCATCCACTGTCCTTTCTTCCAAACTACTCATCCCAAATCTCCTCTCTGTCTCTCTCTGTCGTCTCCGCTTCCCTCAGCTCTTGAATTGTTCTGCAGACGCTGCACCACTCTCACTGGGTCAAGGCACAAGTGACGCAAATCACTGACTATTTCAAAAGCCCCCTTCTTTTTTTTTTTTTTGTCTGCATTTGTCCTCATAGTTTAACACCACAAGGTGTGTCAACTTTTTATTAGATTGATGCAGTGCATGTGTTTGACTGGCCTCCCTGGAAGCTAGTTTGTGGATCTTTATTGAATGAAATAGCCTTTGTGTGGCAGGGGGGGCAGTGCTACACCTCAGTGAATATAGGGGGGGGCAAAGGACAGACAAGATGCAGAAGGATGGACAGAATGGTCAAAAGCCCCTTTCTACAAGCCACTAACTGTGTAGTGATCTCCACTAAGCATTAACGTGGACGATGAACTCGCCTAATGGAAAACAGCCCTGCAGCGTCAGAGGAGTTCAGTCTCTGCTCAGTATCCCACATCACTGATGGAAATGATTAAGTATATTGGAGTGTAATTTGACCCCCCCTTCGGTCTGGCCCTTAAAATAGAGTAATACAGAGGAGGGCGGCTGGCCTGGGCGGATGTCTGAATTCCTCTGATTGGAGCAGAGCAGCAACTTGTTATTAGGTTGATGTCGAGCTGTGACCACAGCAGCAGGCCTACCATGTGGGGGACAGGGGCACAGCATCACTCAGTCAAAGGGCCCTCTCCCCTTTAGAAAGTTTATAATGCAATTTAAAAACCATCCTTATTCTGAAATGTAAACGCGCACACGCGCACACACACACACACACGCACACACACACATATGCTTTTGCACTCACTTACTTTATCTTAATCCTGAATAGACTCCAAAAACAGAAGAGGAACTGGCTGTAAGAGAGTCATGTTTTGGTTGGTTTAGTATTTCTAAACAGCTATTTCACAGCGCTGATTTATATGAAACATGTGTCTGAGTGCTCGGTCCACTACAGTGAGTGACTGGTAGGCCTGCAACTGTAATGATATTCATCATCTTAATAACTCACACACGTCTGGCACTGTGCAACTGCTCCGGCATTTGTGCTCACTGGAGGCTGGTAGGAAATGAGGCATGAACAACTGAAAGATTTCACAGGAAGCATAGGTCACGCTGTGTGTGTTTACGCCAACCACCTGAAAGTCACAGCTTCAGCTCTGTAATTTGGGCTGGTGCTAAAAGACAAGGTGATTGCTGCAATACCAGCAGAAGCGGTTGTTTAAAAATAAAATGTCGAAGAACTGATGCTCAGGCGTTTTTTGAAAGCCGAGGCTTTGTGAAGTCAAGGCAGTGATCTGTCTCTGTGAGGTTAACCACACAAAACTAAACAGTGACCACAACCACATTGTGGATGTTCAAACTGTTGTTACACGGACAAACAACCATTATTCTCTAAGTGAACTTAGAGAAGGTGTTGAAAATAAATACTGACTCTGGGTCCGCTGTTCAGTCAAGTCTGAGTTATGATGCTTCGTCTAACAGGATGGTAGTAGAGATGCAACCTAAACACAAATAATAATTTTTTTTTTTTTTGGCTCTGTTCTTGACATCCACAAAGCTGAGGCATATAGATGCTTCTAATTCTGTTCTTGCTAAAAATACTTCACCGATTTCCAAAGATCTTGCCTCCAAAGCCCTGAGAAAAAAAATGTATCTCACTTATACACTCAGATCCCAGGATGCAATGGTGAATTACATAAAGAACTTATTGAAAAATTACAGTCCCCACAGAAATATGGTGGCAGCATCTCGCATCACATGACGAGAGAATAATAATTGTGAGAAGTTGTCCACACGAGACAAAAACATCTTAACAGCCACCGTATCATCTGATTTCAAAGTCCTGTGATAATCTTCGGGCTTTGTAGTTGTGAAGTGTCATTCTGTTTGCACATCACAAGTTCACTACTACCGCCACGGTTATTATTATGCCCTGAAGAGACCAACCGTGGCTGCACGGTTAGCACACATGCTGATTGGTAACATTGAAACTCACTCAGGAAATCTAAATGTGCACACAGATACTGTAATTGAGAGTGGAAAATATACATCACCTGAAACTTGTAAATGACACAGTTCCTGTGAATTGATAAGAATGTGATAGGACTGCTACAGCACTGCGTAGATAAATATCTTTGGTAATACGCAAAACCAATTCCTCCCCCACACACTTTTTTTTTTCCTTCATTAAAGATTATTATTGAATTTAGTGGACTGGTTTTATTTGGACAGAAGCATCATGTTCATTCTGGCTGCCATCAGAACTGTTGGTTTTTACTTGCACCGGAACATGGACGCTGAAATAACAGGTCACATTTTACCGAGAGGGAAAATCAAAGTGGAACGCAGAGCCAAGCCCTTATAATAAAAAAAGTCAACACCGTCAAACACAATTTCAAAGATGTGGGGTGAACTCAGTTTGACCACTTCTAGCGGGATGGCTTGATGATATTGTAGCAATGAAATGCAATTACAGAATGTTACTGACCTCTGTGCTAAAGAGCCAGCGCCCCCCCCCCGCCCCCTTCTCCCCCTGTTGCCAAGCAGTGCGAACACATCCAGCTGGGTCCAGAGCTGACCCACAGGCCCAGAATAGACCATGTTTTTGATAGCTTTTTTTTGCCAGCCACAGGCACAGCCAATTACAAGTTATACCCTAGTGGAAGACCTCTCCTTCCACAAAATCCCTGTTAAGACCCTCCCCAAATCCCAAATCCCGAATCCCATGTCCACAACAGCCAATTTAAGACAACGTCTCAGACTCATGGACTTGGCTCAGCTCTATATACAGCACCTATCTCCACACCCTGGTCTCTAGAGCGCCCACTTCCCTGCTGAGTTTGCCCTCCCACAGACTGATCGCATGTAACGGAGAGAATGCTGGAAAATGTCTCCTTTTAATTATCAGAGAAACTCAGTCCGACTTGCTAAATGGATTCCAAATGGTAAGTTGTGGTAGGAGAGGGGGCAGGGCTGAAGGAGGTGGCCATCTTGGCGAGATCAGCAGGAGGAGGAGCAAAGAGATATGACTCCGTCTCAGGTTCTGACCTTTGGTTGACCCCACAATCGTGTGCTCTGCCATGGATTAAAACCAGATTGTCTGTGTTAGGCCAGGAGATGACTGAGGGACAGAATAATCTTAATAACTGAATCGCAGATTCTCCCACGGGGTATCTATCTGAGTTGATACCTTATGTGCTTCAGAGTTCGCTCACTTGTGCAGACACTGCTGATTGTGCGGCACCTCTGCAGTCAGAACAGTAAAGTAGCATGGACAGAGCTAGTCACTTTCTCTGTCCTCTAAGTAACACAGCCTCCCCTCTGGACCAGAAGCCCAGCAGCATTTATCATCATAGAAATAGCTGAATGAACGCTATCCTCCTCTCTATTCCCAGGATGCACTGGGAGCTCGACAAAGACGGAGAGTTCTTACAGCCCGAAAGCTCAACACTGAAGCAAAAATAATAGAATCACACAAAAACAAAACACAACCTAATTATTCTGGCTCCAAACACATCTCAAGTACACACACACATTCACACACTGTGGCTACAGGACCACCCCAGAGAGCTGACCTGGCCATGCCCCCTACTGCTCAGCACTGGCGTGTGTCCAGAACAAACTGGGCCTCTCCGTGGGGAATGGCGGAGGCCTGAGGCCGTGCTGCTTAGCAGGCGCCGAGGGGGCGGCAGGCTGCCAGTGGTCAGTCCCTGCCGGAGCTTCTGGGAATGGTGTCACACTCTCACACTCTCACGAATCCACCTCCAACCCCCCCCACCCCCACCACCACTCATCCTCACACGAGCCAGCTCCTGAGTTCAGGGCCGGGTGCAGAGGTCGAGAAAGAACAGCACTCCTACGGCTGAACAGCTGGACTCGATGTCATGGATGAGATCATTCTGGCCAATGTCCAAACAAAAGGAGAGCCGGGCCCCTGACGTCTGAGCTATCTCCATGAAGTCACCCTCCAAGATCACTTCAGCAGCAGCAGCAGCAGCAACATCCCAGTCTCTGCACATATGGAAGTCTTAAGTTGTGCTGAAGTTCATCCAAGGCCAGAGTGATGACAGGAAGAGGAAGGCTCTTAACTAGACTGAAAGTGCATGCTCCAAATCCCAGCATCAATGCATCAGAAATGGATTGGCCACAGAAAAGTGAAATAACGTCTGATTAAACAGAAAGAGACAGAAGGCATGAAAAAATAACTCAAGGCTAAATGTAGTCTTATCACAGCCTTAACCAGGTTACTATAAAAAAAAAAAAAATCTTATCTGACAAAAAGACCTTGACAACTCCAAGTGATGGTAAGTAAGCAGCAGCTTCTTTCATCAGACACAGCACATATCAGCACAGAGGGGCTCTCAGCGGAGCTCTTGATATCAGTTTAACCCAAACAGACCAGCTATCTGACAACCTTCTCTCCTGCAACCTCACTGCTCACAGGTCAGACCAATATCATGCATATGCACCCACAGTACATGTTGGCATGCATGTACGCAACCATACAGATATTAAAGAGTGAATGTGGAATCTGGGGCGTGCTGCAGTTGATAGCAGCTGTCAGACTGCTCCAGGAGAACAGCGATAAGGAAGCTAATTGGAGGCTGCCTTCTCTCTGTCCAGTCAATCATATATGAAAGACACTGTATACTTTGTTAAAATTACATTTTTTATTGCAGAGCTGACTGCTGAGATAAAGTGGAGACAGCATACAGCAAAAAAGAAAAAAAAAAGCCAAGAAGAAAGGAAGAAAACAGGAAGGCCTTGAAGATTATTTCGAACACAAAGTTCTTCAGTCTCACAGGGAATAAAAAGAAATAACAAAATAATAAGGGTCAACAAAAGAAAATGGCCTTTCCATTCAATTAGCCAGATTATCTTTAAGCATTTGTGTGTGCTGTTGATATAAAAACACACTTCCCATTAACCTGTGGTCCATAAAAAAGACACAGGATGAGCAATTAACCCACATTCCCAAACTTATCCAGCTGCCTTCATTTCTAAATGACTATAATTCCAAACAACATGGCAATTTCCTGACTGAGAGCGCATGCCTGGTGAGCTGCTGATTATGGCTTTTGGTAACTTATAAAGACTGTGGTTTTCCTGGAGGGAAACCGCATCAGCTGTCATATTCATAATTATAGCATTTCTGCTATTTCTATCAATCATGTAATTATCGTATCTCGGCTATTTCTATCAGTCATATAATTATGATATTCAGCCATTTCTACCTAAAACTTTATTTCCGCCATTTCTTTATAGATTTCTATATAGTGGAAGATCCATGACGTATATAACTCTTTGGAAAGCGCTGCTTTTTTTTTTTTTTTTCTCTCCCACCTCCTTTCCAGCTCAGGCTCTGCTCACAATGCTTGTCTTGTTATTTATATGGCTAATTTACCGCACACTTCCCAAACCTGTAACTGCGGAAAGAGACACTTCTGCTTAAAGTTAATGCTGCAAGCAGCTTAAACTCGTACACAGCACACACTCTTCAGATTGAATGTTGGTGATTTCCTATAAAAGACTATAGCTACCCTTTTCAAATCAAATGCTTAATATGGGAACTTTTTAAACAAAAACTAACGAGACGCAAAAACGACAAGTCAGCTATATACATCCATATATTCAACACAGATTTGGTGCACTGCAAGGAGTCTTGAACCCAAAGCCGAGTTGGATGTAACAGCTGCTCCACAGGGCTTCCTCTCCATAAATTCAGGGCAATTAAGCCCTGAGCTCCACTAATGAAGCTGACAAACAAGCTTGGGGAGGATCTTTAACTCCCTGCACCAGGTGTTGAGGCCATACACAGGAAGTCCCAGCAGGAATAACACCTGGGAATAATAAACTCTCTCTCTGCAGACAATGGCCAAATCTCTGGGGCTGGGCCACGCTACAAACATGGTAAAAAAAAAAAAAAAAAAAAGGCTGCGGTATAACAAGTTTAACACTATTTCTATTTCAGTTTAACCATAATCAGGTAAAGTTCAGGAGTACATTTAGCGTAAGCGGCCTGCATTGTGTGTCCCTTCTTTGTGAGTGTTGAAGGTATTTTCATTACCAAAGAATCTAAGATTATTCACTCAGATCATGTCAAACCGGCCTTTGTGAAAGAATACAGAATTATACAGAATAAACAGACAAGAAAGAGGTTATCCTGAGGTCACTTACTGTAACATGGTCCTGTGTCTACCACAGCTAAGTCATTCACTTTGTACAAGGAAGTGATTTTCATGATACAGTCTATGCTTCTGGGATGTTGATATAAATCACAAGGAAAATTGTAAACTTGCTGTTTTCCTAAAAAAAATAGCATCAATAAGCCTTTAAACAGGGCATGACTTAATTTAAGATAAAACCACAGAGATCATATTGTCCTCCTGCAGGTCCAGGGGATATAATGCATTAAATAACCACAGAGAATATCATGAACGCTCATACTGAAAAATTTTGCTATGATCCAATTATGATAATGTAACCAGTTCATAATGCCAACAGTGTTAATGTGTGCTTTATTTATGTCTCTTTGATTTAAGAGGAAAGATTGGATGTGGTCAAACAAAACAGATGAGTTCTTGAAAATTTCATCACATCTAACCATCTCAAATAATTATTACTCTCCACTCCATAATCTTCAACTCAGGCACGCTACAATAGGCACCACTTAATCTTCTAATAACCAGAACAGTGGAGAGTGCAAGAAGGTCTTTCCTAATATCACACCAAACTGAGTCAATGAGGGAGTATCCCCCCCTCCCCTCCCCACTCCTCTAAAAGGACACCATTGTACGTGAAGAATTGCCATGGCTACTGCCGGCGAACTGTAAGCCTTTTAGAATTATTAACATTCCTCTCCTCCCTGAGCACTGTAGCAAAGCTGCTCGCTTTACCATCAATCCGCCTTGAGAGAAACACAACATTTCTTTCATTGGCAACTACAAGAATTTCCATCTGGCTGAGAACTAATTAAAGTCGAATTATGGGTAGCAGCAATATTGGGCGACCCGGACAAATTCAACAACACCCATGGAGGGTTAGAGTGAATGTGGCCTTGTTAATGAGACTTGGAAAAAGCCAGCAAAGTTACTTGTCGGAGATGCCAGCTCAGCATTTATTGGGCAAGTCAGTGCTGGGGCAATTAACAATATGATCCACTGACATATCCATTTTCTTCGCCACCATTAATCCACATAAAATTAAACCATTGAGTAACCTATGCACGCAATCTTTTTTATATCAAATTTAATTTTCCTTGAACAAGGCGAGTGAGAGTGACACAACATGGCAAAGTCTGGATTTCACATGGAAGTTGGTATTACATTTCCTGACTTCTGTTCTTTTCTCTTTGTCGGGATTCAGTTTCAATCATCACCGCTTTATAAAATGCAGATTCTATCAGTCAATTGAAAGAAAACATATTAAAAAAGTAATGACAATAAGCTGGATAAATATATATTTTAAAAAGTTAGTGAAGATAAATTTTAACACTTACGCAATCAAAATTAAGGGCTTGATGATTGTCAACTTCCATTTAAGAGCAACCAGGAAGAAAAATGGCTCTGATAGCTGGATGGTACATAGGATGTGGTAGCATAAATGTAGTATGAAGAGCTGCTTAAAACAAAAAGCAAGAAATATGGGAGAAAAAGAACATCATCAACAGAAAGAAATCATGAAATATCCATCTAAACAGTTTCATTAGAGATCGCACAAACTTCTGCTTCCTGAAACATAATTAATCAGATTACCCACAAAAAATGTAATGCAATAATCTGATTACAAGGATGGGGCAGGGGGGTTGCAATATATGAGAAACAATTTGAACCATTTCTTTTCTTTAAAAAAAAAAAAAGCAACAGTTGTATCTTTGTCAGTGTGAAACACGGATGCTGGCTGAAACAATGCCATCACTGTCAGATTCTAATGAGAAAGTCTGGACCAGGAAGGCTCCGCTATCAGACCAGGGTCTCCTCTGGTCCCCAGCACCTTCACTGAGGCAGAAAAAGTAGGTCTATATGGGAGCCAAGGGAAAACAGAGCCGGGATGGCATTCCATGTTTGTGCCGAACACGGCTACATCCAACCATAAGTGTGTATACAGACTACAATTTCAGTTTCACCTGTCTGTTCTGTTCCAGGTACTCCAGTAAAACCATCTCCACAGTGTCATGAGACTGTGACCTGAATGAGGCCTTTAGGAACAGTGCTAGACTGAAACCTTTAAACAGATGTGTTCATGGTTGCATAGAAATAAAGAGAGAAAGGGCTTCCACTTTATCTTAATAATGTTTATTTCCTCAGACTTTCATCAGGCTAGAATCCAAACATTGTTGATAAAGTGAGCAAAAGGTGACTATCAGTGTGCTAGAATAGCTTGTTTACCCATTATGTGTATTAACAACAAAATAGGGAGAGTAAATTATGTTTTGTTTACTTCTTGTTATGTCAAATTTGACTGTGACTTATTTAATGTTTTTTTGTTTTTTTTTCAGCAGAAGTACAAATGTAAAGATACAGGACAATTCATGAGAGCAGCATTCGCAGTCCATTCCTAATTTCTTTACAGGATTTGGTCCACCTGCATTATTCCCTGCTGGCTTTCATAGCTAATACTGTAGGCCATCAGGAAACCTGGACAAGATGAGATTGAAAAGTTGCTGGTTTACATCTGTCTACAGGGATCATATCAAGCACTCAGCTCTAACTAATATGAGTCAATTAGTTACCTTGGCAACCACCTGTGGCCTGGCGATGCCCAACCAGTCACAAAGCTGATTCCTGTGAGGCCGGACTGTGGTAAGATCGCTCTCCCTGAAACAGACACCCACCACATAACTATATATACTGAACTAATTTAACTGTGAAAGATGTTTAACAACAGAACATCCAACATGACCACTGACCAGTTAGTATCACTTAGCAGGGTCATTACATCATCCAACACCTCTGGATTGATGACATCGTCGTAGGTAAGCAGCATCTCATACATGTGGCTCGCTGTGGTTTTCCTTATCTAAAACAAACAAACAAAAACACAGTTAACACTCGGAGTCTACAGCTAGAGACTCAGTGAGTCTGAACACTGCCACGGTAGTGATTTGAATAAAATGCTAATGGCAGCTTAACAAGCTCACACTGGCAATGCTGACCACGCTGAACTGTGGTGGAGTGTATAACCATGCTAACATTTACTAGCTAGGTCCAAACCAAATACAGTTGTTCATGAGGGTAATTCTTATTTTGAAGGCATTTGGTAATAAGGTAATAAATATTTTTAGCGGATGACGAGCAAAAGTCACTGAAGTTATATCAATTTTTACTAAGACAAAAATAAAAGGCAAAGAACCACGAATGGCAATCTATCCCTGTAATATTTCAGTCTGGACTTAGGTCATGGACGATACATTAAAAATACATTACTGGCTTAATGTGGTGTTATGAGTTATTTTGAAGATCTGTTCAGGATATATACATCATGCTTGGTGAACTTACCACAGGGAAGGAATGGCAGAGCATCATCAGCAGCTGGGACAAAACTTTTTTTCTCACCTCACCCTGAAACTGGATCAGTCCACAGAAGCTGGGAAACAATAGGAAGCACAGCCATCACGACTGCTTTATTTTCCTTCAATGATGTAATTTAGGTTCACATTATAGTCAATCAGATGGAGACTTACACAGCTACACAGGCAAGCAGCTTGGAAACATCTCTGGACTTCTTCAACTCTTTGCATAGAGCCAAGAGATCCACACAGAACTGATGACTTAGGAAACAAAGAGAACAAAGTCCTTAAAGACATATTTCACTTTCTGTTTTTCTCTTTTTTATTTAAACCAACCTGTCAAAACACTCACTTTTCTTGAGTGGTGAAGATTTCAAAGCAACTGTTAGCGAGCATCTGATTGAGCATCTTAAGAAAAGGAACAGTCACTCTAGGAAGGCAAAAGAAAACATTCACATTGAAGAGAGGATGTACTGAAATGAACTGAAATACCCCTTTAAAGAAAAAAGGACAGTGAAAAATACAAAAATGAACAGGCTTAATAAAGACAATTTAATTGAGATTATTATTGGAGCACATATATCAATAAATCTGAAGGTAAATAACAGGGTGAGTGTATTTGTGCATACCTGTCATTACGGATATTGTCTCTGAAGATGCTCAGCAAAGTATCCCCAAACTGTGCCAAGATGACATCATCATCCTGGATCCCTCTCAGATACTCAAACAATGACAGGGAAGAGAAGTGCACCTGAAGAGAGGCGGAGAGCAGAGTCTCACATACAGATTAGTGAACTAAAATACCAACACTTCCACTCATTGTGGAGAGGGTGGGGGCCTGGGGGTAAAATATAATTTAGAATTTATCTGTCACTATCGCTAACTGTGGCATGGTAGTGATTTGCTTTACATTTTATGAATTGCTGTATAATATCAGTGGCATGTCACTAAATTTTGTACTCTCAAAATTGACATTGTGTCTGTGACCAAATAAATTTGTGTGAGCCTGAGGGCCTTGGAAAAATAAACAGTGACACCGATGATATCATCAGACTATCAGAAAGAAAGTATCAAACCTTGACACAACAACAGAATGTGCTGGAAAGAAACAACTTTGTCTGATTTTCTTTTCTAAACATACTGTGTTTCTTTTGTGCGTTTTAATCATAAAAAGCCGGAAAAATTATATTCCCATGAATACTGTGAAACACCTGTGTGCTGAAAATACTTGTAGGTGAAGATTTTTTTTTTTCCTCAGTCTTCAGACTTTGGCTTTTGCAGGGCTATACTGAATGCTCTCTTTCTTTGTCAAGGCCATCTTTCAAGGCAATTCTTGGAAAGATGGTGGATGGTCCATGTCTCTCTGGCCTGTGTGAGTATGTGCCTGTGGTGTGAGAATGGTAATCTTGGCTCATGTATCGATGCAGTCTTGGCTCAGTTTCCTGCATGCAACCCTGTACAAACATATCAGTCGTTCCCGTCTCTGAGGATGTATCTGTGGCAAAGAAAGGCTGGGAGAGCAGGAGGTAAAAGCAAGACGAGAGCCAGATCGTCTCCAAGGGAATATGTTTACGGCTTCCATTGGCAGATGAGTTCAACTTTACTGACCTCACTGCTGCTATTATAGGCTTTAAACTTATTTTTCTTTATTATATCAACAAACAATAAAAGTTAAAAATAACCCAACCATCACAAATCTTTACAGGCACAAACTTTTCGAAAGATTGGTTTTAACAGGTTAGGTCATACTAGGAGACAAGGGAGAGGAGGGAGAATTTGATCAACCCCAGTTTGGGGCCCCAGCTAAGCCTCCCAAGTGATGGTGTGCAAAAGGTCAGGAGTGGAAAGCAGTAGACATGCTTTAAAGTTGTTACTAAGCACTGTGATGCAAAGAGTCAACAGATGGGAAACTCTCGCTTCCCAGTACCACGAGAGACCTGTCATAGCAATTTGTTCTGGATAAGTCTGCATTAATGCTTGAAGCTCAGGTGGCTGCCAAATGGGGACACAGTGAGGAAAGTCAAACAACCTGATTTGTGATTTTAAGAATTCAGTGACAGTCAGGCATTCCTGAGAAATAAAAATGATTTTGATGCAGGGCTGGAGAGGACTGTGTAGACTAAATTGGACACATAGCTCCCCCTGCTGGTCTGATGTCCTAAAAAAAAAAACAACTGAAAGCTGACTTAGCCAGTTAGTTACTGGAAACAGGATTAACTGGCTGCATATGATTCCCCATGAAACAGTCAGAACTTACTATGTGATGAAAATGTACTTTTTTATTTAAAGATGTAATACCTACTGTTAACTCATTATGTGAACCTTTAGTTGTACGTACAATTATACACACAACAAAATCAATATTATATGTGACAAAATACAGCTGAGTGCGAAATTAAAGGAAAATCAAGATTAAGATGTGGCACCCAAATGATCTAGAGATTGTGAGGGTACGGAGTATCTGTTTCAACCCCTTTAATTCAGGTTTCAGTTACTCCTTCTGTGCTAAATGGAAGTGTATGCATTTGCTTGAAGCTTGTCCTTGAATTTGTCATGCATCTGTACATCACACTACTTTGATTTGGCCATTCTCCCCTACTCCCAACACAGCAGACTTACTGTGGATTCCGTCATCCCTCCCACAGATACAGTGAGCCCCAGCAGGGTGTGGTACTGATACTGAGGCAGTCCAAGCAGCTGGGTGATATACTGGAAAGCTTGAGAGGGAGCGTTCCAGTTCAGACTGGTTGTGGTTTTCCTGAAAAACATGGCAAGTTGAGTCAAAAATTTAAGTGATTGTGCATAAAATTGCTCAACATCAAGCCATCATGAAATACCATCAGAGAGGTGTCTCATTCTGCAGCATGACAACAACCAAAAATGTAATGCCAGTGTCAGTAAGTACAAAAAGTCCTGCAACAAATGTCTGCTTCCTGATCAACATCATGGAGTGTGTCTGGGGTCACATGAAGTGAGAGGACATAGAAATGTTCTAGCTACAGAGAGCAACTGTGACAACTTCTCCAAGAGGCTTGGAAGAACTCATTTGCCAAAGACTTTGAAAATCTGCACAGTAAATTGTGCCTTTGTGCTCTGGAGCTTTTTTGATGCCAAAAAAGTGGTCGTACCAGATAATTATTAAGTTTAGGTTTTTCTCTTTACTACACCGTGTGACCAGCCAACTGAATTTCAAAAAAAAAAAAAAAAAAAAAAAAAATCCTTTCACTCAGTACTTTTTACCAAACAGTCTGGAAAAAAAAGTTCTTTTAAATCACTGCAACTGTAACTATGTAGGACTATAACTCACAGAGGAAAAATATTTAGTAGTGCCTCTCGGTGGGGGATGTGAGGTACTGCAGGCTCTGTGCTGTGGAGGAGGCGCAGGAAGATGTTGCCAGCATGGGCTCTGTATCGGTCAATCTTCTCTGCTGCCTGCTGAGCCAGGCAGCACATCATACAAGTTACCCTGTATTCACAGTAGCAGTAAAAAGATATGTGTTATATATTTATCAGCGTTCCATTAAGGATGCAACTGAATTAAAGTTCACTAAATCACCAGATCAGCTACTCCAGGTCTCACATCTTTATGTGCTACAATCCTGGTGACATATGAAAGGCCATTCATAAATAATATACATTTATAAATCATATAGGTGATCTAAAGTGAGTGCAAAGGCAGCAGCGGGTGTGAATGTCACCGTGACATGACTCTTTTTAATATCAGCTTGTATCCATTCAACGCTAAAAGTAAAAGTTCTAAAGTTTTTTGATCCTGTTCCACTTTAATTATAATTAAAAGTGCACATGATCCAAGTTGGGTTGACTTATTCTTAAGGTATCATGGCCATATTTTGAGACAATGAGCCAAACAGCTCTCATGGTCAACTGCTGAAGATGTGACACATCAATCTACCTTTTAAGTAAAAACAGACCAAAGCTGGTGTCAAAGTTTTCAGATTTTAACTCACAGGTCTGATGAGAGGATCTCTGGAGCACCAGCAGCAACCAGCATGGTCACATCCATCAGACTAGTCATCGCTGCTTCTCTCACCCTGGACACAGTGATGGACAAATTGAACTCTGTACAAAAATTAACTTCACTGCTTTACTACTATACTACCTGACCAATGTCGTCATGCTCCAACCAATCCATTAAAGTAGGAAAGCTTTCAAAATAATCATTTGAAACACTTGAAAAGATGAAAGATGACGCACATGTATAAACATAAGCAGGCACAGATCTGAAGACTGTAGGTCACTATCACTGTATTTAAATTAGCTTCATGTCTGCAGGACACAGTTTACTTTTCAATAAAATGCTTATTAGAGCATTCATTCAGGTTACACCCTTAAACAGGGGCACCACAATCAGTGGAAAGTCCAATTTAAGGCTATTTTGTCAAACATGTGAGGAAAAGAACTTGAAGAACATTCATGTTGTAAAAATTAAAATGAGAAAGAAATGTGCTTAAGTAAACACAAGAAAATATAACATTTACCAAGAAAAATAACAGCATGAAAACATGAGGAGCAGTCTAGACAACCTAAAAGATGCAGCCCATCCCATGCATGAGGACAAGTGACAAGGCAGGTGGCATTCCTGGCGAGTCGGTAAGTATGGCCAGGGGCTACTAATGAGACAGGCATGCAAGTCATGTCTTTATGTCCCGAGGTGGAGGGATAGAAAGACACCAGATGCCTTAGGCAGGGGGACGCGCCTCATCCCTGAGGCACATTAAAAGCACATGTGCGCGTTTGATTGTGTTTATATGTATGTTGATGCGGAAGTTTACTCACCAGGCCCCTACATCTCCTCTGCTGTCTGTTGTGTAGTCATTCATGCTTTCCAGCAGTGTGGCGTACACCTTAGCTATATTCTCAGAGCATAGGATGGAGTCTGGGGAACCGTGGGCACACACCCCAGCTGTCACACACACTCTGACGGGAAGTGAGAAAAAATAATTCACACACTAAAAAAAGAAACAAACAAAAAAAAAAAAATACTGTGAAATCAAATGCAAAACAAGGATGTTATCACATGGACATGACCAGTGAGATAAAATTTGAAGTTTGAGGAAAGCTGTAAAGAAATTAGAGAAACAAATGCACATACATGTCATTCAGGTCCTGCAGGTATAGTCAGTGAGCTGTTTATTTAGCATTACAGCCTACACAAATACGCAGTTAAGCTAGCAGACAGGCAAGAGCAAGAACAATGGCGGGACAGAGGGGCCTTGGTGACATCAGCCCCAACCTTTAACAAATAAACTCTAGAATTACAAGCTCATGGCTGTATGCTTCTGACAAGGAATCAAGGTGAAGGAATTTTGGTCCCTTTCTCAGTGCTTGATGATTACCAGAGGTGTTTTTGTAGAACATTATGATGTCACACTGTTCAAGAGGCCAAAAAGTGTTTTGTGAGGCAACAGTGATATTGACTTTTGACCACAGGAATCTAATTACTGTATCCTGTAGTCCAAGTAAATGTTTGTACTAAGTCTGAAGAAGTTTGTGTGTGTTACTGAGACATCACTTTCACAAATGAGACGGATGGACAACTGGAGAACATGAAGCCTCCAGTTGTGGTAAGTCGCTGGCACAGAGGCTTAAAAACACAAATCTAGAAAAAAAAAACAAAAAAAAAACAGAACGTGCAAAGATAAGAAGTCAGTAAAAATGCATATGATACTGACTGAGCAATTGCTCGGATGGCATCTCTCCTCGCCTCTATAAAACTTCCTTCCTTCTGGCTGACGGAGCACATCTGCTGGAGGCCTTCAAAGATCTATCACACACAAATGCACGCACGCACCAAGTTTATGCCAAAATACTGATGCAGTGAGATTTCATATGGTCTGAAATGTGCACATAGCTGTAAACTCACCTGTTTCACTTTGCCATGGATCATAAATCTTGGCAGACAGCCGAGTGCAAGGGCAGACCCACAACGAGTCAAAGTCTTGGGACTCTCCAGTCCCTCAATGTATTGAGATACCAGGACATCTGCTCATGGACAGGTAGACACACACGTATACATACATCATGTGGATATCGTTTTCAAATAAATCAGAGACAAAAAAAAATTGTGGAACTGCGAAACTTTAATCAACCTACCCTGCATTTGTGAGTCAGCCAGACCTGTTTGGGCCTTGTAGTATTCCTCACACAAGGCAGACAAGGCTGATATCGCTGCAAGCTGCAGTCACATGAGAAATATCAGTGAGGAGTAAACAACAGATCATATTTTGAAAAAGGAAAATTTGCATTCTCAGTGATCTCGTGCATCAGTTTTACAAAAAATCATTTTGCTCACCATAATGCCATCCTTTGCTCCACTTGAATAAAGATGAAGAGATTTTAAGGTGTCATCAATGAGCCCTTGCCAGTCAGCTGAAATGCAGTGACACAAAAACAGATACTTTGAGGTGTGATAAAGAATGAAATGAAGAGCGAGATAACAACTGTTAAGAAATAATGAACTTACTGATTACTTGGTCATTCTTAAAAGGCATTTTGGACAGGGACAGTTTTTCAATGAGGCCACACACTGCAAAAAATATCAGCACATATAACAGCTGTATCAACTATATTATGAGAAAATATGTAATGTTTTAACCAAGTTAAAGTATTCAATCCTTTTTTGGGTGTTCATTTGTAGGCTTACTTGCGGGCCGCATGAGTTCTCCACCAAAACCCCTAAATAAGAGAATGTAACTTTAATACGAAGCCACAACATTCGCAATCTTTCCACACTTGTGACAGAAAATAAAGTTCAGTCTCCGTACCTGTACTGTTTTCTGTCATGAAGCTGAAAGTGTGTACACAAATGAAAAATGAGCAATAGTGGACATTTTTACAGAGATCTGTGTGTTTTGTTATCAGCTTTGCTGACCCTTACCATCTGGTGAATGTTTTTTAATGCATCCACACACTCTGAGGAAATCATATCCACCAAGGACCTAAAGGACAAATACAGGGAGAAGCAACAATTCATGAAACAGAGTTGAAAGTATTTCTTAACATGGTATTATATTTGTTTTGCTTATTTCTTCTGCAGAAGCTGAATCATCAACAGATTTTAATCAAGACTTCTGTTCCTGACTAATTTACGCTATTTCACATAATGTCAATGCAGAATATTGCTCATATTAAGATAGTGGTTTAAAAAAAAAAAAGCCAAGAATATGAATTAGGACATTCCCAAGTTTCCGACAAGTCAAATACCTTGAGATGTTCAAAAGACTTGGCATAGAAATATGTCATCTCCTCTACAAACTTGGGCTTAGACAAGGACTTACACACTTCAATGTCTCTGAGTATTTCCTTGAGAGTCTACCTGTTGGTCTGAAGGCCCAGTTTGTACAGAGCGTGTGTGATCTCTGCGCATGCCATGATGGCTCCATGGCGATTGTGGAGGTCAAGACCCACCGCCATGGGCAACAGCTGGGGCAAAACTGAAACAAACAGGGAAGAAAGCACACAGTATATCTATGACCAGGGACCAATAATTATAGGTTTCAGCCATTTTTCCAAAAGACATTTTTCATGAACAAATTCCTTTACTGAAAGCTCTACATCTCCAGGGGAACAGGTAAAGTGACATTGTTTACCTGTGGTTGCCATATAATCAGGTGCTTGAGGTGTCAGGTTGTGGAGTGCTTTCGTAGCAAGCTCCCGGATTACACTGTGTTGAAACGTTTGAAGCGTTTTTGTTTAAAAGGTAAAAACACTACAATATCTTTTTCTTTACATTTTCTTACAAGCAGGAGAATACTTACCCATCCCAGTGATTGATCTTCATGGCTATTAAATGATCTATCATAGCATTCGTGTACTCTGGAAAACCAGCTATGTAAACACTGTAAGAACAGAAAGGAAGTGAGAATAAATGCCCCTTTTTGATATGTCTCTGGAAGTAGTCAAGTGAAAAAAAATCTATTTCAGCCAACTCACATCATTTCCAACATCTTTATTTAATTTATACTGTTCTGTGTTGCTCTGTAGTCATTCCCTGAGGCTAGCATCTTTATCCCTTTTCACTGCTTCAGTGTTTGCACTGCTGCATTTCTGCCGAAGGTAAATGGGTTGGAGCTTATCTTTTGGTTTTAAATGGACAGGTTCACATGGTTTACTACATTCATGTCGAGAAAAAGGTACTGCTATTCATCAGTGCAGATACTCTGTCATAAGATAACCAACTAAACTACTCATGAACAATGTTCTGTTTTATTCCATGAGGTGTTAACAAGGTAGATTTTGGCAGATTTACTTCGGAGCTACATAATCTTATGTGACAATTGTTTTAGTAAAACTACAACAATTTTCAATATTCCATTATATTTGCTCAGAAGCTGCATGTATATGTGTACTGTAATCATCACACATTGTGTAATGGTGTACCCTGTTTTTCTCATTGGCCAGTGTCCCAAGTTCACCTATAAAGTTGAACTCATTTCTGTTTCTTACTTCTTGTGCACAGTAAGTGAAGAGTCAGTTACTGTGCACAGGTCCAAGTGAAGCCTCATTTGAGTATTTTATGACTAAGAAAATACGACAGTAGAGCTGGTAATGTAAATACTTGTGTCTTACCTGATGTTTACATAGCAGTTGTTGAGATTTCCAACAGCATAGTAGTCTGCTGTAGTTAAAATGTCAATACCATGAGGAAAGGTTCCCTATTGAGACACAAACAAGAAGCAAACACCTGATACATTTTCAATGAACTTTGTAAGAATGGTTATTCGTTGTTCAACATTGAGGAAATTGGAAGAAAAAAAGCATTTTAGCCTCAAGTGATGACCTCTTCCTGAAAAACCATGAGATTGTCAGTGCCCTGGAGCATTAATGGCAAGCTTTTTCTCTACTTCAAAAAGCTTTCACTAACAAGACAAGTTTGAGCAAGACCTGGATATCTGGCAGCAAATACAATTCAAATCACAGTAATACTCATAACACAGTTACTGATATCACAGTCATCAGTAAGACTGTGGTTACAAACCTGCCTGCCGACATTCTCCTGGAAGGCAGCCTGGGACAAAATGAGACATAATAAAAAATCAACCATGTGCCATTAAATTTTAAATCCTTAGTCAAATGATTGCAGAACGTTGACCAGAGAACTTACGGAGGCAGCTCTGCGGCAGTTCACGTTACGATCAAACACTGCTGTGATCAACAAGGTACTGCAGAGGGAAACACAAAGCAGAGGTTGAAGGAAATGAATGCTCTGCCACAAAATTCATTAAAAACTGTCCAATGTTTGCAATGCATAAGGTAATGCATTAACAGTTTAGTGTTTCAGTTGAAGTTGCATATATTTAAAATGTGTTTCTCTGTGCTTTATCACAGTTTTTAGTTTTGGTTTGGGTTTTTTTCCCCATTTAGCTTGTGCAATTTCAAAAATTCAGATTCGGTGATTAACATGTCTGTTGCAAAATGATGTCTAAGTCTAGGTCATACTGCCAGCAACAAACAGATTTTTCCTGTGATGCAAAGGTTCCAAGCACAGCAGGTAAACGTAACCACAACATGATTAACCATTAATCCTTTGCAATACGGGAAGGTGTGTTTCTTATCACCCATCGACACAGCCTCTCCAAATTTCAGGAGAGGTGGATGTGTGAATGTCAGTTGTTGAAACAGGGCCAATGCATTAATACTCCTGACAGCCTAACATTAACTGCTTTTTGCTTTGTTTTCTCCTCCCATATTCCATTCCTCCAAACAGCAAGTGTCAGGCCTGGAGCTTTACTAACTGCCCTGGTTTGGTTTTGCCAACGTCCCTTACCCTGAAGGCTTGTAAACAAAACGGTCCTGATTGCTCTTTGGAGAATGTCCTATAGGACATTCTGAAATATCTTTATGAATACTACTATTAATAAGTGCACAATGTATCTGAGTAACTGTAATGATGTATGTCAAGATACAACTGTATATAACCATGTGCCCTCAAGTCACATAGTCCCACACAATAAAATTGAGTTTTCTGTAAATGTCATCAAACTGTGATAAACAGAGCAGGAATCAGCTTGTCTGAGGGTTTGTGCCAAATAGGGACCGAAACCTACAACAACAGGCGAAACCTGGCAATCCTGTAGCTTAGGGAGAGGGAGGGTGTTGTCACGACTGCTGATGATAATAGTAGTCGCAGGGGTTCAAACTGACTCTGCAGAGCTGGTCTGCACAGTCAGAGGCCACAGGTCCGTACATGCACGCCAAGAGAAAAGCGATCAAGGAGGAGGCAGACCGTTACCAGTGACAAACCCCTACATATGTCATTGGGTGATATTGCACCTTAGTTTCTCTACATTAAAAGTGATGAGTAACATCTTGGTTCTTGCTCATCAACTAAGCGTCTGATCCTTGAAGAAGGCCAACTGTGTTATTTCTCATTCTTGCATTTTGGTCAAAAGAAAAAATTGTCAGTCAGTTCTGAAAAACTGTTAACTGACCCAAACATATTCATACCCCTGAGATTTGATTTAGATGGGTTAGCTCAAGTGATATTAGGTGAGGTTGGGATTAGATCATAATCCTTTTTCAGACATGCACCCTTTTGCACTAATCTAACGTCATTTTAACATGACAGTCTAATACCTTAATAACCACCCTGTGCACTTGAAATTAACATCAAAGTCATAAAGATCATTAACCTTAGTCTGCACCATACTTTATCGATGAAATGGCAGGTAATTCATAGAGCCCGGTTTTCTCCAGACTTTTCCAGCATCGAAGAGAGACAGTTCAGTGCTGCTTGTTAATCACATCAGATTTTTTTCCCTCAGTCTGAGAGTCCTTTAGGTGCTTCACTAAAAATGGTTTTCATGTGTCATTCACTGAGGAACAACTATTACCCACTCAGCACTGATCAGTTAAATGGCTGGTTGAACATTACAGAGTTAGTAGTTCTTTTGGAAGATTCTTCAATGCTTTTCTACACAGGATCTTTGCAGATCAGCCAGAGTGATTTTGTTCTTGGTCACCTGTATTACCAAGGCTCATCGCTCATTTTAATGCCAGCTTTAGGTAGAGTCCTGCTAGTTCCAAACTTCTTCCAGTCAAGATGACAGAGCGCCACTGAGATCTTGATAATCTTCGGTGCAAAAGAAATATATCCGTAGCCTTCCTCAGATCTGTACTTTAAAACAATAACTGCTGAGCTCTGAAGTAAATTGCTTTGACCTAATTTCCTGTTTTGTGCTCTGCTCTTCACAGTCAGCTGTCGAGATCTTATATAAATGATTGATTTGATTGTGATATTTCCCAAATTACTTTTCAATACATATTTTTAAATAGATTTTAGCATAGGGTTTTAACAAAACTAAATAATGTGGAAGAAGACAAATGGTCTGAACACTTTCCCAATGCCCTGTACTGAGAAGGACTAAATATTTTACCTATTGTAGTTTCACCATTTATACTTTATGCTTTTATTTTAAAGACAGAGTGTTTGGTTGTTTTCTTCCCTGTAAAGCACATGTCCATATTCTCCAAACACAGGGCACAAAGGAGTAAGAAATCCTTTACATGAGAGAATCACTGGAAATACATAGCCACAATGAGATCTCTGGCACATTAAGCTTGGCAGCACAACACAACACCAACATGCATGTGTCCAATCTCCTTTAAATAACTGTCCATTATAAATACCCTATCTCAGTAGCCTGGTGTTTGAGTCAAAGAGCGTGTGATGTCTACTTATAGATTCTATAGTTTCAGAATGAAATCAGTCTGTGCAATTTTGGTAAAGAGTGCACTGCACACAACAGAGACACTAAAGCAACACACAATTGTGAGTTATGGTTATGTAGGGACATGTAAGATTGCAGTGGCAAAGAAAAACTGGTTTGGGGCATTAAATAAGTGCTTAAAGGCAAATGCTCCAGTTTCAATGCAAATTACAATAATAACAAAATTCCCAATAACTCCCACTAAAGAAGCTTACTGATTACTTTAAATGAATATGATACTTCTATCTTTTGATTGTGTCTGAACCATTTTTATACAGCTAGTGAATTTGTGTCCAATGGAAATTTATTAGGCAAATCTCCATTTTGACCTGTACTGCATTAAATACATAAAGGTGCTTTTGCTTCTTTTGTAGTCCACAGACATACAAAAAGGGTTTGTGGCAGCGGCTCTACTCACAACTCACTCGTATTTTCAATCTGCAACATTTTTCAGTGAAACAGTCATGACAGATTAAAAAAAGATTTTTTAGTGTGGTTTTGCAGCAACCTACACTTGTGCACATATTGCCGGTCTGATGACTATTCCAACAATAAATAAAATATCAGTGGGTGGCTTTTTCTTGCCTAGCCCCTCTTCCCTGGAATGGTCTTCCTATCCAAATTCAAGAGACTAGCTCCACTGATTAATCAATTTGCATCACCCTTCACGCTCATTCAATCTGTCCAAAGTACTTAACTGTGACTATGTACATTGTATTACATTTTAATGTGCCCATGATCATACATATAATACAGACTACATGTTAGGGTCTTTCTGATCTGGATCCAGATATGTGCATAATCTATATTGTTGTATTTTAATATATATAATCAACATTATCACTCATTTGTTATATATAGTGTTTTATACATCATTTATCTCATCTCTTGGATTTTCTGTAGAGCCTTTTGAGACAAGCTTTGGTCTACAGTAAACTTTAACTTTTAATTGATATGCGAGTGTTTCATTTTCAGGGGAAGGAGATGAGGGTTACCTGGCAATCTGAGTGACATAAGGACTGAGTTCTTTGGGTTCATACGCCCTGGCGAAAGACCAGCACACATAGCAGGCAGCGTCACGCACATTGGAACCAACACTGCATGCTCCCCTCTTTTCCTCGTAGGTTAGGGATTTTATGATGAGTGGCACAACTGCAAGCATACAACAGAAAAGGATGTTTGGTTTTACAAAAAACAACAACAAAAAAAAAACCAACCAAAAACAAACCTTAAGATCTGAGAAGAAATGAATTAATGAATCCTGTATGTTACTGTATGTAAGAGTTCAAATATCACTTTTAGAGCTTAACAATTAACAGCTGAATTACTCTTAGGCTACATAAACTGAATGTCTTTCAAAAATAATAAAGAATGTATAGGTTATTTTAATTTTTTTTTCCCATGTATTAAACGGGTGGTAAGATTTTTATTCATTTGATGTTTACATGCCTTTAAAGCCGCACGTTATGTAACACACTGAGAGAGCCGAGAGCTGTTTTGTGGTTTTCTTAATTGAAAATGATTAAGAATTGACAAAAAGCAGTAGAAAAACAAGATTGTCTTCAGGGCCTCAAGTACCGACCAGACTGGTAGCAATCTATGTTATATCAGGTAAAGAAAGTTGGCTAATTTTGTTTGTACAGTGCTCACATAAAAAATTTGCTAAAACTAAATAAGAACAAGGATCATTTCACCTGTGAATATGGAAATGTCATGCTGATCTTGCCAGCTTGCTCATGAGCTTGACATTAAACTTGATGTATTTATGTAAATGAGCATGTTATTTTTAATATCAGCAGGCCTGTGTGGTCTTTTCCACAAAAGAAAGAGATGGAGTGGGAAAGAGGAAGAAGCTGTGAGATCCCCTTACCCAACCCCATCATGTAAATCATCGCTTGAGGCTTGACTAATATCAGGTGCATCAATGCTGCCTGAGGGCCCTGCTGTTTGGGCTAAAGCCCCGCCCACTGGTGAGACAACACCTCAGAGAGAGGAACTCACCACACAACTAACTTGACCAAATACAGCACACACATGCATCATCACACACATTCAGACACTCTGAAGTCTTAGTACATATTGGAGGTAGCATCCTGAGACTAAAGCTGGCTACGGACTGTGGCGCAGCAGGCCAAATACTCAAGAGGGGACAAGGTTGCTACAACAAGAGCAGGTAGTTATTATTATTATTATTTTTACCTTCTCTTCTTTGTCCAAAAGGAAACTTGAACCTTTATTTACAGCAGTCTGCATTTTTGTTTTCTGTGTTATTTTGAGAGACAATGAATGTTTTGTAAAATGTACAATTGGTTTGTATTTATTGCATTTTAAATTAACTTTGCATGCACTTGTTACCTACACCCTTTTATTAGCCCCTGCTTGCACTGCCAAATGTGATGCACTGACTAATGCACGTACTCCTCAATATTCACTGCAGAAGGCTTTAAAAAATGTTCAATCTATTTGTAGTAACTTACAATAACACAGCTTTTCTTTGTCCCTAAAAAGTATACATATAGGTGTGTAAAGATGAGTTTTGTACAAACAAAACTCTGAGCCCATTAGATCCAATCACATATTCTTTATGAAGTTAAAAAATAGAAGAAAAGGTTTTAGTGGATTTTACTCAAAGGGGAGAACATTTAAAAGGAACTTTCTAATGAAATTGACTCCTTATAAAGGGAGTGGCTTTGCATGCTACAACAGTCGGAGAGAAACTTGAGTGACAACTTCTTGCGACAGCACATGACAAGCAGGTTCCTTGACACCCAGTAACACTCACAGCTTTAGGTGATGTTTCATTTCAAAGACGAACCTGTAGGGTTTCAGGCACCGCCTACTGTGCCTACTTTAGCTGGTAGATTACATAAAAAATTATCAAAAAGGATGACTTCTCCATCTACAGGGTTGGTGACCTCATCAAATGATGAATGAGAGACCAAGTGCATCCTGCAGGTGTAGTCATGGGAAGCAGGTGGCTGGTGGTTCCCACGCCGATAGCATAAGAGTTTAGTAAGGTTGAGCGAAGAAGCAAGCCTCTGCATGCCCTCCAGGTCTGTTAGTAAGTGCCCAACACCTGCCTACGTAGTGCCAAAGCAGTCGTCTAACTTTCCAGGACAGCTTAGTGGAGCAATATCAAAATCATAGACAGGTGAACACACAGGGTGAGTTGAGGTCTTTTGAGGGTTCTGCCAATCAACTACGTAGGCACAGGTGCACCAATGCAAACATGCAGTGACATTTTTGCATAACGTAGATGGGTTTTTATAATTATACATTTCTCTATTTGTTGTCAAACCCAGTGTGAAGTAACAGTTGCTGAAATACGTTAGCCTGGGGGTGCAGTGTTTTGTGCAGCTAGAGATTTTTCTAGCTAAGCAGCTTAAGAAACATTCAGAGAGAAACCTTCCACTGAGAACCGCTCCTCACCTGAACCAGTCAAACAACTTCATTGGTCTCATTAGTCAGTGAGAATCTGGAACAAAAGCTGCAATGATTCACAAGGTGCTCTTCACCTGCTTCAGTACTAGTACATTAACCGAGGAACTTTAAATTCTACATCTAAACCACCATTTTCTAAACTATATTTTGCTGTATTTTCCTTTCAGGAAACATTTGTGACAATCGAAATGCAGACTGCTCAGGAGCGCAAGCCAAAAAGACCACACTACATTCCCCGTCCGCCTGGAAAGCCTTTCAAGTACCAGTGTTTCCAGTGTCCTTTCACCTGTAATGAGAAGTCCCATCTCTTCAACCATATGAAATACAACTTGTGTAAAAACTCCATCTCCTTGATGTCACAGAAAACCGGGCAAACAGCTCGACAGGTCAAGGCTGTAGCAAAGGTAGCGCCTGGAAGATCTAAGGACTCCAGGTGTCCAAGCCCTGTGCAAAAAGCTCAGAACAGCAGTCCCGAGACACTAGGAGCTGAGGAGAACAAATCTGAGAGTGGAGAGGAAAACACAAACATAGACGTTGGGCGTGAAAGCCCATTATCGAAGGACAGCCAGAAAGCCAAAGAAGCAAATGTTGTTAAAGAGACAGAAAAAAGGGAGAGAAACGAGGCCAAGACTGTGCCGCGCCCATCTGCTTTCTCCCCTGTCGCACCCAACCATGATGGAGCTGATGCCTTTAAGTCATCTCTGCAGCAGTCAGAGGATTCACAAACTCCTGCTCCTACTTTCAACCATCCAGGCTTCCCATGGGGCACAATTTCTCCTTCCATTCCCTTAAAACCAATCCCCCCTCCAATGGTTCCTGAGTACGCTACTTATCTCCTGCCTGACCGGCCCCTCTACCCATCTTACTACCTCCCAGGAAATCCCCATGCGAATGAGCCAAACTGTCCTTCTTTCCGGCCAGAGTTTCTGGATGCCCAGAGGCCTGTGGTACCACAGCCCATTGCCCCACCTCACAATCCCCTCTTTCCTCCTTTCACATACAGATACTGCCACCCTCTTACCCCACCCCACCCATTACATTACTCCCTGTACAGGCCACGTGAGCTCTCCATGCCAGTTACAGGACCCAGATACATTCCTTTGGATTTGTACAGCCAGAGCCTTGGGCCAAAGGATTATGACTTGTACGCATATTCACGTCCCAAACCCAATAGTCTCAATGGATCCACACAAGAGCAGAGCAACCATGGGCAAAGTGGAGATAAAGCAACCAGGCTAAGCCCTAAAGAGGGTTATTCAGCCTTGGGGTCTCCTGACAGACCCTGCCATGCACACATACAACAGAAAGACACAGAGGTCCTGGACTACAGAACCATAACTGAATCACAGCCAATCCAACAAGGACAAACGGCTACAGCTTTGCAACTCATCAAAAAGGATTCAAGACAAGAAAAATCTGAGGATGAGGATGGAGGGTAAGAAATATATACTACATTTGTATTTTTATTTCTCAAGAAAATGTGTCATTTTTGATTTCACTCCAGTGAATAGTGTGTATCTTTGCAATAATGGTTAGACCTTTAAGTTTTAGTTTTGGTCTTTCCCTCCAGGTCAGTTGAGAACAACAGATATTCCTCCCTGTCTGTCCCTGAGCCATGTCCTGGAACTGCATCAGAACAAGATGATGAGAACAGCAGAGAAGATCTTGCACCCCTAAACCTCTCAACAAGAAAGCAGGACCAGAAAAGTCCATCTGACCACAGATTGAGGTGCTTTGACACTGAGAAATTAAAAGAGGAGATGCCTCTGAACCTTAGCCTTCGGGCCTCTTACAGCAGTCTTGAAGATCTTCACCACAGGTCAGATGCCGAGCTAGAAGACGAACCATGTGACCAGAGGCAGACTGCGGCACTAGCACTCTGTCAGCTGGCCACTTCTAGCTCCACTGCCTGCTCATGTGATTTCAGAACCGCAGAACAGCCCTCGCAAGATTCTACAGACAAGAGAAGTCCTGGCACTCCGGAGAAGCCCAAACACACAACCAAAGCTAAGTCAACTGGCATGAAGAGAGAAAACAGTGGCCAGGCTGAAAACAACTGCCAGAAAGCAAACAAGCGAACAAAAGCACCAAGACGGGTTCTGAGGAGGAGGCTTCGCTGACAACTACACACTGACTGCTTTAATAGCAATCTCAGTTTGACCACCACAACCCTCAACATGAAAAGATCAACTTATTGAACAATAATGTTAAAATGATGACTAAGCACTGAAATTTTTGTTTATTTTTGTGGGAGCAAATGTGCCATGAGGTTGATAGTGAAAAAGCAAATGTAACAAATTTGTAAATATTAGATATAATTCTTAACACTTGATTTAAAAAATTACATTATGAATAAAGAAGGAGAAAAAGCTTACCTGCGTATATGACACCATGTATCTTGTAATACATATTTCAATATGGATTTGTGGACACATACCATCTGTCAATCTGGAAGGCACCAACAGGCCTCTTCTACCGAGTTCCGCCAATGCCAGGCAGCCTCCATGCCAAGCATTGTCTGTTTCTTGAAAACTTGAGAAACATGACAAACAGGTTAAAACATACACAAAGTTTCAGGCATATGGGACCGATAAGCTAAAAAAATTTTTTTTGAAAAATGATAACTTGCACTATTGACAAGACCCAATACGCATTGAGCATGAACCAACCTGAAGCAGTCCAGCAATGACCCAACCACTTCATCTGCCAGCTCCTTGGGAAGCCTCCCCGTAACCCTGCCAATGCTGAGGGGGTCAAATGAAACTACACTGACTGCAAAACTATACACTTTAACAGTAGCAACAAGATTAATTTGTTACAAACTCTTTCAAACTGGCTTTGTGAAAACAGACTGTTACCCTTTTGCAGCAGACCAGCGTACAATTGTTTCTTTATCTTTCAGTCCCACCAGCAGATGCTCTGTAAAAACCCATATTGACTTATTTCATTTCCTGAGCAGACAGATTATTTTAATTTTTGAAACACAGCAGAAGCTGAAACCCACCAATTACTGTCTCTACTTCTTCAGGTATATCATAGTCTTCTTCCTGTTCTTGAACATCCTTATCAGGAGTCACAGCATCAGCAGCTGTGGCAGACTGGGACATGGTAAGGTTTGCTGCAAGGGAGCGGCTGCCCCTCTGGTACCTGAAAAACAAGCACATAAACTTTTTAGACACTTTTCTCAGTTCCTCTGTCTGAAACACATCTACCCAAACAAATCTCATTAATGACAATAAAATATGTTGCTCCAAATCACTTACTATCAAACATTTGTTACAACCAAGTGTTGGTATTGAAAAAGGTTCTTTTCATTGGTCTCATTCTTTGAGATGTCAAGTTTCACGTAAACAAAAACTTAATTAATTTGTTATCAAACTATTTCTGACCGCCAAGCAGCCAAACGTGGTTTCAAGAAGGTGAGGCCAAGCCTCTGGATCAGTTTGACACCAAGCTTCCGCAGCATGGCCTGGCTGCTCTCTGAGAGACGTTTCTGTTCCAGACACTGCAGAATTGCAGGAGCTGAGAAACACATAGACATAGTTATTCCATGTGAAACTATAATTTCTTTACAAAAATAAGTAAATAGTTGAATGCATGCAGGAGCATATAGAGTGAATTGTCAGCGTTTTTGATGTTGAGAATAGAGGTTGATTGAAGATAAATATTTACATACAGACTAAGAATAAATACTGCCATGGATGGAGTTGACAAGTAAGCAACAGCTAGACTGTCTCTTCAGAAATTGCGACATTTAGCCAGAAATGAGAACTAGATTATTTGTCTAAGGCCTTCTCTTTCCCAGGAAAGCTCCCTTCTAATTCTAGAGAATTGTCATTTGATCCATTCAAATCCACCCCCTTATCACTTTGAACTTTCAGAGTCAAAAACAAAAATCTTTTCCTACTAAATAATATTGAAATAAAAATGAGGCCAAAGACATATTAACAACTGATATGATTTGAATTATTAGCAAATTAACTTGATTATTGCTCATTATTTTACAGAATATGAGGAAAAAAGCAACCTACCATACTGTAGGAGGTCATCTCGTTTTCCATGTTTGAAAAGCTTTGCCTAGGGATAACAAATCAGATGACCAAATCAATCTAACATACCAGAGAGCAGATTTGTTAAAACTTCCACTATTTCACTAACAAATTAAACATTACTCATTACTCTCAGAAAACATTTAAAACTGGTTAATTTCTAATTATGTTTTTGTCCTCAAATCTTAATTCTAATTTCTTTCATCAAGAAAGTATGGGGCCTGTAAGCTCACTGACTTGAAGATCTTAAGCTGCGCACAGGTTGGCACTAGAATGACTTCACTGTCATTTCATTTTAACTGTCAATTAATGAGTCGGAATTGCCTTCTATCACTGTCACAGATTTTTAATGACAACAGGTGAAATGGGAGAGGCTGGAAAAGTGACTCCCATTGGAACAAAGTACCCAAAACCCTGTTCTCGTTTGCCAAAGAACCGTTTATCTTCGAGCTGTGGATAAAACACATGTAGCAGGTGTACACACCTGCCAAATACCAAATAAGGTAATGGGTGAAACATACCATTCATGTCAGCTCTTGTTAACTACCTTCTGCAGGTTTCAATGAAACGATGCACACAAATTACACTGGTATCAAACACGAACACACAGGGAAGCAAACATATTAAGCCAACAGGATATGACCTCTGAATATGTCTGTTTACCAGAGACTGTAGAGCGCCATCCAGCACCATAATGTCTCTCATTGATTGGTCGCTGGTCTGGGATATAATGGAGAGATTCCAGTCCAAAAAGTTTCCAAGGTGCTTCTGTTTCACATCGGGGCGTGTCATGAACCTGTTGAGTCACATACAATAAAAAGAAAAAAGAAATAAAAGGTTTTGAACAAGATGAACAAAAGCAGGACCCAGAAAAGAAATTTAAAGAACAACCCTACCCTCTAGTGGTTACAAAACTAATTACAGTTACTAACCACATGGTTTTAATTTTGTTTGTTTACTAAATTAAGCTTTTCATTTGTGTCTGTCACTTATTGGGTCTTTTTTTTTTTTACCACACAAAAATAATTTAACTCATTTAAAACTCCATTAAAACGTTTACCTTTTGATGCAAATATAGTTTAAGTGGGACAGTCAGGATAAGATAAAACTTGATAGCGCATAACATTTGCATAAAATGTAAATTGACCTTTCATTGAGTGAAATTTGTTGATGATATGGGTAATAATTTTGGCAGGGGTATGCACTCTACTGAATTTCATTTGAGTAGAATTTTTTTCTCCACAATTGGCACAATTTTATATACAATACTTACAGCAGACATTAAGCCTTGATGCGTTTAGGAAGCCTAACAAAAATAAATGGTGTAAAAATGTTGTTTTCCTCAAAAGGAAAGTTTATGCACTTTATGTTTATTTAATGGCCACTTGAAATATTCAGTTCAACAAAATGTGAAGGTTAATAATTAATAAAATTCCTGTTTAAACACTGTACGAGACCAGTCAATACAATGATGACTGTAATGGTAACCGCAGCTTCAAGTAAGTATCGTATTGATTTGATGAAAACAATAACTGAATTTCAGTTCATATCTGTCTATTAACACCCTGCAGAGGAAATTTGTGGCAAGACACGTTTTATTCATGTTTATTCACGTTATTCCACTGTTTCAAACTCTGAAACTTTTATGTTTGTGCACTTACTTTGATACAAGCACTGATGCAGCATCCCTGGGACTATCACTAACGAGTAGATATGACTGCAAAAAGCAAAAACACTGTTAATCATACTTAATGATTCAATGATTGTAAAGCATCATCACATACTTAAAAGTTGGAGTAATGCTAATTAAACATTATCAGGGCTTTATTTAATACAAACAAATATGTAGCGCAAAACACCTTAAAACACCAAATTATTTCAGAGTTAACTTGCCTTTGCAATAGCTAGAATGCGCTCCATAGTGGGCTCTGTGGCTATGCCACCACCTGACTCAAGATATCCATCCAGACGGGAGAGGTCAAAGGGTATGAGGCAAGTCATGGACAGCCACAACAACAGCATGTAGCGTGTTTCCCATGTCTAGGATGAAGGAATATTAAAAGAACAACAAAGGCGACATGCACCAAATTGTTAGGAGGAAAACACACAGAGAAATCACTGATATGAAGCTCAGGATAATTGTTTTGTTTTGTTTTGGGGTTTGTTTGTTTTTTTTTTAACATAAAAAAGTAATGCCAGTCTCACCTCAGAGTCTGTTGGATCTTGTCTTGACAGCAGGTCCAGAACTGGCTGGACATCAGCTACCTCATGAGGGAAAAGCTGCATGAAGATTTTATAGCCTCTTACCTGGCCAAAAAATATATAGAGAAATAAATCAAACACCTTCAGGCCTGTACAACCCAACAGGATTACTAAATTGCTTGTGCTGGTTTGTTGTATAAGTAAAAAGATGCAGTCCAATTGATTTTTTAATGACTTGGCAAGCTACAGCCAGCTTAAGGACTATCTTTACTGACCTTACAGATAATGTAGAGAAACTTGAAGTTCAAATGAACCAGTGCAGGCGGAGACTTTTCACTTCTTATTAAATCCAGTATCATGTTCAACATCCACTCTAATAAAAAATGGGAAAAATTAAACTGAGAGGATTTTTTAATCGTGTGTACATTCAGAAAGTGAATCTACGACACTAATATAAATCAGCTTATTATAATGTACCCAGATGGGGGTCCAGCAGGTGAGGCTGCTCTTGATATCTGTTCATGATCACTGGAAGATGAAATGGGCAGAATGTGATGAATTTCAGACAAGATAATACCGATGCAAAGCTCTGATTTAAAACCCTTTCAGGAGTCGTGTCTTTCTCACCCAGGAACCGCTGTGTGGCGGACTCTGTTGTCACCGTGTCTCCGTGGACCTCCGGCAGGCTGGAGATCAGAGCTCGGGTCTCACTGCTCTCACTAAAGCCGCTCAACACGCAAGCTATGCCGTCGGGCTCTCTGCCTTCACCCTCAGAGCTCCAATTGTCTGTGTCAGATACGGCCATTGCGAAAGACCTCCAACCACAAAGAGTCTCTCTATGGCTACTAACGTTGGCGTTTGTTGCTAGAAATTAAGTAGCAGTTAGCTAGCTAGTGTTAGCTAAATGAAGGGGTGTGGATGAAAGTTAGCCTGGGAAACGATGGGATTTATTGCAAATAAGTCACGACACGTCCAGAAAAGAATAGCGAGAAAAGTGACTGAATGAACCCGAAAATACTTTCACTTGACAAAAATATATTGTCTTCTTGTTTTGTTATGATGCTCCTGTGATGCTGCAGAAATGTGTACGTTTTCTTCGGACCCCGCCCCGGTACGGTAAGCAAGAAGCGCCAAAAGCGATCCCGTTAATGTGACTAAGCAAATTCCGGCCATATTGACGTTGGAAATACTTTAATAACGCATATTTATAAACTGTTTATTTCGCATCAATTAAGATGCTTTTGAAATTAGTATTTCTGGTGCATGTTTGTCTGTAATGTACTTTTAGACTTTTGAATTCGTTTTGGCCCGAAGCACTCGGAATGACTTCTGCTTGAAGAAACATAAGCAAAAAATAACCCAAATATTTTTTTCTTCAGAACTGCAATATTAAATTAGTGAAAACACTGATTTCTCACCTGACATCAGCATAAGCTCCGAGCATGTTTTAATAAATTACATATAAAATGCAATATACACATCACAATAGCGATGAAAAATAGATGATCAGGTTAGTATGTTAATGTTAATAAGTTAATGTGAGTATGGGATGGTAAAACAGTCAGGAAGAAGAAACCAATGTACATCCAGTTGGAAGATGTCAAACAATCCACTATTACACAGGCGGTGAGTGATAATGATGGTTGTCTTACTGTTTGATTCGTTGGATTTTCAGTAGGTCAAGACAAACACTTTTGATCATTCCAGGATTTATTGTTGGTTAAGCAGTTGATAGGAAATATTGCAATGATAGATTCATCATCATTTTGTATGTGTATGCCATTATTCCATCTTACATGACATCAACAGTTAAGCTACTTTAATGTAAATACACTATATAGTGTTGCGTTCAGTGGAAAAACCAAATGTTTGTTGCACAGTGGTATAATTCAATCAAGTGCTGATCAAAAACTGCTAATACAAAATAATCTAAGAAATATAAATGTTTTGCATGAAATATTTAACAAAAAAATTATTTAAAACTTTACACCAACTTAGAACTTTTTGATATCTGTTCTTTTAAGTGACAAGTGAGAATGAATAAGAACAAAACTTACCTATCCTCCTGATTAAGTAAAAACCAAGGTGTTTTAAGTTGGTCCAGAACTGAGTTTTTTTTATCTGCAGACAGTCCACTGTTCTTGCATGTAGTAATGTATGTTGTGGTTTATGTTTGACTGTAGGTACATACACTCAAGTCAGCATACAAAATGCTGAATTTTATTTAAGTTGATATTCTTGTTTAATCATCCATCCATTACACATACGATGTTAAAGTGGTATGTTTAGTCTCTTCAAACGTTAGCCATACTAGTTTAAGTCAAATAAGCATCTGTAAATATATACATAATATTTGCATTTATGAAACTTTCTACAAGTGAATGTGTGCAGTTATTTCAGTAGGTTCCTCATAATGCTAATTGAGGAGCCTCTATAACCACCACCAAAGTGGTTCCAGTGATTAAGATAGTGGAAGAGTTGGTAAAGCTGATTTCTCTTTTCAAATCCAGGTTCCTTGGGAATCTTTTCATGGTAAGCAGAGTAAAAAGAGCTGTTGAAGCCACCAAACATCCCTGCAATGCCCAACTCAAACTCCGAATGGCCATAGAAGGAAGCAGGGTCAAAGATGACAGGCCCCTCTGCACACTGTGCCACATTTCCTCCCCATAAATCCCCATGGAGGAGAGAAGGGAAAATTTCTACATCTTTGAAAAACTGTGGGATCTTCAGCTGCATATAAGAGAGACAATATGTCTGCAGTTTATGATTATTTTCACAAGCATAAAGACATGTAATGTTTTGTTTGTGAAAAGTTTACCTGCAGCTTGGTCCATAGCTCTCTGGCTTCTCTATCTCCAAAGGATTTCTCCACCATGTTAAGCTGCTGCTGCAGTCGCTGCTGAGAGTAAAATGTCACCCAGTCATCTTGCCACTCATTGTTCTGTAGAGAAAAAAAAAGGGAAAGCTGCAATGACATTGCTAGTGATGAATGCAAGGTGCTAGAGAATTTACATATGGGCTCCAGATGTTCTACAGTTTAGAGACCACAATACAGTCCACTGTCACCTAGTCTAAAGATTGGGATATACATACATAACATATATTACCTGTGGTAGATATCCACAACATGTGGTGACACTGAAGCCAAATTTTTCAATGACATTCATCTCCTCTTTGCCAGCTCCTTTTCCTGTGTATCATACAAAAAGAAAAATACAACTAAATCTGAATCTGTCCGCAAGTTACTGTTTCACTTAAAATGTGACAGTTTGCTGTTATTCAGTTGTGTCGCATTTGTCTATGTAATTCTAATTTAAATCTAATTTAAAGTGATTTACCTACTGTCTGCTGCTCTTTGATTAACTTTTCCATCTGTCTCTTGTTGTGAAGATGCAGATCTGCCAGCTGCTCTCCTAGTTGCTTTGAGTGCCTGCACATTGCATTTTGAAAAAGAAAAAAAAAAGATTTCGTTACAAATAGACAAAGAATTTATAGAGCTGGAATGCAATCTGCTGTCTTTTGAGACTGCTCTCCATTCAGATCTGTGTGCAATGAGCGAAGTGTACTTACTTGCTAAGACCTCTCATGTCCAGATGCTCCATCACAAACACACATCCTCCCGTGTCAAGCTCAATCACCTTCACAGGCTTGGGGACTTTAACAGTTTCTGTCTTTAAAATGGCTTCCAAACTGGCCGTCTCCCCATCAAACATCAATTTGGCCTGTATAAAGCAATACCGTTGAAGTTTGGCTGCTGACCAAATAAACACCGTTCTTCATCTCACAACCAGAAGATGTAGAATATGTACAACAAATTCACTGTTGTGCTTTTCTATTCAGACATAAATGAATAAATAAATTCAGAAACGAACTAAAATATGTGTTACTGTTACAAATTGAAGATTAAAATAAATTAATAATCCTAATAAAATACCTCACTCTTGTGGTTCATCTTCACAAACACTCTCCCAGTGTCAGTATCGTAGCTCTGGCCATCGCTGATACATCCACCTCCTGAGTGACCAGTTAACTTCAACATGGTTGTCCCCAACTCTTTCTTTAATTTGGCCTCCATGTTTCAGGCCCAAAGTCAGTTCTGGTGGACAAGGGCAGTGCCAGCTTCCTTCAGCAACGAGGTGAAAACACCGGTGTCAAAGTCTGACGGGGGCGTTTTCGATGTTTACCGTCGACTCGTGTTAACTCCGGATGACCCTTCTCATTCTGGTGGCGAATTTGTTTTTCTTCCGCTGTGAATACGTCAGAACTATGGTCACCATAACCAATAAGAAGCCAGGAAGAACTGACTGACGTATTCTCCGTCCTATCACTGCATCGCACCACAATCATTTGAGCGTCGCCATGGTGCCAGGTACGGCGGCTAGCTTGGCTGCATGCTAACTTCTTCTGCTGAAAAACCGAAATGACTAAAAATGAAACGTGTTTGCTACTTGGAGCAACTGGCGTCGGAAAAACATTGTTGCTGAAACGTCTTCAAAATATCCTTTTGTGCCGAACTACATGTTTTGAGCTAGAGTTAGAAAAAAGTATAGTAATGCTTTGAACTGAAAATGTATCTTAATATAGCTCGATTAGCGTCACAAGTAGTAAAGTAAATCACGCTAACACTCAGAAGCAATAAATAGCAGCAAGCTACTATAATATACATTTTTAGACGTCAGTTTATTTGAAAAGCCGAGCTAAAGGTAAAGCAGTTCATCTCACAATGAAGGTTATATTTTTCAGCTCGTATTCAAACTATTAAAAAGAGGATGCATTTTGTTGTGCTGTTAAACTGTGTTGCGATATACAGAACAGTCAGCACAACCTCACAGTTTGGCTAAAATAGCAGAAACAGTCAAAAAACGTGTATATTTAGCACCAATATCGATCCAGACTTTTGCACTAGTTTGAATATGAGTACATTAGCAAAACTACCTTTTCCAGACATGCATATGACATATTAGTCGTCACGGTGGTTACCAAAGTAAAATAATGGAGAATGAAATAGAAAAACATGTACGCCAATATGGCATTTTTGTAACTTGAGAAATACCTGAACAGATTAAATAATGGACGGAGTTTATTTTTGCTTATTCATTTGAAGATTTTTTTTCCCTAACAGATTTTGTTTACAGTTCAGCTTGCATGGTTTGGGTGAACTGGGGTCGCCTCCTTCTACCCTGCCTACAGTAAATGATGATATAATAGTTTCAATAATGAGTTTCCTGGCTTTCTTTTGATTTGACAGTCGATCCATGTAATGCCTCTCTTTTAACCTTTACAGGTCGGAACCAATCTTACAGACCTGACACTAAAGAAGAAGAAAGTGACAGTGCGTGAGCTTGGAGGCTGCATGGGCCCTATATGGCCCAGTTACTTCCAAGACTGCTCCTCTGTTATTGTATGTTTTTGCATACATGCTGCTGTGTGTTAGCAACATTATATAGGCGTGACTAGACTTAGTGTTGGAATTATATGACTGAATTTTTCTTTCATAGTTTATGGTGGATTCAGCTAACATCGCTCAGGTATCCGCCTCATGCATCCAGCTGCTGTCAGTGCTGTCTGCCGAGCCTCTACGCAGTGCGTCTGTGCTTATTCTCTTCAATAAGAGGTAACATTCCCCCCAATCTCCACCACATTCACTTTCAATGCAAGCAGATTGTGGGAGTCAGCAGGTTCGCACATGTAGTGCATATTTTCTTAATCATCTTTTATTCTCATTTTCCAGGGACATGCCTTGCACCATGAGTCTTATAGAGATTAAGTCAATATTCAGAATGGATGACATCATTGCATCTGCTACTCAGCCAATCACAACATTGGAAATCAGTGCCCGATCTGGACAGGGACTACAGGAAGTGCTCATCTGGCTGGAATCCATCACAGTCAAGTGACCTTTTCTATGCCTTTTGCTTAAAAAGTGACACTGCTCTCTTTGAATATGATTTTGAACCTTGTGGCAAGAAATGTCAGGATTATCAGTGCACTAAGACTGGGCTTAGTGTTTAACTGTGAAAAATGGCAAAACATATGACAAGAGAAACTTGTGTCTTTGGTACACTATGAAATATGGTGACTCCTCATTGGGCTGAATGGAGGGGATGGTGTCTTAATGATATTGTGGCAATATGGGATAGTTGTGAGGTTGATCATTGAAATATTTTTACTAATTTACATCCAAATAGACAAACCATGAATATGAAGGATTCATGACTAGTTTAATCAAAAAATAATGTGAATAATAAATTGCTGTGTTGGGACGCATGATAGTAGTAATATGTTTCTACCAGCAGGAGGCATAACAGTTATGGAACTGCTAGTGGGTGTGCCTGTGTTAAAGACTTCATGTCAAATATATTTATATCAAGGGAAATGAGAAAATATATAGTTATTAAATCAACTGAAGAATGAAGCAGTTATGATGATACCCTTATATTTGATGAGAGTCAGTGTTTCACAGGCAATGAATAAAACTCATGACTGATATATTTTCTAATGTTTCCTTGTTCATAGTGAATTCTGAAACACATACAGTCCTCTGTAACTATAATTTCATTCACCTAACCCCAGCAACTCATTTCAACATGGTAAAATAATTGTTTATCAGCAATTCTGGTCCATCAGAAGCGCCACAAAATAAATGATATAGCTTAATGCAATAACACTAATAGAGCAGTACATGTCTTTAAGAAACAGTATCCAGTTATTTGAAATCTCCTTTTAGGGTGCAGCATATATAGCAGAAGTAGCAGCCAGCAAAACCAGTCATGCTAACAGTTGAGAGAGCAGACTTGTTGACTAACTGAAAAGCCATAGTACATTTTCCAGGTTATGGTTGTGTAGAGAAAACAAAATACTATAAAACTGTGCTTTTGTGTAAGTGTGTATCTGAATCACAGTAGCAATAGGTTATGGCCATACAAAGTTTTACATGACACTCATATTTGATGATGCAAAGGTGTTATCTCTTTTGTACCCTATCACAGCATTTGTGATCAAAGGAGTGGGGAAGGCTGTTATGAAGAGAAACAGAACCAGCTTGCATCATTCTACAGGTTACTATATTATACAACAATATAAAAACAACTAAGAATAGGGTTTTCATAGAAGTCCTTGGCGCTACAGTTCAGCTTGCAGTTAGAGAGATATTTCAAGAACATAACTTAATGGCATTCCTCTTTACTTAGATGTTTCTCTCCAGTTTAGTTGATCCTCATAGGAAAGGGTTCTGACTGCTCTGTGCAGCCTGTGATCCTGAAGCCTGAGAGCTACCTGAAGAGAAGGGTAATAAGGGCTCAGGGAGGTTCCCTGGCAAGTCCAGACCAGGCTGGGTGGGGTGAGTCAGTGACGAGGGGAGACTGGCAGGCTGGTGGCTCATGGGCAGAGGCAGGGAGGCACTGTATGGAAGAGAAGTGGTTTGAGGAGCCAAAGAGGTGGAGCCCATCTGATTCAGAGTTAGTTTGGGCTGGTCAGTTTGGAATGGATTGGTAGTTGAAGGAGCACTCAGCCCTGGACAGAAAGAAACCAAGTCCATTAGGTTATTCAAATTAGATTAATAATTTCTGACAATGGAATAAATCAAGCACTGCTAACATTTACCCTGCCTGATGTTATGAATCCTCACCCTAACACATGGCACTTTTGAAGTTCAGGCTGCTAAACTGACTTTAGTAGTGACAATAAAGATCAATTTGTCTCTCTATGTACCTAATTTGTATTTCTGAGGAAATAATGTGTGGATTTCGATGTTATGTAAAGGTTGATGCAGATGTAATTAGTAGTCTGAGCCCAGTGGAAGAAAATGCTGAATCTGCACCACACAAAGAGCTGTACTTGCAATATGCAACTAATGAAATGATAAAGTAATAGTTGCGACACAGGAAAAAGGCAATCCATACATAGCTGTAAGGCTGTGTGACTTCTGTAATGCTGGCATCTTGGGCTACTTTTCCTTTATCTCTCCAGCAGCTGGACAGATGTGAAAGATTGGTTGGCCTGCCACTCTATTGAGTGCTATTGTAGTTAACAACAACTATATCACCACACCTTTTTCTGCAAGTACATCATTTTTAATCCATACAGAATAATATGGATATGAAAGCTAAAATGTACTACTATGACATGGCTGGCAATACTATATGCAAAAAAGCCCCAATTTAACTGGTTTCATTATGGAAAATGTTGGGGAGATTGAAATCGATGGTTGCAACTGTCAGCCACTTCACTGGTCTTTCCATGGGAAAACAAAATGAGTATTGCAGCTCTAGTTGATACTAAAGTTATTACCTGATAAAAAGGGGTTCTTGGTCTTGGCTGGAGCATTTGCAGGGATCAAGCTGTCCAAGTTTACCAAGGATGCTCCTGTGGGGCCAAGGAAAGACTCAGGCGTGCGGCAAGTACGAGGGCTGGGGGCAGCCAGGCTTTCCCCTAGACATGACAGGTCAAAGAGCTCAGGACTGTCCTCCCCTCTGCCGTTGACATTCACCTGACCTCCATCCATGGCTGCATCAAACAGATCCCCATCTAACAGCATGAAGAAAAAAAAAGAAGAGTTCAAAGGTTACAAGTAGGTGGGATACTCAGAAACCAGCAGAAGATAATGAGAAGAAAGGAAGAGAAAGAAAAAGTGCAACATTTACCTGATGGGCTTCCAGCTTGGGGATAAGGTTCTGTGTCAGCTCCCTCTGCTGTTGTTCTTTCTGATGGCAGGGCTGAGAATGGATCAACTCTTGCAGAGGCTAAATAAAATCCAATAAAATATCATTATTTTGAGAGATTTAATTTAAAAAATTTTTTTGGCTGGGCTGTATCGGTGCAGGCACATTACAGACTCACCTGTGTTTGCAGGAAAAGCCCACACACGACCAGTGGCAGCAAGATTGGAAACATTGTTTTGCTGGCCATCCCAGGCGTCAGCTGGGGGCTCCCATGGTGGGGGAGGGCTGTTGGAGGTTGGTGGGACCATCCATGAAGAATCTACTGTTGAGGTGTTAGTGCTGCCCTCTTTAATTACATCATGCATGAGGGTGATTATCAATCAGTCGTCAAAGAATACACATTTTACCATAAACATTCACTACATATTCACACTTGGTGCTTTAACACTAGACAACTCAAGGCTCACCCAGGGAGTCCCAGGGGTCTGTGCCCCTTGGTTGAGCTGCAGCCTGGTGAGCAGCATTATTCCAAGGATGGTCACTAGAGGGCAGATCTGAGGGCACGGCAAAAACATCTACCAGGTCCATGAAGGCGGTCTGTCAACATCAACAAAAACCATCAATTCCTTGCTCTCACAACCAACAACTCTTTCTCATTTCCTTGATGACAACAGACCTGATTTGTATTAACAGACAGGTTTAAAACAGGTTTTTACAGCATAGCTCAGGGTTGAGATATGCCACCTGATCAAACCCAGCAACTCTGCCCATTGCCATTGTGATATAGCATTATAGTTGATTTGGTTGAGATCCTTAGGTGATAAAAAAAAATAAATAAAAACAAATATATCTTTATACCTCATCATCCCCATTGAGATATTCCATACCCAAATATTTCATACCCCGCCTTTGGACTCCATCTGACGCTTGCTCTCCTCCAAAGCTTTCTGGAGCATCGACTCATCTCCTTGGCGACTGAGTTGCTCCTGTGGACAGACACAGCCACATGGATGCCTTTGGGGAAGACTGCTTCTGGCAAAATTCACATACTGTCACTTTATAATATATTTATGACACAATGGCAAAACACAGGCACAAAAGCTAGCAGCTTGTATTATTTTTTTCTCCTGGCCAACAGATAGATGTGTGCAATATTCTTAGACCAGAATATTCTCTGTTCAATGAGAGGAAAGGATCACTGTGCCCTCTCACAGAGCAACTCTATTGTGCTATCGTTTTTACTGACACAGGGAGGGACAGAAAAGGGAGGGAAAAGACAAAGAGACAGAGTGAGGCAGCAAGAGACAAAAAGAGGTGTGGTACAATGGTTTTCTGATTTAGCACATCTGAGTGATAGATATACAACTTTAAAAAAGAGGCAGGTGTGGAAACCTGGGGGAGTAGTCCCTACCACACATAGATACCATGACAAGTTGTCATGGTAACTGGCATTTGCGGTTTTAAGAAGTCAGTGACCCCAAGCAGTCCTACCTGCTGGTGCTCCTCCTTGCTCAGGCTAAGGGCCAACTGGAGCTGGGTTTCTTCATCCATATCCAGCGTGGCAGGTGGATGTTGCACTGGCTGCACAAGTGTTAACCAGGGAGAGTACATGCAGAATCAGTAACATTTCTTGTTCATCCTCCCAGTGCATTGCATGCAATCCTACATGTGTCCCAGGAGGAATAAAAGGGTCAGTCAAAGCCTTTGCTCTGCCATGACACCACACCAGAAGAGTTCACAGTGGCTGAGAGGGGTGTCTCCAAGTACTGCTCTGAGTAGAGATATCTAGTGGTTAGTGGAACAGATGGATGAAGTGATTAGTCTCTGGAAAAGGCTGCATGTTCTTTTGCTGTTTAAAAGTGAGTTTGGTTTGGCGTGAATAAAATACAGAGAGGAGTGGAGTACATGCGTTTGTTTCAGAGACGGACAAAAACTGGGCAGTGACATTGTTTTTAGTGCAGAGAGCAACAGAGGATGTCCTTTCAGGGCAGAAGATGCGTATGGAGGATCATCCCATTATCCCAGTGCATATATACCTTCTGCGCCTCCTCCTTGCTGAGGTTCATAGCGATCTGGAGCTGGGTCTGTTCATCAATGTCCACAGTGGGAGGTTGCTAAAGTTAAGCAGGAAGGATTAGAGGGAAGACTAATCAAAGGGAAAGGAAAAACCAACTTTGAATTAGCTTAAGTGATTTGAGAGATTATTATAAGAATACCGTGATTCACAGAGATTTAAACTTGGCGCGATCTCATATGTAGATCTAAATTTGATCATCAAAATTACAACCAATCTCTTAATTACATTATTGGAAACTGTTGCGCACTATCATTTATTTCTATAATAGCCGAGCAGAGGTCAAACAGGGCAACAGCTGCCCTGGCGATGGAGACTGGGGAGGGCTGGGGGGGGTTGCTCAGGATTGGATCAATGCACACATCCTGTCTGGCTTCTCACTCTTTACTCACAGTGTCCTCGCTCTTCAGCACAGCTCACACTGATTGGTCAAAGTGCTATTATTGACCACATCAGAGAGAGAGTTGATGCTATCACATTCTGGGAAATGGTGGTATGGTGGAGGCAGAAGGAGTGCTTCACCAATAGTGTCCAAATGCATGTGTGAGAGGCCTTTGATGACTTATTGTAGACTTACGACATAAAATGTCAGCAGCAGGGCAACTAAGGAGCCACTTTCTGTCAGGGGCATGTGCGGGAAAGACAAGATGTTTGTCTCCAGTGTGTGTATGTATGTGTGTGTGTGTGTGTGTGTGTGTGTGTGTGAGTGTGTTAGCTCAGTGAGAGATACCTTTTCACTTTCTTCTCGGCTCATAGCCAGGGCCAGCTGCAGCTGCAGCTCCTCTTCTCCACTGGTTGTGGGCCGAGCTTGCTCCAGGTCAGGAGCGAGGCGAGGAGACGAAGAGGAGGCTATGGAGACAGAGGAAGAGCAGTGTTTACTGACGAAGGAGCAGTAAGATGTAAACAGAAATGTTAACAGACGGAAATAGAGGACGAAGAAGACGGAAGGCAAATAAAGACAGACCATAGGCTGATTTTTAACACTGAAAAAGAGCTGGGGCTGTTGTTGCATGTTAATTTTTTTCCATTGCTTGTTGTTTAGGGCCTTTGCTGGCATTGCTTGCCACGGTCTGCCTAACTCAGCTTGCATTGAGAACAATGGTGTGCCTGTGTAGAGAGTTAGGGTGTTGGAGAGGGGGTGGATGGGTTGGAGTGGGGCCCACCTTATTACCCCAAATCCGCTGGGTAGGATTCAGGTCCAGGTTTGGGGGGGGGGGGTGTTGGGGGTCTTGGCTGTACACCAGTTTGGGTGCCAGGCTGTAGGTCATGGGGCTAAAAGAAGTGCAGCAGGCTAAACGTTGGCAAAGTCATGTCTCAGAAACCAAAACCAATCTTTTCCACTATGTTGCCCTTCAATAACCGTCTCCGCTGGAATGCTCGCTGGCCAGTAGCTGCCGCCAACTATCCTGACCCATATCCATTAGCACCAACCCTTCAGGCTTACACTGGCGTCCAGGAATCTCTATGAAACCACCACTATCCTCTTTACCTTTAAAATCATCCAGTGGAAAGCAAGAAACTGGAATTGCTGCATTTACACAGGGGGATAAGTTTGGTCACTAACTCATCTTCCAAGTATTTAAACACATGTAGCACGCTCATACAGTTCTCACTCTTTGTCATATAGTCAGGTTGTTTTAAAACCGTTCCTATTTAGATAATGATCAAATGATTTTCTTGCTACGATCACTTAAGTGTGAAGCAGTTGTGGTGAACAGCATGAAATCCAGTTTTCACTTGTGTTTGTTTCATTCTACAAAGAGTTGTTGTACTGTAGCATCACTGAAACCTTGATTAAAAGGTCAGATGTGGTAAATTGCGACGTTGCCACTGTCACACATTCTGAGCCCGAGAATTAACAAAAAACATCTATAAAGTGGAAGATATATTGGTGAAAAAAGACTTTTGAGGCCTTTGTGGCATAACATTACACATGACCTGTGGGCATAAAGCTGTTTGCATGATCAATCAGGCCACAGACATCAAAATAAGAGAGAATAACTGGTGCCCTCATGAAGCAACAGCTCTGCCAGTGGCTGTCACATCTTAACTAAAACCACACAGACCACACACACAAGTGTCAATATGTATGTATGTATGTTACACTGGAGTAATAAAGTAAACACAGTCTCCAGTTGAGGTTTCACATTAGACTGAAACAAGCCCAAACGGGGCCTCTCCTCTTTTGTAAATTCAGTTTAGCTGACGTGACAGTAAACAGGAGAATGAGTGGAATGCAGATGTTCAACCAACAGTAGACAGTGACAATATCTACTAAAACACAAAGAGTGTGCAATAAATATTTATCATAGCTTGAATGTTGGTATTTAAATAGCATCTGTATCAATGACAGTTGATGTTAAAAAACCTGGAGAGACTAGATATATATAGTAGACAGTGATTCAATACATTTTCTCTTCCCTGTCACCAAATGGAGAATCATGAAGTGACTGACAAACACGTGACAAAGCAAAGTGCTTTCCTAAGAAATGAAACAGGCAACATTCAGGTATCTTTCAGATAATTGTGTACTTTGAGGAGCCAAAGTGATGCTAAATTTGGAGATAGGCGTGCTTGTGTTTCATAGAGGCTGTATCACATTTGTATTACGTATCATGTTGCTGCTACTCACAGTGAGAGGACGGCGAGCCTCTGCACCTCCTGGTATCATCCCCATAAACCCCTGCAGAGCTGATGCGTTGTCCTGGGTGTGGAGGAGGCAAGGAGCCAGAGCTTATGCTGCTGGTGACCCCTGCCATGCGTGTCTTGGTCTTCAGTGCCTGGCTCCTTTCCCTCTTCAGTTTTTCCTCATCCCTCAACAGAGCCACCAGCTGCTTGGCCTTCTCTCGGACATTGATACCCTGGTCACGTCCATCTCGGTCTATGTACTGGAAGTCTCTCAGTGTCTGGATGGTGTGTATGTTCTCTCGGCACTCCTGGGTCACGCGCTCAGAGCCTGTTTTGATCAAGTAGTCCAGCAGGGTGAGTGCCTTATATACATGGCGCCAGTTTTTACCGTGGTCATTGAGCCGCTTCCAGATCATACCCATAACCTCAGTGAAAGCCAATACATTGAAGGTCAGGTCCGCAATTTCTGACATGAGAGAGCTGGGAGGCCCCCAGTGGTCATTAGAGGTGGCCTCTCGGACCTTGATCTCAGCCTCTGTGTAGTTGTTGACCATATTTTTCATCTGGCGGCGAAGCGACGAGGTCTGCATGATGGCAAACAGTGTTTTGTAAGTGGCAAAAGAAAAAGTCTAATGACAGCAGGCCAGCCCGCTGTGTCACCTCAGGCAGGATGGCCCGTTAGTAATCAGTACAACCGAAAAGTTGTCCTCCTCTTGGTAAATTCAGTAACATCTGCAAGTGTATTCCTGCTGGAGAGAGACACACAAATTAGATGTACAGACAGATTCGATTTTTCTTCTGTAATTCATTAATGGAAGGAACTTATAAAACACACAAGTGTTGTTACTTCCCCTGCAAACAGTTACAGTTCAGCTCCCACATTTTTTTTCACTCAGTAATTGTTTTTGGGAGGAGAGGAACAACTCAGCACCTCAACACAATTTGAATCATATCACCTGGTTTAAATTTTCCAACCCGAACAGAGTGAGTATATACAGTACGTGGCTCCTGACTCAGCAGCTTGTCCTTTATTTCATAAATTAAATTTAAAGTCTTCCCTGCAAAGGAACTGCTGGTTGGTCAGTGGACTACAACCCACCCTGCCCATGTAGAGATTGGTCTTATCAGAAAAGGGAGGGGCCTCCACCTCCTGTTTTTCTGACCTGATTACATCATCACAGCAGCAGCAGCAGCAGCATTAGGAAACCCTCAAAATTGTAACAAACCCGCCCGACTCCTACACAGATACCAGAATTTCCAACTGTTTCAGTTTTTTTTTTTTTTTTTTTTTTTTGTTTAATTATTCAAGATACTGAACAATGTACTCTTTTGTCCTATTTTTTCAGAGATGAGTGCATAAATTCTCAAGCCCTTATCTGATGATCTATCTAAATCCTCATGTGGATGATCAATCCCTTCACTTGAGAGTCAAACTCCATTATGAGTAAGCACTTCTGAAATATTATAGAGGAGCATGAGAAGAGAGATGTGTTGTAAAACGGTTTATTGATTCCTTGAGGCAGTGAGATATTGTTTGTAATAAAATTGCTATTTAATGTGTATAGCGATGTACAGTGTACATTAACCTTTTCTACAGAAACTGTAATATAGCAATTTTTTAAAATTTTACAGCAGGCTGACTTTCATTCTATGAATAAAAAGACTTCTGCAGTGGGTTTGCCTAAAATATCTGACACGCTTTGGAATACTTCCTGTGCTGTAAGAGAGCTACAAATAGAATATTAATAGTAGTGAGTGTCCAAATGTTTGTGGTCAGCTGACCGTAGGTTAAATCGATTGGCAACTATTGCAGCTCCACCAGTTATTTCCCTTATCTCCTGCTGCTTCCTGGTTCCTGGGATTATCCAGCTGCAGACTGCTGTGTGGGAAAATAACTAGAAAGCCAACTAAAATGCTGCCCTTTCCTGGAACTATCCTGTAAATAAAAAGTGTGCGAACTGGAGGAAGGACTGAACTGAGCTAATGAGAGAGAGAGGTGTTGGAACAGGAAGATCAAAACCTTGGTGTGGAAATTAAATTCTCCCTCCAGCAAGTTTCTAGTTTAGTCCTGATTTGCCTTCATTACTGTCACACTCACAGTAGTAAAACTCATTTGGCGCCATATCTGGCAATTTAGTTCAAGAGTGACACATTGTTATCACATAAGTCTGACTTTTAGCATTTGATGATGAGGGAGGCAGCAATCACGTACAGTCACTCTTCAAAATGAGATAAAAGATCCCTCACAGATTGAGTAGGAAATGTGACCTTGATATAGTGACACATTTCTCCAGATTTTCAAAGCAGTCTGAAATCCAATCCATCCGTAAAACACACCCTGGTGTGTCAGATCATTTCCTTAAAACACTCTTAAACTCTATAAGAAGAGCTGCTCCCAGATCAGGCCTACAGACTTGCCCAGGTATGTGTACTCGTGCCCTACAGATATGTTTATGAAAAAGCAGCCAATCCATGGATGAATTAAAGCCCGGTTGGGCCTGGATTCAGTTCATTTTAAGAAAATGAGACTGAGACGATCGGATCCATTACGATCATTCACGTTGCGTCAAAACGGGACGATCCGGTGGGTGAACAGAGTAACCGTGACTCAGCTGCCGTTACCGAGTTTAAAAGTTAAAAATCTCAACAACTCCAGACAAAAGAAATATAAACAACCAGACCGTTTCGACGTCTCCACTTTTGGCTCCTACCTTCACGACATAGCGCCTTCGCCGGCGTCCCAACTTGGCCGGAGAGGGAGAGACGCCTCCGCCGCTCGGGCTCGTCCCGCAGCAGCTCTCGGGCCGGAGGAGGAGACGAAGTACTGCGAGGATTCAAAATGTATTCAAAAGCAACAATAAAAAAATCCAAAACACAAAAATCGAAACCAAACCAGACGAGGATGCGTTGCTTTGTTATTAAACTAAGTTCATAGTGTGCATGACACAGAAACAGGTCCAGGCGCTTGGTTTGCAGATGGCCCAGCCCACCCTCTCCTGTCCGTCCACTGAAACACAAACACACACACACACACACACACACACACACACACATATGCACACACACGCACACAAAAAATGGATGGAGGGACATAGGAGAGGAGGGAGGGGAGGCTGCTCGGTACACGCAGAGTCAGACTTAACCCTTTCACCGACGGAGAGAGAGGCATGCATTCTGCTGACTGGGAGCAGGTGATCACCACACTGTAATATCTATATCACATCACATGCAGATATCAAAGTGGAAGTCGTATAATGTCATCTGAACACAGACCCCCACAACCAGACAGGTATGGTGATGTTACAGTTCTGCACTCAATAGAAACCATTGGATATGACAACAGGGGGGTAAACCCACCACAGACACGATGGCTTCCTGTAGCAGAAAGGCTGTGCTGTAACAATGGGGATGTCAGAGTGAGTGAAGGTGTGTCCCAGGGGGATTCAACTAAGAACCACATTCCCTTTTCAACAGCTCCATCACTGCATTTCAACTCCTTACTTATTTATCACCACTAATGGGATGTTGTGTGAAGACACCTCTTTATAGTTCCACCATGTATTTATACTGGCTTGGATTCAGTACTTGGTCCAAAGTAAGTGATCTTCAGCACCCTGTGAGTTGTATTTGTAATGTCAAGCCCATTACAAGGCCTATAAGGGCTGATCATATCACACTGTTGACTAAAGAATGATTACCTAACTGAAGGAGATGCAGCAAGACAGAATGGTGGCCCTCCTGGCTGGCTGACTGAGCAGGATATACAGGAAATACCAGCTCCACCTTGAAACAATAAAGGCAGGACTCTTGGAGGTGTACAGGAATTATAGGTTCATCAAGCACTGAAAGTACTTTTGGAAAGAAACAATGGGGGAATTTCTCTGGGTCTGACATAAGGTTCGAATAAGTTTGTCAGAGGACTCTCCCAGCTGTGCATTTGCTCATTGTAACTCCCTGTTTCTTTATCGGGTGAATCTAAATGATCAGAACAGACAAGCCCAACTTCATGTACCTCCTCCTGTCCTCCTCCTCTCTGCCTTGCCACCCTATGTCTTTATTTCTCCTGAAAACAGATGCCTGGACTGCCTTTGTTTCCCAACAAAGGCCTGATGAGGTCAGTGCAGGGGGGACATGTGGGCAAGGTCTGGGAAAACAGAGGGGGAGGTGAAAAGAGTGATAAATAACACCGCCCTACTACTGCATGACAGTGTCGTCACACAGAGTTGGAAATCTGACTTATGTGTGGGTATGTGAGCATGCGTGTGTGTGTGCAAGGGTGTGGGTGGGTGTGTGTCCGTGGGTTGTAAATGTGAGGAAGAGAAGTAAAGGCAGACACATAAAAAAATTGTTTTCACATTTGAAATTTTTGGTTGTTGCTACAAAAGAACAGTATAAATGTTTGTTTGAACATCTTAAGTGCACTCAAGGATCATATTTTTAGAAGTTACACTTTCCAGCCTGGAACCAGCTGATCTTTACTGCCATCTTGTGGAATTTCTTTTTTCTAGCTGATAATTTTGTACCCTCTGGCTGCTGATGCTCCAACTTTAAGGTCAATTATAAATTCCATATCAATGTTCTTTCCCTGTCGAAGACATCCTCAGTTCGTAAGCAGCTGTAAAAACATGTTTTTTAAAGCCTTTATACTAATATGGAGTTACGTTTTATGGGTAGGCCTAAGTGAGTTAAGTGAGAGGTGAAACTGCCTTTGGAATCAGATGACTTGGTTATGTCTCACACTGTATTTATGTGGTTTCAGTGAATCATGTAACATCTAAGATAATATTACAATATGTGACTATTTCATAGGCTCACGATGTGGTCTGATAATTTTCATGAATACAAAACTGACTTTATCTCTGTGGTCTCTATTTTCATGGGAACACAATAAACAGCCAGTATGACATTATATTCAGCTGACAGGTAGCCGGCAGAAATAAAAATACACAACTACGCCTTGCCGAAAGGTGAATTATTGTTTGTTGATACCAGCTTTACTTGTAAATATAAGCTATATATAACCAAATGAGTTATATTAGAGATATCTGGCTCTCCCTCCAGTGGAAAGTCTAATAGTGTTGAAACAGATTTACGCAGCATTAAAAATGTGTGTGTGTGTGTAAATCTATTGGATTGAATCATATTTCACAGTTTAGGGCTCTGAAACAAATTATCAGTTTCAGTAATTAAGTTACAAGGTGACAAAACAATGTTTTTAAGCTGTTAAAGGGATCTCAGTGACCCCAAGCACAACATTGGAGTGAAGTTAAAGTAGTTTGTGTTTTTCATGGTGTGCTAATCTCCAAACTGAGGATCCATGGCCACAAAGTCCTAAAATACCTTAAGATAATCGATTTACTGCTGAAAATATAGTCCACTTTGACCATAGAGGGAACAAATAAAACCTGACTCACTGCCTCTAATATATGGACAGGTCTAATTTTAGAAATTATTTCACTGTCTGATTAGATTCATTTTGAGTGCAGCAAACAACATATTTCATCAGGTTTGCAGCAAAATACTCTGCTTTTTTGATGAATCATCATATATTTTAGGGCAAAGAAAATGCTCCACCCTCTCACTGTCTCCATCTCCACATGGTGTTCAGCTGCAGCACTAAACTGTGCCTGTTGAGATGATATTTCACTCTCCATGGCAATCAGCCTGTCCCCTCGCTGTTCCAGCACACAAAACTCATTATTCGGGTTTCCAAGAAGGAACAGTTATGTAGGCAGTCGATTCACAGCGGCCTTGATTTGTGAGAGGGATGGAAGAGAAAATAGCTGCCATTCTCAAGTATGTTCAGGCTCCAGTAATGAACTGGCAAAAAATGTTTGTGTGTGTTCAGTACTGTTAAATAGTGTCCTTCAGCTGTGTTCCCCTTGTCAAAGTGTTTATATACTGATGCAAAATATTTAATAATTTTTGCATGTGTTCCCAGTTGGTGGAAAATAACATCAGATTACAGCTGTTGGAGCTGGTTTCGCTGCAAAGGGCTGATCATCAAGCTACATGAATCATAGAAAGAGAGTGAGAGAACAGTACCAACACTCAGAGCAAGTCGTGATTACTACAGAGAAACAATAGGGATCATAATGTAAGCACTCCTTGTACCAGTCTCATGAATAAAACGATCCTAAATGCACTGTTATGTCAGGCATTGCAGGTACACTGGATACGGAAAGTATTCAATTTTTCACTCTGTTACACTGCAGCCATTTGCTAAAATCATTTAAATTGATTTTTTTTCCTCATTAATGTACAAACAGGACCCCATTTTGACAGAAAAACACAGAAATGTAGACATTTTTGCAAATTTATATATCACATGGCCATAAGTATTCAGACCCTTTGCTGTGACACTCATATATTTAACTCAGGTGCTGTCCATTTCTGCTGATCTTCCTTGAGATGGTTCCTCACCTTCATTGGAGTCCAGCTGGGATTAATTAAATTGATTGGACTAGAGCTCGCCGTCCGGCCAAACTGAGCAATCGGGGGAGAAGAGCCTTGGTGAGAGAGGTAAAGAAGAACCCAAAGATCACTGCGGCTGAGCTCCAGAGATGCAGTGGGGAGATGGGAGAAAGCTCTAGAAAGTCAACCATCACTGCAGCCCTCCACCAATCGGGGCTTTATGGCAGAGTGGCCCGACAGAAGCCTCTCCTCAGTGCAAGACACATGAAAGCCCGCAGAGAGTTTGCCAGGCACTGCTCATCACCTGCCCAATACAATGCCAACAGTGAGGCATGGTGGTGGCAGCATCATGCTGTGGGGCTGTTTTTCAGCTGCAGGGACAGGACCACTGGTTGCAAATGAAGGAAAAATGAATAAGGCCAAGTACAGAGATATCCTGGATGAAAACCTTTTCCAGAGTGTTCGGGACCTCAGACTGGGCCGAAGGTTCACCTTCCAACAAGACAAAGAAAGCAATACTTTCTGTACATAATGTATTTTCAAATGACTGCCATTATGAAACTGAGTAAAGGTTAGGTGAACAAAAAAAGGAAAGAACATCCATAATAAGATGGAAAAAAAACAATAATTCCTCTGATGCACAGTTTTCAGAGAAGAGACTGAACAAAATGAATTCAAGCTCACACTTCACACCCACAGTGTCCATGACTACAGGGATTTGGGCAGTTATCTGAACACTCTATCCACTAGTTCATTCATCCATTTAGCCATCATGAAATAAGAGGCACCTGGACGTGAGGGCCCTTACAATAAACACGTAGCTTTAACTTAGGTTTGGCAGATGTGAATGCATTTTTACAATTAGTGTCTCAGAGGAGAATAAATAACAAGCATGACAGACTTTTGGAAAGCTGCATCATACCAAGAAAAATACGTGTGTCTCTTTCTTTAATGGAAATTGTGTGGCAGCTTGAAGTGGAGACAGATTTTTTTTTCTTCTTCTGAGGGCTATTTAGTGCTTCTATAAAAGGAAAGTGTTTTTGATGAGGCTGTGTGACGCAGAGACTGCGCTTGGAGTGGGTGTATAAGAGTGGACGCTCAGCTCAGCGTGGGAGCACACATGGAGAAGCAGCGGGGCTGGTGATATCTTTGGCAGCCTCTCCTCTCGGTGCCCGGAGAAGGTTGAAGGAACATTAGACATGAACAGAGCTGAGAGGTTTTACTTTCCCGTTGATGGCATCTTCGAAATGTTCAACTCTCTCACCGCGCATCACCAGCCTCACCTTACGCACCTAGTCCTGCAGAGCACGGCCCACACCCCGGCGCTCCAGCACCCCAAAGTCTCAAACATATCCAAGACCGGCATGGGCATCATCAAAACGGTAAAAGGACGCTGGAGGCAACAGGACAGGAGAACGGATGCAAGCAGATCTTCAAGTTCTGGCAATCGCCAAGTGTCCACCGATCGTCTCCCAAAGAGGTCCGTGGATCTGCTGGAGCTGGGTCTGACCAAGCCCAGGAACTGCCACAGAGTAGTCGTGCTGGGCGCGCCCAAAGTAGGCAAGACCAGCATCCTCCAGCGGTTCCTGGGCAAAGAGGTTGAGGAGAAATATGAACCCACGACCGAGGAGTTCCACAGAAAGCTGTTCTACATCGGGGGGGAGGCGTACCAGGTTGATCTCCTGGACGCATCAAGTGAGCGGGACTTCCCTGCAAAGCGGAGGTTATCCATATTGACAGGTGAGACAGCAGAATTATCATCATTATTGTAATGAATTTGGAACCTCAGCGGGGAATTTCATGGAGATTGTGGTTGTATTTTCAAACTCGTGTTTCCCTTTTTCTTCCAGGTGATATCTTTCTGCTCGTCTTCAGTTTGGATGACAAAGACTCTTTCAGGGAAGTCTGTGAGTTGCTGAACGAGATCAGAGCCGCCAAGGCAAAGTTGCAAAAATTAAAAAGTCCCGCGAGAGTGCCGGCGGTGATATGCGGGAACAAAGCGGACTTAGAGGCGCAGAGAGCCGTCAGCCGGTCGGAGGTGACTGAGATCCTCAGCGACGGGATCTCCTTCTTCGAAACCTCGGCCAAAGACGGCTCGGGACTGGAGAGCGTGTTCAGAGCCATGGCCTCTCTGGGTGGGCTGCCCGACGAAACCAGTCCGTCACGACACCATCTGGTATCCATCCCCACCTACCAATCGCTGTGCTCCGGCGAGCGGGGCAGCAGGAGGAGCCGGACGCGGGGACCGATCGACGCTCCTTGCGCCGCAGTGGACCCGCTGGCGCGCCGGCCGAGCTTCAGAAGCGACCTGCGGCTGGTGCTTGGATCAAGCACCAAACACAAGAAACCAGAGAAGTGTCAGATTCAATGAATTGTGAGCCTTCTCGATAAAAAACCAATTGTGGCAGTATGCTGCAATGTCTCATTATGTAAGGAGTTATACTCCGTAGTGCCTGGCTGGACCAGTGCCTTGATATTTTATTATTATTATTATATGGACTATGTTACTGTATTTTGTGACTCTTCAATAAAAAGAATAATTTCTAATTGTGCCACGTCAGTGGTTTTATTTTAAGGGTCTCGTTCATGAGTGGTGACAAAAGCCTGTTATTTTTGGGTCATGGACGTAAGTGATCGATTGTCTCGAAGCGGTGATGTAAAAACCTGACCAAACATGGGTGGAAGGGAGGTGACTCAGAAACTGACCTTAAACGTCTTCCAGTACCCGCTATTTCACTGAACCCACGGCAAATGATCATCAACACCAGTAGTCTACAAACAGACACACAACCATGGTATTTCACAGTAACAAAGAGTAAGAGCATCACTTAAATAGGGAGAAGATGTGGGGAGTGTTGTGTGAAATCAGCACCATGGAGAGAGCCCAGCCTGAGAAACTTCACTTTCTGTCCTATCACTGAGGGAATAAAGTCTCCTGACAAAGGAGAGGAAGATTTCACGTTGATCCACATGCAAGAGTCACTTATTGAGAGCTCCATAAACTGTAGTGTGTCCCAGTACACTGGGCCAAATAACAAAGTTATGTTATTTGATTTTCATTGGTCTAGGTTGTTGAGCTGGGCCAGCCAAAACCCAACAGCCTATTTATTATTCAAGTGTTATTTTACATATAAAGAGGAAAATCTGATGAATGGAAGAAACAAGGTGACAACAACCCCCGACTATGAGGGACGAAGGGTCACTGAAGGTTTGATGAGTATGAATAACATACTATGTGTCATGGTTTATGGTTTTGCTCGCTGTTTTGTTTTGCCTGTCCTGTTGCTCTCTGCGTTTCTGCTCTCCTCCTCCCACAGCTGACAAGGCACACCTGCCCTGCATTTACCGGCAATCAACTGCCTATATATACCCTCCTCAGACTTCTCTTCAGTGCCAGAGTATCCTGCCTGTTAGGTGATATCTTATGTACATTCCTTTTATTCCCAGTTCTCTTGTGACCGTTTTTTCCTACTTTGTAATCACGTTTTTTTCTTTGTCTTCATTCAGGTTATGCAGTGTGCCTCCATCAGCCTTGCCTCTGCCTTGCCCTTAGTTCTTCATGTGATTTCAATTCAGGCTTGTTTGTTCTGCCTCGCTTTTTGTTATCCCTTTCTGTTATAGCTTTGTTAGTTTTTTTTTTTTAGAACGTCAAGCTCTGTTTCCGTTTCCTCTTTTGGTTGTACTTTGAGTATTGCTACTGGTATATTTCTACGGACTATTTCTATTGGACTTTGTTTACTGTGAATAAAGACTTTTCTTTACCTGATCTTTTTCTGGACCATCTATAAGACCCAAATGAGAGAGAGGATTGTGCTCAATCCTATACTAAGATGTTGCATATTATTTATTACATTTAATATCTGGCTCATCAGCATGTGCCTGTTCGCTGACTAAAAGGCTCAGCTTACGTCTATTTTCTCTGTACTTAATACAGTATGGATATTAGATAAAGATTTTTTCTTCAGTATTTATTTATAATCTTCTAAAAGTGAGTGGGAGTCATTTTGGAATGTGCTGACGCTATCGTCAGAGCTGGTCAGGACAATCAGATCAGTGCAGATGGGTTCTGCAGTGTTATGTGATAACTACTGTATATGATCATGAGATTTCTAGTGCCTCTTCTTATCAAACTGTATTCTGAGTGTCTGTCAGTTGACTGATATGGGGATAGCTTAAACATGGACTGGTATGGACTTAGATTCAGCCATCTAAAAAGGTGTAATATGAATGCAGTAAAACTTTAATATTCTTAACACAAAAGAATGTATATCAATACAACAATATATAAGAGCATAATTATCTTTATGGCAGAGCCATAAATAAATATTTTAGATTGTACCACTAAATGTTTATAAATGTACAAATGTTCAGCTGTCCTGCTATCCTTATCCTCATCTACTCTTTCAACATTACTCGCATTGTGAGTTAGCAGTCTGTGTTTGTCCATTAGCACTGTGGTTCCTCTGTGGCCTCTGGAGGATTTGGGTTTCCAGCTCCAAAAGTAGAGCTGGCAGTATGCTGTCCAATAAAACCAGTCCATCCCAGGAGCAGCGTAGACCTCTGATAAAAAGGGGGGTGGGGGTGATTCAAGAAGCAATTCAGATATTTGGTGTATTCAAAAAATTGATAGACCGACAGATTGATTGGCAACAGTTTGATAATTGACATATCATTTGAGTAATTCTTCTGTTTCAGTTCTGTTCATATCAGTTAACTGACATATTTTGGGGTTTTGAAGTAAAGGTATAAATTTATCAGCTTCTTTTGTATAACTAAAGTATAAGAGGAATTTCTGACATTTAATAGAATAGAATAGAAATACAATAGAAAACAATAGAAAATAATACATCTAATTATCATAGGAAGGAAAACTATTTGAAGGTATAGGGAAAACATTGCATTTGAATATAAAATAGTAATCATAGGTCACCTGTCATCAAGGATCAGATGTCCATTCTGCAGCAACTGTTGGACATCAGAGGTTGTACCAAAGACTTCCTGGAGGTTCATCTGGGGGCTAAACAATGCCCAGTGCTGTTCAAAAATGACCAAAATACAACATTGTTCATACAATTCACAGAATACTGAATGATATGTAACACCTTGAAGATGTATGAAGATATGAAAATTACATTGTACAAGATTACCTTGTGATTAATGCCCTCGGTCATTCTCATCCCCATCACCAACACCTCCTCCAATCTGCCAAACAAACAGTTTTCAAAAACATAACTTCAAACTGAAAAGATATGAAAAATAACAAGGACAGGACAGAGTCTGCAAATAGCCTATATGGACGAGTCTGGTGGTCACATGTCCCAAGGACAGAATGTCTGAAAGAATTACAACACACAGCAATATTGCCTCTTAAATGCAAAAGCTCACAGTTGAAGGTGGCAGAGCTGAATCCTCCTCCTTGTCCCGTGGCCTCTCTGCTGAACTTCATGGATCCACACGTCCGGCTCTAGAGTCTGGGTCCGCGCTTCCCGAACGACACCTCCTTCCCTCAAAGGAACAAACCGCCCATGTGCCCCTGTTTCAGGCAAAAAGGAAATTTCAAAGCACAATTTTCTACATGTGGAATGTTTAGCAATCATTGCTTTTAATGAATAGTAGATCACCTGGGCCAACACCGATATATTGTTTTCCTCTCCAGTAGCTCATATTGTGATGACTCACCGCATTCTGTATTACACGATAAAAAGTGTTTACATGTTGTCGTGATTGTTCCTCTCAGAGGTGTTAATGAGTCAGGGTTGTGTAAAACAAAGCCCACATTCGCCTTGTTAATGAAAAAAAAAAAAAGCATTCACCAAAAATCAAAACACAAAAGCTTAACACACATTGTTTTTTAATTCATCCACATAATCAAATGTTCTTTCACATTGTTACTAAAACTCATTAAGTTATCATAACTTTTTGAAAAATGACAGACAAATGACCGACAGGCTAGGCCACTAACAATGAAAAAATGTTAATACAATAAATATCTGGGACAAACGCCCAGCTGGTCCAGCACTAAACACTTTCCATACCTTATCACATTTCTGTTTGCAACAGATGTCATAAAAAATTTTTTGGGTTTGTTATTTATTAGCTTTTGGAAAGGAAATAAATTTAAAATATAAAACAAACACTGAAATTTTTTGTCCTCTGTTGACTTGTTTGTCTTCATTTGTTTGAATTTGAATGCTTTTTTGTAGCTGCTTTCAATACTAAAATGCACTCTAATGAATTTTCTATATTCTTTGCATGAACAAAAATATTGATGTATATTCAATATAAGCCCACCATAAATGAAAGATCATTCTCCTGAGGACTTACATTTCTCGCAAAGTTCGACACTTCATACTGCAGAAAGCCATTCTGCTGGAGAGTCGTCCTGGCACACTGGTACATCTCTGCCATCACATCCTCAGCTGGCACGGTCACTTCGCCTTGTTGGACCTGTTTAAAGAGCTGGGTCCCTCGCTCCAGGGTCAGCTGGTACAAAGACACATGGTCGTCACACACCCTCAGCAGATCAGACAGCTCCTTCTCCCAGGATTCAACACTCTGTCTGGGGCGTCCGAACATGACATCCACCGACACCCTCCCCGGACACAGCCTCTGAGCTTCCTCGATGGCTTCCAAAGCTTGTTGAGAACTGTGGTCCCTTCCCAGAACCCCCAAGTCATTGTCCTGCAAAGACTGTAAGAATGAAAATGCAATAAGAACAGTGAACCTACACAGTACATAATAGAGCCCTCTGTTATCAGTCACTGTTTATAAATTGTATCCACCTGGACCCCGATGGAGAGGCGGTTCACCCCTGCATGGCAGAAATCCTCTAACTTTGACATTCCCATGGGAGTAGGGTTGACCTCAAGTGTGACCTCAGCTGAAGCTGGTAGTTTCACCTGCCTGGAAACAGTTTCAAGGATGGCAGCGACGGTGGACGGGTGCGCCAGGCTCGGAGTCCCTCCGCCAAAAAATACAGAGGTGATGCTGTAAATCAAAAGAAGGGCCGAGGGCATTTGTCAAAACCCGCAGAGATGATTCTGATTTCATGTGGAATGTCTAATAAATAAAAGTCAGCATACGTGGATATCTGACTGAGCTGCAGCAATGTCTCAGTCTCTCGCTGCAGGCAGTCAGTCATGACGTGGCTGTTGTTCTCTCTGGGTATATACTTGTTAAAGTTACAGTAGGAACACCTCCTGAGACAGTAAGGCCACTGTGAAATGGAAAATGAGGATATGGTATTTGGCCAAATTTTCTAGACATATTTGCATCAGGAGGTAAAAAAAAAAAAAAAGACTCTATGGTCTAATTCACCCATTGATAGATGGGTTCGAATCTCTGCATAGAAATATTTCATCAGTTAAATTAAACCAGAAAGCCAGCTCACGTGTACGTAGAGAGACGCCTCCTTGGTGAGATCTGCACATTCAGACTCATCTCCAAAGGTTTCCCCGCCAGAGAGGAAGCGCAGCCCGGCAGGGAGGGCGCGTCTGACCCCGGGGAAAGTCTGTCGGATCATTCTGCCTGCAAACTATCTGACGGCGGGTTTCGTCAGTTTGTCCTTCACTTTGCACGCATGGCCCCCGATTCCAGCTGCAGCTGCAGCTCCTGGCTCCAATATAACAATAAAGCCCGAGTCCAGCTTGCGATGACACTTGCCCAACCAGAGTGAAGCGGAGGCATGTTGTCTGTTTGGACTCTCAAACAGGAAATACGTCATTGTCATTTCCTCCTTATGTGTTGCCAAGTTTGACCACAGAGAGGCGCCGTTTTGATAGTAAAAGTCAACCTAAACGGCACAAACTGCAGCTGTGCAACCACAGAACTTTGGTTAATTTTAAGATGACTTCTCATCACACTGATAGTCATGAATGCCCAAGTGACTCAAATTTACTTTTCAATATTTCAGGAAGTAATCATTTTAAATAGTTCCAGATAATAGATGACTAATCTCATCTGAATCTGTAGTTTGAGAGTCTCTCTCTCTTTAGTTTCCTCTTAGTGTTGAACAGGGACACTTGTGTGCAATGGAAACGTGAACTGGTTGGTGGTGAACTGGGCTGCTGCCTACGACTATGCCTCTTGTCTTGGACGGTCACCCATCCGCCCTGACTAGATCCCCGGTGTGGGCAGCCGGGCATGTCTAGGTTAATTGGTGACTTGACGTAAATGTATGTGGTGACCTTGAGCAGCACGGTGACGTAGTGGTTACAGTTGTCGCCCCACAATAAGAAGGTCGTGGGTTTGATTTCCGGTGTGGGGTTAGGGGTTAGGGCATGTCTAATTGTTGACGAGCGATGGACTGGGCTACAGTAAGGAAAAATGGACCACAAACTAGAGACGTGACCCTCCAGAGACCGGATCCCCCAGAGACTAGACCAGATCAAACTAGACGAGAGACCGGAGACCCCCAGAGACTAGATACTAGACCAGACCAGACCTCCAGAGACAAGACAAGAGACTAGACCAGAGCCTGGACCCCTCCAGAGACTAGACCAGAGACTGGACCCCTCCAGAGACTAGACCAGAGACTGGACCCCAGAGACTAGACCAGATCAGACCAGAGACTAGAGACAGAAACCAGACCAGAGACTAGAGACCACACCAGATCAGACTAGACCGGACCCCCCAGAGACTACAGACTAGAGCAGATCCCTCCACAGATGGGACCACTCCACAGAGACTAGACTAGACCAGACCCATCCAGAGACTAGAGACTAGACCGGACCCCTCCAGAGACCGAACCCCTCCACAGAGTCCAGACCCCCCCCCCCCCCCCCCCCCCCCCCCCCACCAGAGACTAGAGACTAGAGACTAGACTAGACCAGACACAGAGACACAGAGACACAGAGACTGGATCCCTCCACAGACCGGACTCCTCCAGAGACTAGGGACTAGACCAGACCGGACCCCTCCACAGACTAGAGACTAGAGACTGGACCCCCCCACAGACTGGACCCCTGCACAGACTAGAGCCGAAGATTGATTTTATAAGTCATGAACAAATCAGCCATTCCTACACAGAGAATATGCAGCAGAAAGACCAGTTCGTATCTGAGCGAATCTGAGCCTGTGGCCGAATCTGACTTATGACTTATTACTCCCCAGTCATACAAAAGATTAGTTCAAAATGAACGAACGACACATCATTAGAACACATTTTGTGTCAGCACGTCTTTGTAAACAGTATTATGCTGTAGTTGCACCGACAGTAGTCTATATTTGGAGTATTGTTTGTGCTCTAGCCAAACAGGATCAAACTAATTTAATGAACTATCGATTTCCTTGATCCCAAGGGGGGTGTTGTCTGGTGAAATAACCTTGTTGTGTCACCTTTAAAATTAGAAAGATTTATTTCAACACTGTTCAAGTCCAACTAAAAGTGGCCCTTTTTCAAGATTACTGCTAAACTCCTCATCATTTTCAGAGCCAGCTCTGTTAGTGGATAGACAACCCTGCCTGTCACCTTCAAATAGTTTCCTCTGTTCACTGATTTGTGTAGAGAACGTACAAACCAGTGACGTGTCATGTGTCATGTATTAAGTGATATATTATTCCTAAATTTATTGAGCCGTTAATCTAAGTATTTCATTACAGACATGGATAAATGTTAATGCATCACTGGCAGCTTCCGACCCTGAGGGTATTTTCCGCTTAATATTAAATCTGGTGCCCAATTACCTAATCAAGAGAGAGAGAGAGGGAGAGAGACAGATTAGGGAAAAGAGCAAGGATGTCTGTTCACAAAATATATGCAACAATTGCAGTGATGCATGTGGTTCAACGAGAAGCTGGAAAACGTTTTAATTCATTAAAATTGCAAAAGCCAAACTGTGCTGTGATTTCATCAAATGGAGAAGAGGAAGAAAGGTAAGATCATTGATCTAATATGTACAACAAAAAAGACTTGGACAGCTCAACAACAACTTGATGGATTGATATAAAACTTTAGTGTCCAGAGGATTATTCCTTATATCTCTGGTGAATCCTGTGTCAGTCCTTTGTTCTTGACATTTGTAGTTTTGTGTGAAAGAGCTCACCAAATTTTGGAGGCTTACCAGTAAAATAGACACACACTTGCATGTCATTGTGGTGATCTGCTGATTTTTCAGTAACAGCACAGTCAGGTAAAAATTTTAATTTTTCCAATTCTTGTACTTATACTGTGTGTATTGTAGTTGGAAGCAAAAGTCAGCATTGTGCTAAAATTCTAAACCAACATCATTTACAATTTTAACCTCTGCATCATCAAAATCATGTAGCTCAAAGCGTGACCTCATGGAATCATAGCTTTGCTGACACCAAAGGAGAAAACGTATCAAATGTGTTGTTAAACCCATAAGATTACAACTTATTACACATGTTTTACACAACATTTCATATATTTGGGTTTTTTACTACATAAAATTCAACTGAATCCTTTTTCACAGGCTCTACTACAGAGCTGAGGCTTATGGTGGTTGGTAGCAGTGGATCTTCTCAGTTCCAACTAACCAATACCATCCTTGGGAGAGAGGAGTTTTCTTCAGACGTCACTGGTCTTTCTGGCAGCAGAAAAAATACTGGTGAGCTTGCGGGTCGATCAGTTGCTGTGATTAACGGACCAAACATCTACGACAAGGATATATGTCAAGCTAAGAGGAAAATGGAGCTGAGGAGGTCGAAGTGCTTATGTATCCCTGGTCCACATGTCTTTCTTGTTGCCTTTGACAAGGAAAATATCTCTCCAAACACTATAAATACCCCCAAACTGATGAAGAAAAGCTTTGGAAGGCACTGTCTGAGGCACTGCATGGTCCTCCTGGCCTATGATGGAAATCCAGAGGGGGCTGAAGTGCAGAAGACCGACTGGCACCTGAAAGAACTTATTGAGAAGTACGGCGGACGCTTTCACTTTTTCAGCAAAAACTGGAGAGACCGCAGCAAAGACCAAGAGCTGCTTCAGAAGATAGAGATGATGGTGGCCTCCCTAGGGGGAGGCTATTTCTCAAGCAGAACTTTCCAGAAGGCAGAGGACTGTGTGAAGAAGGAGGAAAAAAGACTCAGGAAGCAGCGAGCAGCAGAGGTAGAGAAGACTTGGACTGACATGGAGGGGCTGTATACAGCAGACGAGCTGTACAACCAGAAGCATTCCTACACTGCCAGCGTTGGCTCCGAGATCAGAGCAAAGGCGGAAGTGGACAACGAATGGCTTAGAACCTCCCTGGCCAGAGGGTTGGGGACAGGTGCCATCGTGGGAGCTGTGTTGGGAGCACTGTTTGGGTCTATAGAGGGCCCAGGGGGGATGGTTCTTTATGGGATCATTGGTGGCGCAGTTGGAGGATCAGCAGGAGGAACAGCCCAGGTCGCCATAGAGCATATGGAGGACAGAGTGGCTCCACCTGCCAGACTCAACTTCAACTCAATCTTTATCAACCGCTTCTTTGCTGCTCCTCGACCATGAAGAACTCCTTGTTTGGTTATCATTTATGTCACATGTTCTCAGTATCTGACTGTTGCTTATGTAACTTTCAAGTTGACTTGATTGCAAATTAGTTAAACTACCTTTATAGATGATTCACCATGAGTTATATCATTGACAACATACTGGTCTACACTAAAGAAAGAAAAAGTAATCACACTTCTGTAAAATAACATAAAATAACATATTTTAAATAAATGTAGTTGTGACCACTGATTTGGTTTGCAGCTATTTGGGCCCAATGTCATTATCTCAGCTTCCAGCATTTCTTGGTGTCCGTGGGTTGGTTAAAATGTAGCTCAGATAACATTCAAGGTGGAGTCTCAACAGAAAGTGCCATTGTCTAAAGTACTGCCCCTTTCCTACACAACACACACACCTTAATACGCCTGCTCAGCGTCAGCCATTGTCAGTTCTTTATCTATTATTGCCCTGAAACTCAGGGCAGAAACAGAGAAGGCTTACGGCAGTGCTAGCTGAATAAGGGAAACAGGAACAGGTAAGGCCACACTTGACGGTTCTCTATATTGTTTTCTGTCTCACTTTTGTAAGATTCTCTGCTCAGACTTGAATCATTCATGTTGTGTAATCTGAGGTTGCTTCCTGAATAAATGTCAGAGTGTAATGGAGGTAAAGATGTGGGACTGGACAGCTCATGGGAAACCTTAAATGTTCAGGAGTCGAGTTGTAGCTCCTGGTGACGTAAGAAACAATTTAGTTGCTACCTGTTGGGCCACATACCTGACATTGCATCTTTTTCATAGTTGGTTTCCTTCTCTGTTAAAGAAATGATTTTCAACTGAAATGCCTCAGCGAATGAGAACAACAAGACACTGTGGTAGAAAATTCAGGGTTACATTTCAGAAGAAAGAGAAATAAAAAAACATAACTTTTTCTATCGTGTTGTATTATATAATATGAGGAAAATGCCATTTTAATCAACAAAATGTGGATTATGGTTTACATTAATGATTTCAATTATTTGACAAAACAAGATTTTACATCAAAAACAGGGATGAAAGACACACAATAAAAGATCATAGATTACAACCTAATGTCATTTTCAACCTTTTCAGTTTGTGACTGCATCATTTAATAATCTCCCTCATCATGTTTTGATGTCTATAGATTTTTCCTGATGGGACATAATCCCCCTTAATTGTTGAATATATGAAGCAGGATTTGTTTTTCCTCCTTCTTTACGGCCCCGTTGGCCTTCCTGCGACCACCCCGTGGGAACCACTGGACTGAACGACTGAGTTGTATGTGAAATAGTAAAAACTAGTTCCGATTTGCAAATAGCTCTGAAATGTTCAAGTTCTTTCATTGTTATCACTGAGGACTTTAAATGAATGACAATAACATGAAAAGCTCTTCTACATACTCTGTTGGCATTGTCCTTTTCTTCATAGTTTGTTGACATTGCCCTCCTGTTATGGTCATTTTCAGAAAATGGCCTCGACCATCAGCCTCCTGCCTGAGAAGCATTTTTTGTGCACTCTATGTAGAGACATCTTCACCAGCCCAGTTACCACACCGTGTGGACACAGCTTCTGCTTGTCCTGCCTCTGCCGCTACTGGGCGCGACACCAGTCCAAATACTGCCCCCACTGTAAGAGAATGTTTACTAACAAGCCTGACCTCAGTGTCAACCGCATACTGGCAGACATCTCCGACAACTACAGGAAGACTCGTCCACAGAAGCCACCTGATGAAGAAATGGTATTTGCTGAGCATTTGTCATCGCATGTGATAATTAATGTGATAAAAATAAACCTAGTATATTTGTGTTTCTTGTTTTGCCTGTTGTATCGGTGCAGGTTATAGATGTTGAGCAATTGATTCAGGAGCGACTGCAGAAGATAGAAAGGTTGAAATATTCCCTTGAGATTCAAAAGGTGTGTCTAAATCATTCATTAAACTTTATTTATTTGTCAAATATGTTATAGGTAAGTGATGATGATGATGATAATAACAATGTCCAAATAGGGGTCATACCTCAGGGAGGTACGAGAGAGCCAGAAGGTCTTCTCTGCTCTGGTGAATGCCATTGAGAAGAGTCACAAAGCACTTGTTGCTGCAATAGAGGAGCAAGAGAGGGATGAGGAGAAGAGAGTAGAAACACTGGTGAACGAGCTCAAGCATGAGATCCAGCAGCTGAGGAAGGAGTTGGCTGAATCAAATCCTCAGATCCCTGTAAACGGGGATCATGATGCAAAGCAAGTTACCTTGGTAAGCATCTTTGTGAACAGCAGGCAATGAAATGATGTGGTGAAGCACTGATTCCTCGCTATCAACAGCAAACTGTATACATCTCTCTCTCTTTTTTTTTTTTGCAGAACATCATGTCCACCGTTTCCCTCCCTGATCTGAAGGACTGGTCTAAGGTTACCATAGAAACTGACCCTTGTATTGGGGTCACCAGGCGGGCACTGTCAGATATGATGGATAAGATGAAAGCAGAAGTCAACAGGCTCTCCAAATCTGGTAATAAATGAATAAATAAATAATAATAATGAAACAATTATTGAATTATTGAAGTTGCTTGAAACTGAAAACTTCAGACATTATGTAATTTGCTCATTTCTTTTACAGAAGTTAAAAGAACAGGGAAATACACGGGTAAGAATTTGCCACTGTCCAAAGAAAAAACAAAACTAAATACTAATTGAGAGAATGTCACAAATTTGCAGTATAGAACCCATTTGCTGGTGTAGGGAGGGGGAAGTGTGCTTTCTGCGGATGTCCACATTGTTTTACCCATTCTCCCTCTTTCCAGTGGATGTCAATCTGAGCCCGAAAACTGCCCACCCCTTCCTCTCTGTCTCAGATGACAGAAAACAGGTGAGACGGACAGACAAACTCCAGGAAGTACCTGAGCACCCCAAGCGGTTTGACCGTGTGGCAAATGTGCTGGCCAAAGAAAGTTTTGGCAGTGGGAGGTGTTACTGGGAGGTGGAGGTCGGGGAGAAGATTGAGTGGAACCTGGGTGTCGTCAGACAGTCCATAAACAGGAAGGGCAAGTTCACTGTCTGCCCTACAAATGGATTCTGGACTTTAGGCCTCAAGGCTGGAGGCCAATACATTGCCAACACTTGTCCTGTCACCCCTGTGGCTCTGGAGCAGAGGCCTAAGAAGCTGGGTGTGTTTCTGGACTACAAAGAGGGCCGGGTGTCCTTCTACTGCACAGACTCTGGAGTCCACATTTATACCTTCACAGATTCCTTCTCAGACAGGCTTCATCCATTCCTCAGTCCTGGTCGTCTCCATGGTGGCAAAAATGCTGCTCCCCTGATTATCTGTTCTAGTTTTTGCAGCATTTGAATATCAATCCCAACAAGATTTATACATTTAAAATAAATTTCCCGTTCTTGTAATGTGATAGTAATCCACAATGATAGATATGTTTATCAATTTAAAAAATCTCTATGAAATCCTCCAATGAACCACATTTTCCCCTCAGAACAGTGAACAAGAGGTTGCATAAGGACTCACCGCCTACACTTCAAAACTTCAATGAAAACCCATAGACAGATTGAAAAGTGTAGAAAGCAAGAGAAAGCACTCATAGATGAACAAGTGAGTCAAAGTCAAAAAAAGAGGACTAAATGGGTTGCTGAGCTGGATGGATGTAAGGGGGTGCAGGGTAGGGACAGAGGTTGATGAGAAGCAGGGAGGGAGGGCACGGCAAAACAGCAGGGCATTGTGCTTGTACACCAGGCACTGGGAGACACACTCAAACACATTCACAGATTCACACAATAACACGGCCGTGCACACAAACGCGTGCTTCTGCCCACTGCCACACAGATTTGCACTGGCATCTAGAAGGGCAGCCCCATTTTCCAGTCCAGTCCTGGATGTCGAAGCTGATCGACCCCCCTCGCTACAGTTCCACTGACTTCTCAGATAGCCTGCCCTCCTCTCTACCCTGTCTGTGGACTACAGGGACTCCTCGGGACTGTCATCGCCAACCGTGAGCATCCATAGCTGATCTACACAAGCAAAGGAACAGTAACACTAACCTGTGAACTGAAGGGAACAGAGATAGTCCACCATAGTTCAGAAGAGGTAAATATCCTTATAAATGTCTTCTGTAGCACATTATTGATATGTCCATTTCCAAAAAACTGAAAGTATTACTGATATTTATATTATTTCAATATGAGTTAAATGGAATATAATGATTTTCACAGTAATTGCAATATTACATGTTCAATTGTAAAACAATTTTATATCCAAATTTAAAGTAGAGTTGGAGGTGACAACACTTATAGTTAGACCAAGGGTCGGAAAGAGAATCTTAAAGTGAGCCTGTGGGGGCCTTCAGGGACCAGTGAGGGACTTTGAGACCTGTTCATTAGCATAAATTTCTGCGCAATATTTTGTAACAGTAGAAGAAAGTAGGCCTGTTGTAATGTTATTGCGGTTTCTTGGATTAATGCAATTCATCATTATTTGCTCATTCAAAACATAGACTCTAATTTTCTTTTTGTCACAAATAAAGGTAATCCAACTCAGATGTTTAAGAGCTTATTTGATGTTGAGTAAAAGCCATTGCTTTGACATTTATTTGTCTAGTAGAGTCAGTTTATTGACTGATCTCACGCAGGAAGGGTTTAATTCACAGAACTGGTTAAATATGGATACTGAGAGCTGTGATAAATAGATGATATAGATCCTCCTGGCCCACTCTACAAGCATTCATGAAAGCTGCTTGTGTTCAGAATCTCCTCATGTTTTTCTGAGATAATCCACTCACCCAGCAAGGCGAAGCTCAACACCCACAGCTGTGTCAAAGAAGCCCATTCTCTGTGCTTCAAACTGGAATCTACTAAACATGGGCCTCCCAGTCTGTTAGCAAATATTTTTGATAAATATATGTTCCATTAGTCTTTTCATAATGTAATGTTGTAAATTGCCATAGAAGTATGTCTAAATTATTTTGGAACTTGGAAACTTTGCACTATATTTGTATAGTGAATAAAAATAACAAAAATGTTTAAATGTTTTAATTTCAGGATACCTGATCTTGTCTAACCCAAACTGAACTCATCATCATCACCTGCAGCCTGAGGATCCAGAAGTGGAGCACATTTCCAGACTGTCACATTCTTTGTAGGACTATACGTGGGCCCTTTGCAACACCTAGAGACTGATATCAAACCAAGAAAAATCCATCTGATTCAAACAACATCTTTTACCATGGCAACCACGGGTATGCAGTTGCTGGGCCTTATCCTGTCCATTGTGGGCTGGGTGGGCGGGGCGGTAGTCTGTGCCATCCCCCTGTGGAGGGTCACTGCCTTCATTGGTAACAACATAGTGACGGCTCAAATCATTTGGGAAGGTCTGTGGATGAATTGCATTGTGCAAAACACAGGTCAGATCCAGTGTAAGGTGTATGACAGCTTATTAGCCCTGCCCAGTGACATGCAGGCTGCCCGGGGCCTCACAGTGTTCTCCATCCTGCTTTGTGGCTTGGCCCTGGCTCTGGGGGTCCTAGGAGTCAAGTGCACTAAGTGCATTGGTGTAAACAGCCTGAAGGCTCGTATTGCTCGCATATCCGGAGCCCTTTTTGCCATCGCAGGGTTCCTCTACCTTGTGCCTGTCTGCTGGACAGCCCACTCCATCATCAGGGATTTCTATGATCCACATGTGGCAGCACCACACAAACGTGAGCTTGGCCCTGCCCTTTACATTGGCTGGGCAGCTTCAGCCTTGCTCCTTATTGGGGGATCTCTACTCTATGCTGGGTCAAGTCCACCTGGCATCCCCGGCTCTCCCACCTTCAGCAGTGGAGAAAGTAGTCCCCGCAGAGCACCTGCTTCACAAGTCAAAGGCTATGTCTAAGTTCCCCAAACATCTGAATGCTCCCAAGTATACTGAATCCACCCCAAAAAATGACAAACCTGTGTTTTCTCTTCTCAATTTTGCTCCTTGTAATTATTTTATATTTAATGTTATTCAATTTTGCTTTTTTCTTTGAAAAGCTGCAGGAGGTTATTTTGGAAAAATTGAACTCATTTTATTATTTCATACCTGATGTCATCAAATAACGTTTTCCCCTGTCTGTCAGTGTAAAATAAAATAAAACTTTTGGTTCTCAAAACCTCTACAAATGGAATCTGTGTGTCCACATTTTTACAATTACAGATATAAGAGTACACAAAGAAAAAAATCTCAAGAATAATTTATTTTTGAGGTAGAATAGACATTTTTGTTTTGTTTTGTTTTGTTTTTTTTGGGGGGGGTCTTTGTTTGGGTCAGTTGTGTTAATGCTACTCTGCGTTTTGCTGAGAAGGACAAAAGAACAATGGGGATGTGTGTAGATATGTTTGTGAAGCCATCTTGTTCAGATGTGTGTGTATACGGTTCTCCATCGCCTATCTTCCATATTGTTTACCCAGTTTCAGCTACTCTGTGCTGGAGACAAGGGAAAATTCTACTTAATCTTTCATTTAACATGTTCGGTAAATCTGACTCTTTTTGCATAGACACCTCCTCCTCAAGTATATATGATATATGTTATTAAAAACATCAACTCTGTACAATTTGTGTGCATACCTATCAGCCAGTTTCAGTGTGTGTGCACATGTAATGTGGGTTACAGGCCAAAGAGGAAAAAATGCTTGCTCCAAAGCATCGCTGAGTTTTTGGTAAAAAAAAAAACATATTGATAAAGTTGTTAGTTATTGTGAATAAAATAAACAATAACTGTAAAGCACTTTGTGTTACACTTCATGTATGAAAAGTGCTATATAAACAAAGTTTTGATTGATTGAAATCAATTGTGTTTAACATATGCTCTGCCATTGCTTTTTGTCTGCTGTAAAGAGTAAATTTAACCACAGACCTGTACAAGGGCATATATTGCCCAAGTTATTTTTTTCTGTCTGTTTGTAACAGAAGAAGACAGAGCAACACAATGCCACTTTATAGAAAACTACAGCACCACAATAACAATGGGTACCAGTGTTCCAAGTGCCAGGTAGTGACTCATTCATGACCTAAGTAGGCCTTTATCACTGTTGGTAGAGTAATGCTGTGAATATAATAAGACAAGCTGTGCTATTTTACTGTACAGTTGTAATGGGATGTGAGACAAGTGCAGCACTTACTGTGTAAATAATCAGGGTAGTTTCTTAAAATGGCTTCATGTTACAGTGCCAACACAAAGCTAGCACCAATTAATCAAGAAATTTTAAGGAAATTTAACCATATCTAAATTCACTTGGAGTCTTTTTAAAAAGGATAAAGGGGGGAAAAACATGGATTCATTTTCGGCAAAAAAAAAACAAAAAAACACCCCACCAAATATTCACTGGTACCTATACATACCATTGTTGGATTTCTGACTGTTGGACAGAACAAATTTCAACGTGTCAACACAATGATGATATAATAACAGAATAGAATAGGTAGGTAAATGGAAAAGTAACAGAAGAGGGAGGCAGTAACGCAACACGATTGATGCAAACTGCCATACGTCACGACAGAAGAAGAAGAAGTGATGATCATTGCACATACTGGTCGTTAGAGGGAGACCATCCCTCCGTGGCTGATCCCGAACCGGAAGCAGGAAGTAGTAAGAAGTGCACAGCTGGGCTCCGTGGCTAACACAGAAGCTAACAGGCTAACATCAGCGGTGGGAAATACCAGGACCCGTTAACCAAACGACACCGTCAGACAGCGACTTTGACACCTTGAATCTAACATGGGGAAAGGAGGAGGCACGTTTGAGAGGCTGCTAGGTGAGTTACCGTCCGTTTGTCAAGTAGACGGTTTATTAGCCAACTGTGAGGCAAAGTGCGATGTTTTCCAGCGCATTGTTTTGACAAGACGCCTGGGCTGTGGCAGGCAGGCCAGCTAATTTTAGCCTGCTAACAGGTTGGCTGCTATTGTGTGGAGGCCCCATTTGGTTTACACCGAATTTAGCAGTCCGGCTGAGTGGCTAAGTCACTTTTATTCGCCCTTGATTTAATTGATTTAACTCGGAATCTCATCAAACAAGCTTCTTTTGTGTCATCTCGGAGCTGGTAGTTCTGGTAAAGACAGCCGGTTGACTCCCAGAAGATGAAGTCACATCAGCCACAAAAAATTCTAGGCGTTAGTAATTCATAGGAAATGTAATCATTTTACTGTGTAACTCCTACGACGGCTCAGCTGTCCAGATCAGACACAAAGCCAAGCATGACATCATCATTTATGACCTGCAGCCACAGATATATAAAGCCCACAACAGGTTGACTAGCTAGCTGCTAATTTCTCCCCAATAGAGATAAACATTCCCCAGAATCATAAGTCTTACCATTGAAATACACCTACGTTAGCTGTCTGTAAATAGTTTGTTCCCCTGTCCAAAGATAAAAAAAAAATCCCAGTCATATCATGCAGCTGCATTCAGGTGGATTCGTGACGGATTATTCAAAATGGACGGTTGGAGACATCAGATTATTAAAAAAAGAGAAATTATAAATCAAACAATTGCCAGGTTAAGTTGATTGAGGGCCTCTTTGGTAAAATGAGCTGCTGGTGCCCCTCAGATACCTGGTTGATGATAAACCACAAGCTCACTTAATTAACATCTTGAAACTAGTTTGGCATTGACACACAAGATCTGTTACAAAGCATAACTTAATTTTAACATGAAAAGTAACACCATGCTGTAGCTGTGCTTATTTCCATGTCCCCAAAGATACACTTCATCAATTCACCACAAACTTAGCTTTTAAGGTTGAGGCATTTGCATCAAAATGAAATGTTTCAACATTTGGGATAGAATCAGTAATTAGAGTAGAAAAGATTTTTGGAAAAACTGTGTGTACAATCGCCAAACAGATTTCAAATAATATTTAACTAAAAGAACTTAAATAACTTCAAAATGTTAAGTGATAGGGCAAAAAAATATCAGGACATATTGGCAGTAAATTTTAATGAAGCAAAAAGGGAAATCAAAGATGTTATCTTGTTTTACATCACAGTATCACATACAACATTGACAGATCTAACTTGTGCAAATTTATAGATGTGATATTAATTAATTAATCAATTAATTAATTAACCAATCAATCAATCAATCAATCAATATTGAATCTTCAACCATTTGTACTAATTACAGATAAAGCTACCAGTCAGCTGCTGCTCGAAACTGATTGGGAATCCATTCTGCAGATCTGTGATCTGATTCGACAAGGAGACACACAGTGAGTTGTTCTATCAAAATCTTTCAAATATATTCAACTAGTTCAGACTATTGGGTTTAGAGTTTGTGAGTGTGCTTTTCAACCTAATTTGTTCGGTGGGCTTTCTCTTGAAATAGTCCTTCTTTGTAAATGTCCTCACAGAGCTAAATATGCTATTGGAGCCATTAAGAAGAAACTGAATGACAAAAACCCACATGTTGCCCTGTACGCACTGGAGGTACGACCCGATAGTTGAAAATACTGTTGCTAAAAAATCACCTTGAAACTTGGTGTTATGTTGTATGTGTTGGATGTGTGTTTAATACATTAATTCTGTTAATGCAATGTGGCCTCCCCTTTCAGGTCCTTGAGTCAGTTGTTAAGAACTGTGGCCAGACAGTCCATGATGAGGTGGCAAGTAAGCAGACGATGGAGGAACTGAAGGATCTGCTCAAGGTCATTGATTTTATTCCTGTCTTTGGCTTGATACACCTGCTTTTTATTTAACATATACAGCTCTCATTATCTTCTTTCAAGTTTCAACAATTCAGTTCTTTCAAAGTACAAACCTTGATGTTAGAAACGGTCTATACTATGAGTTCACTGAGGTGTTATTTCTTTATCATTAATTAATCCAAAAATATTTTTAAAAAATTCAGTTACTGTGTACTAATGCAGTTCCGGGTGATGTCCTCAGATGTCTTTTGTTTTACCCAAAAGTATTTGTGTGCAACAAAAAAAAACAACTTCTGCTCTCATCAAGTTAATGTCTCTGCAACTATGTGTTCATCCACTACCCCTTTCCATTAAAGTAACAAATCGAGGAAAGTTTTTGACATACTGTTTTCAAACTCTTCAGCACAAACAGAGTGATTGTCTAAACAAAAACCCCCTTTTTAACTGGGTAACTAATCACTGCTGTAAGGCTGCATTGCAGCATAAGCTAGCAATATTTGATTGGGTTTTAGCTGTGTCAGGTGACAAAGGCTCTGGCAGTTCATGCTGGTTGTCTCTTCCTCATGATGTCACTGCCTTGTGACAAGAGTGTAATTCAGATCAAAGCAGGGGGACTTCCCACCTGACTTCTTGTCAACAACCACTGTGTTGTTTGATTCATTTATCTCAGTCATATCAATACTGAGTTACAACAGAGACCATCAGGATTTAAAGGTGTAAAGACACACTTGCTTTAATCTGTGTGGTTCTTTTACCACCAGAAACAGACGGAACCAAATGTCAGAAACAAGATCCTGTACCTGATCCAGGCCTGGGCTCACGCCTTCCGAAATGAACCCAAATACAAGGTTGTTCAAGACACCTACCAAATAATGAAAGTGGAAGGTAAGACGACCCAGGCACATCTACTTTATTTGATATTCAAATCTGAAAAGACACCTTTTAAATGTGATGAGAGACCAACAGGACTGTATTTCTTTTCTTAACAGGTCATGTGTTCCCCGAGTTTAAGGAGAGTGATGCGATGTTTGCAGCGGAAAGAGTGAGCTATTTAGTTTTGTCTTGTTTCTCAGGTTTAGTTGGGTATATAGAGGCAGAATGTATAAATAACCTGATAGATGGGTAAAGTCACACTATATAATCAAATGCCTGTCATGCCACTGAGCTATTAAGAAGACAGAATATACCATGTCTACACTGAGCTCTGGAGATTGTAATCATATCTGGATCATGTTTGATGTGTGTCATCTAGGCCCCTGACTGGGTTGATGCTGAGGAGTGCCACCGGTGCAGAGTCCAATTTGGAGTTATGACGAGAAAGGTAGGCTGGGCTTTCTTATGAATAGGGCACTTCATGATTTGTTTTCCTCCATTCAGTTACAGCGCGGTGTGTGTGCGCCTGGGTCGCATATGCAGAGGTTGACCTGGATTTGTGTTCTGTGTTTTTATAGCACCACTGCCGAGCCTGTGGCCAGATTTTCTGTGGCAAATGTTCGTCTAAGTACTCCACCATTCCAAAGTTTGGAATTGAGAAGGAAGTGCGTGTTTGTGAACCCTGCTTTGAGCTGCTTAACAAGTGAGTCCAGTGGCCCTGGATAGTGCTACTATATCTGTCTCCAGCAAAATACAATGATACTGATTATTAGTAACTGTACTTTTTGTGGAGCCTATGAAATAAGCAGGTTATTGTTCTCTCTGCTTTATCACGTTTAAGGGTATAATATTTAATGCACCGCATTGTGTAATTCTATGGCTCTCTATCTAAATACATTTTATTTATGATTTGAACCCTCACTTTTCTTCATATGTTAAACAATAGGATTCCTTGAGCTGTGTGTGTGTGTGTGTGTGTGTGTGTGTGTGTGTATATGTATATATATATATATATATATATATATATAGATTTCAGCTTGCCTCTACTCTGAATAGTCTGCCTACATATGGTAGATAAAAGGTTAAAAAAATTAAATAGTAGAGTTATGTAAAACTTTTGAATTAACACACAGTCCTTATGTGGATCAAAATCAGATTCATATCTGTCCCATCACTACAAGAGTATAAGTTTGGGATGTTGACAGAGGTGCTCGCTTCCTGTTTGCTCTCTTGTATTGTTCTGTTTTTGGCGAGTGCTTGGTGTTTCAGACAGATTGCTCTCCTCTGATTTACAAGGTTGTTTGTCCTCCCTGATCCCTTTTCCTCACCAGCCACCCCTCCCTCTCTCCTCCACTTAGGAAAGCTGAAGGGAAGGCACCATCTTCGGGCTCTGCCGAGCTGCCACCTGAATACCTGACCAGCCCTCTCTCCCAACAGTCACAGGTAATTGTTTAGATACTAGGAAATATTAGATGGCTCAGTTGGCATCTGTTTTATGGACACTAATCAATGTATCTAAAGGATTTTCATTCTGCTCTGTTTTAGGGGTGTGTTTTCCTTTTGTATTTTCCTCTCCTGCGTCTATGGGCTTAAATATTGAACGTTGTTTTCACTCTGGCTTTCGTGTTTCTCATCAGATGCCGCCCAAGAGAGATGAGGCAGCACTTCAGGAGGAGGAGGAGCTGCAGCTGGCCATTGCCCTTTCCCAAAGTGAGGCTGAGGAGAAGGAGCGTATGGTGGGTAGCACAGCTGAAAGTTTAATTTTTTGTTTTTATAGTCTGTTTATAGAAAATAACTGACCCATTTCTCTATGTGTGCTTACAGAGGCAAAAGAATTCATATACAATGTATCCCAAAGCTGATCCAACCCCAGTGACTTCCTCAGCACCACCAGTCAGCACTCTCTACACCTCACCTGTGGTCAGACTTTGCTCAGGCAAAATTAATTATTTACACAACAAAAGAATTTTAATATTTCAAACATAGTTGAAAGTTATTTTACAGGTTGTTAAAATATCATTTTTATTGACCAGTATAAAACTATGCACTCTTTCTAGAACTCCTCTGCTCCATCAGCTGAAGATGTTGATCCTGAGGTACTTTTGATGTCCTTCTCCACTTTAGTACATGTTTTATTTTGGTTAATGGACACTCCACATACTTACTGACATATACTGACATGTCTGTTTTCCAATATTCTAGTTGGCCCGTTATCTGAACAGAACATATTGGGAGAAGAAACAGGAAGAAGCTCGAAAAAGTCCCACCCCTTCAGCCCCTGCCCCTGTGCCATTGGCTGAATCTCTTCCATCAATCAACCAACCTGTAGAAAGCCACGTTCCTGTTCAGCCAGTCAGCATAGTGGAGGTATGTTGAAATATTAATAAGTAGATGTAAGATGTAGTAGTTATAAGTTTAGCTGACACAAATGACCTTCTGCTCTTTGCTTCCCTGTCATCTCTGCCCTTAGCAACAGTACCAGAATGGGGAGTCAGAGGAGAACCATGAGCAGTTTCTGAAGGCTCTCCAGAATGCTGTCACTACCTTCCTTAACCGCATGAAGAGCAACCACATGCGTGGGCGCAGCATCACCAATGACAGTGCTGTGCTCTCCCTCTTCCAATCCATCAACAACATGCATCCACAGCTGCTTGACATCCTAAACCAGCTAGATGAGAAACGATGTGAGTTTTAGTGGTTCACAAGCATGCATACACCTGTGTGCCTCTCCTGTGTCTAATATGTACACTATTACAATGCCTATTGTTCTTGGCAGTGTACTATGAGGGGCTGCAGGACAAGTTGGCTCAGGTGCGTGATGCTCGGGCAGCTCTAAATGCCCTTCGTGACGAGCACAGAGAGAAACTGCGCCGAGCTGCAGAGGAAGCAGAGAGGCAGAGGCAAATCCAGCTTGCACAAAAACTGGAGATCATGAGACAGAAGAAACAGGTGATGGAATAAGTCCTTCCAGATGGATAAATTATTCATTACTCTGCTCACACGTGTTTGTTTTCGAACCTCAGGAGTACCTGGAGATGCAAAGGCAGCTGGCCATTCAGCGCCTCCAGGAGCAGGAGAAGGAGAGGCAGATGCGCCTGGAGCAGCAGAAACACACAATTCAGATGAGAGCCCAGATGCCTGCTTTCTCTTTGCCCTATGCTCAGGTACACACTCACTTCTACTGCAGTGGTTTTGCTGATTTCACTAGTTGCAGTTCAAACTCGATGGTATATACTTGGTCCACAGTATTAAACTTTATAAATTTTGTTATTCCATTTACCAGGTATTGTAATTAAACTAAAATGGGGATTTAAACACCACCACTTCTTAAGTCTTTCAGAGTAAATGCATGATAATGTGTTTGCTGCTGCACAGATGCAGTCTTTGCCCCCTAACGTGGCAGGAGGAGTGGTCTACCAGTCTGGTGCTCCACCCAGCTACCCAGGCACCTTCAGCCCTGCTGGTTCTGTTGAGGGCTCCCCTATGCATAACATCTACATGAACCAGCCTGGACAAACTGCACCAGCACAGTACCAGGCCATGCCTAGTGGTGCCACAGGTGAAGGATGCAACAAGACAATAGACTTCTTTCAAAATACTTCAATAGCTTCAGAAATTGAAAATCTATTTCATGTGATATTTAAATATGATTGTTTGTTCTCCCTCCAGATCCCAGTATGGTTAATGCGTATATGTACCAGGCAGCAGGCACCAATGGGCAGCCTGCTCCTCCTCCTCCCAGTCAGGCTCCACCCACTACTAGTCCACCCTACTCCAACTATCAGCCCACACCCACACAGGGCTACCAGGTCAGTTTGACACCCATATTCAGTTTCTGATCGCTAAACACAGCACTGTTTGAATATTTAATCAACTATTCCACTTTTTGTCCTCCTTTTGTGCAGAATGTGGTCTCTCAGGCTCAGAGTATACCTCCCATGTCCCAAGCTGCGCCCACTAATGGTATGGGTTACATGGGCTACCAGCCATACAGCATGCAGAACATGATTTCAGCCTTGCCGGGACAGGACCCCAATATGCCCCCCCAACAGTCATACATGCCAGGCCAGCAGCCCATGTATCAGCAGGTCAGTGGTTTATCACATCCCTCCTGTGCACTGTAGAAAATTGGCTAAGCTGAAACAAAAGCCTCTGTGTTAATCATTGATTGCTATTAACACTTAACTGCATCCAATTTATTTTATTCTTCACTTATCTCCCCATTCTTGCATTCTCATTCCTTAAATGTAGGTGGCTCCCCCTGGTGGCCCACAGTCGCAGCAGCAGCAGCAGCAGCAGCAGCAGCAGGCACCACAGCAGATTCCTCAGGCTGTGCCAGGCAGTGCGGAGGCACAGCTCATCTCCTTTGACTGAAAGCCCACATGCTGCAGGGTCTAACACACTACGCTTTCTCTCAATCTTTGGTCTCTCCGCTCTAAATCTGGACTCTGTGGATGCCCTCTGGAAATACAAACACACACACAAACACATGCACACGCACACCACACACGCACACAAACACACACACACACGCACACCTTCACTTCCACCACCACCACCTACCTTCCACCTAGCTGTGTTGTTGTGGCAACGTGAAATATTGTGATAATGTTGCAAAACTGTTGCTCTCCTTGCCTCACCCCCACTGAAGTATGGCAAAGTGAGGTGAAGCTGCAAGAGAGGGCACAATAACCCATACTCCCCCTCTATCAAGCTGATATGTATGTAGTATTTCCTTACTAAATTAATAACTGAAGCTCAGAAATAGTCAGTGGTATTAAAGTTAAAAATGAATAGGAAACTATGATAATAATTGATCCTTTGCCTCATATTTTTCTAAAGCAAAATTTGCATAGTGAATTTTTATTATTTTCTGGAATGGAAGTTGTTAACTGCAACCTAACCTAACAGTTTGGGGAGTGATTGAGGGACATCTGTATTTGCTGTTGTGAGAGTTTATGGATGTGTGGATTTAAAAAAGAAAAATGCTGTCTTGGGAGAGAAAGCAGGGTAACAGGCCTGAAATAAATGGCACTAACTCATATCTGTCAGGTTCACAGCTTGACATTCCAATTGTATTTTTTTTTTGTTTGTTTGTTTGTTTGTTTCGTCTGTTCTCATTCACACAAATGCTTTTTGGTTCTTTGTTTTGTTTTGGGTTTTTTTTTTTTTGGCATTTATTTGTTGTGTACTGCTTGGACTCTGAATGTCTTAATGTAGTTTCTGAGGTGTTGGAACATGTGGCAGGGATTATATACTGAGGGACGAGCCTTCTTAAATAATCTTTGTTGTTTCATCCTCCCTAAATATACTGTCATAGATTAAGTTGATGAAATGACAGAACTGGAGACCATAAAATACCCAGTAGCTCTATAAGCATCCTGCGTCTCTTTCCTTTTCTTTTTTTTTTTTTTTTTTTTAATTAAAATTACTTAGTGAATCAACATAAAAGAAAAATAATCACCACATTCTGTGTGCATTCAGTTCTATGAGTATCAGTTGAGGATATCTACATAAGTACAGTTGGGAAATCTTTTCTTAAACGTGCTTGGTTCTATAGAACTGTGGAAGTGCTTGCAGGGTAAATATGATGTCCCGCATGTATGTATCAAACACCAAATCAGTGATTTCTGTAAACTTTCAGTTGCCATGTGTGAACTTCTTTACTCCATCATACTGATCTGACTTAAAAGTAATTTTAAAATTATATTTAATAAATCTCTGGTTCATATTGTCCTCATGCCTTATCTTTTTTTTTTTATCCTTGACAATTTTATAGACTCTGAAAAGAAACTTGTACATGGTACAACAACCTTTATTCTCCTAAACACAATATTCAATATAAACTGAGTGTGAATAGGACATTTTTTTATCTAACATTGTGCAGTTTGGCTTTTTCAAAATTTTCTGAAGATGAGGCATTTGTAGTATTCTTCCATCTCAACCTGGGAATGAAACATTAAATGTGTAAAGTTATGTATGCTGTATAGTTTCCCTAAACTACAGTATGTGACTCACAATCCTCTCCATACGCATCCCATTCCCATAGGCCAGCTGTCTTAGTACATCAATGTCTGGGAGACCCCAGTCTGGATTTCTGTGAAACAGAATTAAGCAAGTCAGAATATTTACATCACATGTTGTAGTACATAATATAATAGTGCATATTATTATGGCAAAATAGATATCCACCTACATTTTTCGAAGCTCAGCATCCAGAAGTTCATTGCAACTTGGTGTAATGGTCCCATTAATAGCATACGACTGAAATGTAATTAAGATTTAAAAATCTTAACAGGCTGTGAGTTGATACATTTCTTACTTTTTCACAATGGCATGATGCTATTTTGAAGGCCTAATATATACAAAACTACTGCCTACATACCCCATATGTTATCAAAAGGCCATTCTGTCTGAGCATCTGACCTGCTCCACTGAAAACACCCTTAGGGAAATTAGCAACATAAATCAAAAACAGGGAAAGAAGCTTGGATCAGCTTATTTTTGCTTAATAACTAAACCAGTGCAGCTCATCATTATTTTTCTCAGCCTGTTAGCACAACAGTTGGTTTTAGATGACCTGCTTATGGACCTACCTGTGCTGTATTGAATGAGCTGTATTGCAGTAAGTTAATGGCAATAACAACATCGCAGGAGTTGCAAGGAATTCCTGCCCATTTCTCCCATGGTTCACTGGCATCCAGGTGGACAGGTTGGAGCACTGTCTTTGCATGGGTTGCAGAAATGTATGCCTTGATACTGAAAACAAGTCATGAATTTATCTTACGTTTTTAAATATTCCCATAAATTACTTTCACATCCATATATTGCTGTTTGAACGTTTACCCATTAAGCTTGCTGTACCACAATTGACAGGGTCTCAATTGTAGCTAACAGGTTGGTAAATGTGTCATGTATGGTGAACATAACTACTGGAAATGTTTCTCTGCAAAATGCAAACCTTTCACGAGACTCCTCTTTGATGTCTGATGGCTGCCAGGTGACATAGGGCAGCTTCTGAGCAAAGCGTATTATATGCTGCCCGGTTCCAGAGCCCAGCTCTAAGGCAAACAGCTGCCTATGGGACTGGTCCTCTAAGACATCCTCAAGCACTGAGCACAGATCCTCCCAGTTTCTCTCTGCCTGAGGAGAAAGCAGCATGGTCTGAAAGAAAGAAGCAGAAGGACATGTCACTCTGTTATCTTGTGCTGCCAGCATGTGAATTGTTTTTTTGGTTTTTTTTGGCCTCTCTGAGTAACCATCCTACCTTCACTTGTGCTGCTTGGGAGAAATTAACCGGAAAATAGCATATTGGTAGAGTCTGGATGTGGTGGATGACTGTAACAGCAGATGGTTGCAGAGATTACCTGGTTAAGAGGATTCCGCCTGTGCTCCTCCCCACCATCCAGCACTGGTAAAAGTCCAGGTAGGACACAGCAAAAAGGACACGCAGAGATCAATTCAACTCACATCGCAAGGCTTTTTCTGAATATTTATGTATGAACTACTAAAATGAAAATAAGTAAATACTATACCTGCAACAAGCATAATTGATTTATTCCACCAATAGTGTTTCCCTCTCTTGATTTACACAAGAAAATAAAAGTTGATCCATTCAAATTCAAAGTTTTTCCTAAGTGAAATGCAATAGGAGGAAAGTTGGTTGATTGAGTGAATCGAAATCAAAGTTTATTAATAAAATTGACATATGAATCATTTTTAAGGTGGAATTTAATCTATAAATCTACAAAGCTATACATAAAACCATAAATAACTGTGTTTTTATTACATTATTGAGAAAGGACACACACACATATTCAAGTAAAATAGAAATAAAAAAATAAACATATTGTTATTGAAAGAAATGACTCCACTGATGATGCATTAACACTGTGCAGATGCTAAACGTGTGTAATATATAATGAATTCGCTTTATGTAGTTGTTTTGGTTGTCCCTCACAGGTCCCCGTCCCTTCTCTAACTGTACGCGGGGCATTGTGGGTAGGTCAGGCGCCATGTGCTTTTGAGGCAGCGGGGCTGGAAGGAGACCAGGCAGCGAGAAACTTGGCTTGTTCTCAGAGGGGCACCGGAACAAAAGGCTCCAGTTCTCGTCGGACATGTACTGCACCAGACGCTGCCTCCGGACCGCGCTGCGGGCCGCGGCCTCCACACACCGGTACGTCCCGGTCCCCGAGCGGGCGGCGGGCACTCAACACCGGGGGGGGGGGGGGGCAGCGCTAACGGTGCAGCAGCGTCCGACTGGCTGCTTCTTCAAGGGCAGACGGCCGCCGACTGCTGCCGGTGCTTCGGGTTGTGAAACAGACGGTTGTCCGTGCAGTTTGTGTTAATTACGAGGGTGTCTTCTTTTTCCACGAACTTATATCTATTTGGCGTTTGACGGTTGTGGGTCCAGCGTGTTAGCTAACATTAGCTCGGTAACTGCACCCGGTGTCTGACGCTCCCTCACCGGCTTAAACTCATAACACAGTGACCCAGTGAGTGGTGCTCTGCGGGATATTTTGTCCTGCCTGTTTGTCTTTGAATGAAAATCAGAAGTGTCATTAGCTGTTTATTACTCTCCCATTTAAAAGCAACAGCTCTGCTGCTTCCAGCCAAGGTCACCGAGGAGTGACTGGAAATGCATGATGTTACTGGTTAAGTAACAAAATGCATGTAAGTGAGCTTTCAAAGAGTCAGGATGTTTATTAAAAAGGTGAAAGGATTTGTATTCCAGTTTGTCTGCTTCTCATACAGACCTGAATGCGTTATGATCCAGTCAGTTTAATTAATCAGTAGTTCATTTGAAGTTGAATTCATCCTTCAAATAAGTGTTGTGGTGTTTCTTGAGGCATGAGACATGAGTGACACCTCACACACAATTGGATAACAGAAAGTCTGCACCAAAAGTGACAACATCTTATCTAACTGTAAGTCTGAGGGAGACCCTCAGGGAGCTATGGATCAGAAAACAAAAACATGTTTATGTATTCTAATGTGCCAGATGTGATTTGCCGATTGCCGACATCATCATAGAGCTCGTGCTCGCAACAGATTTCGTCTTTGAGCTTATCTGTCTTCATTTTCCAACAGGCAACTGATTCAGCGGCAGATGCCAGCCCTGTGTGCCCTCAGACTTCTGAAGACCAGTCCAGCCTACTCAGATGCGATTGTCACACCTCCGTTAGATGGAGCACCCAAGCAGTATTCCCCCAAAATCCAGCAGCTTGTCAATGACATAGCAAGCCTCACTTTGATAGAGGTATCAGACCTGAACGAGCTCCTTAAGGTTTGTACAAAACTGAAATACTGACTTTAACCTAAGTAAGGAAGAGGATCTTGTTATCCACCTTTTTTCATATTGAGTCATCATTTCTCTGTTTTGGTTGTAGAAAACCTTGAATATTCAGGATGTTGGAATGATGCCGATGGGGGCAATGGCTGCCTCAGCTTTACCTGCAGTTCAAGTGAGGATTATTCCACAGAGAGTTGACAAAATGTCTATCTAGAAACCAAACCACCTGAAGCTAAAAAAAACAAAACAAAAAAAAACTCTGCTGCATCACTAATAGTGATGAGCAGATAATAGTTTAGTGCCAAGTGCATAAATGCTCAAATTTTCTTTCCCTGTGTAAAACTAGGCCACAGATGAGGAGGAGGCACCAGTCAAGAAAGAGAAGACTCACTTCACAGTAAAATTGACAGAATTAAAGGCAGCAGAAAAAGTCAAACTTATAAAGGAAGTGAAAAACTGCATCCAAGGCTTGAATCTGGTGCAGGTAAGTGTCATCTCTTTTGAAGGAACTCTGTAGAGGTTTTCTTATATTGCTAACAAGCATCCGTATATACACTCCTGCAACTGTCTCTGTCCTGTTCAGCTGATTGACTGTACATGCCAAATATACATGAACATGTATATGGTGATTTCAGAGTTTCAAATAATTGAAGAATCAGGTTTTATAAGGAGTAATGCAAAGCTTTAGAATGAATGTCTACACTGACACATGCTGTTGCATTTCATTAGTTTGTTTACAGTAAAAGATTAAATTAAGTTCAACAGAAATACGAATTAACTAATTCATTAATGTATTTTTTCCCTCTATCCTTCCTGAACCAGGCTAAGAAACTAGTGGAGTCTCTTCCCCAGGAAATTCGAGCTAATGTATCCAAAGAGGAGGCAGAGAAACTGAAAGCGGCTCTGGAGGCAGCAGGTGGCACCGTGGTTTTAGAGTAAATCCATGTACCCGTCCGGTCTCCACCATTTTGCTGCTCATGCACTTCATCTTTCATTCTATTATTTCTATTTTTTACGTGACAAAGAAGAGAGGACCCGGGGAGAAAAGGAAAGAAATGCCTTCTGACATGAATACTGTCTCTTAACAGCATCAGGTGGGGCGGTACAACTCAGACTGAACTTTCCAGGCACGCCGCCCTGCTGTTTGCTTGTTCATGTGTCTGTATGATGCTTGTGTAGCAAACAAGCTACATAAAAACTGGCCAGTGCGCCAAGTAAGTCAGTTGATATTTCTGTGTGTGTTTGTGTCAAACCTTTCACAAAAGGAAAGATTATCCTGTAGAGACATGGTCACCATTGCCTACATTGACAAACACCAGATACTGTATCTAGTTTAGGGAATGGCAGGGCTAAATCTTTACATTGTCTCCACATAGTTAATGTGATTAAAGTTTAAATCTCCATAATTCCCTTCTTTTGTGTTATATTGATCATTGGGTTGATTCATGCAAATTGTGAATTATGCAAGCTAAAAATGTGATAAGAATGAAACTGAAAAAATAAATATGTTGTGTTGTTTTTCAAGACACAATGCATTTGTGAGTGGTAGAGGAAGGAATGAATATTCCCATTTACAGTAGTCAGCCTCCATTTTTGCTGATATGGACCACTAGAGATCACAAGATCTTATATTAAGCTCAGACAGAATGAATGTGTCTGCTTTAAACACACTTTGTTCCTTTGTAAATCTTTAAGACAAGTGATAATGATGCCAATCTTGAATATATGAAATCTATCCCTATGTTTATCAGACATGTCATTTATAGGCAAAAAAAAAAGTACCACTCGCATTTAAAAGATGTCCTGTAAAGTCAAATGAAAATTTTAACTGAATCCTGCTGATCTCAAAACTTGATCATTATACCCAGTTCAGTTAATTACTTGATCACAGGAAAGTAGCACATCAAACTCTAGTGGTTTTACAACAATGTGTTGATCACACACATCTAATAGAGTGTAAGATGTATAGAAAGATTCAGCACATGGTGGAAATATGAAGTCACTTGACAAGTTAAAAGATCCACAAACTGAAGGCCTTTTTCCCCCAATTAGTCATAACAGCTGAGTCAGTTTGACTTGTGTTTCTCCTACTGTGAACTGTAGGAATGCCTTTTTGAAAAGGACCACTTTGAATGAACAGGCTGTGGGTGTGCGGAGGCCTTATTCTGACTTACTTGGACATGAACCTTTTTCAAACACACTTTATAGGACGTAAACTTTTCATGTTACTGTTGGTGGAAAAAAGGATTTATTTTAAAATCTGCATACCATTGACTTGAAGTTGTCACTGATTATAGACTACAACCATTAGTTGTACTTAAGGCTGCATTTGACCCCCACTTGATTTTGACCTGAAAAAGACAAAAACTGTGGATGATTGTCTAGATAAAGTCTTTATTGTATTATTTTTTGATAATTTTTAGTTAAAGCAACATGAACTGCTTGTTGGAGGCTCTGTGGCTGCCAATGTCAGAAACCTGAAAGCAGAGCATCACTTCTAACATCCTACACATTGCTGTTCTCTTTCTGAGGCTGCATTGCAGGTTTTGCCTGAATCACAATGTGCCTGAAAAAGTGTGGGATGATGGATGGATGGGAGTGAGGAGGAGATGACCTGTAGCTACAACTCCTTATGGTAAACTGAGGTAAAGTAGAACACACTACAGTTCAACTCCCCTGGGAAACTATGGCAGGTGAAAACAGAAGTTTGAGACCATTTCTGAATGAAATGCTGGAAACCACACTGAGGAACGTTTTACATGTTTTACAAGGAGTGTCATTTACCGAGAACTGAATTTATGGATAAAATACAAGCATTAAAGCAAACGTGCACATTTAGACAAAGAAACTTTAAGATTGCACTGGAAAATTACACAAAAATACAAATGGAAACAGTTTTAAAAATGAAATACATCAGAGAGAACAAATCCTTACCTGGATTGTATTTGTTGCCTGAGGAAGAGAACAGTACCATCATGGACACCAGGGGGCGTGAAGGCATCAGTTGTTGAGCGCTGATTATTCACACCATTCATTAGTCCTCATTGAAAAAGGCCATTTCTTACATCTGTGTCACTTTGTGCAAAAAAAAAGCTGGTCAGCGTTAGGAGAAAAATAAAGAGGCTGATGAAGACTTTCTGCTGCAAATCATCGCAGGAGGACGCTCAGCACACACCAGAGTGTAAAAACTTCTTGAATTGCAACATTTTCAACAGAAAAGACTGAAAATTGGCAGTGGATTGAGAAGGTTGTCTGAAACAACACAGGAAGACCCATTCTATCAAAACTGATCATATATTGACCTGTTGACCTTGTGTCTGAATGTTATTAAGTCTCAATCCTCTCTCTCTCTCTCTCACACAGACATAATAATACATATATATATATATATATATATCTGTGTGTGTGTGTCTTTTCTGTATATACATACATATGTTATTTTTTGGTTGTTTGACCTTTTCCACCTCTGGTCTATGTTAGCTGAATCCAGGGATCTTGGCATACCATGTTCACACAACTATAGCAGCCGTCAAACTGACTGACTATTTTTACTTTTGTCGCTTCCTCCCAGAACCAGCTGCACCCCTTAATTAGCACCCAAACACAAAGGGTCCCAGCCACACGCCCCTCCAGTGTGTACAGCTTACATTTGGCTATAGTGCATTTAAGAAGAATGGTGGCCCTCATTTACCAGCAACACCGAGGTCAACCGTCGAGGAGAGCAGCCTTGGACAAAGTTGAACTTTGGTAAAACTTTTCTTGCTGACTTTGTTTCACCAACCAAGTTAATTTCTATTCAGTATTTTTTTGATAAGTCTCCTCAGGCACAGTTGCCTGTTTAACACCTCCACTGTATTTAATTATGGTGAAGTAAAGCTAATTGATTTCCAATTTAACCACCACTGCTGTACAAATTTTCATTTCAGGAAAATAGGAAAATTATCCCCCTTGGGCCACATTGACCTGTCTGGGGGCTGTTCATATGCCTCCAGATTAAACTGTGAACGAAATTAATGAAGTTATTTCCTATGGTGTTTCCTTTCTTTTTCTGATGACAATAGCTTACAGAATAGCTTGCTAATTTATAACAACAATCACATTTCAATAGATTGACTCGCCAGTTTGGTCCCTAAATTACTCTCATTGTGACCGTCAATAGGCTTGTTCTGTTTGGAAGTTACAAGTTCATAAGATTTTCAGCACAGGTCTACTGGTTCAGTTTTGTTTTCCCTAACTGACATTAGCCAGCTACTGAATTGATATCCTTAAAATCAACTGCATGTTTGTGTGGTGGTCTTTAAAATAGGCCGCTGAGTTGCGAGCTATAATTTTAGATCGTTATTGGAGACACTTTGTTTTGGAGCAGATTGTCACCTGCCTGAGACAGGACCGACCTCTGTCACGTTACACATGCAGGTGCAGTAGCTGTTGCTCTCACTGGCAGTTGCTATTTTCGCGTGGCCATTTTCTGGTGGACTTACTCACACAGCAGGAGGTGAGGACAGTGTTAAAAACTATTAACGCTATGAGAAGTTTATCTGATTCTCTGCAGTGCATCCCTCAGCAGCTGGAAAACTACGTACACACTCACACTCACTCACTCACTTCATATTTTCATGTTGGGAGGGGATATTAGAAAACAGATCCCTGTCCTAATTCACCATTCATGACACTGTCAGGGACAAAGGAAGCAGAACTAACATGGGATCAGTCCCTGCTGGCTGCCTTTGGAGGAGCATTAGCCATCTTTGTCTCCATGTTTTTATTTGTTTCTTAATGTTTCTTCTCCAGCACAGTATTAACCTGGTAAGTTTGGCAGATAAATTCAGTTCAATAAAAGCTCTTTGATGATATGTGACCCTAATATACTTCATATTATTAATATAGAATCAGTGGGTTTCCATTGTATAACCCCTTGTGTGTGTGTCTGTCCGCCTCAAAAAATAAATCACAACCAGCACTTTAATTGCTATTTCTGGGGTATTGCTGTGCTTGGAGGGTTCTGTGGGAAGTTTAAATCTGTATTTAACTGATGAAAAGCAGCTTTTTATGACTGAAATTATAAATAAATCATCATAAATCTTCTGAAAAAGAGCTTCTCTTTTTAAAATTTTGTTGCAGGCCTTATTGCTTGGTACTAATACAAGCTAATACAAAGGGAAAGATTTGACTCAGCTAGCCAAAGAAGCAAGGCATATAAATTTTTATGCACACCGTTCAACTTTGTTAGGCCAATTTTCTGTGAATTGAAACGCAATACAATCACCACGAAGGTTACTCCTTGAGACAATAAATCTTTCATCTCCTGTCTGTGCAGAATCATGTCAAGACATTGGCAAGAGGTATGTAAAAATGGGAATACATCCTGTCATCCTTGAACCACGCTGTGAGCTCATGTGCTGAACAGACTGTTATGTGTGAAATTCAGAAATGAGTGTTTCACATTCAAGTTGAATGTGGTTTCTTACAAATGTTTCATCAGAAACTTTTAAGACCCACTTATAATTTAAATTTTATCGATTTATTCCCAGATGAGAGAGTGAGAAGGTTGGGAAGCTACCATCAATTGCCATACTGTAGTGTTAGCAGGGAAACTTTATGCCTTTCTTTTGAAAAGGTGTTTTTTTTTTCTGTTCAGTGAGCAGGCTGCTGTTACTTCAGTTCAAGAGCACAAACCTTTTATCACATTGTCGATGTTTTAACCTCACATATTCCCTTTACTCCGAAGACAAGTGTTCTCTGTTGCTACAACAGTTTTTCTGTTACACAAGTGAAGACTTACTGTGTGGCTGTTGTATCACAAAATGCTGATGTGTTGTCAGTGTGCATTTTGTCCTTGCAACGTTCCTTTTGGTCAGACATGTTGGTTCTGACTACTGGCAAAATGAATGATGACATCCAAAATTACTTCCTGGTTTAGTGCATTTGCATAAGTGACTCACCTCAGCTCAGCCGAATTTTGCTGGGAGGTAGACATTGGGAGTAACTTGGGGAATCTCCACTGCCATGTATCCTTGATTCATGGCCTGTGGGTGTTTGTTTCCTTGCTACAGTGTGTGTTCGCTGTGTAACAGAATGGGCAAAGAATGCGAAGATGTGATACTTTACCCAGCTTCTTATAGTCAGCATTGAGTGTTTGCTTACTGGATCTTTTATCCGTCCCTGCAGCTAAAAGTATGATCACACACACAGGCATCAGTGGTCCAGCCTGTTGGAAGGAACTTATTCTTGTTCTCCATGTTGGACAACTTCATTACTGATGCTCCTTTTACTGCAGACTACTAATAATGCATTTATGTATGTATGTGGCTTAAATTGTTTATATACGCCATTGCAGCATGGACTGTAACACAAAATAAAAATATAGTTGCATATATTTTATAATATAATAATATAAAATATTATTATTTCACATCTTGCCTCCATATACGCCAGCAAAAAGCAGGTTAATAAACTTGCATCAGGGGCTCTATGAAAATGTAAACTGCCTAAATTAAAAATGTCCAGTCTTAATACCTGGCCATTATTGCCCTCTGGAGGACAGTGTTACACTGAAAAACACAGTGACAACATTCACAAGAACTTATGTACACAAGTGTTTGTGTTGATGCAGAATTTGAATCTATTTTATGTTTTAGTGTCCATAGCTAAGATAAGATTGTTTATTTTTATGCTGTGGTCATCATTTTCACATATTGAGTCGTAAATCCAGTGACTCATGAGTCGAGATAACCTCAGTTTACAAGTACACTTATTTCACAAGAAAGACAGGACAGGTTTATTTAATGAAGCTATCTCCTCATATCTACTTTATTTTGTGATGCTCTGTTTTCTTTATGCCTCATGTCACTCTATTTCCTTTTTTCTTTTGCAGTAATACACAATCCATCATGGTCAGCTTTAGAAGACACCTGATATTTTTGGTTTACCTTCTGTCTGTATCAATGTCAGTCTTTGAGGGATGAGAGCTGCCCCCAGGGTCTGGATGCTCTGTGATGTAAGAAAGAAACCGATGGATCAACTTTCTGACTATAGTCCAACCTGTTCAAAGACAGTTATCCACCTGAGATTAATGTATGTGGGTAAGCATATATGTAAATCAGATGTTATATAAAGTCATAATTTTCACTATGACTTTGTTTGTTACGGTGCAGGACCCTAAAGTTGTCCATAGTTGATGGGCAAGTCACATAACCCTGTTAAACCTGGGCAAAAAGTCATCTAATGGCAGGGCTGTTATCATCAGTGGTCGCCATGGAGCTCACCGGGAGGACAGCATGATGACACAGGTAGTTAATGATAGATAATGCACCATATAAGAACCATATATCTGCATCCGCCTCCTTCTCTCTCAGTGCATTGGCTGGTAAAGAACAGAGGCAGGCTTATATCTGTCGTTTCTACTTTATCAGACCTCTTTTACTGCTAAAATGCAGACGATCCCCTGAGCTGGGAAACATCCATTGGGAATATGGTTAATATTGATAATAATGCACACAGGCAGACACACACAGGACTAAATGCACATGCTCTCTCTCTCATTTTTCTCTCTGTCTTTGTGGGAAAGAGGAGCAAGAGACCCCGAACTCTGGTTTGAAGTCAAGAACTGACAGCACGGATATCTTGTACCAGTCCTGACAATGGAGACAGCATTTCAGCAGTCAAAAAGCAATAATTCTTACGCCAGATGTTGTGGGTTTATAGCTTAGCAAAAGGAAAAAAAATATATAATTTTTGTTTGGATGCTGACTGTGTTTATGAGTAAAATGGCTTTGCAGCTCTTTTTTTATGTCAACTCCCTTGAAGTCATCTGAAATAGCGAGGGTCTTATCAAGTGGAGCCCATTTCCCTCTTACTGAGAAACATGGCCAGTGTGAATTCAAGACCAGAGGGAGGGCTGATAACTCCTTGATGAAAAACATGCAAGAGACATTCAATTTCATGGTGTGGAGATGGGGGCATTAACAAGGTCTCTGTTCCACCAGTATAATGGTTAACACTGATAACATATTTCCCTTTAATGGAAAGCTAGCTCCAAAATAACTTTTGACTATTGTATGTTACAGGATTAGTCCATTAAGCTGAGCTGACTCGTTATTGCTTTTATGATTTTACTGTTAGTTGTCTGGCTGGAGAGACAGCTAAAATATGGAATGTGTTCACTTTTTGCTTTGAATCTGGATTAGGGAAGGGCTGTAAACTAATCCACCTCCTTAAGCAACATTTTATATAAACCTTTAAATCAAAAGCGAGCAAACCTGCGCATTCATATATAAATGAACATTCTTCAACATTTCTTTTTCAGTTGGAGTGGTTTGAGCCTTTGAAAGAAAACACATGCCGAGGAACCAATGTTTACTTAATCAGCGACCCTGTCCTTGGCAGTCCCATCTCTCTGAACATTTGTTAAATTCTATATTCAGAGTAATTCTCAGCCACATTTCAAACCTTCTGGGTCACAGAATTTATTGGAAATATTAGTGAGCATGTGTTCAGCTCAATGTGAGTTTAATAAATCTGTATCCCACAGCATGGGCACACAGATGTTAGCAATTTAATGCAATAGATTTGAATGTAATTGAATTACGTTTTCACATTCTCCTGTGTGAGAGGAGCACGTGGGATGGGACAAACATCCCAGTGATTCCGTTGCCATAATTTATTTTTTTGATATTTGGTAGCATTCACCATCCCTCCTGTAATCTTCCTGAGTCTTCTAAAGTTTTCTTTCAGTGCCTTAGTTTTGTGTCTAAACTGTAATTGAGCTTGTACACCACAAAACTGAGTGCTCACGAATCCTTCAACCTGAACAGCGATTGTTCAGTTACATCTTAGGAACCAAAACAAGGCACTGCAAGTCAAGGGATTTCTATGCATTTGCAGTCGTTTTTAGGAAGGGCAATATTCCACAGAGTTTTGACTGTAGTTTTTCTATTTTCTCGTTTTTCTGCCTCAAAGTCCTTTCATCAAAGGACTTGCTTTAAAATACAATCATCCTTGAAAATGCAACTTCTGTCGAAATGCCTTTTAGCATGATGTCAACAAGATAGCACAACAAAAGGACAAATCTGTCTACATCTGTTGAAATCAAGGACCAAAAATGCCCCCCTTCCTTCACACCACCCCCCTTATTAAATAATCACATACGCAGGTGGTCCTTTGCCAGTTTACCCATACTCGGTTTTACTGGTTGTGCTTTATCAGGTGTTGCCATTCAACTTATCCAAATTGTTTTAAAAAGGCTTTGTAAGACCAATTGTTAGCAAAAGAGGAGCCAAATCCATGAAATTATATTTAAACAGAAAATTAACCCAATTTGCCGTTCTCAGGTTTCTCTCTTGACAATACCAATACACCCGTCTTCCTCTGCTGTTGAGGTATTTTTTTGCCTGTTTCTCACTGGGTGGCAACAGTGAGATCCTCTTGGTCTGGACCGACGACAGAGCCAAGGGAATGAGCGATGGTTTCCCGTTATGGAAAAGATTGTGGGATGGAGAATGGGAGCCAGGCGTTTCTCTCGAGGTTTGATTGTGGATCTAAGCCTACAAGCCTCTTCCCCTCTGCGCTCCGGACTCCAGCCCTTTGCAGCCAACCAGAGCAGTGATCTTCACTCAAACAAGAGCTAATGCCAAGGGGGAGGATGTCACAAAGATATTACATAAATATGACGGTGAATCTCATGATGGGCAGACTGGAGCATCAGCTGTTTTTTTCTATGCTGCCACACATCAGTGGTTTATTATATGAATATGGACACAGTGCAGTATGTATGCTTGAATACTATTCTTTAAAGCAGGAATAGCACCTACATCTCCATTGGTCTATATTTTCTTCTTTTGAATTCCAATTTCCCCTATTTCAAATTAGAGGTAACAAGCACTTTCAATGTAACAGCAAAATTATAGTACAGACTGAGTCAGTGGCCAGTTGGACAGAGAGCAAAACAAGGAGCTGCCTACTGCTACAGCTACAAATGATAATGATTAAGATGAAAAAAAGGCAGGACACAGCAAGTTTCACAGCACTGCAAAAAATCCCAATTTAACAAATACTGAAAGCGGTACACCCAGACTCATTAGTCTGGGAGGTACGAAAAATAGTTTAGTAAATGCATATACCACCCACTGTGGTCCAGTCATCTAGCTTCCTTAGAAAGGTCAGACATGACTCCTACAGTACATCCAAAATAACAACAGAAACAATGATGCACACATGTTGTGTCATATCCAACTTTTTAAGGTCCACTTGCCCTGGCAGAGCAATATTTTCTTTGCCTTAATTTAAATCCATGTGAGCATGAACAGCAGGAAGTGGACTTAGAAAACAAAAATAATGGCTAGACTGTGTGGGTTTGTGTTTGTCACAATACGTAATAGCAATCTCTGGACATACAGAAGCCATTAGAGGTCCAATGTAATCATAATGCTTATTAACCCAATACAGCCAGACACTGAGTCAGTATTACTGAACCCTGTTACCTTTGGATTTCCAAAAATAGAGGCATGACTACAGCCATTGGGAGAGAAAAAAGCTGGGTGGAGAATTAAATCTAATGTTCTAATTCACTTATTGTGCTCTAAATTTCACTTGAGGTTGCACAAGTTTGTGGAAAAACTGCAAGTTTATTCATGCAGATCTGGTCTGACACAGGTCACTGCTGGAGGTTTATCATGTACATTTTTCATCCTTTTTCCTTAGGTGATGTCGTCGTGTAAGGATTCACATTAAAGTGCCAACAAATCAGACAAACCTCTTCATTAAAATAAGTGATCTTTCAATTTCTTTTTCCACGCAGATGAAAAATAAGACTGTTGACCATAATTAAAGTGAACTGATTCTTTATGGTCTCATATATGACTGATAGTGGCAACCAGCATTTATTATGGAGATAGTTGTTGAAAGAAGATACACTGAAAAAAGTTATTTTGTGGTGTAGTAATATTTATTTGGTTAACTGTCACAATATTTACTTTCTAATTGTAAGTATCAGTGAGAACTGGAATTATTGAAGTAAAACCATATAAGTTATGTTATGTGTGGGAAGACTAAGTTTTACTATGTATCTTCACATAATATTCAAAAGTTTCTTAGTCATTGCACATGAACGTAGAAATACCAAGTGAGTTTTAGTAGTTGCGTGTTTTGAATCCGCGCATGCGCCTTGGGACGCGCATACAGGACTCACGCGCTTCATTGTCCGCCAAAACCCAAGAAGATGACGACGGCGGTCAGGTGTAATGGAGGCAGGAGCGGCTAAATCATCTTTAAGGTAAGTCATTCAGCGTTTTTCCGGCATAGAAGCGGAGAGGGGAGTCCGCTTCTTTCACTTCCTTCATGATGCTGCGGCTACAGAAACTTGAGCGTCTGGTTCAGCTATAAGCCGGAAAGCTAACGTTATGCTAGCAAGATTCAGAGTCAATGAATCTTTTTTAAATTAAAAAAAAAAAAAAAAAAAAAGTTAGCATCAAGCCCTGACTCACTGCAACAGTCTGCTGACAGCGAGATGGATTTAATCTTGTTAACTGTACGGCCAATATCAAATGTAGTTACGCTTAATACATTAGCATGATCTGTAAATGTATATCCCCCAAATTTTGCCGCGCGCGCCACAGACATACCCAAAGCCCCTTTCTGAGCCAGGAAAAACCCTGATGCTAATTATTATGAATAAACTGGTGTAAGCACGGTGGTGTAGTGGTTAGCGTTGTCGCCCCACACTAAGAAGGTTGCGGGCTATTAACTGGGTGTTTTAGCACAATATCTCATGTGACACAAGTATCAACATACATTTCAATATAGTTGTAAACCTTTCATCATCTAATCTCTACAAAAACGAGCTGTTTGTCTGTCATGTTGGGAAGTAAAGCACATCGCGGTGTAAAGGTGAGGCAGTATGTCTTATTGTGTGAATGATGCCTGTAAGTGAATTTCCCTCAGGATAAATAAAGTATATATCATATCTATCATATTTATAATATCGAAATAATATCCTATAATATTGCACCTGTATATGAACTGGGATGTAAATGAAAAATATGGAGGTTGCTGATATACCACTTTTCTGCCATTTGTCTTGTGCAGCACGGTGGCGTAGTGGTTAGTGTTGTTGCACAATAAGAAGGTTGTGGGTTCGATTCCCGGTGTGGTCAGCCGGGCATGTCTAGGTTAATTGGTGACTTGAGCAGTACGGTGACGTAGTGGTTAGAGTTGTTGCCTGGTTATGGGGTTAGGGCATGTCTAATTGGTGACGAGCGACGGAAGGAAAGGTGGACTAGAGACCGGATCCCCCTAGAGACTAGACCAGACCAGACTAGACGACCAGGCCAGACTAGAGACTGGACCCCAGTAGAGACCAGAACCCCCTGGAGACTAGGGACTAGACCAGAGCCTGGACCCCTCCAGAGACTAGACCAGATCAGACCAGACCTCCAGAGACGAGACTAGATGAGAGACCGGAACCCCCAGAGACTAGAGACTAGACCAGAGCCTGGACCCTTCCAGAGACTAGACCAGATCAGACCAGACTGGACCCCTCCAGAGACTAGAAACAGAGCACAGACCAGACCAGACTAGACCAGATCAGACCAGACTAGATAAGACCAGAGACTGGACTAGTGTGGAAGCATTAAAGTTTTCAGTTATAACTGAAGAAATTGTCTATATTTCATTACTTAAAACACTGTCTCTGGGTTAAATTTGCGTAAAATGCTAAAAACGTAATTCTCAAAAATTAAAAACTGAAAGAAAAAAAAAGATAATTGGCTTCCACATGCTTCCTAAGGACCATCACCTTATTTGGAGGCCTTTATTTCTAATTCCCTCATTTATATTTTGCTCATTGTTCTCTATTCTGATTCCGTTTGCACTGTTTAAATTTTGATTCTGCATTATTCTTGATACATATGACACAGCTCTCTCTCAATGACGTGAATCTAGACCAGCAATGCTCTAATGCTTTTTTGAGGAGAGGAACAGAATCACAGCAGCACAAATGCAGGATTTTCTTAATTTAAGATTTGGAAATAATTCCGATTCTGTATAAAAAAAATGTTCTTTGTGTTTTTGTCCTTAAGCCCAAAGCAAGAACTTTCTACAGTTCTACAGACACAGTGCCCTCTCAAGCAGAAACTACAGCAAGCTGTATCACAGGCAAAGCCTTCTTGCTATTCAGGTAAGAAAAATGTGTGTCGGTGCTTAGTAAGAGGTTTACCTTCATCAATGAACATACATACTATTCCAAATTTGTGTTGCGCCGCATAAAATGTAATGTATAGAAAAGTTGGAAGGATGATCTGATATTATATCTATTCTAGTGATATGAATATAGCTGTGAACAGATGTTTTGTCACTTAAGAAAAATAAAGGTGTTGTTAAATTAAACAGTTGCCTAATTTTTTAAAAGTCATTGTTTCAATAAACAAAAACATTAAGAACAAATTTAGGCAATTTAAACTGCAGAAAAATGATGTAAAATGTTGTAAAAATGTTACTTAAATATAGTCCATAAATAAAAGTTAGAAAAAGTATTTCCAAATGACCTTGAGAAGCCACTGGTTTTAGCTGAGATTTTTCAGTTGGATGCAGTCAGTCGAAGTAAAACTTACAAAGAAAGAGAGTAAAATTCAAAGACCATATTAATAATAATCAGTAGATTACTGGAGGTTTGCTAGTAAAAAAACTTATATCCGCAAGTAATGTTTACTTGATGATCGCCCTTGTAGAATTTACTTACAATTTCTAAGTGCAAAAACTTTCCTAGGTTTTCCCAAGTAAATAACACTCCAAATTTTTTTCAGTGTATGTAATGGGCCCCTGCGGCTACTTTTTTTAAGCTTTGCTACTTAACCATTTAAAAAATTAAATGTTTATATTGTGAACTATTTTAATGATCAATAGGGCTTGATCTCAGTAATCATTGTGTTGAGTGCTGATGTTGAAGTTGGTTCCAGTAGCTCGTCACATCAGACAATGCGGAGGCTTCAGCTCTGCTTGCTGTGTACTCTGGCAGAACGTCCCCCTTGTGGTGACAGTGTGTTTTCACCGCCTCGTTTTCAACACCTAATTATTTGAGCCCTTTCTGATATGTGTCCTCAAAGTAGTGCAGCAAATCAACACCAGGAAATGATGCCAGTATTTTGAGGCAGGAACTAAACTTCTCTGAATATGAAAATAATGATTGAAGGGGGATGGCAACTTGTCAAATATCATCATCTTTATATAATCTGCAGTGAATTCTGGGAAAGGTCTTCATCCAATTTCCAAATGAACCCTTTACTTTTAGAAAAAAGCAGTCAGTGCAATCCTGAAAACAAATCCCCACAGTCCAATGGAAGTAAACACACACAGATTGTTGGAGACTTGAGGTGGTTGGTAAAATCAGCAATGGTCACAAACAAATCATTTACAAACAGTAAAGAAACTGTAAAAGGTGAAAAACTGTACATTCATCTGCAACGCGCGATTCCCCTAATGTATCTGTTTTGGATTTCATTTTCTGGCAGTTCAGTTCATGTCAGGAAAACCAATGAATTAGTCAGCCTTTGGTCAGCGTTTCAGCTGCAACAGTTACAGTGACTGGCCATATAAATAAATAATGGGTAACCCATGAGAAACAATGGCTTGGCACTGATATCAATCACAAACCCAACAGTCTGCTGTGGAAAATATGTTCCTAAGAATGCGCCATTTGGAGTAAATGAGCAATGGAGTGGTTTAATATTTGTATGTGTTAGACTCAGTGCTACTTATTCAGCTCATTGACAACATAATTTCAAGCAAATATTCAATATAACATGCAACTTTACAAGATTAGAAAAGGATACGAATATACTCAAGTTGTTGATCTTTGTTCGTCTTTCTGTGAGTCCAAACATATAAGACATTTTCCGGAATATTAGATTTTTTTTCCACTTTATTTGCAGAAACATTATGCCAGTTTTAACGGAGCATGAAACCACAGACAAAACAAATTTCAGTAGATTTCAGGCAGAGACAATAAAGAGGCCATCAAATGTGAATGGTTTTTACATTCATGGTAATATGTCTCGGGCTCTCTAAATGGTCTAATGTGTCTTTGTGAGACAAGCAAGGAGTTAAATGAAAACACAGCAGTGTTCCCCTTCACTTAAACCTTATTTGGAGTAAACTGGCCTGACAATTCGTCCAAATAGATCTCTAAAATAAAGCCACATTTTCTTGCCTCTGTCTGCCTCTAACTCAGTTTTATGTTTTGCATGAATGTGCCTCAGGACAGTTCTCTATCCATTAACACATAAGAACAGTCAAATATTGTTTTGTGGCCACATTATAAAACAATTGCTTTCATTTCCTTTCCTTCCATGTTCTGCCCCTGTAGCCAAATTGACTTGATTGAAATAAACAGTAGATTCAACTTTAAATGCATATTTCAGATGATGGAAATAGCAACTGACATTATAGGCAAAACGTTTGTGTGAACGCAGGCTGGAGCAGTGTGTTGCTGAGGTCTTTAGGATTGTCATTATAAACCTAATATTCCTCCTCTATTAAACAGCGGAAGAACAGAGTTAGTTGGATATTGTTTTGCTCACACCTTGGCCTCTAATAAAGAAACAATCCTGACGGAGGCGGATGTTTGTCATTAGTAGGGCCATGTGCCACCGACAGGGGACTGAGGATGTTCTGGTAAAAATACAACAGGTCAATAGGTCTCAGCATTCTGTATTTTTTTTTTTTTTTTTTGGTCTGCATTTGTCCTCATAGTTTAACACCACAGGGTGTCAACATTATATGAAATTGATGCAGTTATAGTCTTGCAGCTAAATATTGTATTATTTCAGTGTGTGTGTGTGTGTGTGACCATCACCAGCCCTCCCTGGAAGCTAGTTTGTGGATCTTTATTGAGTGGAATGACCTTTGTGTGGCAGTGCTACACCTCAGTGAATACAGGGGAGAATAAAGGACAGAGAAGGTGCAGAAGCATGGACAGAGGAAGGGAAGCAGGTGGTGCTGGTTGGAACTGGTGGAGTGAAGGATGCTGTGCTTTTGCTGTCACCTCACTCAGGATTAAGAGAGTCCAGAGGGTTTCTGTGTAGACCTCTGGAGAGATGGGAGTCCAGATAGGTGAAGGTGTCCTAACAGAGGAGCTGAGTCAAAGAGCCCCATGCACCACCCAACCGTGGAGGACCAGGCCCCCCGATCTGTGCCATTACAAATGACAAGTGACAAGCTCAGATGTTGATTCAGTTTGCTGACTTACAATCCACCACCTGTTAAAGTAGTTAAATAATTAAAGCCAGTAAAATCCTGATTCCAAAATCTGTAGATGCTGAACTACACTAACTGGCTGTATATAAAATAGGGAGATACAGATGTATCACAAAGATCTAACAGTTATGAAAACTCAGTTATGTTATATGATAATATATCAGTCACTTGGGGCACAACTCAATAACTTACTTGCAGTAGAATATTTTTAGATTGTTGTCAGATTTGTTCCTGTAGTCTCCTTTGGTGCGCTCACTCAACTAGTTTAATCATCTTTGATACAAATGTAACCTTTTGTGTATAACTAAGTAAAAATGCTGTAACATGAAGTAATGTTTTATGCATTTGATTGTTATATAGGACTGATTCGTCACTGTTTGGGTTACGATTCAGCAGTGGTGATTGATTTTGATGGTTTAAGTAATGAGGTTCACTTTGTGTAGCGTTGCACACAGATGAGGCCAAAAAAGGTGATGGAATGTGGCACTCTCTGGGCATGAATGTTTCCCACCGACGGCTCTTGATGGAAGTCATTCAGATACAGGAACAGCTGAAATGAAGGAAATGATTGCCTTCGGTGCCAAATGTCAGCTGCACTCATCGCTCGGGTTATTTGCATTTTATGTCCAGTTATTCTGGGATGGAAAACTCTCTAGGGGGGGAAAGGATGAAAATGATCCACACGAATAAATGGGTGTATGGGAACACTGCTGGTGCTTATCAGGTACAGACAGTAAAATGTCAGAGAGTACCAAATCAGACTAACAAGGTGGAGTTATAATCACTGTGGCCCGGATGTGCTCCGGCCACGGCTCTGTCTGCTTGGAGCGTCAGATCCCCCAGTGAAAACGCTGCCTCTTCATCACATAAATAGGTCCATTAATCCCACTCAACAGAGGAAAACAAGCCTCTTAAATCCCTAATAGATTAATTATCCCACTGAGATTCACTCTCACAAAAGTCATTCAAACAGTGATGAATGAAAATGTCAAAAACACAAACAAGAGCACAATCTGTGCTGCTGCGTATTCTGGTTGTTTTGTTTTTTTTTGTTGTTGTTGTTTTCAGATGTCACATACTGGAATGGATGTGAAACATTTCCATCAGACTTATTTTAGAAAGAAATAGGCAGCAGCCTGAATGTTATATATGACTGTTTTTTTCTGCCACCAAATGCGGTTTCTAGTCATGAGTGAGTGGTGGTGGTGATCTCTTAAGAGCTTCAGTCATCACTATGTTTCTCTTCATCCTTTCATGTTGAATGGAGACTGCAGACTGGACTCACCATCTCATTACGCTATTATGAGAAGAGAGTGGGCGGGGCTAACTGGTCAGCATGCTAACTTCATGAAAAGAAGAGGAGTGAGACACAATGGACAAATGTTAACAAGAGTTAAGTGTGACATCACTGGAGACAGCTGAGGTGAAGGAACTAAATTTGACGCTCGTCTTGCTCAGTTTCTTCTATGTTGGTAAGTAAACTGCTGTTAATTATGTGCAACTTCAAAAACTTCAATATAGTACAGAATAAAACATTTTGAAACTCATGCTTAGTCATTTTCTTCTACAGATTTTAATTAGAAGGTTTAAACAGCTCTCAAGTATGTATAATACACAAGAAGATCCCACAGAAAGCTGGTTGGTTTAGCTAGGCGAGAAGAAACAAGAAAGGAGAGAATAGTTGTCACATCACATGCTCTTAAATGTTATTAAGAGTGCACTTCAATTTGATAGACCTAAGAAAAACAGCACATTCACGAAAAACTTAAGTGAAAGCCACTTTTCAATCACACTGCTTGCTTTTGGATGAACAATAAAAGGCTGTCAACTCTCCATTAATCATTCTACCAGCCTCACTGCCCTACTGCTGTTTTTATCAGCCTTTTGTCTGCCAACGTTGTTTCTAATGGGTACTGGGCAGAGCCATTCACGCTGTCAACAGCAGCTAGGCAAAAAAATTAAGTATATCTTAGCAACACCTTTCTCATCTACACATTCCCAGAGCACTAGTTCATATTCATGGTGCTGGGAGAAAGCAAAGTGAAAGCACGCATAATCAGCCTGAACTTTCAGCCGACAGAGCAATCATCTCGTCAGGGGTAATGTCTGAGCCACGGCACGACCAGCGCTGTTAACACTGGAGCACGGAAGGGAAACAGCCCAGAGTAAATAGTGCTGGAGCATCCTTTTAAGTTATAAAATATGAGATGAGTTTTAGAGGGTCTGAAGTGAGGGTGGGATAAGGATTGCATAAAGTGTACACTAGTTGACCTTTGCATAATGAAATGCAGATGAGGAAGCCTGAGCTGTTCTATTGCTGTTGGTGGAAAAAAAAGTGGGGTTCTGAAGTTTACAACTTAAAATGAATGCCTCAGTGTGTACTTTGCACAGAAAAAGTAGAATGGATTGGTACAAGTATGTGCAACATATATATATATATATAGATATATATATATAGGTAGCTTGCTAGTGGTTTCCTATTTAGAAAGACTCATGAAAAATGTTTTTAAACAGCAATTTCAAATTTTTTTATTGGTGTGTTGTTTTATTTTTCATTATTTCATTTTTGCCACATTCTGAACAAGTATACATTTATTTATCATTGTTTGAAAATTTAGTTTGATGATATAATCATATGAATATAATTTAGGATGACACATTCATATGCTGAATCTGTTGATGCCTAAAAATAAATAAATTTTTTCTAATTTCACTATTTTGCAATGTGACAGTATGTGTGGGAGCATTTTTTTAAACAAATAAAATAACTAAGAGAATATGGCTGCAATATGCAATGACACTTTCAAGCTTCTTTTCATTTCATACATCTAAATTCAGAGGTTCTTCATCTTTTAAAGAAAAAGGTTTCTTTCAGAAGATTTTCAGTCTTGTAGCTTCATTCGTTGGCAAACTAACTTGTTTTAACACTTTAATTGGTTTACTTCTTATTTAAATCCACGTCTGTTATATTTATGATACATATTTGTCCCTTTTTAATTAGACTTTTTTGCCTGTGTTCAAAGTTCTATCATGAAAGACACAATTCCATACTTGCTTTTATAATCACTGAATAATTGTTTTCATCCTGCTGATCTCTGTGGAGGTCTGTGATGGAGGTGCTTTGGCCTCAGTTGTCTCTATCTCCGCCGCTGATGTGACATAAATTAGGTAGAGCTCTGTTACAACTGTGCCTGATTTTAAACTGACTATGTCGAGCATGGGGGTCGTGACTTTAAGGTTAACGTGTTAGACCTGAATATGAAAGACATCTGATCTGTGGATTTCACTTCGTGGTTTGAATGCAAGGTGTATATTTATTTTACTGTCACTTTGGCTGTCACAGCACGACAGCCTGGAAATTGTGTTTATATTAATAGCTTTGACTTGTGACAATGTCATTCATGAACACAAGGTTACATTGTTAATTATTATAACATATATGGCACTGCATCAGCAAATAATGCTTGGCAGACATTGTGCATTTTTATTATTCTCCTTTTTTAATTTTTAAATCTGTTGTCTGCACCTTTAGTTCCGACACTGCAAAACTGCATGCTGTTTAAGCTGAATGTAAGCACAAAACTCAGGATGTTTTTGTCCGCTCACAATTCCAATAACATTTCTTCAGGAAAAAAACCATATTCTTAATATTGGTGTCTGGAAAAAAAGAAAAGGAGAGCAGGAAAGGTTTGTATAATTCTACTATGAATGAAAAGAAAATAAGGAGCTGTATATACAGACAGCATGGTGAGATACTGCATCTGTCACAGTCTCTGTAGGAACTCACAGCGGGCAGCACGGCGGCATTTAGCGCTGTTGCCCCACAACAACAAGATCGCGGGTTTGGTTCCCGGTCCTGGGGCCTTTCTGTGCGGAGTTTGCATGTTCCCCCCGTGTCTGCGTGGGTTTCCTCCCACCGTCCAAAGACAGGGTTATATTAGTTGATGATTCTAAATTAGACTAAGTCTGAGTGTGAGTGGTTGTTGGCCTCAGCACTCCTTACGACCCGGAAACGGAATATCGGTACATGATGGATGAATGAATGAATGAATGAATGAACTCACGGCCACGCCCACCTCATCAGCACTGTTCTCCTCACCTGCTGCGCACAGCTGGTCCTGATCACGTGTCAGTCGGTAGTCCTCATGTTCCCCGTTACTGGCCGTGCCTGTCTCTGCCCCGGAAAACTGACCAGCCTTCTGATTCAGACCTGTCCTGTTGTCGGCTCCCCTCCAGCCTGGTTCCCCTACCCGGAGGGCCCCGCAGTCAGCACCTGCATCAGGTTAGAGGCGATAACTTCCTATACTTTTTTTTTTTTTGCTCCACTATCTCCATTCGTGTTCGCTATTAAGACTGATGTTAAGTTATTGCTAGCAGGCTAAAAATAGCTAACTGGAGTCGCGGCTCTCTTCCGGTCACGTGACATGCGTGGACTAGTCCAAATTGATGCTGCTGGAATTAAGTTAACTTAAAAGATTTGAAAGTGCCCAGTGCGATTTTATTTAGCCTTTTTTAATTGGTATTGGTACTTTATTAGAGAAATACATACTCAAATGAGCAGTGTGTGAGTATCAATATCAACACCACAGAATCAAAGTGCTGCAAAAGTCAACAAATATCTAAACTGGAATTTATCAGATCTGGAAGTCGAATTACAGACTGTGATGGTCCAACAGCCCACTGATAGTGCATTGTTCATGTTATTAACCAGTTTTCAGCAAATTAAACAACCATTTTTCACCAACATTAACCAAACTATCCCTAAAAACTACCTACTTAACAGACTTGAATGATTATTTGCAAATGTCCGGTTTACTGATTGTCATGATCATAGTGATGATGACAACAATGATATAGAGGCCATTGTATGAACAATAAGAGGAAACCAAAAGAAATTATATTTTTCTATGTGTAAACTGCTGTCTGATGCTTGTAGTGCACAAAGTTACAGATGTATAATGATCCTGAGGACTCAGAAAAGGGTAGCTGTGTTGTTTGGGGTCAGGAGGGCTCAGAGGTGTCAGTGGACGACAGATGTTGAGGCTGTGGATTGGCAGTCAGATGGAACCATGACAGGAGCTGTTTGCACTCTATCCTATCCGCTTCTGGACATGTTTAATCAGCTGCAGGACATTATCCTGCTCTCACTTTTCCACTCAACACTTCTTGGACTGTTTCCACTCAAACGGCAGTGAGGTTTGCACCACACCATTTCCTCTGCCAGCTCTGAATTATCGCAACTTGCCTTCCAAAGATAACTCCAACGGCTTCTTTCATTCACCTTCGCAGACTTCCCATCACTGCAATCCTCCCACGTGCCTCACAAATTGCGAGCTGGAGAGTCGAACTGTCACAGCTGTTAAGTATTTTGACGTCAGATACATGTGCAGGGGAATATAGAAACCACAGAGTCTGGGGAAATGGTTGTTCTGTCGGGATGAAAGTTCCTGGGAACTGACACTGTCAAACAAATTGGCAGCAGCAGTGACAGCAAGAAAGGACGCAGAGATACTTGGACAATCTCATAAATGGGTTTTCCATTTATATAATTTGACACACACACACACACACACACACACACACTTTTAATCAATTCCCATTATCACTACTTCTGCTAAAAAACCTTATTTTCAGTTATTGTTAATATTTACTGATGCATGTTTAGTGTTACCAGCTCCAATCACAACAAGCTTTATGGTTTACTTGCATTTTTATAGCATCTTCTTTCCTACTGCTCTCGCCCTCATGCATACTCTGTTATGGTTTGGCACTGTGCAAATTTGATATTCATTGTAAACAATTTTTGCATATATATAGTTGTATAACATTAAACTTAAAAACTTTAAATGAAAACTGAAGATACCTGCTTTTAATATCAAAACTAATCTTAAGTAATTACACTGAACTTGTGTATAATTTGATTATCTGCTCATTTCCTTATTATATTTAATTGTTTTAATTGCTCTCAAATCTTCACACTATAAGCCTCATTGTTTTCCTCAGTTCCTCGTTGTTTTCCTTGTTTTGTTGAGTTGAGTTCTTGTTGCAAACAAGAACTCAACTCAAACTTTTACCTTATAACTTTACTTACAAATGAGACAATGCCAAATGTACAATCTTTCTTTGCTGTAGTTGTTTTGCAAACTTCTATCATGAAAGACACAATTCCCTACTTGCAAACTCAACATTACTTTTACAGAAAGACGACAGTGGGGACAACCTACGAGCAATAATATTCTGAAGTGATACCTCCTTTTTATAATCACTGAATAATTGTTTTCATCCTGCTGATCTCTGTGGAGGTCTGTGATGGAGGTGCTTTGGCCTCAGTCGTCTCTATCTCCGCCGCTGATGTGACATAAATTAGGTAGAGCTCTGTTACAACTGTGCCTGATTTTAAACTGACTATGTCGAGCATGGGGGTCGTGACTTTAAGGTTAACGTGTTAGACCTGAATATGAAAGACATCTGATCTGTGGATTTCACTTCGTGGTTTGAATGCAAGGTGTATATTTATTTTACTGTCACTTTGGCTGTCACAGCACGACAGCCTGGAAATTGTGTTTATATTAATAGCTTTGACTTGTGACAGTGTCATTCATGAACACAAGGTTACATTGTTAATTATTATAACATATATGGCACTGCATCAGCAAATAATGCTTGGCAGACATTGTGCATTTTTATTATTCTCCTTTTTTAATTTTTAAATCTGTTGTCTGCACCTTTAGTTCCGACACTGCAAAACTGCATGCTGTTTAAGCTGAATGTAAGCACAAAACTCAGGATGTTTTTGTCCGCTCACAATTCCAATAACATTTCTTCAGGAAGAAAACCATATTCTTAATATTGGTGTCTGGGGAAAAAAAGAAAAGGAGAGCAGGAAAGGTTTGTATAATTCTACTATGAATGAAAAGAAAATAAGGAGCTGTATATACAGACAGCATGGTGAGATACTGCATCTGTCACAGTCTCTGTAGGAACTCACAGCGGGCAGCACGGCGGCATTTCGCCTGATGATTAATGTCAGTGCAACACAACTGCGGAGGAGTTAAATGACAATTGGGGTGAAGCTGTGAATCTCTCCTATCCCTCCTACACAAAAAATTTTAGTCTTTTCACACACTGCAAGGTTCCTGTGACATTTGAACATCATAAAGACGCGGTCTGTTTAAAATACATTTGGCTGTACCACTCTTAAATGCACTTAGGATAATTCGCCATCTGTTTTGCTGTGCTTGATAGATATATTGAGTAATTTCCAATAAAGCAAATAATCAGACCTCAGGAGCAAAAAAAGTAGGATAAGGTCTGATTTTGTACAATACAGCCAGTCATCTTTTATATTACGTTTACTCTATAAAATTGTTTTATCCTCAAGGGCAAAAATAAAGATTTATGATGACAGTTCTGTATGGAAATGAGCAAACTCAGAATCTTTCATCCATCATTTTTACCGCAAACTGAGACATTAGCCATCCATATCCATTATGTTAGCATTCAGTCTAAGCACTTATTCAACTATAATTAAATCATTTTCTTGTATTACAGTTAAGATTAAGAATATTAAAATGCAATCATGATTTCTTTGGAAATGAGAATTGCTAATGGGTTATCATTAACATGTGCAATCTTTGATAATGGTATCTACTCACTGGTAAGACTTAACCTCTAATTACTCTACACTGTGTTAATGGGACATTTGGGATCATTGAGCACATTCAACAGCAAGACTCCCTAAAGCCATTTGAAGAGTAATTAGCATCACTCTGTTAAACTTTAATACCTCTGAACTCTAATTCAGCCACACTGCATTCACTCTCCCTTATCGCTCATACTAACCAAACTGAAACATCTCTGCCCCTCCTTGAGGCCATTCCTCCTTAGTTCCTGTTGCTCCACCTGCCAAACCTTCACAGGGACATCAGCGGTGGATTTACCACTCGAAATATTTAGCTATCTGTGAAACAATGAGGTTTCACTACAGACAGAAACAGACATCGCTAGGTGACAAACATCGATTTTTGTCTCCTAAAATTGCATTAAAATATTGCCTTTACGGGCAATTAAGCCTTTTGCTGTGCAATAATAATTTACTTGATTATTTGATTTGATTATTTATGGTAAATTAAACGTGCCCAACCATTTTCTGCCTCAACCAACCACTGGTCTCTGTTGTCCCAGTGCATGCACATACTTGTGATTCTGTTATGGAAAATCAATGTATCATCTATTCCACAAAACAACCAACATTGCCAGAAGTAAAATGAAAAACTATTTATTACTGTATGAACATAATTTTTAAGAGACAAGATTAAAAAAATGGCTTCTTTAAAACAGTTTTGAATGGCTGAAGCTAAATCAACATTTCTATCTAAAAACATCTTCAATGCCAGGTGGTGACCCGTGTCAGATGTGTCTGCTAAGCAGAAGTTATTTAGGTTAGCGTTTGGTGAAGGCTTAATGTTTTTGATGCTAAAGAATCATGAGTGAGCAGAAATGAGAGCGTTGTAAACATTCGATGCGGCACCCCCTCCAGGCACTTAACTTTGTCTTCATAAAAAGGTTTACACAGTCACACACTAGGTTCTGTGTTTACTTACTATTTAATGTTAAAGATATTAAAGTAGACGTTGTGAGCAGAACAAATGATTGTTGGCCGTTTTCCAATCTTTTTTTCATGCTGGAGGGTTTAAGGAGCCATGCATCCGGGATGTGAAGCCCTCTCTATTATGTTTGAGTTGAATCTGCAAGGCAAACTAGCGCTCATTCTCCTGAGGCAAAGTAGCTGATACTCAAAGTGACAATGCGTGTGTGCCAAGTACCTTTGTGCATGAGAACGAAAGAAAAAGCAAAGGAGGCCGGATCCAAGTACTCCCTGCGTCTCTCTTGGGGATGCTCCATCGCCTCTGAACATTGCAGACTGGAAACGCTTAACCTCGGGGTGGAACATTAATGCCATACATCCATACAGGGCTGGAGTTGTCCTGCGATAACCAAGAAAGGGAGAGGAAATTTTGGCATGATTTTCTCTACAATCAAGTGGCCCGAATGCTTTATATCTGAGCTTTTCCATTATGGTGGTCCTGGTTCCCATGGCTCTGTACAATGTCAAGTGATGAAAGCCTCTGTCACAGCAGGGAACTGTGTAGAGCTGACAGAAACTGTAGTCAGAGAACAACTCTACACTAAGTCACTATGTAGCTTGCGAAGATTTATTTCTATTTCTGGCTTTTAATGGAATTCAACCTGCTTTTAATTTAATTAGATATGAAGCAACTCCATGATGGTCCAAGTACTTTCTTCTCACAAGCAGTCAAGCAGAGGAACTTTTTTTTAATCCCCTTAGCTGAACATGATTCAATGTGACAATAAATGAGATAATATATACACTTTAGCTGCACATGTCCATACCAGTTCTTTTGGGATTGTGGAAAGGCATTGAAGGAAATGCTGAAACTGACAATGAAGAATTTTAAACTAATGATGAAGTGACTATAATGCGTATCAGTAAATCACAGCTTTTCAGTGTCTTCCATTTTTATGGCCTTTGAATTACTGTTTTGACTCGCTCTCTTGCGAGCTTTGTGTTCCCACTCAGAATCAGCCAGCTATTGATAATGGAAAAGTTCTGATAACACTAACAGACACAAGCTGTCCATTTCAACAGCTTCCAGATCAATTCCTCAAGATTTGACAGAGAGAAAAATAGAACCAAAAGTATGATGAATACTGGTTTCTATGATATGATGATGCAAATGATAGTTATTTTTTTTCCTCCTAGTTTATTTAATCAAAAATAACTTAACACAACTTCCCAGAGCCCAAGACACATATGATGAAGAAAGGCAGCAAATTGGGTTTTTTGTTTGTTTGTTTTTTTTCGAGGAAAAGGAATTAAAGGGGATTTTCCGATAATCAAAGCAGTATAATTGACTCTAAATCTGGCAGATTTAGCAACTAATTGTTTCATCTGTTTTTAAAATTATTATTCAATCAAAAGAAAAGTTCACACCTCCTTGCACTGCCTCAAACTGGCAAAAAAATCTGATGTGTGATGGACATATTAAAATGAGGAGCCTTGATGTCTGTTCATGAATGTTCTCAACAACAGGGTTAGAGTACTGTATTTGCTGATGTATGATGGTCTGAGGGTATCATGTGAAGTGACAAATGAGAAACTGTCGGGAGAGATGTAATGTGCTTTGCTCTTTCATTGCCAAGGTGCGTAACTGCTGCCTGTTGACGATTGATGAGCTCCTAAAACCATCACAGCAGCTCCTCTCAAAGTGCAGCAGCCCTGTGAGAGCTGCGCCACGTAAATAAATGGATGTGTGGTTAAAATGGATGTTGTAATCATGTTCCTTGCGTAAGGGAGGACTTGATGTCCAATTTACTCTTGGGGCAAAAACCACTAGATGCTCCAGCAACAGACGGTGCTTAGCTTTTTTTTTTACCCCATTAGAAATATTTTCTTTCTGCCGTTTGCAGTCTGGCTGCAGCATTGTGGACTTCGCTTCGCTCCATGATCCTGCTGGATTTTATTCTCTCACTTGGACACAAACAGCGATGAACATCAATGATGAGGCAGGCATTACTTCAGCATGGATGCAGGTCAATAACAAGAGATGCAATGCAATTGAATGTGCAGAAAAAGATGTATGACTAGGTGTTCAGTTATTTAGGTTTTACACACAAATTCCTCCCTGGGTGGTTGAATCGTCACTCTGAGCACCCAGGCTGCACTGGAAATACAGGGCTATTTGTAGCTTTCTGTGAATACCCTCGACATTATATGTACCCTGGGACACGATTAATCTACTTCCAAATACTACAGGAGCGTCAGATAGTTTATTAACCACAGCAGTTGCTTGAAAGTTATTCAGAGTATCGGAGGAAAATTTTATACAGAGCTCTTGATTCCCGAGGGATAAAACCCAGTGACTTTGCTGAGCCCTGACATTTTCTCGGCCAGCACCATAATTTTGACATTATCTAGTTCTGATTGAAGTATCTCAGCAACTACTGGATGGATTGTTGTGGTATTTGGTTTTTCATGCCACAGCCTGTGGTTAAGAATGTGTTTGTTGCTGTTAGGTAAATAAAATGTCCCAACTGTAAGATATAAAGAAAGATATACTGGACACTAATCATGTCTGGCCTAGTTTCAGTCCTACCAAATGTTTCAAGGTCAGCATGGTTTAGAAAAAACTCAACTACATGTTATTGTCACATCACTGGTACACATCACTGAGAAGCAGACCGTAGCACGTACTGATACTGTGAGAATCACAGATAGTGTTGACAGAGAGTGAAGTACTCCTGTATCCATCCAATACTGCAGGTCAGATCAGGGATAGAACTGCCAACATGTCATGGATGAGTGGACTAATATTTTTTTTCTCAGATTCTCCGGGATTAGAGACAAAGTGCAGATGCGTGTAGAATTGTTCACTGAGAGGAATCTGTGGTCTGAGGATGTGGTTTTGTGGTGAGGGGCCAGTAGCTTGTTGTGTAATCAGGAGTCTATTAAATGAATTACATAGGGAATACACAAGACAGTTCAGATATGCTTTTTTTTTTTTTTTTTTTTCAATTTGCAAAGGAAAAGACGACTTTCCCTTCTGGAAACATTTAAACTTTATCATGCAGCATAATATTTTGAGGGAAGACATGCTACTTGTAAAGCAAAACAAATTTTCTTTTACTAAAATCTTTTGTTTGGTGACTTTCCTTGTATTAAGTTAAACTTCTTTCTCACTTCATTTCCAACTTCCACTCAGGCGTAACGCTATATCCAGTTTGACCCGACACTAATAAAATGCACGATTGAAATACAACATCTGTGCATGACAACTCTGTGGATCACTTCAGTCAGGCCATAACTTTCTACACTACTCCTCTACTTCAGTGGAGCCACTGGCACTGGGGATTTAGTGCTCCCGTGGGCCCCGGCGTGAGGTGACGATAGTAAAGAGACAAGAATTCAAAACAGGCACATTTTCTTGAAACTACCTGATTAGTAGTCGAGCAGACAGTCCACCTCTAAAGGGTAAGATGAACCTTTTGCTCTGTTTCTGGACATGTCCTAGCAGAAGGTAAGGGAGGGTTGGAGTTACATCATTATTCACTAACTGAGCTGCTGAAACCTCTGGAGACTGCTTTAATCCCCTGGCAGCCTCCCTTCACTCAACCTGGTTTCTCGCTGTGAAACTGCTAGAACAGCATTGTGAACGTTGTGAAACTAGAACAAAATTCTCTGGCTCAACGTTTGAGTCTGTGCAGAAGGCCAAATAGAAACATGAAATGGTCTTTAGAAAGACCATAAAAGTGGCCATGAAACCTTAAGCAGGAAGTCATGTTAGGTCCTTCAGGCAAAGGGGGCACAGATGTGACACTGTAATAAGAAGGTTATAGTCTGCTCAGAGAGACTCCCATTAGGAAGGTCAAGCAGAAGTCAAAGTGTCCACTTCTGGTGACGAGGCTTATTGATTTCACAAGGCAGGAAAATCTAGTCGAGGCGTTCTTGCTCAATTTTACTGTTTCATGTTATAATCATGCGATTTCTACATCCCAGACCTTTTAATGATGTAACATAGGTGAAAAAGAGCCAAGCTGAATAACTGTTTTGAATTATGAAGCAGCTGAAATGTAATACCCGACAATTAATGTGTTGTCACTTTTCAGAGTTTTAAATCAGGAGTAGAGTAGCACAGACTAAAGTACACCCAAAAAACCCCAGTTTGGGTCAATATACCATTAAGGCAATTAGGTCACCAGTCAAAGCCAGCAAAATATTGTCTTTACCCCATGTTCAGTATTTTCTTTTAATTTTATATTATTAAATAGTTAGCTCCTGAGCTATTGCAGAGAACGACGACACTGACTTGAGAATGACAGAATTTTGTTTTCCATTTACAGCATTTAGCGCAAAAAGGAAATAAGCTAAATTTCCGTAATTGTTGTCAAGCATATGAAGCAGTACACATTTCCATTGTCATTGTGGAAGTAGAAATCGAACATACAGGCTGAATGTCCAGAGACCAGTGTTGTGTCTGCAGACTTTTCCTCCTCTGTTGTGATGGGAGAGTTGGCAGGACCTTCAGAGCTCTCTAACTGGGAGCAGCTAAGAGCAGAATATAAAGTGCATTAACATTTAGACAGTGTCCCACTGAACCTTCACCTGCCCTGATGGGTTTATGGGTAAATGCAAAAATGTTGATTATGTTGACTAATACAGATGAAGAATGCTCCAACATCTCCATACATTCATTTAATTTCAACTGCTTATCTGTCAGGGTCATAGGGGGTGCTGGAGCCAATCCCTGCTGATGTTCTGGGCGAGGCCACTATACACCCCAGACAGGTCACCTGTCTATTGTGGGGCTGCAAACATACACACTCCCATTCTGGCTTATTTAGAGTCACCAACAAACCTAATCGTGCCGTCTTTGGAGTGTGGGAGGAGGCCAGAGTACGAGGAGGAAATCCATGCAGCACAGGGAGAACGTGCAAACTCCACACAGAAAGGCCCCAGGTCTGCAAATCAAATCCAGAAACCCTTTGCTGCAAGGCAACGGCACTAAGCACGATTACACTGGGCCAACATCTTGTTACATCAATTTGCTAAATTTAGTTTATCAGCTAAGGTTATTGACACTGGAAATTTTACCCCCACAAATCACGGCCCACTCAGATCAACCGGCATTCATCAACATGGTGTAGTCCTAGTTTTTGTAGAGCATCAGATCATCCAGACAGATCTGTGGGTGGGGAAAATGAAGCAGGTGAGACGGTGCCTGTCGTTATAACAATGTGGACACACTTCCAACACACTTCTTTGCTCCGGGTGAGACAGCTGCTGCTAGAAATGGTCAGGGCAGATTTACAGTGAGCGGTGTAAAACCCAGTAAAGACGCCAGGGAGCACTTGAAGGGAACTTCACAGACTACCTAAAAAGGCACAAAGCAATTGATTTGGTACTGCCTGAGTTGAGGTGGTACGAACCTCTCCAGGAAAGTCTGTCCAGTTGCCCACTCCATTATGGCTACTGTCAGTTCCCGGAGAAACCATGAATAACAGTAACGTGAGTTTGCCTCCTTGAATTCTTTGGGAGATTTGCCATTGGCCATAATTGCAAACTTTCTTGCCCTAAGGTTTTGTCATTCAGACTGAGGCATGCAATAGTATCTACCAAGAAATCCATCATACTTAACTGTGATGAAAGCTTGGGGCATAGTTACTTTTCTTTATTGAGTTTTTTCCCCACATGAAATGCCAAAAAACACCACATGTACTTAGTGGAATAAAATTAATTATGAACTGAATATAAAATCTCATCGGGTTTGTACACTTTATCCCATTGGCCAATCATGCATTACTAGCTTAGTGGCCAACGAGTAAATATCACATGAAATAATGTCTTCATCTTTAATTATACTTTCAGATTTGACAAGATGCCACAGAGCGTTTCTTGAGTGTAGATATATTTACAGTAAGAAAAAAAAAAAAGAGCTCTTTTCTGAGCCCGAGGCAACCATTCTTCCTCTGCCGAGACTTAGCGCAGACAAATCTGTCTCCTTGTTGCTGCTTGAGTTGCTCCTCTGACTCAGATGAAATGCAACAGATTTGAAGTGAAGTGATTTTCCGACAAAGAAACAAGGACAAAGCTAATTTGAGGCAGAGTCACAGTGAACCATGCAAAGCCAGGAAGCTTTACTGTCATTTTTTACCTCAAAACTTCAGCAGCTCGTTAACACAACATTCAAGCTCAGCAGACTGATAAACTGTCTGGTCCACCACAGCTGAGCAATGCGCGCACTTATGGTACTGCACTACCAACCACAATTCATAGTTCACATTACTGAACGGTGCTTCTCAGTGAAGAAGTAATGAATAATGTCATACTGAAAATATTCAGCATCCTTATCGACATTAACATCTATTTGGTCAATGTCTAATTATTTTCCTCCCACTCTTATGACCACAGCTGATGATTTATCTTGTCAATTACGTTGAATGAACCAGCTAGTGGCATAAATTGTGAAATTATTATAAATACGCAAATGTGTCACTATTAAATGCGCTCCATTGTGTCTGAGAGACCGTAATGCAAAGTTATAAAGTCATTTAACAAGCATTTATAGCAAGCGTAAAAAATTGTCTTTCATACATTGCCAGGATTTTTTGGAGGTCATTATTACAGCAACTATGTCCTAATTTCAGCTAATTATGGTGATCTCTTGCTTTTCATTTCACGATTATAAAAAATGGCAGAGAGTGAGGAAAAAATGTCTCACTTTTAAATTGACATGACAGTTTGAACTGAGAATGAAAGGGGTTGGAGGCAGAAATAGAAAGGTTTCTCTTGATGTTGAACTTGTTCATTAAAAATTAAACTGCAGCTGGAATTGCTGCTGGGGTATATCAGCAATGGTCTTTTTTTCCCTTGGCTATTTTGATCGACACTACTGAGCACAAAATGGTAAAATGCACTGGAAGCTCTCCTTTTAATCTGGCCCTGAGATAAGCTTTTGGTTATTCCAATTCCATCCGAGCCAGTGAATTTACCTTGAACCATGTCAGTCACTCTGCACCAGCGCTGCTCCAACCACCTCACGCCCTGAGATACTGGATTTATTCAACTTGTGTTTGATGGCTATAATCTCATCTGCACATTCAGTTGATTTAATTTGGCATGCTTGTGATCAGACCATGCAAGGGTGTTGACAGACTATTACACTGTGTTGGGGGGGGGGGGTCATCTTCCAGATGGGGCTTTCTGTGTGTGTGTGTAAGTGAGAAAGTGAGAGGCTCTTCCTCATATTACATGAGGATATAGTAGCTTTGGTAGAGTGGGTTGCTTTGACCCAGCGTGTGCACCAAAGGGACTCTGCTCTGCTGAGGGGGGCGATAACGTAACTTCTCGAACAAGCTAATGAGCTCTAACAACCTGACTGATGATGACGTTCATGCATTAACCAAACCCATGAATTGTGTCTGTCTTTGCTCTCCTCTCATCTGCCTACATCAAATTATGAGTAATGCATGTTAGTTCAGAAAAAGCGACGCGCCACACTTGAAATACGAGGGAAATGTTTTCGGATAGTCCTGCTACATAGTTGTATGACATCAGTTATTAGTTCTGAGCTGCTAAGTAGGGGAAGAATATCTGAGTTCACCAATCTACTTGATGAGTTGCAGTGTTTCTGGCATGAAGTTTGTTTATTGTTATTTACATTCCAATCAAGAGAGACAAGTAATTTTCATATACAACGTCCAAAATGTATCTACTTTCGGATTAATCAACCTCTGCATTTGCTTCATTGAATTATTGGTGGATTCCAGTAGAAGTTGTAGCCGTAACATAAAGTTCCTGAGAGCCATCTTGGCTTTGATGTTTTCAGACATGACCTCTGGTACTCTCTCATTTTTGTTTTGAAAGGCTTTCCTTTTTGCTCCAAACCAAGATGACGCTCATTCTCCTCTTCGGCTAATGAACTGACACTGAAGATTACCACCCATTTAGACATTACGAACTTTATAGCAGCACTGACACATACATGAACATAGCTTTATATAATATGCTGGTACCATATGTCACTTATGTCCTTAGATCTGATGAATGTTGATGTATTTATAAGCATTTACGCTGTCCCTTGTGATGTAATAATTTCATATGGCCCACACAATTCATTTGCAGTGTTAACTAATTTAGTAGTATATGTGTGCACTACTTTCAGACATATAAGTCTTCAGTAGGATGGTGACTTGGTGAAATAAGGGGATGTTAAATATTCATTTGCAAATGCAAGCTGTCTGTGGACTGTGCTGCTCCAGCTGTGCCATGCTGAGATTCCTGTAAGATGATGATAACATGAGAGCAACAAAGCCGCCCTGGAAGCCTGGCAGCAAGCTGACTTGCTGCCTTCATGGCCCAGTCGCACACAATTTCTTTGTTCCCACCAGGACCGTTCGCTGGCCTGAGGGGGGACAACATAAACGCCATATGACCATTTCCCCAAATATATTTCCTCCTTGTGCGTTATAGAGTGCAGAGAGGATGCTTTTTCCACCACCTCCCATCTTCTCATACCAACAGGACATCAAATTGTTTCCTGCTGACATGGGTCTCTGTTGGTCTCCAATTAAACGTGACCCTTCCCAACAACATACTGTACATAATTTGTTGTTAAGGCAAAACAATATGTTTTGTTACATCAGAAATCTGGTCCCTCTCATGTGTTTCTCTCTTTGCACCCCACAGGGCTCCGATTTTGGCCTCGTCATGCAGAAAAAAGCCCAACCACATTTAATCAGAGTTCAGACATCTGCCTTTCTTTGGTATTAAGCACTATGCCAGTGGTCTGCAAAAGACCAGAACAGCAATGGTTGTCACTTTTCTGCTTGCAATTTGCAAACCCATAACACCTTGTATTTCTTCTTTCATTTTAAAGCACAAGTTTACTTACTTGTCATTGCTGTTGACTTCAGGAAATAACAGGAATGGTAAGACACAGACTCCTCTTCAATCTAACATCACAAAAGAGTGTTAGAGGGTCTCTGAGACTATTAAGTGCTAATGGAGTATCCGTGCACTGTAAAGATGCAGGAAAGTTGAAGCTGAGAGGGTTTGAGAAGTAAATGTGAGCCAATCTACCCAGTGAGTCCTGGCCACAGTAAGGAACAGTGTGTGCTGTCCAACAGCAACTAACCTGGGGCTAAGATCAATACTCACCTCCCTTATAGGCCAACCCGGCATTCAGCCGGCCAGCTTCATCATTAAGACCAAAGAAACTGATCTCCACAAGCTTTCTCTGTTTATTTCTACACTATGAATATTTATGAATACAAAAAAAAAAGAAACAGACAACAACACAAAGTTAGAACAATCTTTCACATACAATTTATTCTTTCACTAATTGGACAGAGTTTGTTAAGTGGAAACAATATCGGGTGAACACAGTCAGCATTTACTAATTGGCTCCTCACACCAAATATACTCTACATAACCACCTTTAAGAGAAAATAAAAAACATAATGGTTTGTGGCCTTCGAAAGAATACATTCAGATGAGAACCCCTTTGTTCCAGGAAGGACACTGACCCAAACTGCTGATTTCAAAAAACATACACGGTTACTGTCACAGCTTAAATATCAGCAGTATACTTATGTACTCTATTGAGTTTTATTAGCGTCTATGTGTACAACATTCCCTTTTTTCCATCTCAGTCAGGATCTATTTCTCCTGGTCTAGAAAAACAAGAAAAACACTGAAAAATTCACCTCTGAGCATCAACAGAGCCACAGTGTTGGTCACGCTCCCACCTCGAATCTGAGTACTGGACTTCAGCCTGCTCTCTTACAATCCTCAGCAGATGTTGGTGGGAAAATAGTCTCACTTAGCAAATGTGTCTTTTACTGGGTGAACACCAGCAGCTGGCCGAGGTGTAAATGCAGAGCTATTATTTGAATGGCAAACATTTCACTGTTGTGCCTCAATTTAACTCGCAACAACAAAATGACACTGAGACTGGCTTCCATGAAAAACATAGAGCTGTGTCTCGTTTATGCCTTATATGGGCACGGCTTCAGGAATTTCCTGGGAGGTGATGCTGTACATTGTAGAGTGGGACTTACTCATATCAACCTTTGACCTGTGTGAAGCCAGCAGCACTGCTTTATATCAACCCATTGCTCCTCTGGCTGCTGCCAGTGGTAGGTCCTACTGTTACACATCCATTAATCTTCAATAGTGAAACTATACACATTCATACCCACTTGAAAATACACTCACATAGAGACACACATACATGCATGAAATATATTGACAGCAATCATAAAAATCACCTTTTTAAGCACATATATACACACAGAATTGAGCAATTATAAATTAACACTGTGCAAATAGTCATACATACAAAGTCAAAGTTGAGTTTGATCTGGCAAAACTTTTAGCAACTCAAACGACAACTGTTTAAAAAAAAGCTCTTTAAAAAAAAAAAAAAAAAAAAGCAATCTTTTCTGAAGTAAGTGTACCAATGTTAATTTAGCTTTCTTGGTCACTAGCCATGCTTACCAGAGAGGATTTGTTCTACCTTTAGAGTGAGTTTTGTTCAGTGTCCACAGCCGCTGCAGACGCAGAATGAGGCCCAACACTGAGAACACTGCCTGCAGAACAACAAGATGCATGCAGTCATTAGCATGGCCGCTCTAATGTTTTTTTTTTGGCTTCAGCACAGATGTGATGGCACAACACGGCACGCACAACTTACAGCTTAAGTTCACTAAATCTGCATGTCTTGCATGTGTGTATATTTAGCATTGGAAAAACAACCTTGTGCCAGAGGTGGCATGCTATTTCCAGTCACAGTGTTGGATTCATACTTATTCACGCGTGCCTTTACAGGTCATGTGTATATGCTGTGTATTTTTATCCTTGATTTGAGTGCACAATGCCCCCCCATCCCTATCAGCTTTCATTTTAAGGGTTGAGTGGGCTACTGTGTAGAAGGAGTCACACAACATCCTGATGACAAGAGGGGGGGAAAGAAAATATATTTAATGGCAACTATTCCCCCCTTTTTTTTTTTCCATTGTAGAACATGGACATAAGTGAAGCAATTATGATTTTATCTTATTTATAATTCATATTATGCCATCTTTTGACCTTCTTTAAGATCTGTATATAAGCCAGGAATGACCCGGTGAGAGCAGCTGCCAGTTTCCCATGGGCCCTGAATGGGGCCACATGAACAACACTGTGGTCACCTTACTGAATGAGGTACAGTCAACTGAATGTCTCTTCTTTTTTTTCCTGTACATTTTACATCAAAGTCCGTATAGACAAAAATCATTTACAGATACCACCCCCCCCCCCAAAAAAAGGGAAAAAAGGACGGTCTCTCATGTTTCCTACTTTCTTGTTTTGTGTCATTTGTTTGGTCTTTTTTTGTGTGCATGCAGTTCAATGTCCAGATTGTCAATCCTCCAGTACCACAAAACACAAATTTGATACAAAGCACAAATTAAAGCAGAGGCTCAAGCAAGGACCCATGTCTTTTTCTTTTTTTTTTAGGTTTTTGTGGCATTGTTTTGTTTTGTTGCTGTATAAGCTTTTTCATATTATTGTACATGGAGTATTTGGCTTGAGATGCTGTAGTTGCATTGCATTCATGCAATATGCTGCAGTTTCTTACGCTGTCTGATAAACACTTACAGAAATCCATTCACAAAGCTCACAGCACATTAGACCCCTCAGCCTGGATGCCTGCCATATAGTTTTCTCCATTCTCAGGCTGTGGAGAGGGCTGAGTGCTGCTCGGTCTCCCAGGGACACTGTTTTCTGAGCAAAGACCGCTCTGACAGATGACTCTATCAGCCCAGCTCTTCACAGCCACCAAGGGCAGTTACGTCAGAGCCAGGTGAGAGCTCAAAGCCCTCCAGCTTTCTTCACCAAGTTCTCACTCCCAGTGTCTTTCATGGGTGGCTCATTCTCCTTCTGCACCTTGTCCGTAAGGCTGATGTCCTCCACCAGAGTACAGTTGCTGATGGTTCCCTCGTGCAGCGGAGAGGCACACTGGTCTGCCTCCTTAATGTGGACCATGCCGTTATGGCAGCCAGCCACAAGCATGTGCCTTTCCTCGGGGCTGCACACTGGAGCAGAGGTTTTGGCGATGTCCGGGAGGTGAGGCAATTGGGGGACGTGGTTCAGTAGGCTGCCTGTCTTTGTGTTGGGGGTATTGCTGTAGGTGTGGCGGTATTCCTCCTCGATGTTCCTCCCTAGCTTCCAGCGCTTCCACTTTTTCAGGATCTCTGACTGCACCTGAGGCAAAGGTGGACACGAAAGGAGACGTTATTAATGAGAGAAGGGGACAGAAGTCAAAATGTTGCCTGTGCAAATGAGGAGACTCACTTCTTTGTTGACAAAGCAGTACAAGATGGCTACCAAGAGGCCCTGTGGAGACAACAAACACTGGGTCAGTCTTCCACCTTGTTTAAAACAGTGAAAATACATCGATGCCTCCTTCTTTTTGGCTACATGGCAAAAAACTAAGCACAGCCATGAGCTCATTAAGTCCACAGATCCTTCTCTCTCTCCCCCTGTTAGCTGTATTTCAACATGTCAACCATTTCTTCAAAGCAAAAAGGCCATTATCACTGTGTGACCCAGCCAGGTAGCAACAAGGGCAGCACATTAAGTTCATGTCATCCCTCCTGACACATACTGTAAGTAAATAAAGCTCTTCTCAGTTGTCTGGGGGAAGTGAATCACAGATACTCTCCAGTGTCACACCAACTTTCTGAGAAAAACCTCTGACTTCCTGCCTGTAAGCAATGATCCAAGATATTCTCTCCGATTGAACGGATAAGAATAAGCTGTTTTTTTTTTTGATAAACAATGTGTGGTGTTAGCAAACGTAACAATGCATGTTTTGGTGTAAGTTTGGCTTTTAAGAGTCTGACCTGGAAAGAGGAGAAGAAGAGGTCAATGAAGAGCTTGGTGAGACGTAGTCCAATGGTGGTCTTGGTGGATTCGTCTGTCACAAAGATAAAGACCACCTGATGGATGCCCAGCAGAGGGATCAGGGTTAGAGTTGATTTAGCCAATCTGAGAGAGAGAGAGAGAGAAAACAAAAAAAAAAATAAAAAGGGAAACAAAAAACCCGATATAACAAACATGTGAGGTGTTTTAATGCCTGAACTCACCTGAACTTGTAATCTGTGTATCTCATTTGATGCGCTTGAAGTTTTGACACAAGAATTTCAATGATGTGGATAAAGATGAGAAGGTTGATCTGAGAAAGACAGAAGCAGTGTCAATGACAAAAATCTTGCTTTCGTTTTAAAGAGATCGCAGAAGGTCAGTTCAGTCAAAACATGTTTTCTAACCTAATTATAGATGTGTTGTCATTCAGAAAGAAACCGTTTTACGTGATAAGGCTTAGAGATGCTTATTTTATTTCTTTACGCTGCCTCCCCAATGAAAGAGAGGTGTAGGAAAATTATTCTAGATAAGCATAGAATAAAAAAAAAAAAAAAAGTATTTTAAATGTAAACAGAAAAATCTGTGAAAAAATCTGTTAGATAACTGAAAAGTCTGTTGAATATTGCTGCCCCAGTTGGACCAACCAAAGCTGTCTGTAACTTACAGCAAGTGGTTTCATTGCATGCAAACTATAAACTTTGTGGTTCGGCTGAACCAACTCAACATTATTGTTCACAGCGCGAACGTTACAGTATCAGGGATGCCGTTCACGGTAGCGTGCATTTGGACAATCGGTGGGTGTCGTACTGATGAAATCACTCATGATGTGACCTTTTTATTTAATATTAAGTCATTATGGGTAATTTGCAGGTGGTTGGAAGAAGAAAGTGAAACTGAAACTAATTTGTACATGTAATTGTTGCATTTGTTAAATATTCATTTGCAAATGCATGCTGTCTGTGGACTGTACTGCTGCTATGTTGTTTCACTATGTTTTATTTGGTAAAATTGCTAAAATGATGAAAATGGTCAAACAAGGAACACGGTGCTAAAAGATAAAGAGCAAAAATTCATTATATTATGTACCGGTTTGAAGACACAATATATTATATATCATAAGGATTGAGTGGAAGAGCTGCAGCTCCTCATCCACAAAGCTTCGCAGCGTTTCACAGCATTTCACTGTTGATTTAAAATCTCCCCAACTCATAGAGCTACAGTTTATACACTGTAATGTACTGCATACAGCATCTACATTATGATATAGTAGTTTTTTTTTACAGTAGTTTTTTATTTCATATCTCTTTTCTTTCATCTCTGAGGGAAATTACCAAAGGAATTTGTACAAGTTGCATTAATTACATTAATAGTGACAGCCACACACACACACACACACACACACACAAGGCAAACAGTCAAAAGGGAACCAGTCTTCCCGACCCTGCGACAACTCAAACACAGGAATTCCTGTGAGATACAGCCCACTTAGCAAGACGACTAATGCATGGAAAATGCCTGCATGTCTGTGTAACTGACCTGACATGAAAGCCATGACAAATTGGACTTATATAAACACTAATGACTGACCTTTGCAGAGCACACCTACGGTGTAATGCCCGGTCACAGCAAGGATAAAGGGCCCTTCGAATTAAAATCGTATTTCTTTAACCCAAACACCTTTGACTCCTAACATGGTTCCCAGATGTTAGAACTAAAGCTGTTAGCATTACACACTTCATGAATAAATAAGGTGGGTTTAATACTGTATCATGAATGAGTGGAAAAGGAAAACATGAAAGAGAACTGGTGTAGGATTTTTGCAGAAATACCCTTCATTTCCAGTTTCAATAAATACTGAACAACTTTAATGGTTCCTGGAATAAGAAAAGAAGCGTAATGGACAGAAAAAACAGGAGACTGAGAAACAAAATGAGAGGAAGGAAGGGGGAATTACCACAACTGCCAAAAGTATTGGGGAACGGATGATCCACCAGTAATTCATGTTAATGTTTTGCTCCCAACACCTGACAAAGAAAGAAGAGGCACTGATGGAAACATGAGAGAAAAGACCAGAAATATTTTATATGAAATAACATTTGGACGACATATTTTGTGAGACTGTTTAGCATATTTTGCTAAAATAGAAAGTTTTTCTCTTTGCAGCTGAAGAGGAGGATGGGGGGGAATGAAGTGGGGACAACACTGTGGGTTTCTAAAACTTAGCATAATGCTCATAATGCCTGTGGTTTAGAGATTGCAGACTCAAAATCCTTTTCAGCCCATCTGCTGCTGCTGCTTGTACATTAGACCCTAAGAGACTGCGTAACAGAAACTCAGGGTGCTAAACATTGTTATGAAATATCTAAGACACAATTGCGTGGAGTAATTGAATGTTCAATTGACCATGAGTAACAACATTGATATGTTCATTTTTTTTTTTTTTTTTTTGGATATGTGATGCTGTTTCACCGAATCCAGGAACAGGAATGAGCTAAAAGGTAAAATGTTTGGCAAGTTCTTAAACTGCAGCATCATAGCCCGATATGAGGGAGATGAAGAAGAAAGGGGGAGAGATATGTGTAACTTACTCTTGATTTTCATACAGGTATTTAGCTATCACCCAGGGCACAAGGAATATTAATGGGGTACCTGTGAATGAATGAGAGAAACTGTTATTTAGGCCCTCAACTTTTGTTTATCTCACCTGAGCCCAATTTTCTCATTCATTCCCTCATCAGTCTAGTAATGGAAACACATTTCCACACACTTGCATGCACACAACAGACCAACTCACCCCAGCCAATGCACAGGTAGATTTTGAAGTAGTTCCTCTCCGTAAACACAGTGATCACCAGGAGGTTGTGGAGATAGATGCCTTCGACCAGCAGCCAGTAGCTGTTGGCCATGATGCTGTACTGCATCATCACCACTGCGATGCGGCAGCTGAATGTCGTCTGCGAGAGAAAAGAAAGCAAAGGTTCATTTGCAAATGTTAAAATATCCAGCAGCGCGATGCCAAACATTATTTAGCTGTGAGTGATGTGAATGGTGAGGTCGGAGCTGCAGGTGTACAACAGGGGCATCTTTATCTCCAGCCTTGGCCAGCGGTGCTTCACCCCTTCCGCACCAACACAAGCACTCTACATAACCCCCCATCTTTTTGTCAACCCCCTTCCCCCTTATAATTTATGGACAATTGCGTAAAACATTTTACTCTAGAGCTTGTTGTTGAGCTGCAGATCACTCACACTGGCCGAATTGTTGACCAGTAGCTCCACTGGGGGCATGGATGCCTGAGGGAATCCCTGCTCCTGGTCTCCGCTGAGGTCCTGCGTGATGTTGGACACGAGCAAAGCGTCTTTGATGAGGATCGACAGCGCTCGCAGGATGAAAGAGGCAAAGAGATTCATGTGGATGTTGTTCCGCATGCAGTGCAACTTCCTGATGGAGAGAGGCAACAATAGTCTCAACAAGATAGACTTGTTTTATTTTCACTTAAGTAATTCGATAAACTGCAGTGAAGCTCTCTACTTAAAAATCCGATACTTTACTGGGTTTGATTTGAAGTGATGATAATTATTATGTTCTCAGTTTAGTTTTACAACTCTTCTCCCTTCACTCTGGAGCTTTAGAGACAACAGCTTTTTTGAGGGGTCTGAGTGATCACTAAAACAACTCAAACAGCCTAAACAGATTTTAGGTAAAAACACAGAGAAACCAAACGAGAAGACTGGAAATGATACTGGATGGGGTGTGTGTATTCCTCCGTGATGCTTTCAAAGTATTAGGATGGAACCTAGACGTCCTTAATAACCAAAGAATACACTCTATACAATATGGACTATACTACTCTGTTAGTATTGAAGCAGTGTTTCCACATCATCCTATGTTTCATACAGAATCAGTAGTCCTGAACTGAAATGTCACTTCTCTGAATTGTTTCGAACTCAAAATCACTGTTACCTGAAGAATATCAGGATGCCAAGTGCCAAGACCAAAGCCACCAGTGATAAGGAATAGCCCACTGTGTACATGACCCGAATATGTCCATAGTACTGCTGCAAATTAAAGCACATGAACACGCTTTTATTTGACAGGGGTGATAAGTGATATCAGTCCACTCTTAGTTTAAATTACAACTGTTTTAGAGTATTGCGTCTGTGACTTGATCTTTAAATGAGAAAATTCCTAAAGCCCTGAAGCTGAAGCTCTTGCTTCAGTTATTCTTCCTCTTCTAACGTTGTTTGGAAAAAACAATGTGAGAGATTTTTCCTACCTGGCTTGGATAACTAGAGTCACACTCGCTGGTATTCTTGGTAGTCACCCACTGGCCGTTTGCATCACACTCCTGATAGACCATGCCGTGTTGAACTACACATACACACACACAAGAGAGCCCACCCTTTAGGGACAGCTGTCTTTATCTACAGGATATTTTAAGTTGCTCAGCATCTACATGACTGCCAAACACCCTGCATCTAGTAACCCACATCTCTAACCTTTATGATGCCATGGCAGATACCATGGACATGAGACACTGACAGTGCTGTTGGGGAGTCCATCAGGCCAACAGGCATAGTTGTCAAAAGTCCTGTTACATACAAGTCCTGTAAAGAAAACACATCACATAAGGAAGGGATTGTCTTGTGCTGCCACAGTCCATATGCTGTAAACAATAGAAGAAAATAGCATGTCTTTCAAGCGCTGGCTGATGGTGTACATTGTAACATCTATACACATCGTGGTCTTTCATCTTTCATCAGTTTTTTACTTCAGCTTACAACACACCTTTCATCTTCACAACAGAGAACCTAAACAATGGCTGTTAGACACCTGAATGACCAATAACCTGCACACTGTCTGTCACATGTCCTCTGTACCTGCTAATTTACTGTTATACTCAGGCAGTGACAGGAAGGGCAAGAGTGTGCTACAGAGTCTGAGAGTGGAGTGGTGTGATTTTGTGTGCAGTGTGGCTTTTTTGGAGGCTGGCGCGTAACACACGTCTTTAATACAGCTGGAGGACAGCATTCTACATATAGTTAAACACAGGTGATGGAGGGAGCCAGTTCTCTGTCAGTATGAGACTCGAGCACAGAGTGTGTGTGACATGGCAAGTAAAATATTTGGAGCAGCTGGAAGTTGAGTGATTATAATGGTTTTGAAAATGGAGTGGAAACTGTTTGAGCTCCATAAACTAAAGAGAGTACGACCAAATTATTGGGAAATTGTATTCCATAACCTGAGGGTACATACAGCTTTTTTTGCTAATATATGGAAATTAGATGGAAAAAATCAGAGCACTTATTATGACTTATGATTCATAGTGTATCATAATATTATAATTTTAAGTTTTTCTTGGATTAACAAAATACACTTTTTGTTATTATGGAAACCTGGTGATGGCTCACCAGTGCTTGGCGGGTCCTGACTGTTGTTCCGCACACACTCTTCCATATACAATCTCCAACTCTCCTTCAGTTTATCCAGGGCAGCTGCAGAGGCCACCTAAGGAAACAGTGGAGCACATGTATTAGGTCAGTTATTGCAGGAACTTTCATTATTTATCGAGTTACTGTTTCAGCGTAAACGGCTGGACAAGAATGATGTGGAGAATGTGAGTCCCGCACAAACAAGGGACACAAACCGGGCGCAGTGACTGCATTGGCACTCATCTGTTTCACTTCACTTCGTATTTACAGGAGCGATAAACAAATCCCCCTCAATCTGGGGATGTAATATGTCAAAATGACACTCTAATGTGTTGTCTGTATGTGGGGGGGGTTGTGCTACTGTATGCACTGACTGATACATTGTAAACTTTAACAGTCACGTCATTGAGGGACAGTTTGTTTAGGCTTCCACAGCACAACTCCATGTTTTGTTTCAAAAGAAAAAGTGTGTGTGTGCGTGTGTGTCCGTGCATGCTCTTTGAACATACTTGGATACTGCAGGATGCAGTCAGAATTGCCGAAAGCAGGAACAGGCGTGACATCCCTTCCTCCTGGTGTCGGGGTTGAGAGTTGATACTGCAGGACGGGCAAGAGTTTATCTACGCTTTCCACACTGCCTGGATGACACAGAGACACACAATCAATCAAAGCTCATTGCAAACATTGGACTTATTATTTCCCCAGCCGGACCAGGCAAAATTGAGAGGCTGGGACATATCTGTCACACTACAAGTACGCCAAGAGCTGGAGGTGTGTTGAAGTAAAATAAAGAGAAAATGCCAATGAGACTGCAGCTCATTTGAAATAAATGATAACCACAGAAAAGCCGACACAATTTCCGTGATGGTCACGCATTCATGCCAGGTACGGTGAAGGGTTACAGGTGAAGGTGAAGGTGTACAGCATAAGCAGTGTAACAGGGCTAAGAACCAGACCGTCTAGGACATCAAGCACAGAGATGTAAAACTTACAGGAAATGCTGTTTATCCCATCAAGGACCAACAGCTGCGGCTCTGTGACTCACAGCTGGCTGCTGTCCACCTTCATCTTAAAGCCTGTCATTGGTTGAGTGTGTGTCGGTGTCAGTGTCAGCACGTGCCAGAGGTCACTCACCTGTGTATTGATTGACGTGGCAAACTCCAGCGAGAGATTTGGTTGAAGCCGGAGAACAGAACGAAATCTGAAACGTTTCTGCAAAAAACACCTTGACCATGGGAACATTTTTGGCTAAAACGTTTCAAATTCCATTCCATTCTAGTCTCATAGTGGGAAGGACGGGCTTGTGTTGATGTGTTTACTGGGGTGTGGGCATGGTGTTTGTTTAGGTGATCAGAGCGAAGCGCGTCACGACAGATATACACAATGTATGTGGACAAAAAAAGCCACAGTTCATATCAAAGGATTTCTTAACATGCATTTTGACTGTACATGTCAACACACTTGTAAAGTCTGATGTGAAATCGCCGCCAGGAGGTTGCATTCGCAATCCTAATGTTTTTCTGACTTATAACAAAGCTTTACTGGAAGTCAGACTCCTGATGATATCTAACCCAAAGAGCCGTAGTTTCTAAATGGCCTGTTCAGTGTAATGAGCACAGGATGCAGTTAGCATTAGCTGTAGTATAGACTGATTGCCCCGGGCACCTGAGGGATCAGAGACACTCTCATCTGGCCCAACATTAGGTCACAGCTGATTCAGCTGAGATCACGGCGCTGACCTTTCTGCCTTTAACTCCATCAGACACGTTGAAGCCACAATCCTGCGTTTACATCTCATTCATCACATACAGCAACATAAGAGGATTAAAACAAGCAAATATATCGGCTTTAATTAAAAAATTCCAGCATCTGTTACGGCTCATTGGGGAAGTCAAATACGTGCCAACCGCATCGCATAAAAATAGACTTTTCATTGTAAATGGCACAAAGAAAACATCAGCTGAACAATTTCAAACACACCAGACGGAGCATTAGTTCTACTTTAAAATAAAAAGTGTGACAGATAAGTCCTTACCAGGAAGAATGATCAGGCATCATTCTGTGAGTGGAGTGGCTGATATTCAGGCCCATGTTCAGGCACAGCACACAGGCTAACATTCATGTGGGTGAGTACATGCTCTGGCATATAGCAGCAAGTGTTACACCACGGCGTGACGGCTTTGCAAGGGTTTCCTTCCTTTCTCCCACTAACTCTTTTCCCACAAACACATACGACAACCCCGTTTCCCTGCCCACACCGCTTTCTGCAACTTTGCACCAAGCTGGACCAATGATTAACCAAACTCAGCTCGGCCCTGAGAGTCCTGCAGGAGTGACAATGAGGGGAAAGCAGTGAAAGGGGGGTTTATCCCCCCTTTCTGGCCCCTGGCCCCATTTTTATGACCAAGGACTAGTAAGAGCAGCCACAACATATTTGTGAAGGTGTTGGGTAAGTTTGAGAAAAGCACATTCTGCAAACTGGCTCCAACTGGGTTTAATAAAAGTCATGTAAAATTCATTAGTCAACATCAACAAAAATGTTAATAATAGTTTTCCTTTTAGCTAAAAACAATAGAATTTAATGATGACAGTAACCTCTTTTGAATAAAAGTGTTTTCTCCTCTGATCCTCCCACAAATTTTGAACCATTCCCAGCTGCCTGACATCATAGTCATGGCAGTTTTCTGTTAAAAATTCATCTTCCATTAGCATGGTAGGAGCTGCAACAACACAAACAACCCAGAAATAAATACAAAGTGAGGCTTTCCCTAAAATGAACATTCCCATTTCCTAAAGGAACTCGAGGCCAGAACTAGAGAGGAATTTTAAAGATACACCTTAGGCTATACATTTGTTCATCGCTTGCGTTATTTCTGGGCATTTGTCCCACACAATATGTCTGCTTGGATGCCTTCATCAGCCATTTGGTGGTAGCTGGAGAGGAACTAATCGGCTTGGAGGTGTGAGGCTAATTAGACTCATGTAGTCTGCTCTTATGCTACCCTGCAGGAGCTACAGCTCGGGGCTCCCACTTAGCTGTGGCTCCAGACCAGTCAAGGTCCTGAACACGTGTTGTTTAACCCTAATAGCTCTCAGTTCCTGGAAATAACCTGGAGCTTTTATCACTATTGTTGCACATCTGATTTAAGAGGTGGACGTCGGCTGGGCATCACATAGGCAGCCCCAGAGGGATTTCTTGGGTTATTTGGGCTGGTTTCCTTTTAGTGTTTTTCATCCTGAAACAAGTTACCACACCAAATTGTTTCACTTCTGCCTGGGGACGTGTCCAACATGTAAAATATGATATAATGCTTCTTTCTTTTCTTTTTTTACATAAGAATAATAACATTGCTGCCTATCCTCAGAAGTATCAGACCTATTTTCATTATGGATGATTGGCCAAATATTAAATAATATAATTTTAACAGAGTTACAAAGGGGTCACTACCCCCTTTAATCGAAAGGACAGACTGCTATTGGAGATTTAAATTATAAATGAATGACGCAAAATCCCTGAAAGTACAGAAAAAAAAAGACATAACAAAGACACTCTTTGTTCAAGTGCATGTTGGATGGCTCAATAGAATAACCCATAACAATTACTGTTGTTTGTTGGAGAGTACTTACCTTTCATTGGATTACATTGTCCAACAAATAAAATTACAAAAGGAGCATATGCGTGCATGAATGTGGGCAGAGGGGAGCAACATAGATTAAAAACAAACCTCTTACAAAACACAATAACTGTCTGGTTAAAAAAAAAAGAAAAGAAAACAAGCCCCTGAACATCAATCTATCACGCAACTTTCCAAATGCAGAAGAGCTAGTTAAAGTTAAGGCAGAAACCCTCCTGTGTCATTTATCTTCTTTGTCATTAATGACGCCGAAATGCACCTATTAAATACCACAATGGTGTTCACTGATCTGTCTGTTTCTGAACAGAAATTTCAGTTGAATAGATGATCATTAAAGCAAAAGTGTAGTACCACCTCCGTAAAGCCTCCACTCTGAGTAATCCTATCATTTTTCCCACGAAAGGCAAAGCATAGCACGCCACGCTCGTACACAGCTGCAGATGTTAGACTGGGCCCGACATTGCTGTGTGAGAGCATCAGGATCTGATAATGGGTGAAGCAGAGTTCAGAGGAGGTGGAGCATTATGTCTCAATGTGCCCTGTGACTTGTCTTCTGCACAGGAGATGGGACATCGCTTTAATCTGGGCACAGCTCTCCGCATCTTCAGTTTGACACTACACTTCTGTGTAAATGAGATTTGATTTCCCCTCTCTGTGACTCTCAAAATGATGGGTTGAGTCTTTGTTCAGTTCGCTGCCTTGCTCTCTTTCATCGTTTGATAGTACTGCAACCATTAACATACCACAGATTAGATCTTAATGCATTAATTCTCCACTGGAGATGCGTTTCCTCCATTATTTTCTGACGTAGTGTTTTATCTGATCTCCACTACCTGTCTAATTTTGCTTCGCTGAATGATCCCAGAGGACACCATGTCTAACTGTGCCGTAGATGCTCGCACAGGACAGTTTTTGCCATTTGGTAAACACAGGCATCTTCTAATTTCACAATCAATAGGAAGTCAATGTGGTCATAGCAAATGAACATTTCAGATTACTGCGACTCAACAGGAAATTCATCTTGAGAAAAGCTTCCTTGATGTTCCACTTTACTGAAAGACATATCAGCATATTTGACGCTATGGCAACATTTAAAAAAAAAAAGTGAGCCCCTTGGTTCTCTTGGAAAGCTCTTTGTAGTTTTGTAATAGTTACAAAATCAGAGAGGAAGCTTTCTCTTAGCTGCTCACTGAGCTTCAGCTTCATTGCTGTGTTGGACTTGAACAAGCATTGACAGCAGCTGCCTTCTGTATTATTAGAGCACAACATCCTGTGCAGTGGTAGTAGTCAATAACAATGGTCTTAATTAATGGTTTATGCAATAAGACTGAAGTTATTCTGAGAAATGAGGAGCTGTCTTAAGTCAGTGTGCTGATGGGCAAGGCACATAAATGTTCTGGTTGCATTAAGGAAACCTTTTGTCTCCTTGACATTGTGCTGCAACATGATGCTTCATTTTCAACCTGCCCCTCTCATTCATTTCTCTTTCTTAATGTTTATTCTTGTGGAAAATAGGAGGGAGAAAAAAAATTGTTGGCATTCTTTGATTCAGACAAATTGCCTCCAAGACCTGGTATTTACTGTTGATGTTTTCAGGTTGCTAAAAAGCATTTGGGTCCTATGCATTAGCAAAAAGAAAGGCAACCACTGCACAACAAAAATAAACAGAGCTATAATCTTCTCAATGTTGATTTTCCTAAAGTGCCTGTATGAACAGTTACAGACACAGAAAATGGAAAGATGTATAGGCGCACTCGGAACGCCTGCTTCCTTGCCACCTTTCAGACAAAAACCAACAGAATTCCCATGTCAGTGGTGTGTTTGTTTTTAATGCAAATGATCAGAAAAAAAAATTTGTCAGTTCCAACTCCAAGTAATCCAGGACATGCCAGTGGCGGCTGCTGTGTATATACATTCTCTGCTTGTTAGCAGCCAAGTTACCTCACTGTGGCTGTGGCCTAATGTGGCCAGTCAATCGTCAGGTCTGCTGGGTTTGTTAGGAGAGATGACATAGAGAGGGAAGCTAATTGTTTGCAATCTGTCGGTTTTTCTCTGATGGTGTTTGGTAAATGGGAGGTTTGAGGTTTTACTCATCCCTCTGCCTCTTGCTTACTTCTACGCTGCAGTGGGTGTGAAAATTCTGCTTCACCAAAGTATTCCACAACTGGGCTTTAAGCTCCATGCATTTTAGAGATGTGTTCAAAGAGTCAACAGCGTATCGTGCTTCAATTAATATATAAGTCAAATATGTCAGCCGGATCACTTGCGTAACATTTTACTGAAGAGTTCCCACTTCATTAGGCTAAGGGTCAATAAATGTCTTACTGTGTTTTCAGAAAATTCATTCACAATTCATCTCCTCCAATATAAACAGTGAATCGTTTAACATTAACACAAAGTAGAGGTGTTTGATTATTCATCACCTGCCTCATCTGTAGTTTGTTTTCTCTGCTGGAAGGAAAAACATGAAGTATTTTCAGTCTCCAATCATTAATTTTATTTTGTGGCCAACATTACTGTTATGTTGTTATAGAGAGTGGGCTTTAAAAGTCTGAAAAACACTGATTCAGATTTCAGCAGCTGTGCACTATGGCTGAGCTTTGAAGTGCTCTAAATGTTTGTCAATGACTCGGTTACAATGTGGGAGAGCAGCTTTGAGTGCGATCTACTGTATCTGCGAGGATGTGCTACAGTGACACCAGCTCCTGGATGCTTTTTCGCTTCTTCTGTTGCGCTGACTGTTCACACATTTCGCTTAACATTCATGTTTCCCATTCAGAGGTCATCTGATAAATGTGGGAGGGGAAAACAAAGCAAGCACTTGAAATCCTGCAATGTTGTGTGTGTATGAAGCTTTTCTATGTTCTATACACCTGGATGTGTGTGGGAAGTGTTTCATGGGCTTTTTCATGAGTTGTGTTGGACCTGGGAACTGAACCTGCAGTGAATCAACAACAACCCTGCAGGGAGCTTTTGGTTATCAGTTAGTGTGCACTGTTTTTCCCTGTATGTGTGTTGTCCAATGAAAATATCTACATGTTATTAGAGATCTATCAGTGTATGTTGTGCCAGACTAAATTTAAGATTAATTTTTATTAGGTAAACTGTTTCCATTGCACCAAAGGACACTCAACAGTCTATTTGTCTTTCAAGTGCAATATATCCGTAATTATCAGTATGAGTAGTGTCCTGGTCATGACTTTTAAAAACAAAAATAATTTTTTTAAAAACTTTCAAATATCAAAGGTAGCTGTCGCTTAAGATGAATTATAGTGTTTGTTACACTCATGAATAAACAATTTAGTGTGCAATACATGTGTCAGAAACATTTTCATAGACAATGAATTTATCCTCTTGCTCTTCATTTGCTGACCGGAAAAGTTGGCTGGGCTTTGGCATGTCTGTGTTGGCTGTACAGTTGAGTTTTATCCATTCTTTTTCAGTGCCAACTGTGTATTTTGGCAACTATACATGAGTGCATCTTAAAGAGGGTGTTGTTAACAATTACTCCTACAAACTTGTTGTCAGATATTGCAGCTATTTTCTTTGAAAGAGAAACACATGATGGGTAAACCTTTAATGTTGTTTTTGTGGGTTTAAGACACAACACTATTGCAAAGGCTTTCCAAACCCTGTTGTGTGATATGTTGGACACTTTGATATAGAATAATTCTCAGCATCACTCAGTCACGCTTTTCTCCCAGTTGTCCCAAATTACCATTAACTGACTTGTTATGTATGTTGTTCACCTATTTTGTCGCTCAACTCGCAATGAGAGGCAGCATGGCGGCACAGTGGTAAGCTCTGAAGGGGAAAGCCTTTTCTGTGCAGAGTTTGTATGTTCTCCCCGTGCACGGTGGGTTTGCTCCGGGTTTCCTCCCACTGTCCAAAGACATGCATGTTTAGGTTCATTGGTGACTCTAAATTGAATGAACTCCCAATGAGTAAAACTTATGCTGATCCAACAGCAAGATATATAATGTGGATCACAGTTTATAGTCACAGGAGATGATTCTTCATCTCCTGGAAAAAAAAACAAAACATTGCCAGCCTCCCAGGAGTATCTTGTTTGTGGTGCAACCAATGCTGTTCTCTTCACTAAATTAAGATTTCCTTCCCCACAAAGAAAAATCCCTCAGTGTATGTAGAGCCGCTCACACCTTTCAATAACAAGAGCTTTCCGACCACAGTGTGGCCTATAACCACAAAATAAACACAGATTAGTTGCAGTAAGATTACAAACGTGATTTTTAGACTACGGTGTAATTACAGCACAGCCGTGTTGCCAGGTTCCGCAGAAAGCAGGAACATCGTCCTATGGACACCGTCTGTGGTTTGAGCTTGTCTGTACACTCTTCAGACTTAGCTTATTTATTTCTGTCTGCTGACTTGTTTGTATTCATTTGTCTATCTGGCACATAGATGTAGGGAAAAGAACTTGAGGAAACATCGACATCACTTGTAGCTGTGTGGAGTACTCACTGCTTTGAACTGCCCCAACTACAAATCTCATGTTAAATTTACACCCCAGCAGCCAGGAACCATCAACCTTGGGCACCTGGCTGGAGTTACATTTTGATGCCATGAACTTCATCAGACTTATGCACACGCAATCACAGGCGCATATGTGGAGTCAATTACCCATCATGGTTTAAAAAAGTATGCAGCTGCAAACACATGTAAGGATTTAAGGATATAACCTGACTACTACGAATGAATCAGGCTTGTTCCTCTCCTCCAAGTCTGTGATTGGCACAATTGGAGTTCATATACATACACTGTGCCAACTCAAGCGAGTGTGTCGACAGAGATGAGCACACATGAAGTGCTGAACGAACGTTGCACAGATAAGTCACACTGAACACTCACAAATGGTGGCACGGGTATAATGTCATAGTTTTGGCGTGAAAACAGTTTGGGCAAAATGAAAGCGGGAGATTAAGAGTGAAAGCATTTGGCACACACCAGAAGCATGAGAGTTGGCAGTCCTGAGTTGCACATGTGGAAGTCTTTGCAGTACATCAAAAAGAAATATGCCTAAAGTCTGAACCAGGATTTTATGTATTATGTACATTTACTTAAAGGTGCTATTGCTACACAGCCAATGTTAGCATTGAAACAACAGCTGTTTACCTATCAGTCTAGTATGTATGCTATCAAGCTTTGTTCATTTCATCATTGGCTAGATAAGATCAATAAAACTTAAAAATAACTCCTTTATGTAATATTTTTATAATTTGAGGACTGTTGCTTGGAATGAGTTTTACTTCATAATATTTCTACACTGACATTAGAAAAAGACCTGAATAGTCTCCACTCAAGTGATGCTACAGAAATTCAGCAAAGACAGAAAAAAAAGTGAGCTGTGACTTTATTTCTACTAAAAAACCATAAAAGGGACAAAAGTCGTGAACCATTTCAGAGTTGTCTCGGGACAGCTTTGTCAAAGTAATAAATCCCACTCTGACATTTTCATGTAAACAATGTGACCAGAGAAAGAAGCAAATGCAGCAGTTTCACCCATCAACCCTTGAAACACAGCTTGACAAATCACACAAAACACTGATTCAGCTGTCTGCGAACAGAAAACAGTTACTACTGTGAAATTTATTAGAAGCACTACCTGTTTCTGAAACTGTACAGGACAGCTGTGCAATATGTGGTCTCAACAGCCTTTCATTTGGAAGGATTTGGCTGGGTAAAAAAAATGTGACTATGGTTTTTCAGCTGAGTGACTGTGAATCAATAAATTCAAAGACAAGAGTTGGACTCAGACGGGAACATCTCTTTCTCTTTAGAAGAGACTTGACACCCTGCAACGTCACTTCACCCTGGCAAGAGCTGGAATTCAGGGACAGGAGCTGCTATTTTTCGAACAAACACTGTTGTCAGGCCATATGATAAACTGTTTAATTAAGTCCAATGGGGACAAAATCAGTTTAGGGGAAATAAAAACATACAAAATTTAAAGCAAAGCAATTCAACACACACAATTTCTCCCCAAGAAAAAAAAAAAGAGTCAAATCATACCAGGAAGAATAAAAGACTGCATCATAAAACAAAGAACCACAAAGAGACATTCTCATACTAATGAGCTTGCTCCTGATAAACGCTGTGTGTGTACTGTGATCTGCTACTGAGATTATAAGAATTACAATAAACAGAAATGAGAAATGAGAAATGAAACTCCTTAACAAAGCAAACAATACAAGAAGACAAAGATGCAGAGAGATAAGAGGACGTACCGGGACTTACATGACTTATCTTCAGAGTAGTGTATTCTCGGTCAACTTCTATTCACATACAAGAAAAACTCTGTGAAGGTTGTTTGATACATGGTTAACATGTAGGTATATGGATAAGCAGCAAAGGGGGCTCTAACCAGCCCCTCCCACCGACCTTTGCAATGTTTAATGTTTATGAGGTGACTCCAAATACACCAGCTGAATTATGAAGGGGACTAGGTCAGCCCCTTCACTAAGTCTCCTCCATGTTGTATCCACAGGGCTCCATCGTGTGTGGAGCTCGTATGGATTCTGGCAGGCGATGTTTATGTACAGTAATCCCCTTTAACTCCTCCACACCGCTCTGTCAGTGGTCATCAGCCTGGAATTTATCAAACACTGAGCTTTGCCATACACATTGGCAAAGTTTCATATCATAGTGGACCCCATACATAGAGATACAGAATCTCCTGATCCTTATTTAGGCAGACAGTTCAGCCCAGGATGTGAAGTGCGGTGCTATTGCTCTGACTCTTTGTCAACCCTATTGATGCTGTAGAATATTTTTATTAGTGTGTAATTTTTATCATGTAACTGCTGTGTTAAATGGGATTTTTTTAAATAGACAATGACATAACATGAGATTCCACCTTAAATTACTCCTAAGTTTGTATAGTGGTTTATATTTTGGCAGAAGTGCATTGTAATTTTTAGATTATTTAATTTTAACACTGTGTCAGAGAGGAATATCTGATGCAGTGTTGGAGTTGGTTGACTCAATAATATAATAGAAAGGATGAAGGTTTTCTTGTCATAAATTTGTTATTATCCCCAAATCCCCAGAAGGGACCAAAAGCTAACATTGAATTTATCCCACAAACAAGTGCTGCCTGCGTCGCCTCAGTGTGTAGTTTATTTGATTTCTTTTTCTGGAGAGTACTGTAGCTCTGCTTCAGGCAGATGTGACTCAGAAGTGTCACTTAATTTCCCCCTATTTAGCGCACTGTGAAGGTTTAATTCAATAGGTGACTTGCTATCATTGTATAATGAAGATTAAAGTCAGTATTAGCATTTTTTTTTTCATTACTATCATTATTATTTGATAACTCTAAAGGCCAGTGTTCTTAAAATGGTGAATGGATGAGAATACTTGCATAAATCACTGTGTAATATAAAATGTATCTTAGATGTCCATATGTCAGCCAAATGCAATTTCATGGCCCTTATATGCTACTTTTTTCAGGGGGGGGGGGGTTGTTTGGTTTTGGCTTTACGCTTTTAACAAGATGAATAAAGATAGCATAACAACCGCCTTATCTTCTAATTTTATTCCCAGTTATACTGCCAGGAGATATTAACATAATGTGTGTTTGTCATCCTGGGAGCTAAAAAAGTGAATAGTTAAAAGAGCTGAAGAATTTAGTACATCAATGGTTTAAAAAAATCTGAGCTCGCTTTGAAACATAAAGTAAATCAAGGTGATTTGTCTCGGTTTCACTCGGCTCCCAGAGCTCCCGCCACTTTTATCTCACTCCATTAAACCCTCTTAGTATCTGTATTATCCTTAATCTAAATGAACTCAATTCCTTACCACCATTTGGCAGAGAAAGCAAAAGACTCCTCCTCTCAGTTATATACACATTATGCCCTGCCATTCTCTCATGCTCTCCTCTCAAACAGCCACATAAACACACTCGTGCAGCAGCTTGGTGGTTGTTTAAAGCCATCATTATGTAAACATTGCTTCAAGTTCTCTTTAGTTTTCCAAAAATAATTTATCTTTGTCTCTTTCTGTGTTGTTGTTTTTTTTTTTCATGCATGCTTAAGTTTGTTATTGTCAGCGTTAGCGCAAAAGGAGCATTGGCGTATTCATTCATCTGCTACTGCTTATCAACTTCCAGGTCGTGGGGGGTGCTGGAGCCAATCCCAGCTAATATTGGGCGAGGGCAGGTTACACCATGGACAGGTCACCAGTCCATCACAGTGCCAACATACAGAGACAGACAGAGACCAACAACCACTCACCAATTAACCTAAACATTCATGTCTTTGGACGGTGGAAGGAAACCCATGTCGGCTCCATGTGGAAATCCCCAGGCCCGGGAAACAAACCCAGGACCTTCTTGTTGTGGGGCAACAGCACTAACCACTATGCCGCTGTCCTGCATTGGTGTAATTAATCTTTAAATAAGAGCACAGAGCCGGTGCAGAGAGAAAGCAGAGACACAGTCAAACACGCCTCAAGTGTTATTTATTCGCCCATGAAGATCTTTGGGTTGACTTGTTGTGACTGACCCCACTTATGAGGGATTTAACCAAGCTGTCAGTCCAGGTCAAAGGAAAAGATGTGATCTACAAGCACGAACTGACGTTCACAGCCTGAGGTTGTCAACAAAGAGCTGATACATGAGCGTAGAATGTATCAAGTGCTTCCGGTCTGGTTTGTTTTCAGTCATTTAATTAGAGAGGTAGGATTCTGTCTCTGCATCGGAGAGGCAGTTTATAGACTGTAACAGAACACATCCTGCCTCTCGTCACTGAGGAGGACTGGCATGCACTGTGCAACACCCATCATCTTCAGGCATTCGTGAGAAATTTTGGGCAATGTAAACAAGATATGAACATGTCACACAACAGTGAGCAGCAGAGTGTGGAAAGGAAGAGGAGCAGCTTGGTGGTTGTAGATGTCACGTAGGTCAAGACACTCTCACTCTCACTCATTTTCTACCGCTTATCTATGAGGGCCGTAGGTCAAGCAGCAAAAAATAAATGCAGATCCCACAGTATATGCACTTTATCTGCACTGCCACAGTATAGTTCAGTCATACAGTAAAATTTAAATCAGGCAGTGGAGTCCGGGGCCTGATATTTATAAACTATTTACGAATCATTTTCTCACCTACATTGATCAGGTCAATCCAGACCCATCAGAGAATCTAGGTGGATGTACTGCCACTGCTGGTCTAATCCAAAGCCAAACCCTAAAATATGTCTTCAGCTCATGGAGACTTTCTTTTTGTCATCCCTATTAGGAAGATTAGACCCCATAATAGTGATGCTCCAACTCTGTTTTATTCATAAATACAAATAAATCAATAAAAATAAATACATCATAAATAATTAATGTTTTCCTCCAACATAATTCTGTGAATTATTTCACCTGCAGTCGCATCATCCGCTGGTCATAAGGCTAATAAATATTACCTGTACCACACACATAGCTAATACTCACTTACATCAACATTTCACTAGTAAGACCATCAGTGTTGTGTAATACAGTCGTGTCACAGCTACCTGCAGAAACACGTCCGTCAGAAACATTCAGGTGGATGTGTAATGCAGGTAATGTAATCGGCAAACACTGACTAATTGGGCAGAAAACAGATGAGCAAACAAATATATACTCTCACACACACACACACACACACCTTTCCTTGCCTTTCTATCTTTATGAAATCCCTTCACTCACTACATTCATTCCCTGCTAAGCATGAAGCCAATTATATGAACCAGTTCGATCCCAGGCTGTAATTTTAAGAACAAATTCAGAGGGATTCACACACACTTAGACAAATTAGACCTAATTATGTTAACCTGAGTCACTGAAAAGGTGCAAGCAAGATTATAAATGAAGACTTTTAATTTAAATGTGTATTTTTTTACCACACACAGTAGGAATGGATGTATAAATGGAAAGATGGAGTTTTTAAAGACCCTTAGCTGTTCAAAGGGGCCCATGGAGAGCATGAATAATACTCCACGGTAGCAGTAATAAATATTTAAATGTGTTTAGGTCATGACACATGGCTCAGCACCTGGGGAGAATGGCAAATGGCAGCACTTTAAGGGAGAGAAGGAGAATAGATTTGACAGGAGAGAGCTGCACGGCCAAGATGACGGCATGCATCCCCAAAAACGAAGCCAAAGAGTCAGTCAGCTGCAGGGAAGTGAGAGGTGGGTGAGGGTTCATCAAAGCAAAATGCCCTAACATTACTCAACTCTTCAGGCTTATGCACAGCACACGATGAACTACCAACATGTGCAGTAAGTAAGAGGGGAATATTGAGGCCTTAAATATAAACCCTCACCAGGAGCGTCAGCCTTTAGATTTTAGAGGAAGTTCCATTCAATAGAAAAACTGCTAATATGATAAGAAAAGGTTGTTCAATTTATGCGCAATATTGCAGTTTGATTTGGTTAACAATAATCCTACAATCAAGACTACGGTGGCCCTGAGAACTCAAGACCTCACAACATATGGAAATATACACTAAAGAAGTGCTTCTTTCTTTCCTGGATTGATTATAACACATAACCACTTGCTAACACGCAATTTTTCTAGCTCAGACCTCACAAAGCATTGAACATGTGTGCCCCTGGCCGGTCACATTGTGTTGTGAATATGTGCAGCATGCTTTGTCAAATTGATGTTTTCCGAATTGTGTTTTGTATATTTGCATGTGTTTTCTTAAGCTGCATTGTGTTCAGTTGTTTGGTGCGCTGTGTGAAACCACTGTAGAGAACTAAATCTTGTGGGTGTTGTTCTTTTTTGACAGCCCATAACAGGGAGTGCGTCTGAGTGAGTGAGTGAGTGCGTGGTTCATGTGGATGGAAGTCAATGTCTCCTGCTGTGTACACCCCGAACCTCCCTTTCCCGGGAGGTAAAAGACATAAGCTGGTCTTTTTGGTGACGCGGGAGGACATGTTGTTTTTCAACTCCTGCCAAACTGTCACTGCCGCTGACAACTGAAGAAACAGGCCTCATTCATTGAAAAGCAATGAAGCAGCTCTTCTGGAAGAGGTTAGTTTGTCTGAAACTCTCTGCAACTCCCACAACTTTCATTTCAGTCCAGGCCTCATTTCAAACCATTGACCCATCAGAGAACAGGCAACAGGCAGCAACAGTGTCACCTGCTCCAACCACCTGAACATATTTACTACAAGTGTGGAGGTTTTAATATTTACCTTACATTCTAAAACCAATTAAAAGTGCAGCAAAGGTTGTTGTTCAAGATTTTGACATTACATTCTCACATTTTATAAATCCACTTGAGAAGCTTCAATCAGTTCAAAAGCATCACGAGATTGGTGTGAATCTATATTTAATGTAACATTACACTTGTCCATAAGAGTTTTACATTTCTTACACATTGCTGTGGATATGAATCTTAGGGAGGATAGTTGGTTCCATCTCTCCCAGTAGTGAGAACAATCTCCACTCTGGTGGATACTTTGTGCTGCAGAAGCTCATCATGTCTGAGTTACAATCCCTTCACAGGCGCAGAGGGAAAAAAATCCATACAGCATATTGTATGAAAATTCACATCCTGCTACTTGAAAACTAATTTTTCCCCCAAAGCCAAAGAAAGAGCAAGCCAATGCTCCATCTGTGGTTTCTTCATTTTTAGAGGAATGTGGGCACATTTTCTGGTCAAGGTATACGAGCCAAGCAATGATCTAAAGCACTGCTGGATACAAAAACTGTAACAAATACTCAAAAGTCACAATCCATTACTTGAGCAAGGCTTGCTGAGTTTCCAATTTTTTTTTTTGCATTTTTTAGGTATGCAGTATTCTTATAATGTTTTTATCAAAAATAAATCTCGTATTTTTTTTATATAATCTATTGGTTTATTATAACTATCAAAATCAAAACATTATTGTTATTTACTGGTGTCGGACACATAATTTGCAGCAAATTCACCCTCCACTTTTCTTATCTATCACCAAAGGCATTTTCTCTGTAGGTTCCCTTGTGCGATGATATTCTGCACTCCAAACTACAGTGCTTCAGTTTCATCATATAGATACTTCAGGAAATTACATATGAAAAACCAGTTCATCTGATCCTCATGGTTAAAATCCATATAGTCTGAAAACAATGTACCATTTTATATTCTTTTTAAATAGTATTTTACACTATATGTTGGCATCAGTCACTGGATGAGTAATTACGTGCATGAAATTGTTCAAAGTAAATCTTTGGTGTTTGGTCATAATCCCAATCCTCGTACTTATTCCACTCAAAAAAGCCAGATTTACGCCTCAAGTTGAGAGTAATAAATATGATAAAAGACAACAACCATTCCTTCTAAAATGAGCAGTGGACCAGAATTTTCAGATCATTATATTTGTTACTCCAGAAAAGTTGTTAAGCAACCTGGAGGTCACGATAAAGGTGAGAGTTTCCAGCTGAGCGGCTGCTGAGATAAAAAAAACGGTTGTTTGTGCTCCGTACCATGATAATAGGCTGTGTTGGGGAGCAAAGGGAGCTATACTTGACCCTTGACCCATACATGTTGCGAGGAAGGAGGGGGGTATTTTTAGTGCCTCGCCAATATGGATGTGAGCAAACAGAAAATGGCTCAATACTGTTAACTCCTCCAGGGTTTACAAAGCATTTCAGAGAAGAGAAAAACCTTGCTGAGATCATTTCAGATTCTTCACCACACCTCTGCTGGTGCTGTATTGATTCCCCTGTGATGAATCTTTTTGATCCAGTGTCCACCTTGTGTTAAGATGTCTCTGTGTAAAGAGGAATTCACTTCCCACAAGACTGGCAGGTCACCCATCCCCCTCCTCCAAGCTTTGTGTGGGATGTGAACACACCTGCCACCTTTCTAAACTGTCAAATCCAATCCAAGACCTGACCAGTGCCAATCCCTGCAGCGCCGTGTACACGTGGCCTCTGCCCAGTTGACGCTGGAGTGTGTAGGTAGGTCGTTAGAGAGTAATCATATAAACCACATTGACTCTGAATGTGTGATTCGTCTAAAAGCAGGACAACACAAACGATGTTTCCATCATCACAACCCACAGACCTCGCTTTGAGTCCACAGATAATTCCAATCGTTACCTCCTGAGTATAAAGCCGCAAATCTCAGCTCGTCAACAACACATCAAGTCTTATTGAACGTCAAGGACTGGCTGATTTACCAGCTATTTACCAGAGACCCTAAGAAGTTAGGCTAAGTATGAACATATTGGAAGGAGCCCTAAATCATTATCTGTCCACATCTGTTGAACTCCAATATAAAAAAAAAACCTCTCTCACTCCAAACCATGACCTAGTTTAAAATATTTAATGTAAAAGAACTATTATGTTTTCATTCAAACAAAATATATTAAAACAAACAGAAAAAAATCATCATAGTAGTTGCTATTTAGTAAGAAATCCTATAATCTCATATATCTCTCTGTGAAAAAGCCATTGTAACATTTTCCTGCAAATTCAGTGTCACATGCTCCAGAACATAAAACTTCACTCTGACACCTGAAACGTTTACTCTTCCTGCTAAAATGTTATCAGTTGGCTCATGTGATGTATTGTTGATTTCATGGAGAATTTCTTTGGCAGAAGCATGTTCTCCAAATTGAGTAAACGCAGTAAGTCATCAAAAGAATGACAAAAACAGCGATCAGGTATTGATTAAAAACAACTGATGAATTTATCTCTCCGCTTCCTCGGCTCCAACATTCGCCTCTCATGCTCATGCACAGTATCCCTTGTGGGTCTTTTTTCAACCGACTGAGGAAAGACAGGACGGATATGATTTAAGTGTTTCAGTTTCTGGCAAATACTCAGAGGGACTGTGGTGAGTCTTTGTGCTGTGAGGCTGAAATATCAGAGTGAACTATGAGTGAAAATGATGCAAAGTTCTCCAGAGCTCTGCGTCTCTGGTTTTTCTTTATTTGCAATATTATAATAGGTTTCTCATGTTCAGTGTGTTTGAAAGTTGGAAAAGGAGTGGCACAATGTTTTTCTGACTATGGTAAGACACACACTTAATAATAAAACACAAATATATATATATATATATATATATATAACTGTATGTTTATATAATTTTTAAAAGCGCATTGCCGTTCCTTTTTGTTGACCACAGTTCTAAGTGCTGATTCCTTTTGAGCCACGTTGCATAAACAATTCAACTGGTCCACCTCAAGGAAACTCTTTTAGCACATCACATTGATGAATCTCAAAATTTTCCCACTTCAGATCGTGCAACATCAAAATACTGTCTAGATTTATTCATGAAGGTACGAAGGTAGGAAGAATAATGGCAGCCACCCAGGCCACAGCAATGAAGGAATGTGCTGCACACGAGTATCTGATTCTTGTTCTGGTACCGAGCGGAGGATACGGAGATAAAGGCAACGAACCCAGAGACCAGGGAGGTAGTCAGATAGGCAGAGGGCCTAAGGAAAGGCAGCCAAGATGGAACCAACCAATGACAAATTACATAAGCAAATATTTTTTGCCTTTCATGTGATGCAAGACTTAATAATAATACTACTAATAATAATAATGAAAGCTTTCGGAAAATGTAAGGAAAGCACTGTGTTGCATTTCCACCAGCAGTTTTCTGTTGCTATAGCAAGTGTATCTGTTTATTGCGAGAAATTAAATTTTCCTCCAGAGGTAAAGAGCTTGTTCTATAAGAGGTTAAAGGGGTCGTTAAAGGAACTGACAGTCGTTCTGCTACTGGCACACTATTGGGTGTACTTGGGAAGATTTAATAAACACTCTACTTATCCGTTTAACCCAGCACATGCCTGAAAGTTGGAGAGCAGAATCACCCATCACATGGTGGCTCAAAGCCACATAGGAGTCGATGTCTATTCAATAAGCAGTAGATATTTCCTGCTTCTAACAGGAAGGGATTGGTTGTGATCCTTCCCATTCAGTTCTGCATATAAACACTGTGCATTTGGACATGTGCAATATGTTCGTATTGTGAGGATGACACAATTATAGTGTGTTCCATATGTAGCTGCAAAAAAAAGTCCAAGTTATTCTTAAACTTGAACTCTACAGATTTTAATGGAAATATTGTGTCCAAATAATTACAGTTATACCATGGTCAGCGTGAATACTCTTTTCTGATTGGTCGGCAGGTGTGCGTTAAAACCGTTTAATGCACACGTAGTTCGGCTAAACTTTGTAGGCTAACTGCTCTAAATTCATCCGCGCCTGTAACCATAGCAACATACCGAGCCCAGTTTTATTTTTATTTTATATATATCATTTTATAAACAATAACCACACTGTGGAATAATTTTGACCTAAATCAAGCTAAATTTGAACTTTTAATAGCCTACTTTTGGCTTTGTTAAAGCGATTGAGCCACAGTGCTCATCCCGTCCTACTGTGACTACTGTAACTGGCGTGGTTGCACTAGTTTATTCCTTGTCACGACAATGGTAAGCTCTTGCTTCGAAAACTTTCGATTTTGAGTGCAAAACTTTCACCAAAAGTTGGCAAATCCTTTTATTCCTATATTCTTGGAAAATGACCATGGTATAACGTGTTAATCCACGAGTGCATTAAATGGTTTTAATGCACGATGTGGAGGCTAAGAACTACCCAACGCGCAGCAGACGTAATTCACTACAACAAAACTGTGAAAAATAATTTTTTAAAAAGTGACTATCTCATCTTTATGGCAGGATTCACCCCCCATCCCATCCAATTTCACTCCACCTACCACTGCATGAAAATATTTTTGAAGCACAATTTCTTTGTCACTACTTATTATTATTCACAAAATAAATGGGAGTAATTCTTATCATTGTTCTGCCCTTTTTTTTGAAGAATGAACACCAGGTCTGTGTAATTTTCAGCAGCGTCTCCTTTCACTGATTTTTAATACGTTGAAAAAATAGCCCAAACTGAAGGCTAAAATGGGACAGTGCAATGTCAGTTTTTATAGAGATCCATACTGATTTTGGTCTTAAAAAAATATTTAGAATTTTTGTGTTTCATTTCATGGAAGCTGGAGTGTTTACGTGTGTGTATGTGTAGGTGTTGGATGACACACACAGCGCTAAGTGGAGCCCAGCAGCATTATCCCAACAGACCCTTATCGCTCCTCTGTTACAATCCAGAGTGACAGCTCTTTGTAGGGGAAGCTATTCTTAGCCCACCCCCCACCCACCTTGATCTTTGATGGGGGTTCCGTTGAACTGGTGCCACAGAAAGAAGCATGCAGTTCCTTGATGGGTCCCAACACCTATACACCACACTCACACCTGTCCACACACACCACCACGGGCCATCATCCAGCTGAGGATCCACTTTACTCTCTCTCACGTTTTAGTTCTGTCTCTTTTGTTTATCTGCACTTTGGGCTGTTTCTATACGTCTCTGCCTCCCGTCTGTTTTTCTCTACTCTATTCCCCGTGCCCCGGCAAAAAAAAAGAAAAGAATAAGGAGAAGGAAGCAGAGCGAACCATGAGCAAATCTATCTGTGTTTCTCTCCTCATTCTCACACTCATCTTGTTCAATGGATCATACTCAGGAAACCACATGAGGCAGAGATATATGAAGCTGCCCTCATTCCTCACTCAAGCAAATACTTCTTCTGTAAACTTTTTTTTTTCATCATGTGTGCATGTAATTGTGTATCACACTTATCCGTCATGGGTTGAAAAAATTGAAGTTGTTTCTTGTCATTTTAAATGAATATCTATACACCTGTGTGCATATAGATGAGTGAGCAGATAGCTACACACATCTTGGACTTGTTGATATATTTATTATGTGTATCCTTTTTTATATATTTTTTAATTCAAATAATTTTATCTGCATTCATTTAACCAATCCAATTATTATTCTGAGTAGTAGTGGTGGTACTCATGTTATTTATTAATCCTTAACTAGCAATCGATCTCCATCCCCTGTCCTCCCCCTGTGTTTGTGTGTGATTTCCTCATAGTTGAGAGTCCTCACTATATTTCTCCATTGGCTGGTTAACACAAGCAGAGCCAAATATTTACAGGCAGCATGACTCTTCACTTGGCCAGCTGAGTTCTGACACTCAACTCAGCACGGTACAGTCCAAGGACACAAAGTGGGTGAATGTGTAAGCAAGGAAAACCCTAAAGTGCTTTGAAAGCAGTGCTGTGATATACGTCAGTTTGACCTGAATCAGACTCCAGTTTGAACAAGTAACTTTAGACATCAACATCTTATAGCCTTGTCTTATTTTTCTTCAGTGTGTGACTGTAAAAACAATTATAAGGGGAAGACAGAAGGCATTTACATTTTTCATTTGGGAGATCATTTGTTTAGTTACAAAATAATCACAATGTTCACTCATGTCATTTTCCATCATGCTTCTTAAAGCTGCACCTGATTTAAAATCTCCACACATTCTTTTCTAGTTATTAATTATTTCTTCAAAGCATGAATGCATGACTGGATGACTAATAAAGACAGATGAACTAACCTGTCTTTAAGTCTGACATACATACATGTCAGCTCTGACCATCTGTTATTACTCAACTTGATTTGCCAAACACAAACACAATTCCACAACACACCAAAACTCACATTTGCAGTAGTTACAGTGTGATATCATCAAAAAATGCACTTTTTAAAGGTTTATGCAATTATTTTTATGAGACAAGAAGAATAACTAAGACCTGGTTTCTGACCAAATAAGTCTGCTAAAGCCTCAGAGACAAATTGCAGCTAAGATCACAAAATTTGATGCAGATACAGCTTACTGCTAAAGTGAGCAAATTAAAATTACAGAGAGAGAGAGAGAGAGGGGAAGGAGATGTTCTCCATCCTTCGTCACATGAGTTCTTATACATTTATCCTCAACAAGCACTGACAGAGGCATGAAACAATGACAAAACCCATCTTTCACTTGGCAGGCTGCAGCTGAGCAGTCTCATATGGCATACAGTTCTTAGAGGAGGTGAAATGATCAGTGAAATGATTTTTGCTCCTTGACACGGATCACCGTCTGAGCAATTTAAGCCGGTGAAACCTTCTTGTGTGTGCTGCATGCATATGGGGGTCAGATGTAACCTGTTAATAAATGCAACCCCTCACCTCTGTTTTATCATTCAGCATTTTCCAGAACACAAACATAACAGTGAAGAATTCACTCAGCTGATTGTGACAGCACTTAGAGAGCAGGAATATTACTTTATGCATCACAAAACTCCACTTATGTGTATTTAGTATGCATTGAAGCATCTGTACTGCCCGCTAATGTTTGCAAATGAGCGCACCTGTATGGCTCAGAGCGGGCATTTCTTACATCCCAGCAACAGATGTGCTGTGGAAATAATGAATGATGTTTGTTCGGTTATGTGTGAGAGATGTTTACCGAACAATAGGCCCATTTATTAGCCACACATTGTGGGCAGTGGAATAAAAGATGCTCAAAAGACTGATAGTCGACATGTTCTCTCACTTGCATTTTGCTGCCCGAGTAGGTCTAATTAGGATTAAAATCCCTCCTGGACAATTGACTACCAATTGTTATGTATGCAACATTCAAGCGTACACGCAAACACACTAATTTGTTTATTTGGCCTGGTCTGTAATTACACAGAGTTTTGTAATATATGGCACAGAATGAACAGGGGTCATTTGCAGCCGCTTTAAAATGTAATTGTTTCCTAGTTTTCAGAAAGCTTCAGTATTGCGAGTCTCTGCAGTAGCTCATTAAGTGTGAATTCAGACCAAGCTTGTGTGCTGGACTACAGACACCCTGGAAACAGAAGTCAATGCAAAAACAGCACAATTCCCCTACTAGAAATTAAATCTTATCTCTGATACGGTCTCTTCAAAATGTATTTTACATTTCACATTGGCTACATTATATTACATTATTTATATTCAAAGGCAATGACTCATGAGATGTACTGCATCTAAACTGCATATAATATAATCCACAATTTTCCACAAAATTTTCAAACTAAAAAGTATTTTGTGTTTGTATTCGTTCCTGTTGTTTCATTTTGCTTCCCAATTAGGCAACAACATTAGAACCTTCGTTCTTGACTTTGGGATAATACTTTGCAAAAACTGTTTTTAGTTCATAGCCACCTCCATGCACAAATCAGTGATCCTGACATCAGAATTGAAGCAGTTGTGCGTTCACCAGAGACTGAAGTTTACACAAAATGAGCCAGGTGAACAGCAAAACACACACATTTGGTGATGTGAGACCATTGTTGTAGTGTATTATCTGTCCTCCGAGAGCCACATCAGTGGAACAGGCGTATGTGTTTGGCAGCAGACTAAGTGCAGACAGAGGATAGTTCAGAAAATAGCATTTGAACAGAAGTGATAAGTGACACTGGGCTGCAGTTGAAAAACATTTTCCAAAAATTCAATTCTGCCTCAGCATGTACCAAGTGAAAGACAGCCTGTGGCTCCAAACCATCTGACTGTTGTCTATTCATATTAACACTGAGATCTGAAAGGATTTTTTTTTTTTTACATTTAAGTAGAAAATCGAAATGAACATCTAATTACCGTTGACAGGGATGCTGTTGATTTCCTCCAGTCTGTGTTTGACTGCTGCTCATCTTCTGAGCAGCATCTGGTAGCCAATATCCCCCCCCCCGCGCTTTAATCCAACTTTCAAAATAAATGACCGCCTGCCTTCAGCTCCGGAAACAAGTCGTCTGTCCTGTCAGCGTCTGCGGAAGGAACTTAACTGTCTCTGTGGTTTTAAATTTAATTTAAAAAAAAAACAACAAAAAAAAAAACTTTAACATGTAAAGAGTAGAAAATAGAAGGCGCAAAGTACACGTACTAGCTGTGCAACAGCGGTTGGCAACAGTGGCTGAGTGAGCGCGAGGCAACAATACGGAGGCTCGCGCTCCTTGTACCCGAGTGACGTAACAGGGAGAAGAAGTGTGTGCGTGCGTGTGTGTGTGTGTGTGTGTTTTTTTTAAAGCACGTTTGAATTGAAAACATGACAAGTTTGTGAGCATCGTTGTTTGTCAAAGCAGCTGTTGACTGAGCTTGACATTTTTATAATGTGCAACATTCGACAATTATTAAAGGGAAAGTCCAACATTTTGCAGTGTTTGTTTGTATGTTTGTTTGTTTTAGCTGGTAGTTGAATAAAAGGATCCATACCACTCTCATGTCTGCAGGGTAAATAAGCCACCACCAACACAAAGCTACTCCTCCAGGACGGAGGTGGATGTGCAGCTAAAATCAAGGATATGGTTACAGCTATGCACTTTAAAACAGTGCGTGAAACAACCAGCTGGTTTACTTTTGTAACGTTGAAATATGGGCACAATCACATGACCCACACCCTTGACGAACTGGCCAAAACTAGTTTCAAGCAATGTCTGGAAACAGCTCCCGTGGCCCAGGCCAAAAGTAAGAAAACCTGCCCAGCGGCACCCTGCTCACCTGTTTCCTTGCTGAGTTACATTAATATCAATGTTACATCTGCATGGTAGCTAAATAATTTAGCATCAATACCACTGAGGAACAGTAATTCGCCTTCAGCTTTGCTCCATATAAGACTCATAAAAGGAGAGAATAGTTGTAGTCAGGCTCTGTCCAAATGAAAGAAGATCTGCTCATGAGCACCTGTAGAGACCCGGCCGCTGGCTGCTCACATTCAGGTAAGAGACGTGAGCGTGGTATCAATCTAATCATGTAACTCATGGCAAGAAAGCAAGAGTGTGTATTTCTCTAAATGTCACTGAATGATTTATGAAGGAGCGTGTAAGAAAGAGTATGTAAGATTTCCAGTGACTGTAATATTTGTATTCCCAATAATGATGAAAGATAATGTTTGTTTTTTTTGACTGTGTGTGTTCGTCGCAGAGAGACTGAAGCCTCCAAACTTCACTCCAATTTCATAAATAGTTCACTGACTGAACTTTGTCCTGCTTATATATCTGACATGCTCTCAAATCCTCTCAAAAACTGTTATGGGCTTTCATCCTTAGCAAGGCGTTTGTAATTTGTATGCCCAACAGACTCAATGCTTTTATCAAGCAGGTTTCATTTGCAGTTCTTTACTGCAAATGAAGGTTGGGTTTTGTGATATTCATCTGGACTGAAGCTTAGTTAACGGTCTGAGCATGGGATCGATCATGTAAGAAATGTTCATTGGTCTGTCGTGTAAGACCAGATGGATGCGATCACGACAGATCAGACTGAGAAAGCTACTGAAAATGCATCGGATACTGTCACCACTTTCTGAATTAACTGGGAAATTATTTTCCCACACGAGAGCCTTGCAGTATATTAACACTCAGTCTGGGGAATTTCTTTGAGGCTTAACCAACATATCAATCACCTGGCCTTGCAGCGAATTTGACCATACACCCCACTGTGAGTAAATTCCCTCCTAACAACACTTAAATGAAAAGGACTCGCAGCCTACACTACTGTATGCTGCTGCAGTCAATCCCAGAAAAAAAACATGTTTCTTCTTTCAGAACAAACACACTCTTATTTTTCACCATGGACTTTGCCCATAAACAAGGTTCAAGGACCTTTTGTGTGTGTCAATAACCTGTGCAGGGTTGAAGCAATGATCCGCTGGTCAGAATATTGCCCCAAACCTAATGTTGTAGAACGTAGCACTGTGTTATTCATTATGCATACATTGATTTAAAAATTATCTTGATTCTAAGTCCTCCTTTATCATTCTGTTAGCTGATCTTGTTTCACCTTAATGCATTTGTTGGTGTTCCTAACCTTCTTTTTTAATCTTGGCTTAAGGCAAAAAAAACAATATTTTTATTATTATTGTTGTTGTTGTTATTATCATTTGTATTATTTTTGATTGCTCTTCTTCATTTACTGTATCAATAAGAAAGGCTGTGAACTGCAAGGAACAGGTCAGATTTCTCCACCTGTACATTTTTGTGTCAACCATGCAGCTGAAAAAATGGTGGGAATGCAGAAACTACAGCAAAAAAACTGGTCATGTGGATGGGAAGCAAAAGATATGCGCAAATAAGACTTGACTGAGCTGTGACACTAAGTGCTTTGAGCTTTCAGAGGTTACAACGTCACACAAAGTCCAACAAAGGTGTCCACCAGGCAGGCGACACTGCCTCTATGATAAAATTTGAATCAGGCTGAAATAATCAAGAGTTAGTCAGGAGCTGGATGTATGTTCCCCCTTGCCCTCCCCCTTGCAAAAGTTTGGCTCAAAATAACAACAGATTACCACTTAAATACTCTTTAGTCATAGTAGCATGTGTGTCTTATTTCCAGAGGCATTCAAAAGGATATTAAAAGACAAATGTCTGGTAATTTAAAAAGACTAACAATAAGACAGATCCCCTGTTCTTCAAAACAGACCCTGGGGCCCCAAATCGAAAACATATTAAATCTGTTCACATATGCAGGAGTGTTCTGGCTGAAAATAGCAAAAGCCAATTAATGACAGTGAAAATGAGTGTATGTGTTGTGTGTTTGTGAGTGTGTGTGTTAGATGTGTATGAGATAGAGTCCCCACATCATCCAACAGAGGGAGACAGTGCAAATAACAAACAGCTGAATTAACATCGTAACAGATACACACAGTTATGAGATCATACAGTATTGTCTCACATACATTATAATACTTATAAAAAGATATTGTTGTGATTTTCACTCAGGTATTTTCCTATAAAACTTCTTTTTCCCTCTGCTTTCTCATCTGCAGGTTGCTACAGTATCTCCATGTCCACTATTTAGTTATTATTAGAGCTACATTAGAGCTCACTAATCTGTCAGCAACTCAATGCAAAGTCAATATTTGAGGAGCGATTAGCTTCAATGCAAAAGGCAGCATAAAAGTTGTGCATCTATGTATCCAGTGCTTTGTGAAATTAAACTGAGATCATTTTAATGATTTCTGGTTTGTGAACATGACTTAGTCACAAAAACAGACTTGAGAGCCTGGACAGCAGAGCAGCTCTGCAGTTTCCCAGTTTCACAGGGCTGTAACTCACACACTGTGCTCTTCCTGTGCACATTAAAGCAAAAACAACTCCAATGTTGTCAAAGTGTTTGTTTACATCAGAATTAATAGATTTAACCAGCAAGCCATGCTGCTGTAAGAGAGATAAAACTCTGCGCACTCTCTGCTGCCATGAATACTATCAAAAAAGCTGAACGCCATTGTAAACACTCGCTGCTGAGGTGAGAAAGGTCTGCACAAGTATATAGTGTGCTTGGGTCAGATGCAGCAAAGCCTCCAGGCCCTCAGAGACAAGTTTGTCATACACGAGTCTGTTCACGCTTTTCAGGGCTGGCCATTCAGCTGGCATTCGTCAGAGTCCTGCTGTCCATTCCAGACAATGAAATCGGTTTCCCCATGGCCTGCAAAAAATTTTCTCATAGTTTTATACCTGATCACAGGCTTCTTACGTGACAGCTTGTTTTTGTTTGTAATATATAGTGATTGGCCTTTAAACTCCAGCTCATTACTGTACACGCATATATGAGTGTCATATGAGGCAACGATAAATACAAACCTTATAAATGTTTCACACTTCACTTCCTCCTTATTCATCACATTAACTTCCGTTCCAATGGTTCAGGGGTTTTAATAAAGGAAGCATCAATTAGGGCTTTGTCAAAGTCTCACCATAAAGCCAGAGATCATCGATGATTTGTTTCAGACTCAAATTATGATAAATTTGACTTTCATGACAGCAAACTGTTTTGTTTTGCTCTGTTTTTTGTCTGTAGATTCAGAGGGTATATGAGGAAAAACAAGGCAACAAAACAACTTTGACCTCTCCCCAAACCAGGCAACTTGAGGTACACACATGCCAGTCTGTGCATGTGTGTTTCCATTTGAGCATTTCCGTGCACTCATATCATAGTCTGAGTGTTCTTCAGCCAGATGTCCATCAGCAGCAATGACAGGGTGTTCAGAGAAGGGCAGATAGATGTCCAGTCATGTTGAAAGCCTATCAGCTTTGTCCTCACCCTGGTACTTCTGACAGCTAACTGGCCATAGTGGGATTCTCCGCTCCCCACTCTCGTGATACTACAGAACCATGATTGAGTGCATGCTGGGTTCATGACACCACAAGGGCCTTCATAGTCGAAAGAGAGGCTTCAGTGGGTAATTGGTATTTAACGTGACTTTCCAATTTTGTGTATGTGTAGTGTAGTTATGCTTACAGTATGTGCATGGTGTTATCAGTAACACTTCATTTTTATCGCCATTGTTTTCCATTAATTGTTATAAATGATAATGGTGACATTTCTGAGAAATATTAATGCGTGGGCAGAAATGATCCCTTTAGGACATCACAAGTGTGTTATTATATTGTCACTCTATATCTGGTAAACAGTCTATATAGTAAATGAACATACAAAAAGTAAAAGTCGCCAACAACACACACTCAACTACAACTACAGTCTTCTCACTGATGTAAACTTGGATTAAAAAAAACTGAATAACAACAATCACAGTTACACTGCAGAAAAAAAAATTATGCAATCATGTCTTAGATTATTATTTCTGAAGAGCTGAAAGCATAAATCTACTATAAATCTGCAAAAAAAAAAAGTAATAAATAAATAAAAACTGAAATCTGTCACAGAGAACAAAAAGGCCTATTTTAAGTCTGGCAGGAAATGTTGTGTTCATGTTGTGTCACATACGTCTGAGACAATATGCTTTCATGGCCATTAAAGTTCAGTCCGACTCTCCTATCTACCAGAGAGTCATGTGGAAGTTAAAGAGCTGTTGAATATTATATGTTTCTACTGTTCAGTTTCACTTTTTAAGGCTCCACTTCATTTCGCCGGGGAGTAACCTGTACCTATCAATACATGAGTACAGAGGAAATGTTTGTTGTTTGAAGGGAGAGCAGCAAAGAATACACACCAACCAGGCAGCTCAAACAGTGTGTATAATTATTCAGAGAACAGCGGCAGGTGTTTATTCCTGTTGATTACAGAGATACAATAGAGCCACACAGCTCATGTCTCACAGTTGGGCCATGTCCATGTGAGTAAAAATAGCCGTTTGATGGATGGCGTTATCTCCCAATTCACACAACTACTGCCCAACAAAGGCACTCTTGTTCATCCCCCCATCTCTTCTTGTCAGATTCAAAGTTTTCTGTTTTTTCCATTTCTTTTTGTGGAGATACACGTGGAGCTTCAGGGAGATGAAGCTGTGACAAAGAAAGAAGAAAAGATTCATTTAGAAATCATAGCAGGAGGAGTTTCCTTTTCTTTACATAAAGCTCCCATCATTTAAATATTCAGTCCTCTCAATATATTTACAGTCCATTGCAGACAAGCTGCTCAGTAAGTTTTTATTCTAACAGATAATTTGGCAAAACCATTAGGCAGCACATGGAACTTTCTTTTAAAAAAATGAAACATTAACAGACAGACAAAACTTAAAAATGCACTTTTAGTCCTTTAGTGTGATGCTTTGAGGCGTGTTTAGTACTGATGTCTTCATTACTGTTATTGAAGCTCATCGGTGCATTCTGCTCAGGATCAACCATTCACACAGAGGTCTGCTTCATCTGTATCAGTGGGTTGAAGGAAACTAACAATTATTTGAATAAAATTTTTATTTTAAAATTAGCAATAACGCCATAGTTTATTATTAACACAATTACTGCTATAAGTTAGAGTAAATATGTTTTTGTTTGTGTATGCTCTGGCTTGATCATTGTTCTCTACAACATGTTAAGAGTAAATTTAGCACATAGTCACAGAACGTTGGACTGATTGAATGGCATATTACTCAATAATGGATGTAAACAAACATGTGTGACTCATTGAGATTCTGCCTCTTTAGCAAAACTGGAATCAAAATAATTACCCAGATTAATTAACATCTCGGATGAATGAGCACATTCAGTTTTGTGAGCAGTGTCCAACCCTACTGTGTCATGCTGCTTCCACAATTCTGATAAAGGGCCCCAAACACCAATTTGTACATTGTGTCACCACAGCACAACTGAAAACAATCAAAATGCTCAATTAGTTGTTAAAAGTCTTTTCAGAAACATTAAACACGTGCTGACAAAGTACATTCTATACAGTTTAAAATATTGTATGAAGGCTGCATTGACGTAACCATGAACGTTCACCCTGTTGTCCTTATTGCTAATTGACCTCAGATTTCCTTGTCACCTGAACACAGCTTGGTTTAATGGATCCAACGTGCCCTGTGTAAACGGGGTTAATGAGTATTGAGAATGAGTATGAGAGAAGGAATTACAGATAAGAGCACAAAGAAATAGAACTTTAGGTTATTTATAATTAATACCATAAGGAATTAATAAACACTTTTGTTGACATAAGTGACATAATACATGGCATAAAACTGTTTGATGCTACTGCTCTCTTTCTCATCAGATCATTATTCAGTAAATCTGTCTGAATGCCACTTACATCACAATGACTGGGATCATCTCAACATACCCTTGAGATGATGTGTAACTCCAATACTAGTTTTAATAATGAAATTGTGCCTGTCAACATTACTCTGACATGAATTACTAAAATGTTTTTAATCTTCACAAAATATCTGTTATCCTGGTGCAACTGAGCCTCTAATCCTGGTTTCAAGTCCTTTCTGCATAAAAAACAAAACACAACAACGTATCCATAATCATATCCTGTTTTTTGATTCTATAATTAACTCAATTAAGAAGTGCTTCTAAATGAAACTTGGTTGTCTGTTGGTAAGCAACCCCAGGACTAAGAGGGCGTAATTATGGTGATTACTGCTTAATCAGTGTGGCATAATTGTACTAATGGGTGGAAAGCTGGTGCGTTGCCCATTCTTCCTATTTTGGATGCAGACCATTCACTTAGTGCCAACTGTATACATTCATGTCACAATCCCATTAAAAGGAGACAGCTAAGCACAGCTGCTCACCCCCACATGAAAACATTCTCTGAAGCACAGCACAAGCAGTTAATGCCATCATTAATATCAGTATAGACCAAAACAACGGTTGCCCTGATACTGAGGCAGTCTGTTTTCCACAAATGTAATGGAGATCCTGTTGTTTCAAAACTTTAGAGCAGATATGGATTAAAAAAAAAAAAAAAAAAAAAAAAGAAGCTTTGTCCTTTGTCCTGCTCCTCTTGTTTTTTTCTCTCTGCTCCAGTTATGCTACTTGTGACTGATGAGGCTTTCTCTAGTGTGTGTGGGGTTTTACAGCAAAGTTTCTCCATCTAACTTTATCCCATGACGTATATAGATTTCTGTCGCTGCCAATTTCATCTCTCAGAAGCCATTTTCTCAGAAATGTGTAATGTGGTTTTTTGCTCGTATCTGACCACGTGACTTAATTAATCTTCCACCTTTGTAGCACGCAGGTGGGTTGGATTCCTTTCCACTTGTCAACATGTGATTTAGATTATTGTGTATAACAGGGGGAAAGCTCCAGAGACAATGGATAATCACCTCATCATATCACTTAGATCATAAGCTCTTAAATCGACGCTCATGCCCACTGTGTCTCAGAGCTAAAAAAAAAAACAAAACAAAAAAAAAAACACATGTAATGCCACCGCAACTGCAGCTTTATGGTGAAGCTGATTTGGAATTTTTGACTGTGACTAATAAAAATCAGATTTTCACTTTAACACTGAGGCCATGTGTTTGCACAACAATTACTGTTACACTTTGTACTCTTGTGCAGTCTGTTTTTGTGTTTTGTGTGTGTGGATGGTTGTACTGCAGAGAAGTTACCTCTTCACATTTATCAAAATGGAGGCAAATCTCTGTAGAAAGGTATGTACTTAAAAATGCGAATAATAATACGAGGCATATTTTTAACGAGGACAAGTAAAACGAATTATTTCAATAATGGTTTGCAAAAATAGTCTTTCTGATTGATCTTTTTCTCCGCCTTCTGGATGTCAAGTGTGTGGAGGTGGTTGCTGCACGGTATCTTGCTATAAGTTTTGTCTTCTTGAGGCCCTCCAGGAAAATCTTTGTAAATGTTTGAGCCTTGATCCCTGACACTACTTGCATTACCTCTTGCATTAGTGCCCTTTTGCCAACATTAGTGCATTTGGGACAAGAAATAAGAAAAAAAAGAGAGATTTCCACACAATGTGGTTTTATGTGTTTATGTAAGACGTGACTCAACTCTGTTACAATTATATGAGCCAGTGAAGCAGCCCAGAATATGTCCTTTGTTCCTCTGGCTTCTTTTAGAAATATATTCTTCTTGATTTAATCTTAAAAATATCAGATTGAGGGAGAATTATCCAAGGATACATTTCATGAGTTGTCTGTCTTATTTAATTCATCCTTTAATTTGTTTGCAACACCAATGCACTCGGTGACGCCAGAAAGACATGCTGAAGTGATCATTTAATTTGAAAAAGAAGAGCAAATGACCATAATGTGCTAAGCTGAGGGATCATAGGTAAAAAAAATCATTTAAAAAAATCTTGGGAGAATGTGCCAAATTAAGTAAAAGTCTGCGGGAGACTGCAGACTTGACAGATCTCAGACTCATCGCAAAGACTCTAATAAAACAAAAATAGCAAGCCTTGTCTAATCCCTACTTTTAGTGAGACGCTGCTGTCCTTGTCAAATATCTAACATGAAGTACAGACAGCTACTGCCCCCCTGGAGCACAAAGAGATACAGCAGCTGAATTACACAACCATGCATCTTCCTCTCGCTGTCTCTCTGATAATCCACAAGAGATTAACAGGGGGTTTGTCTTTGTTTTAAGATGGAAACAGAACATCCACCCAACACTCACCCAAGCAAAGACTCAAACACAGCTAAGCACTCTGTGAAAGAGTAATTCCCAATACACTGTGATGCATACGCACATCCTGACTTTTAACACTTACAAGAGCTTTTTTCCCTCCTGCAGTTGCTGAGTGATGAACACTTCAAGGGGCATCTTCACGTGCTGCGCTCAAAGTACCATCAGAGACAAAGGCTTTTATTTTGTGTCCTAGTGATGAAAATACAGCCCATGGCCAGTGACATTTGTTGTCCAACTGATGATATTTTTCTTCTTTATTTATAAGGGCTGAATTCAGGATGACACAATGAATGCCAGGAAGCCCACAGCATCACCAGACTGCTACCACTATGCCTCCTGAAACCTCATATAAATCCCAGACTGACACGTCTATAACTCTTTGGCATAAATTAGTGCCAGATCTTCATGGCCCTGCCCATGATTTTATTTCTACACACTGCTGCTCAGGGCACCTGAAGACATCTGAAAAAATTGTGTTCAACTGGAAGAGTCACTGTTCCCCCACGATGTTGAAAATAGCAGGAGATCCTCCCCTCCTTGTCAGCGTCAAACAATTTATAAATGAGTCCCTGAAACACATCTTGACATTTCCCTTCGAACTTGCTACACATATTTCCAGACTGGTGAGTAAGAGCAATACCATTTTAATTTTCACAAAAGCTTTACAGGTCAGTCTTACGTCAATGTATTTCAGTCAAGACATGTCCTGAACGTAGAGGCAGGACCGCCTAATTGTGAATTTCTTATCTCCATTTGTGTGACATTAGAATGATCATACTTACTGAGAGTAATACACTTAGTCTTAAAGTGATAAACACAATTTGTTGATATGGATGAAGGAATTTAAATTATAAATTGAATTCAAGCAAGTTTACCTCTTGTAACTCCAAATCAGACTGCCATCTCAAATATGTATACATCCAATTGATATATTCAATAGGAAATCTAGAGGATTGAAGAGTTAAGTGTCCTTTTTTTTTTTTTTTGCTCTGAAAGTGTTCTTGTATTTTCTCTATTTGTTAAACCATCTATACCATAATTTGATACATTTAACATCTGCTGAATGATTTAAATAAAACAGTTTATAAGAGCAGTGAAATGCCCCATGTGCATAAATGAGAGGAGCCACAGGAACGGGATAGGAAGTTTAATATATATTTTACTGTCATTAATCAATTGATAAATTGTTAGAAACACTTCGATGAAACTGACTTTGCTTTGAACATTTTTCAGAATAAATGTAAAACAGTTGACACTGCAGGGTATTCAACAGCTGATTAAACTCTCCAAAATGGCTTTAAATATTCCATTGTATTTTATTTCATTTTCAGTAGATATACCTGAAGAAAAACACATTTGAGACACATTTGTCTCTCATATCCAGGGAAAAGCATCTTCTCATCCCTCCATCAGTGTGATTAGTCCCACAGGAGAGTTTGTGGCCTGAGGTAGAGCCAGAACAGGAAGGAGGTGAGAAACACCATCCACCAAGGGAGCACAGGGAATAAAGATCCATGTTAAACCAGAATAGGTCCGTTGATGATTGTACAAGGAACGATCACAGCCTCTGGCTTCAACAAGCCATTCAGCAGGGGGGAAGGTGGCAGTGGTGGTGGGAGGGGTCAGGTGTCCCCCATTTGAGGACTCTCCCATTTTCTGAGATGTCATGCAAATCAGCTGTATAGCTGCTGTATAAGGTCCCCAAGCCCACAGCAGTACCTGACATTTAGGGTCAGCATTAAGAAAAAAAAAAAGAATAGCTGCCTCAAGACTTCCCGTCTGTCTCCAGTTATTTTCCCATCAATTCAGCCATTATTAAATTCATTTTCCAGGTTATAATCCTTTTCTGGTCAGAAATTATCTCTAGCCAGAAATTAAATGTCAGAAGGAGGCTTTTTAAAAAAACCATCAAATTTCCATAGACCCCACTAAAAACAAGTCTTAAGCAGTTGTCTACGTGCAGAATATGAACTTTGCCATTTTCATGCCCTTTTATTCTGCTGCGAAAGGGTGGTGGTTTTAACACGAATCCCTTAAGTGATTTATGTATCCCCTCACGTGGGGAGTTACAGTTTCTCAGAGGAGAGTCCACACAGACACAAAAACAAGATAACAGCCTGAGGAGAAGCCCTGACGGTGTTTGTAATGTGTCTTTTCTCTCTGGGAACAGTCTTATTTTACCCGCAACTAATTAAACTCTGTCGGGGATTAACTTCTCAGTAGATTAGAAACAAGGACACAGATGAAAAGATGTGTTTTTGACATGATACAGACGGTGTGTTTGTACTGAGAGAAAACAAGATAAAGTATGGCTTTCCTTAATAAACACTTATGAGTTAGTGATGCTCAGTTGGTTAAGTGTTTTTTCAATTCTATTCTTATCCTTCTCCCATCAGCTTTCTGTTTTTTGCAGCTGTAAAAACATGGAGACAAATCTGTCTTCACCTCTCAACACGACCTCCCTCCCGCTCAATACCACGGGTTACACCAATGCCACAGGAAAACCCTTCAGCGTGTTTGATGGGTGCGATCATCAGGTGGAGGGCATTCTGTTTGACCTGACCTTGCAGTGCATTAATGTCCTTGTGGGAATCCCTGCCAACTTACTTGTCATTACAGTCCTTGTCCGCAATCGCAAAGAGCCCTCCACCTCGGACATATTCTTGGGCTGTCTGGCCTTCATGGATGCTTACTTTAGTTCCATCCCCCCCATCATCCTCCTTAATCTTTACCACTGGCAGAGCAGAACGGTGTGGTCTGCCATTAAGTTCTCCTACGGCGTGAAAGACACCAGTGGCCCGCTGTTTCTCTCCTGCATATGCCTGGATCGCTTTGTGGCTGTAATCTTTCCAATTCTATTCGGGCAGCTCAAAAACATTAAGTACAGGCTGAGCCTCTCACTGCTGGTATTCTGTCTCACCTTTGCCTATTCAGCAGCAAAGGCTGTGGGAGGCCTCCCCAACTTTGAGAAGGTGTTCACCTGTGAAGTCCTGGCAACATTTACATGGATGGTTGTGTGTAATGCTAGCATCCTGTGGGCCCTGAAGAGGTCTCGGGGTGCAGGGAAAGATGAGATGCACCCCATGAAGAAGAAGGCCTTCAAGATGGTTCTCTCTATCCTTTGTATAATTGTGTTTAACTACCTGCCACCTGTGGCACTGTTCCCCTTTGAGGACATCTACACCCCTGATGCGTTTCGCTGTTACGTGCAGCCCGTTGGCTTTGCCTTCCTTAATATCAGCAGCACCATCCAGCCACTTGTTTACTTATCTCGCCTGGAGAAAGCGCCGTTCCTCTCAGACACCTGTGTTGAGAGATGCTGCTCCTGTGTCTCTGCAGGAAAGACACCACCTGCACAAAAACAAAATGCCTGAGCTCTGCATCATAGCCATAATAAGCCCCATTGATGTATGGATAAGTACTATATAACTAGCTGCAAATTTGTGTTTATTTATAGATTTCTATTTGTGTCTACTTTTTTTAAATGTATGATTAATTAAATCTCACTTAAGGCAGAGTAGGTTGTTTTATTGCTGAAAATAATACACTGCTCAAAAAAATAAAGGGAACACTTAAACAACACAATGTAACTCCAAGTCAGTCACACTTCTGTAAAATCAAACTGTCCACTTAGGAAGCAACACTGATTGACAATCAATTTCACATGCTGTTGTGCAAATGGAATAGACAACAGGTGGAAATTATAGGCAATTAGCAAGACACCCCCAATAAAGGAGTGGTTCTGCAGGTGGTGACCACAGACCACTTCTCAGTTCCTATGCTTTCTGGCTCAGGTAGTGCAGCTCATCCAGGATGGCACACAATGCGAGCTGTGGCAAGAGGGTTTGCTGTGTCTGTCAGCGTAGTGTCCAAAGCATGGAGTCGCTACCAGGAGACAGGCCAGTACATCAGGAGACGTGGAGGAGGCCGTAGGAGGGCAACAACCCAGCAGCAGGACCGCTACCTCCGCCTTTGTGCAAGGAGGAACAGGAGGAGCACTGCCAGAGCCCTGTTAAATGACCTCCAGCAGGCCACAAATGTGCATGTGTCTGCTCAAACGGTCAGAAACAGACTCCATGAGGGTGGTATGAGGGCCCGACGTCCACAGGTGGGGGTTGTGCTTAAAGCCCAACACTGTGCAGGATGTTTGGCATTTGCCAGAGAACACCAAGATTGGCAAATTCGCCACTGGCGCCCTGTGCTCTTCACAGATGAAAGCAGGTTCACACTGAGCACATGTGACAGAGTCTGGAGACGCCGTGGAGAACGTTCTGCTGCCTGCAACATCCTCCAGCATGACCGGTTTGGCAGTGGGTCAGTAATGGTGTGGGGTGGCATTTTTTTCGGGGGCCGCACAGCCCTCCATGTGCTCGCCAGAGGTAGCCTGACTGCCATTAGGTACCGAGATGAGATCCTCAGACCCATTGTGAGACCATATGCTGGTGCGGTTGGCCCTGGGTTCCTCCTAATGCAAGACAATGCTAGACCTCATGTGGCTGGAGTGTGTCAGCAGTTCCTGCAAGACGAAGGCATTGATGCTATGGACTGTCCCGCCCATTCCACAGACCTGAATCCAATTGAGCACATCTGGGACATCATGTCTCGCTCCATCCACCAACGCCACGTTGCACCACAGACTGTCCAGGAGTTGCTGGATGCTTTAGTCCAGGTCCGGGAGGAGATCCCTCAGGAGACCATCCGCCACCTCATCAGGAGCATGCCCAGGCGTTGTAGGGAGGTCATACGGGCACGTGGAGGCCACACACACTACTGAGCCTCATTTTGACTTGTTTTAAGGACATTACATCAAAGTTGGATCAGCCTGTAGTGTGTTTTTCCACTTTAATTTTGAGTGTGACTCCAAATCCAGACCTCCATGGGTTAATAAATTTGATTTCCATTGATCATTTTTGTGTGATTTTTGTTGTCATCACATTCAACTATGTAAAGAACAAAGTATTTAATAAGAATATTTCATTCATTCAGATCTAGGATGTGTTATTTTAGTGTTCCCTTTATTTTTTTTTTTTTTTTTTTTTTTTGAGCAGTGTACATACATATAGGCTCAAATATGCAACAATAATAAGGAGAGACGTGGAAAAGTTACAATTTAATTCTTTCATAAACTATGTGTTCTGGAAAATTATTTTCAACTGGTACAGTTGTTTTGAAGCGGTTGTTTTTACCGGAACTGAGAGCCTTGAAAAGTTTTGTTTAGTTTTGGCGCCATCATGTGTAAGAAAGAGGGCAATAAACAGCACCAGTACAAACCTCAAAGCACCTTCTGATCTGTATCCTTTCACTTTTAGAGTGTTTTAAAGTGTTTGTGTCCCAGTGAAATGGAACATGGACTTCATCAAAAGGTTGATTCTCATCGATTCAAACTCATCCGGACAAACCTGAATGTTTTCATTGTATCATCAGTAGAAAATGTGATTAGACAATATCTAAAGAACCAACCCTGAATCCTGTGCCAATACATTTCATTATAGACTGAATGACATGAATGCATAAATTGGTGCTTGTAGGAACCATAGGTCTCTAACACTATACAGGGTAATCTGGTTTATTTTAGCAAGAAATCTGATTGTGTGAGAGTTGTTTTAAAGATGTTAAGAAATATGCTCATTTGCTCAATCGTAAAAAGTTACATGAAAAGATTGATATATCTCTCAGAGCTATAGCATGAACACTGGAAACTGGAAAAAGCTGACACACTTCTAGCTGAGCTCAGCTCTAAAGCTCAGCTCTTTTATATATTTTATCATGTTCTTTAATGTGAACAAAAACTAAAGTTTAAAAAAAAGCAATATGCCAATTTGCTTATGTTGTTCGCATATTGCGGGTCAGCTGGTAGATACTTCATACTAAGTCTTGTACTTGAAGTCTTGAAGTTTAGTTGATATAAGATATGACAAGATATTTTTGATAAATGGTCTTGTTATTGGCGCAGTATTGTGTTAAGAACTTTCTCGGGCATTATTTTCAGTGGGTGGCTGCTCTGTGTGTAAAAGTACGGAAGTAAAGTTTCTGTGAACGTGTGTGTAAATGTAAAAATGACTGTATTGTCTACAGGGTGGAAAAAAGACACCATCCCTTTGTTGTAATCCAACTGCACTTTGATTTGTTTGGGTGTTCTTGACAGCATCAGACGGGTTGGTGGGGAGGTCATTGCCCTGAACTCTCCATCTCGAAAACACAAAGTCCAGAAGCCATTTTCAGGCCGAGCGTCAATCTCAGTGTTCCTCGGTACAGACAATGAGGCCACGCCCAGGAGCCAGTCCTGATTATTTCCTGTTTCTACAACCCAGTGGTGACTTCCTGATCCAAGTGGGGTCATGGCCACCACTTCTGCGCTGATGTGGAAGCGCTCTGGATTGTCAGGGCAACTGCTGGGCTGCTTTGAGTAGTGGAGGGAAGTAAGGTTCTCGGACAGGATGAGGCAGGGGTGTGCTGTGTTTGGGTCCAAGATCACTGGAGCTGAAACACAGGGAGTCAGTCACAGAGATCAAAACAGCGAAGAATTAGGTTTTTGTGCAGTTATAAAGTCAAGAAAATGAATCATCGCCTTCTCACTGTAGTCAATGTAATCCAGTATTTTCTCCCAGACTCTATACTTCAGGTTGCAGAGATGGCTGGTAACGTCAATCAGTAATCCAGACGTGTCGTCAGAACCGAGCATCATGCTTTTGCCTCTGTGACAGCAGATATGCTGCAATTGGAAAACATCGTAGCTGACACAAACTAAAGTATGGACATGATTTTGTTGACCTACCTGTCCTGAGTGACTTTAAAATTCTGGTAAAGAAAAAAAAAATACATTGTCAAAGTGGGAAATCTTTGGAAATGGTACTTAAAAACTTTAAATAATGAGTCTGTTCAAACCTTCAGCAAAACTATGTCTTCCTCTTTCAGCTGCTCCTGTATGACTGAGATGGTGTCTGCGAGGGACAAAACCTCTGCAGAAAGTTCTTTAATTTTATCCTTTATGACTGCTATCTTCTCTTCCTCCTCCTTTTTCACAGCTGCTAATCTGGCTGACTCCTCTTGGCAGAGGACCTGATGAAGCTGCTCGAACTGACTCTTGATCAGCTGCTGTGTTTCCAGCGCCTGAGACTGAAAGAGATCACTGTAATGTCTGACTTCTTCTTTTTCATAAGAAACAGTCTAAGACCTGTCATCTCTCCACACGTTACCTTGATGTACTTGGACATGTCTGCAGAAGTCCTTTGAATCTGTTTGAGGTTGTCCACTTTATCTTGCAAGACTTTAAGTGATAAAGCAAGTTCATCCTGAAACTCAAGGAGGCTTCAGTCAGTGAATTGTATTACATAGCTTTCAGCGTTGTACTCTCTTTCAGGCCTATGTTTACTGCCAAAAGGTAGCACCAAACTTGAGGGACGGCATTCTACCTTTAGGTGCTTCTTTAAATACTTGATGTTAACAGTCAGTTTAGCAAGCTGGTGTACCACATAAGCTGTGCTGCTGTTTTGTTCCCTTACCTTGCAGTCCACTATTGCCTCTTCGATAGGCGAGCAGTCATGGGTTTTGTGCAGTTTAGAGGACTGACACACCACACAAATTGGCTGTTTGTCCACCTGACAGAACAGTTTCAGCTTCTCTCCGTGTAGACTGCAGTTGATCCTCTCCTCCCTTTTCTCACTTTGCCTCCTCAGAGCAGTCTCACAGATATTTCTTAGAGCCAAATTGGACAGCGGACTGGACTTGGGGGCTTTTTTCCTGCATATGGGACATTCACGTGACCCAGTGTCCCAACAACGCTTCAGACAGATCCTGCAAAAGCTGTGGCTACATGACAGCAAAACGGGGTCTGCAAAGATGTCACAGCACACCGGGCACATCAGGTCCTCCTCGGGTAGTGACATGATCATTATCTTGGCACTTACAGGCAAGTAAAATCCACGGTTCAAAGCAGCAGAAGTCCTTAATGACTCTTCTGTCAGGCGGTAATGTTCCAGGAATCTTCAGAGAGCGCTAACTATCTATCCATTGTTCTTGACAGAAAGCAGTAAATGCTCTTGGTTTTCCTGTGACTTCTGAGCGAGTAACTTAAATCATGCGGTAGTATGAAAAACACTGTATGTAGGAGAGCAGGGAGACAGGAAACAAAACCCTATTGGTCAGTTGTTGAATAGCTTGAAACCGGTTAGTAACTCACTGCATGTTTTGGAATGCAATCATTCAGGATATGACCATAATATGTTTCACAAATGACATCTATGTGAACAGCCCATGGCACAAATCCAAGAGTCAAGTGAAAACACAACTCAGCTCAGAGCAGTCAGAGAGGATTTCGCCACAGCAACAGCAACCAACAGGTTAACCATTATAATGTACTGTATCATAGATGATATGTAGGTTGTTTTAGCATGTGCAGTATGCATTTTGTCAAAAATATGTGTGTATCTTGATCACATGTGGGGATCCAGAAGAAGACTGCAATCCAAGAATCATAGAATACTAAATATGTTGCAGCCAAAAATAGATTAAAGAGCACGCAGAACCTCTAATCTGAAAGATGAATTTCGGTGAGTCTGGAGATGTGTGGGTGCAGCTTGTTATTGTGTGACAAGCTTTTGGAATAGTGATATAATTTTATATTTATCCTTATTTCTAAATGTATGTGTGTACATTCAAATTAAAGTACAGTAAAATGTCTGCCTTCAAGTCAGTAAGGTTCTCCATGACAGTACTGGCTTCTTTTCAATTAAACAGATAGTCATGCCAACCAGGAATACAGTTTTAACTTTTAAAGTGGCTTAATGACTTGATGTCAAGAAACAAATGCAAACTTCATGGGCATGAATCAGCTTTAATTACATTACATTTTTCTATTACAGACACTTATACAAAGTTAACATGCAAAGTACAAACTATTATATCTGTGATTACATTCACCATCATCTGCCAACCTCCACACTTATTTTGAATTGTCTTCTTTTTCTTATGTAACTCACGAGCATGTCAACATCTCACACGTCCAATTTTAAGTGTAGTCTCAGTACGGTAATGAAAGGCAACGCTAAAGAAAGGTGTTGGCTCACTGGCAGGCCGAGCTGGGTCTAACGTTTCCCAACCATTGACCATCTAAAGGTTTCATCATACATGGCACCAAAACAATCCTCATAATGAAATGTAAAGAGTCCAGTCTTGATTAGCTTTTCTAATGGTGTTGTGTGTTTAACATGGAAATAATGAAGTCATGATGCATCACAATGGGTCAGACAGTTGAAACCTGCACAGCAGTGACCTTGATGCTACAGTGTGCAGCTCCATGGGTGTGTTGGTGCACTGGGTCCGGGAGACTAATGAGAATCTGACTGGTGCCAATGCAGCTCCTCGCATCCTATCCGCCATTTCCACGGATGTCGGTTCCATCCTCTCTCCTCCGGTCTTTGGTTGCCATGGCGATGACGTCAAGTTGCACCACCGATTCAGCCCAGTAGACGCTGTCAGAGGCGGCGCAACAAATCGCGGACCATCGCCAAGCGGAGCTTGCTCATCCTGTCGATCCCCGCCACCGCTCGGATTCACGTCTCCAGCCCGATCATCCTCGTATCAATCGGTCCAAAATGCGCGAAATTGTGCACTTGCAGGCCGGTCAGTGCGGAAACCAGATCGGAGCCAAGGTATTCCCTTTCTCTCTCTCTGCTCGGGTGCGGGGGACTTGCAGGGTGCACGCATTCATGCAGGAGCACGTCGGTGGTGGCGCTGATAGGAACTCTGTAATCCATCCTCCAGGAATTTTCTAGAAGGAGCCCAATGCGGTGTCTCTTCCCTGTTAAAACCCAGTGCAAATTAAGGAGGAAAAAAAAACGAAACTAAAAAACAACACATAACAAAACAGACAAATCGGTTTTACAGGTGATCATTTTATCGATGATATCCTGCACTTGCTCTCAGAATCCATGCACGTTGATTTGTGCAATACACACAGAGATTTATGCAAAACAAAACAAAAAACTGTTACATACAAAATTGGCCTTCTATGTGTGTATTTTTTGCAGGTGTTTTATAAACGATGGACTGTAGTAGAAATGTAACCTTATTGTCTCTGAAGGGGCAGTCTCCCCTCCCCCTTCACATTTGTGACCTATTTTTACCTATCATTTCTTCAGAAGCCAATTTGTGGGGTTTGTTTTAAGCATCTTAAATTTACCATTTTCCATTTTAACAGTGGCATGATTATATTTTTGGTAGATATAAGCTCTTAATGCTTAATACCATAATGTGATCTAATCGCATTGAAGACCCTGCTTCTTATGGGATTATTCCCATCTGCTTGATTACTCCTGCATTTCAAATAGTGTCTGCATTTAACCATAAAACAAAATGGCCTTGAGGCTTTGCAAGATAAAAAATAAATAGCTTTCTATACACTTGTTTTAGGCATTGTACCTATTTTCATCGCATCACATTGTCCATTTATTATGTTTTGCCTTGGGCTAAATGATCTCACTCCTCTACAACCACACCTGTTTGTTTTTCTCAGTTTTGGGAGGTGATTAGCGATGAGCACGGCATCGATCCCACCGGAACCTACCATGGAGACAGTGATCTACAGCTAGACAGGATCAGCGTCTATTACAATGAGGCCACAGGTAAACTACAATATACACATAACATGAAGTGCAGTGTCATTCCCCCGTCGTCTTCTCAGCTTTCCCACTTTAGAAATTGATTTGCATGCTCATTTGTCTGTTACATTAAAAGCATTATGCTTAACAAGCAGGAAACCGTGGATCCCTTTTGCTTAATTTCAGGTGGAAAGTACGTACCCAGAGCCATTTTGGTGGATCTGGAGCCTGGTACAATGGATTCAGTCCGATCTGGTCCCTTTGGGCAGATCTTCAGGCCCGACAATTTTGTCTTTGGTAAGCTATGGGAATTAAGTAACAATGCAGTCACTGATTACCAAAGTTTTCTCCATCATCATATGAAATCTTAATACTCTTGGCTACAGGCCAAAGTGGAGCTGGAAATAACTGGGCCAAGGGCCACTACACTGAGGGCGCCGAACTGGTGGACTCTGTCCTGGATGTAGTGAGGAAAGAGGCTGAGAGCTGTGATTGCCTTCAGGGCTTCCAGCTGACTCACTCCCTGGGCGGTGGCACTGGCTCTGGCATGGGCACCCTGCTCATCAGCAAAATTCGTGAAGAGTACCCTGATCGCATCATGAACACCTTCAGTGTGGTGCCCTCCCCTAAGGTGTCCGACACTGTGGTGGAGCCCTACAACGCCACCCTCTCCGTCCATCAGCTGGTAGAGAACACCGACGAAACCTACTGCATTGACAATGAAGCTCTGTATGATATCTGCTTCCGTACACTTAAACTCACCACCCCTACCTATGGAGACCTTAACCATTTGGTGTCTGCCACAATGAGCGGAGTGACCACCTGTCTGCGCTTCCCTGGACAGCTCAACGCTGATCTCCGTAAACTAGCTGTCAACATGGTGCCCTTCCCCCGTCTCCACTTCTTCATGCCAGGCTTTGCCCCCCTCACTAGCAGGGGCAGCCAGCAGTACCGCTCCCTGTCTGTGCCTGAGCTCACTCAGCAAATGTTCGACGCCAAGAACATGATGGCTGCCTGCGACCCACGTCACGGCCGCTACCTCACCGTGGCCGCAGTGTTCAGGGGCCGCATGTCAATGAAGGAGGTGGATGAGCAGATGTTGAATGTGCAGAACAAGAACAGCAGCTACTTCGTAGAATGGATTCCAAACAACGTGAAGACAGCCGTCTGTGACATCCCACCACGCGGCCTCAAGATGGCTGCCACTTTCATTGGCAACAGCACAGCCATCCAGGAGCTGTTCAAGCGTATCTCCGAGCAGTTCACCGCCATGTTCCGTCGTAAGGCCTTCCTCCACTGGTACACTGGTGAGGGCATGGATGAGATGGAGTTCACAGAGGCTGAGAGCAACATGAACGACCTGGTATCTGAGTACCAGCAGTACCAGGACGCCACTGCCGAGGAGGGCGAGTTTGAGGAAGAGGGAGAGGAGGAGGTCGCCTAAAATCTCCGCGTCCAGCTGCCAAAGCTCATCCCACCAACTCCATCCCTTTCATCTCTCACCCTCATGAATTGAATGGTCTGCCATACTGAAAAACTGTCACCACCTAGATCACCATTGCTCTAGTGTTAGACATTGATGTTAACTGATACTAGCGAAGTTCTTGGTTAAACTGTTTTTGTATGTTGTGAATGCACTGAATTATTGACACCCCTACATCTGTCCTGTCATTGCCTTGCCAAACTCAACAGCAGGTGATTTTAACTGTGAAGCCTTGAAATTGGAGGATGATTAAAGTCTGATTAAAAGGCCACTTTTACTGCCTCTGACTTTTAATTGATTAATTTCATGTGTTATCTGACATCATCAGACCTTGCAGCACCTCAGTGTCTGTTTTGAAAGATGGCCTGGGAAATGATTGTAAACCTAAAGGTTGGACCCATTTTAAGGGTCAAAACATCAATATTGGAATCCATAAAAGTTAAAAAGTTTTCTCGAAACAATTATTCATATATGAAACTTGGAAATCCAAAACAAAGTCAATGAAAGGTCACAAGCATGTGGCAAAAACACTGAAGGTCAAACAGATCATTTACGACAATAATGATTCATATTGAATGCTAAAGTGGACTCACCATTTTTCTTTTTGTAGGTTTTTTTCATCAGCTATGAAAAGCTCACCTAGAAAATCTTGCAAAATGTAGTTTTGGGTTTGAATCACATATTAGGAATCAAAAAATTAATAATCTTCAGTTTAAAAAAGCAATTAATACTGTGTGATCTCTTCAAATAAATTGAAATTAAATTAATTTAATTATTGAACTAAACAAAATAGTGTTACAGTATAAATACATTAAACCCGGCGTATGAAACTAACCAAGCTTTGATTGTTAAGGGGGAAATTGTTTATAGAAGTTTTCATTAAAATAAAAGCTGACTGAAAATAGCTCCTATTTTGTGTTTGCTCAAGCTCTAGCTACATTGTAGAGAGGCCCCCCTTATCAGTGTGAGGTTTGATTAATTTTATTTATTTTTTTTTTAAATCAGTGCATATTTTATTCAGAACTAAGTCGATCAGTAACTTAAAATAAGATCAGTTTGTAAGATGAAAACAGCACACAAAAAAAACTTCCCATGATGTTTTCTCTAATTTAAGGCATAAATTACAACTTTGAGCTTTAAAATGGACCACATAGATTAATGTATATCATGCATAACCAACTTATTACTTGATTGGATGATGGTGTTTGTTAACATACACCATAAGGCTAATGACATTGCATGACTGTACTGTACCAAATCCATGGAAACCAGAAAAACACATGTTAACAATATAAGTCAGTGTTTAATTATATTCCCTTGTTTGGGTTTCAAATATTTAGATGAATGAAACCAACAATTAAACGCATTCTACATTATAGATAACTGTTATCTCAGGGAGAGTAACAATGGGTCCAGTGTTTAAGTGACTTTCTCAAGTTCTCTCAGGGACTGAACTTTTCACTCTGACAACCAGGAGTGCTTATCTGCCTCTCTGTTTTATCATCCTAAAACACTCCCTGTGCAAATACTTAGTAAGAAACTTGTTTATATTTGCTTCACAGACTTTTTAGGCCTCTATTTCTGGCTTGTTGCCCATGTCTCCCAAAACTCCCCAAAAGGACTTTTTGAACATTCTTTGTAATGTTTAACTACTATTACTATCTATTATACAAATGTGATGTTATTAGTTGACAAAGTTATTAATAAATATGCTACAGCATTGTAAAACATCTCTGCTTGATTGCATTGCATGGTTGATCTAATGAAGTGACTTTTTTTTTTAAGCAATGCATCTTTACATTGGTCTGATCATTTAAAGAATACTTAGACATGTAAAGATCTGCTTGCTTTTGAAGGGTATAACATTGTTATAAAATGATAGGTTTTAGAAAATCAAGGGCTTTGCACTGTGATAAGATGTTCGATTACACTCATTGTTAGGCCAAAAAACACAATGGAGTTATCAAGGCTCTCTATGGACTAAATAACCTTGTGGTAAAGAATCTGTGTAGATTTAGTGACATTGTTTCATTATACACTAAATCAAATCAAGTAAATAGAGTATTAAGGCAACGTAAACAACAAGAACATGTCAACTGAAATTATTGGTCATGATAAAATACTGCCGCTCGTGTTTTGCATGTGCAGAAGAAATGTTCGGAGCCTTGCTGAAATGTTTAATTGTCTTAAAATCCCTTGGAAGCTGAAGCCCTTGATGATTTGCCATTGTATTGTGGTCCTCAGTCCTACCTTCAACCTGAAGGATTTGTCTTTCAATGATCAGCCCAAAACAGGATGCTTCATCTTGCACCAGCGCTAATGTGCATGTGCTTGCAGCCTCCATCCCTCCAGGAGTTTGTTAGACCATAAGAGCTCAAATGAGTCTCTCCTCCTTCGGTAACTTTAGTGCATCTGGAGCTGCCACACTCCACGCACCTGACTGCTCTTCAGCACTGGGTCTGTATGTCCCTTCAGTCTGCCTCTTCTTTTTCACCACGCAGAAGAGCCAGCCAACAACAGCCAAGACTATGGCCAGCACGCCCAGAGTGACTGTAGGGGCCACGATAGCTGCAATGTTGGGTCCCTATAAATGGAAAAACACAGGACAGGTGTCAGTCTAGCCAAACTGGACACTTTCTGATGTTATTTATTAAAAGTGATAAATTTCACTCACATTTTCACTCGTGTTAGTGTTGTTAGTAGTGGTGTCACTTGCAGGGGTGGTAGTATTTCCTGTAAAACAAATAGAAGCATCAGGGACACTAGCTAAAAGGCACATCACCCTGTGCAATGCAAGCTAAAGCCTGTGTATACTACAGCCAATTCAGTGTATGACTCTACTGGTAATCTATTGGGGTTGTACATTAACAAAAAAAAATGCTTAAGGGTCCTTTAGAAGAGGATGGAGGGCTTTATGTTGCGTCCCGGGAAAGTTGGGTTTTTAAGTAACCAGTTTAAGAAAATGGGGGCAGGTAAATATATCCATATATCCATTAAGTGGCGTCCTGGTCTAAATTAAAAGAAATGAATGTTATTTTGTAAATAAATAGTTGGTTAGACCAGTTACAAGGTAACCAAAAGGAGAATAGAAAAAGAAATGGTCAAATACATCTTTAAACTGCAACATTAAACATTGGTTTAAACATTTATTAAACAACAAGATGCAACATGTTAATTTGTAAGATTTAGAGGTTCTAGGAAGTGGATTTTGCTCCTTCAAACAGAACCAAGTAAGCTCTTTCTGCCTGCTTCTGGTTTGGTATTGCTAAACTAAGCTAAAGAGCTGCTACTTCAGCTACATATTACACAGAGAAAAGGTACTGTTAAACTTTTCCCTGTATGTGCACATAAACATGCACGCATCATGAGGATCATTAAAATCTATTGGGCTGACGCAATGAGTCATGGCCCAAAAGATCAATGTCCTACAGACCTAAACACAACAATTCAAAAATGTTGCCTTTACACATTGTTGCCTTTAAAGTATGTCTCATCCACATCTAAGTTAAACCCATGCTTAAAAGCAGTTGTCACTTAGACATAAGAAGAAAAATAGGAACCTATAGCACAACAGAGGTTGCTTACGGCCATCTGACTACTTCCAAGGAAACAAACACGAAACATGACAGTTATTTTATCCATGACCAGCCATGTGATTAGTAACAATGTCAACACGAAAGTACACAGTAACTGCTTGAGCGGCAGAGTGAATGAGGATGGGGTGGGCTCAGGAATGCAGAGTGCACTGCAGCTATACAGTCAGCTGAGACAAACAACACACAAACGCACAACTCTCAAATCTACTGCTCTTTTTGTTTGCTTGTTTTAGGTATCACAACAACAATAAGAGTCACTAAAAAGAGTACAGTATTATTTTGGAAACTAAAGCAAAACCGAAGACCATTTTCTGAGTCAATCATTCACAGGTTCAAATAGTAAACTCTGCAAGGACAAAAGTACAAACAGATAACAGAGGAGGAGGAGGGGGTCACAGGAGGGGGCAACCATACCCCCCCCCCCCCCCCAAAAAAAAACAACAAAACAGACTTATTGTGAAAAAGAGGCCTCCTGTACATGCAATAACAGATCTGAGGTGAGACTGGGAACAAATATGTCTCTTTCTAATGTAGCACAAAATCTCTCTTAAAATTTTTAATTTCAATACTTGCTGAAAAGCCAGCTCTGGAAGGTCTCCTAACATTTTTTTTTATTTATCATTGCAAGATTTAACAGTGTGTATGAGTGTGTAGGTGTGGTCAGAAGGATGGTTTATCTGTGAAGGAGGTGGGAGTGCTGAGGATGAAGAGATGGTCACTGACTCACCCCACACTGGATTATGGCTCAGTACGAGCAGCAGGACACTCCTGACCACAACATCATGTAGGACCGGCACATCTGTATACGGTGCCATCTCTACCCGTGGCCAGCTGGGCTGACTGAGGGCAGGTTGGGACTAGATCATCAGCTTGGGTCCATCATTTCATCAATCTCAAGGTTCACTATGTGGATTGAACAGCTGAAGACATATTATAGTCAGTGATGAAAACACAAATGTGCTTTTGTCTTTAAAAATTCACCACTATAGACTCTTTTACTCAGAGGTTTAGTGAAATACCTAAGAACATAAAGCCACTGAGTCACACATTCAGCCTGATGTTGAATCACCATAAACCTGCTCAGACCACATGAAAGCTATAAATATCACAGATTAAACACAAGCATGCAGCTTTAAAGTTCAACCTTCTCATTTGTTATGGTTGCTAAAATGGGAAATGATTTTAAGTTTAATTTTCCACATAGTTAATAAGCACATACCCGTGATCCAGCTGTGGTCAGGTGGTCAAAGCAAAACGGCAGACACACCGAGCAGGTTGATTCCTCACGAATGAACCATGTTGCTTCCGCCTCACCTTGTCAAACCTGAAACTGCAACAAATGGTTTAGTCCGCCGAAAAAGTCGGGTAACATCTTAAGACATCAATTTAAAGAAAAGGTTTTCGCAATAACGATAGATGAATGACTAGATGATTAATAGATCCTTCAGTGGTATCGACTGCCACTGGTAGTTGGTGTTTTATGGAAAGCAGTTTTTTTTCCCCCTCGTCCAATCTTGGTCACATGGTTCAGTTTCGTGTTACATTACCTGGGCGCAGTTATCTACCTGCAGCAGAGCACACAGATCCTCCTTTGTACAAAGTCGAAGAAAAACGCAGCTTTAGTGAAGCAGAACAGACCCGGTTCCCCCGGTTGCCTCCAAAGACAAAAAAAAAAAAAAAAAAAAAGGAAAGAAAGAAAGAAATCCCCGAACTGAATAGTCTGAACGGTTAATAAAAAGCATTTATATTTTCTATTTAGATTTAAACTATTATTCTAACAACAGCCAACAGAGTGATGCCAACCTGCTGCACAACACTGCTTGACTGTTCTGTGCCCAGCTCTCACCTTGTAACCTGTGACAGCGGGGGCAAGAAATAGCGCCTCCGCCAGGTTGAATGACCCCCCCAACATGAGAAAGGATATGGACATTCCTGGGATATTTGGAGGGTGAATTCGGCGGCCAGCTGGTCCATTGGACTCTAATCCTCACCTAATCGCCCCTGCTCAGACTCGGAGGAGGGTGGGCAAAGAAATTGTAGGCTGCTTCAGGCCTAATCCGTGGTGGTGACAGTTTTCATTTGGAGGATGTGTGAGGACACTGAGGCGTTTTATTTTTTTTTTCAAAGAAAAGTTATTTTTCTAATTATACAGCAATGAATCAGTCAGTCCACGCCTTCTGACCGCATATTTTTTTTATGTTTTTCCCTTGATTATATTGGAGATGAACTCCTTGCTATTATTATACTATAGTGTAAAAGCATTTCTTTCCACACAGTGGAATATTAGACATCACACCCTCGTGCCAGACAACATTTTTCATTTCAGTGTAGGCTTATTCAGTTCCATATATCATCATAAATTTGTTTTGCCTAAGGTTAAGACAGTGCATGAGCTATTTTTTCTGTCATTACCATAATCATTTTTTAATTTTATTTCAATTGTCTTTTGGTTTTTCATGCTTCTGTATCAGATACCAATATTTTCATTTTAGAGTGGAAGTCAACGTTTCTGCAAAGGCCACAGGAAAGGATATTAATTTTAAAAACAATACAAGTTATTGGGATGACTGGAATTGTTTTCCCAGCTGTTATATGTTGAAGTCATCTCAGCTGCTTCAAGCAAGATGGACACTTCTCTGCAGAAAAAGTCAGTTTCCTCATAGTCTATGACTGCAAGCATATTGCACAGTGAGTCAAAATCAGATGAACAGCTTGTCTGGCAATAGTCATGCAGTGGATATCTTTAAAGGAATCTTTACAAAACAATACCTATATAACAGCACTTTCAAATTTATTCATATCTAGGGTGTTGCAACAGCACAACAACAGATGTGCCTGTTGTTTGCCCTTCCAGATAGTGTTTAATAATTCTTGTACTTCCTAACCTTAGGTAAATGTGCTCATATACAACCCTTGGATTGACTTGAGGTTGATAGATCAGAGATTTAAATGCCACGTTTCAATAATATTGTGCGTTTTTGGTTGAAATAATTACAGTAAACAATGAAAGCAATCTGCCTTCAGTTTTTAGAAAGCCACTAGAGGGCCACTAGAGGCACTTTGCCTTATCTAATGGAGGCGGCTCTTCTGCCAAACATCTTACCGCTTGCCGTAGTCGCGGCAGGACAGGCAAAGCGGCGGGAGATCGGCATATTTCTTCGCAAATACAATCTAAACCGTCCATTCTGCCTGGTAATTTAGCGATTAGTGAGCATTTAGTCATACAAAATAAGGCTAAAAGTTGAGTGACAGCACGAGTGTTTGGCAGGTAATCCCGCGAACGCCGGTTATTCGGTCTGTGTTGGTGTAGTGTTGCTTTTAAAGCACTCCCCGGGAAACTGGTTTGAACGTTTGTTTTTTTTTTTTTTTTTTTTTTTTTTGTTAGCCTCGTTTTAGCGCCCCAGCAACAATGGCGAAGGTACAGGTGCTGAATGTGGCTGTCCTGGATAACCCGAGTCCTTTTGGGAACCCTTTTCAGTTTGAAATTACGTTCGAATGCATGGAGGACCTCTCCGAAGGTAGGCACACAGGAAAAACTATCCCAATGGGGTCTCCCGGGCCAAACGGAGAGCATGGGGCCATATCCGTCTGTGTAAAATTGCTAATGGCTAACCAGCAGCATTAGCTCTAACGGCTAATTTTGGACGGAAAGTAATCAGCGTCGCGAGAAATTACGTCAGAGAACCAGGAGTCACCGGCGGAGTGAGGGGGGCAGTTTCGCTGAATGTGTCCCCCATGGTGGACACACGATTTAAAGTTAATTGTCCAGTGAAACTTATTAATTAGCTCATGTGTACAGTTATGCTAATAATGTGACATTTCGGAGGTTACACATGCAGGTGTGTATTGTGAGAGTATTTTTCAAGTATAGAAAGTGACAGAAACATGTTTGGCCACAATAGATGACCACGTTTGGTTTCGATTTATTCTACTTTAACTGAATTTAAACTACAAATAGCGCTGTCAGTTCTAGCTCTGTGTTCTTAATAATAATAATAATAAGTCATCTAGGGCTTCATTAAAGCCTTTGTATCTCATCTGAAAAACGTGTGCATTATGATAAATTAACAATAAGTAGGAATGAAAGACTTAAATTAAATTCAAGAAATGTTTCAATTCTTCTTTCGGTTGTGTTTGTTTTTTATTTACATAATGAGATAATAGTGTGAGTAATCTGTTATGAAATTGGAAACTTTTCTGTTGGTCTATTCAGTTCATGAGCCAGTTGTGTCAGTATTGAGCATGTCTTCTCAGATTTTATAATGAAACATAACTTCACTTTGTTTTTGTTTTTATAGACCTGGAATGGAAGATCATATATGTTGGCTCAGCAGAGAGTGAGGAATATGACCAAATCCTTGACTCTGTCTTGGTTGGACCTGTACCTGCTGGGAGACATATGTTTGTGTTTCAGGTGTGTTTGGTAGGGCAAAGAGCTGAAACGGTACTTTTGTTGGGGCATCTGTAGTTTATACTGGTGACAGAAATACTCCAGTTCACTAAATTCTATTACATCATCATCACTGACCATTGCATTGAGTTTTGTTTTGGGGTTTTTTAACAACAGTGCAAGAGAGATCTCCTCCCCTGCATAGCTTTTTAATCCTGCACGGAGCATTTTGAAAGCATAAACACTTAAAAGGTTTCTGTGGGGCTATATGGGAACATAAAACATCTCAGATACCTGAACAGTGCAGGATTAGGCTGTGTTTACATAGACCTTTGTATTGCTTACATCTTAAAGCTCAAAAGTAAAACAAGCTGTAACTTTTGATGCAACCCCATTCTTCCTTTGCTGAATTGAATGTAGACTGAAAATTTTTGTCTTTGTGTGGTTTCACTTTTCAATAGGCTGATGCCCCAAACACTGGATTGATCCCTGAAAGTGACGCTGTTGGTGTAACTGTAGTGCTGATTACCTGCACATATCGTGGCCAGGAATTCATTCGTATTGGTTACTATGTGAACAATGAATACACAGACCCTGAGCTACGTGAAAATCCACCAATCAAGCCAGATTACACTCAGGTCAGACTAATGGTTTGTTTATGGATAATCTCAGTTCTTAGCCTATTTCTTAATTCAATGGTTTTAAGACATATTACAATATACAATAGAATGCTTTCTATTTGCATAAATTGTATTGAGTGTAGAGTGTTCTGTCAGTTTTGAATGAATTTTGCCATGTCAGCCTAAATTGTTTTGGGGTGAAAAATAAACGACATGGAATCTAGTTTTAAATATCTGTTTGTTTGTTGTTGTTTTTTTTTGTTTTTTTTTATTAGCCTCATGAACCTAGAATAGCTGTAGCTATCAAGCAGCAATTAGAGCTTTTCATTTTGCTGTGCCTGCACTTTTGCACGGATACTAAAATTCCAAGAGCGATTGATCCTTTAAAAATACGCAATAATCTTATCAAATTCTCGAAGTTATATAACAAGTAGAAACATTTCTATTCTGTAAACAGTTTTCTTAATTCTAGTGGAAATGTCAATATTAAAATGTGATTTTTGCTTTAATGACAAAGGATTTGGTTTGTAGGTGTCAGATTTTCAAGGTGGCTGATATTTGGAATGAAACCTTTCACTCACTGGTGTAAAAGCAAATATGTGGATGAGGGATTACAGTGTTGACAGTTGCAAAGGTGCAGTTTTATGTAGGATATGATATGGTTGATGTGATTATTCATCATTTGAGAAATACCATTTGGTACTTTCTTTTCTAATATAGTTTAGTTTCCAAATAATGTTGGCTGTATTGCTAACTGATGGTAACAGGATGCAAAAATTAGCTGCAGATATTGGGAAATTCCCCAGTCGTCAAAGGTTTTCAAATGCAAAAATAATATAAATCATGTCTCTATTAGATATGATATGCCTGAAGTTGGCTCAGATTTATCAAGTAGTAATATGATGCAATATTTATGTCATTCCCTGTTTTTCTATTTTAGCTCCAGAGAAATATTCTGGCATCAAACCCTCGTGTAACCAGGTTCCATATAAACTGGGAAGGCTGTGCAGAGAGGATGGAAGACTCTGAAAATGTAGATCCCACATCAAACTCCATGCTCCCTCCATCCTGTCTTCCAGGCAAGGCTCCACCCCTAGGAATACTACCAGATAACTCTATGGATTGCTTATAGAAATTACCCAGAAGAGGAGGAAATAACCAGAAAGATAATAAACCTCAGCAAGAGTCCTTATTTTTGAAGAATGCCTGTGGACATTCTCGTGTGGATGTACAAACATCTTTGCCTTACAGCTGCCCATATTTCCCTGAGGCTTTTTGTCAAAAATGACCTCTCACCTTGGGCTTCAGAAAAGTATTCGTTCCTAGGAAGATATTAAACAACCCAATGGAGCAGTCATCATTAATGGCCGCAAATTTCTTTCCATGATGCTGAAAGCAATATTGAAATAGTTAAACCCATGGAAGGTAGAACGGCGACTGTAAAATAATGCAGCTGAACTGAATCCGAGCAGAGTGCTGTGGTGTGATTTTCTTTCCTTCCTTCTTTTTCTGTTGGTGCAAAATGGATTTGTACCCATTTAAGAGGATTTCAGCACTGAAGCAATAGGCAAAGAATTTGCAATATGTTGCTGTACAGGAATTGTAAGACTCTGCTGGCTGAAATCTCTTTATCTGTTTCAATTTGTGTTCAAATTCCTATTGCACTTGTTCCTTTTGACCTGTTCCTACTTAGATTGTGGAGTTTTGGATGGGCTTTGTATGCTACGACTGTATCACTTCCTCCATGTTTTTTTTTTCTGTTTGCAATTTTGGATTCCAAATAAAATAACATTGTATTTCTTATGCGTCTGGGTGTTGGTGAGAACTTTATCACTAAGTCCAATTATTAAGCTGATTTTCTCTTTTAACATATTGATGGCAGAAGCAGGAAATCAGGATATAAACTACATTTGAATTCTTCTGGGCTGAAAAAAAAAGTGTTACTGTTGTTCTTGTCCAGTCAATTCCACAGATCTATGTCATTTTGCTCACGTTACACACAGCAGAGTGCTATCTCAAACAAAAAATATGTGATTATCCCCTTTTATTTTCACATCTCTAAAAATAGCCTGTGCCAACGTCACACCCAATCACAGATCGGTTGGGTTAAAAGGCTGGCTGTGGTACAGAGCTGGCTTTGGAAAATACTGGAATGTAAATCTCCTGCCGAGGTCTGCGTTAGATATAACTTCTGTACGAAACTTACATTGATAGATAAAAGAATAATTGATCATTTATACAAAAAGAAAACAGTGTTGGGTGTATTGGCTAACAGCGAGCTCGGGGGGCGTGATAAAACTATTTCACGGGCGAATTGCATCAATGCGCTTATTTGATGTGTTGACGCTTAACCAATCAACGCCTGACTTGTGACTCCTGTCGCGCAACGGTCTGTGCACGCAGCCAATCAGATGCAAGCAGAGGCGGAACTCGCTGGATGGATGACTGGAGTTTCCCTTGCGGTCTGGAGATTAATGGAAAGGGGTCTGTTGATCTTAGGAATCGATTATCAGATGGTCGGCCCCAGGAAACCATTGCATCTGACGGCTGGTTCGGGGACGAATTGGGAGATAACCATTTGAAATAAGCAACAGTTGAAATTACGAAGAACCTGGACAACACTTTTGTTATCTGGTTCTCAATTGAAGAGGCCTGCCTACACAGAGATAGCACCTGGGTAGGTCAGGCCAGGATACGACTGCGAGGACGCTGAAAGCTAACGCTAGCCTGCTCGGTAGACAGCCGGAAAACAGTTTTCGACGATCCGTCTAATGACCCGCTCTGGATTTTGGATAAACCAAGCCTCGTTTGGAAATAAAGGACAGTCGAGTGCCATCTTCATTTGCTGGCGCTCGCTTGAAAATTGACAAGCTAACAAGCTAACGTCCACTGGCCATCTTCGCTAGAGTTAGCTGCTGTGCTAACTTAGCTAAGTCAAAGCACCAGTGTTAGCTGCAGACTTGGATATATTCACTTATCTGGAGTTTTTTTCCCCCTAACACATCGCAGAAAAGTATCGGAAAACATCTGTTTCCACTGGTTAGCCAATAATGATAGCTGTTAGCTAGTAGTTAACTGTCAGCCTCATTGAGCCCAGCGACTGCGTTAGCGGCGTAGCATCACTCTACGACTTGTGAAGGAAAACTCAGCCCGAACCAGGGACTCCACCATCATACTGCCATCATGGGCAACACGCCCACCGCAAAGAAGGGCAATGAGATGGAGAGCGGTGAGTATCCTTAACCTGTGGCTGCAGCAGCTCGGTGTATCATACTGCCAGTCTTTGGATGCGTTCACTGTGGCCATTTCCTGTTCGATTATAGCAGTGGTTTATAAAGTATAACATAGCACCTGTGCAGTGCAACAAGGCCCAGTCACCCTTCACAACACCGCCATGTTTCACAGTTTTCTGAGTGATCGAGCAGAATATGCTAAACTTCGCTGCACTGTCAACTTCAGTTGAGGCCACATGAACTATAACAAGCGGACATTCATGTCCACATGTTAACTTTTTCCAAACTCTTTAGCTGTAATACCATGTTGATCTTGACCGAACAGCAGAGTATGTTATTCACCCCCCCTCCCAATTCAGTGGGAAAGCTTGTGATTAAAAGCCCCAGGTTATATTCTGAGGTGCCAGTGAGGATGACAACAGTCAGCCTTATACAACAGTCATAGGTTTCGTTGCGGTTCATGTCTTGCAGATGCCCCCCCTTCTCATAAGATTTTAAAAGGTGCAAAACCTCAAGGCTGGGCTGAAGTTTAATTAATAACCCTGTTACTTCACGATAAAGTATTTTTCTCTGTATAGAGATGGGAATCTATTTAAACTATTGCAGAAACTGAAATCAAAAACAAAAATGCACATATTATTGCAAAACAAGAGCACAGTGTCCATAGACGACATTTGACAGTCACCAAGTAGAGGGGGCTGGTTGTTATCAGTGAAGGAAAAAGCCACCAGGACAGGGTCATATGATGCATGAGGGTGATCCTCTCCAGGCAGAAACTTGGAGTTGCGGAGTCTTTTGAACATCATGTGATGAGCAGCATTTAGAACAAGGGCACTTGTATATGTCACCCAGTGTGTATGCACAAATGTTTCTCTGCGTGACAGAGAGCAAGGGATGCTCTGTCCCTGCTTACCGATCTGTTGCTTTTTATCTTGCTGATGAACCTCTAAAGCAACACTTTGAGAACAAATCTAGTTGCTATTTATTTATTTATTTTTTAATGAGGTGACATTTCAGTTTAAACCCCGAGTCTTAACTAATAAACCAGGGAGGATTTGGGTCCATTTTTTTTAATAAAACTTCACTTCTACTGATTTGGGTTGCCTTCCCTCAGTCAGGAACAGTTTTATGTTTTTATCCATGACACCATAAATAACGCTCAAGTGTGTAAAGTCTGAACAGGTATCTGCAAAATGAGTGTCAGCTCCTTGCTGCTGGTAGAGAGGAGGTGTGAAGAATGGGCTCAGGTCCCTCTGTAACGTTAACCCATCCCTGCTAACCCGTGTAACAAGCCCCATGACTTTCAAGTTCTACCTCAAAGTTTTTTATTTATTTATTTTTCTTATGGTTTCTTGAAAATGTGGAATCACTAGGTCAGAAGCAAGGACATTGGAGGCACAGCTGGTGAAAGGTTTGTTCACATGCCTTGCCTCACATCCTTATCAGCCTGATCACTGTGGACCCACCCTAATCCCCAGAGACTGGTGCAGACCAGGGGTTCAGAGCCCACTCCCAGGAGTGTAGTTTTTCACAACGCAGCTACAGATTAAGGGTAACATGGCACAGCTCCTTTTGGTTTCTACGGAAAATGGAAAAAGTGTTGAGCTGTTTTAGGTGCACAAGAGCTGTTTCCTCTGAACTTTCCAGGCTAGAGAAGAGCGTAGAGGTCTAGTATACAAAGCTGATTTCTGGCCCACAGGAAGAAGCAGGGCGGACAGACACTGTGAACTGCAGCAGGAAGTGAAGGAGCAAGGAAGGTCCAGCCCAGGCTTTGCACAGTTGGTCATCGTCTCTACTGCTCTGTAAAACAAACACAGCCAGCCGGGATAGCTTTAAGTTTGGGCCTTTAAAGACGCTGTTGGCATCACAAACTCTGGACTTCTCGCTTGTTAGAGCATCTGGAGCTACTGCAAAGTTGAGACTATCAGCTGGCTTCCCCCAGCCTTTTAGGATGTCTGTTATTCACAGGCTGGCAGGAAGGCTGTTTCACCGAGCTGGGCCCTGTTTAGGAGACACAGGCAGTGGAGGAGGCAGATATGACCAACCACAGGAGGAGCTAGAGGCTTGCTGCTGGAGTGAGTCTTCATTCTAGAGCTGGACAGGAGCATGGGTTAGGGGTGGAGCTGCTGCTCATGCTATGCTATCTCCCATCAGCTTAACCAATCACACGCTGTGCTCAAGCTCCTTTGTTTAACAGATAATTTAGCCACTGTTTTTTTATTTTTTATGAATGTTTGTGACTAAATTATTCTTATTACCTGTTGGCTTTGATGGAGTGATCTTTCATGCTGGCAGATATTTGTTTTACTGGATGTACAATGGCAGAAACCAGGACTAATGTGTCCATGTGTTTTTGTACTGTTTGCTAACTTTTATCCTTAATTAATTAGAAATATTGCTAGAAAACATTTTCTCAATAATTATTTTGGAAGTGTCTCTCATGGTGCACATGGTACACAGTGTGATGAGCGCTCTTGTGTCATTTTTCCTCTCTGGTCTTGCTCTTAAAAGTCTGTCTGATTGTATTAGTCTTTTATAGCCTGGGAATATTTTTCTGTACCGTACACACTTATTCAGTGTCAGTGCAACATACACATCCTTAAAAACAGCAAAGACTGTGTTGAATCTTTGAGTGTTTTGGATTTGGCCTTATAATGAGGTGGCGCCCTGTCAAAGTACAACTCCCTCAGTCTATAAATAACCTGTGGTTCACATCCTGCCCCTGCTCTGCACGCAGCTGGTTTGTGTAAAAGGAGCAGGTTTTGTGTTCGCTCAGGATCGCTCATCACTTCCTGTTTCCAGTAAAAGGGGCTTTGTTATAAACCTACACTGATTACCAGTGGACCTTACAGTTGAAATGCCAATCAGCCACCTCCAATAAGCTGGCAGCAGTGTTGGCAAAGCTAACATGCTGCCCTGGAGCAATTTTGAGATCCAAAGATCCAGCAGCAAGCAAAGCAAAATTTAGAATGGAGGGATCACACTAGAAACAGTAGTTTCAGATGTGGTAATAGAACGAATCCTTGTGTCAGTTGTGCTTAATCTTATGATGCTATGGTTACACATAAGCATAATATCATGCAATGCTACAGAAATACAAGGAAAACAGTATTGGAGTGCAGGTAGACAGTGTAAAATTTTCATAAGCCACTAGGAAGGTGAAAATGAACTGGTTTTGCAAAGGTTGAAATAATTATGTGATGACAGACACTTAGTATGTCTGTATGAAGGCCACAGCTAACCAGAAAAGCACAACGAAAGACTTTCCATGGACCTTTAGGCTAATGGTCAATGTGATACTGAGAAATAACGATCATTATACATTAAAGTGGATGGATACAGATACTAAACCTGTCCTCCGTATTAGGGCTGCAAAATATGGAAAAAGATCAAATAAAATCATATAGCTATATGCCATTTCTTGCTTCTGCAGTTTTTTAATACATTTGTTTTACAGTTTCTGTGATTTGGATATTGCATCTGGACATTCTTTGATTGTTTTTCAATTAATTTTGCTGCCTTACTCCTCATGCATATGAGTAGATTTGAGGTTAACATTGAATTGCACAATGACCATTAGTGCAGTCTGTTAACTTTTCTCCCTCTGCATCATTAAGTCTATTTATAACAGTTGTATACAAAACAACTTTTCATTGGTAGTTTAGTGAGTAGCTGCTTTCTGCTGGTATTAAGTTGATGGTGATTTATTCCTCATGATTAAACACATGTAAATACCTTTCTACTTCACCAGCAGCTCTGTTTCCCTTTTAATGGTTTTCTTTTGCACCACATTCAGTCTGAAAAAGGCCTAATGCAGCCTTGGACCTGATTTGGCGCGCTTCACAGTTGTTGGTCAGCTCGCCCCAATATAACCTTTCTGTTCCTGCGTCAGAGTGGGGCAGTGAGGCCCAGGGGAGAGACGTAGGATTGATTTTTGGAGGATCAATTCAGCACTGGCACTACAGAGACACTGTGGTGCAGTTGGACAGGGAGAAAAAGTTTCACAGCAGTTTGCACACTCCTGCTTTGCTAATGTCTCCTGAGAGAGCTACATTTATGGTTCCGAAACACCCAGATCAGCCCATAAAGTTTTTCATTGCAGATGGGACTTCTGATTGGGTCTGCTAATTAGGGGAGGTCTTCGCTGCTAGATGTGTCTTGTTCATCTCAAGGGTCTTTGCTTGGGCCAAGTTTTCCATAAGACTTTCCCTCTAGGTTGGATATATATACCAGTTAGTGTTTTATGCCCCTCCCCTGGACGATTATGCCCTGTTTGGATCAATATATAGCCTCTGTGTGTGTGTGTGTGTGTGTGTGTGTCTATTTGCATGTGTAGTTGACATGAAATGGAACAGCACAGAGTACTCTGTGTGCAGAATAAATATTGATACTAACTAAGCAAAGGTCCAATTGATTTGTGTAAGTATAACGGGGGCAGTGCTGCTGTTCATGCTATGTTGAACTGCACATTGAAAGTGAATGCAACTTTCTGAGATTGGTCCCCAGCAACATTTCAGTCATAGGCAAGACTGAAAACATCCTTCCAGCAAGGATACTTGACTGGTTTCTGTGGATGAGTAGGGTAGCTGATCTGACCAGAGTGCTCTCAGAGGCGGAGGATAGGCCATGAGTCAGTGGCTGTGAGGAAGAAAGAGGCCAAGGAAGAAGAACCTGGTAGACCTTTCAGGGCTAATGTGTGACAGGAAGAGCTCCAGGAGGCATGCAGGGAAGAGGGAGTCATCTTCGCGTTCAAGTGAATCTGGGTTGCACTCAGCAGATGCTGCACCAGAGGTATCAATAGTCATCCCAGATGGTAAGGAATTTGGGCTCAAAGGAGAGTTAGGGTGTTGAATACCGGTTCATCACCTGTTGCTTCCCTGTGAAGTCTTGGCAGCCAAGCCCCCCTGAATCTAACAGAACGCCTGAAAGCAGATCAAGAAAATTTGAGAAAAATTTGGCCATTTAGCTTCCAACTACTTTTGAAGGAGCACCCCAACTTTCTTTTCAGGTGGTCCCAGTTATGATAGGAATACCTCTACTTGTGGCTCATTGTCCTGTGCAGTAGGAATTGAGGAACTTTCACGGGAAATGTTTTCTCCCCGGCGACCGGTCTGCTTCCACTGCTCTCTGTGGGAGCAACTCGGCATGTTTATGCGAACTTTGGTCTTTGCTGTTCTTGCTGGCTTTCTCCTATCCTATTGTTGGAGCTGCTTGTCTTCAGAGAATTTGCAGGAAATCACATTAGCTAAATAAGGATTAAGCCTCATTCAGCTTCGAGTATAGTATTTGTGCAAAAGATGAATAAAAGTTCTCATGAGAAATTTATATGTAGATAGTTATTGAAAATTTTTGATTTGAAAAAATCAGTGCAAAAGCCCATTAGTTTCAACGTTCACATCACAAAGTCCATAAAAAAACGTATGCGCCTTCACTATTGAAAGCTTGACGGGCTTTGTTTAATCTCTGCCCAAGGCTGCTTTGCATTGATTACCAAGACAGATAGGCATTCCACATTATCCTGAGATGGTTTTTGTTTCCACCAGTTTTCAGTTGTTCATGAATTAGTATAAATATTTTTTTGTGCAATTGCTATTAGCCTAAATTCTACTTTCAGTTGAGCTCTACTAGGGGCATCGGTTTGTCCAAAATGTTTATCATGTAAACAAAAAAAAAAAAAAGTGAAGGAGAAGCCTGAAATCTTGTTTGCTCTTCCTTGATAATTACTGTATTACGACCATACTCTTTACCACTCATTGCCACCTATTATAAAAAGTCCCAGGGGGTGCATGCGCAGAGCCCCACCCACTACCCACATAACAAATGTAACCACTGGTAGTAATCAAAATCATAACATATTAAATGAATAAAATAAATGTAAACAGCAGTTTTATATTTGCAACTTTAATCCTCCTCAGACATTTGAAATGACAATGCTTTCTCGGCTGCCAGGTTCTCATAGCTAGTGCATAGACAGTAAGGAGGAATGAGGAAGGACTGTTTATCTACATGTTCCCACACACTCTGGTGATTAGCCCCATAAAGATAAGGACAAGAAGAATGAACTTGTTAATATGATAGTATGTGCCCCTGTGTGTTCACAGGCATATGGTCTGTTGGCCTGTAATAACATGTGTGTACATGCACGCTGTTGGCATGTGTAATTTTTGGCATTTGCAAGCCATGACTAGGAGTTGGCTGTCTTCTAAAGGCACTGTGGCTGGATGTTAAACTCTAAACGCTGTGTACTTTATTATTTCAAATTAATATTTTATTCCTCAATCATGCAGTTGAAATTATTAAATCTAGATGGGTTTCTCTCGTGTGGGCCAGTGGTGAAACTCAGAACATTTTGGCCATATGTGTTTCAAAAAACAACAGACATAATTTTGTTTACTAACTGAGGTCAACTTAAACCTGGTGTAGCAGATGGTTTGTTACACAACACCATCTGGGAAGACTTTGTTGGGAACTATTTGTAATGGGTAGGTATGTATATATATATATATATATATAGAGAGAGAGAGAGAATTTTTTTTTAAAGGACTTGGCAAGGTGATTGGGTGAACCATCTGTCGATCACAGGTTGACTTCAATCAATCAGATTCTGCCTCTTTGCTTTTTTTTTTTTTTTTTTTCAGTGCAGCGAGTTTGCAAGTCTCTTCGAAGCCAGCTGACAGAAGAGCTAAAAGCGTCTTTTCTGTGTAGGAAATCTCAGTCAATGAAGAAATGTTCTCCAGATATGATAGGACTGATGTCACAGCAGCGTCCATGCTAACCTCTGTAGCAGAATAGAATAGAATGTCTTTATTGTCATTGCACAAGTATAATGAAATTGGATGCAGTCCTTCAGGTGTTTGTTTAAAAAGAATTGAATAAATACTTATAAAACACAAAAACACGACAAAAGACAACAGAGAACCACACACAGATGCATTAGGTGACAATGCTCTCAATGGACACCGCATGACACCCCATGTCAGGTCATCCTCTAGCTCTACACCCAGGAACCGGAAGCTGGAAACCCTCTCCACATAGTCGCCACTGATGGAGAGAGGCTAAATGGCCGTCTTTTTCCTCCTGTAGTCTATGATCAGCTCCTTAGTCTCAGTCGGTGTTCAGGACCAGGTTATTTTCTGAGCACCACAGTGCCAGCTGCTCCACCTCGTCCCTGTAAGCAGCCATCCGGCCTACAGAGTCCAGTAGTTCTTCCTTCATGGGATGGTGATTGGTTAGCTGGACTCTTTCTTGTTAGATGAACTTGGTATTTATACAGTAGGGGTCAGTTGTGCACAGGCGTGGTGAATTGTGGAGCACTTATTGATTGAATAGATTAATTAAGATTTATGGGCTTACATTGCCACTTCAGCATGTACGTAATTTTGCCTTTAAATGTGTGTTCATATTTGGTGAGTTGTTAGTGCTTGGCTAACTGTTGTTGCACGCATAATGTTTTCCATCTCAGCCAAGAAACTCGGCAGCTTCGTTAGATTCTGATTTCCAGGATATCCTGCACTACAGATTTACATTTTTTTGCTTGTTGGAGATCTAAATGTTCCTTTGTCCTCATTCATTATAGTTTTGTAGAAATTGACTCACCAGCTGTTGAGCTTTACAGTTACAGGTGTAGTTAAAATTTTTCATATCCTTGAATATGTTGCAAATTCCTCAACATAATTAGTGAAAAACAGGTGGCGTGGTTTTTTCTGGGATTTGGGGAGTAGGTGGGGTCAAAGTCTGGACTATTAAAAACTGACAATCTATTTCTAATGAACATACAATTTGTTTTTAATTACAGTGAAGGAGTTTCTTGCCAAAGCCAAAGAAGATTTCTTGAAGAAATGGGAAAATCCAGCACAGGTGAGAGAGTTCACAAATGCTTTTTCTTTCCATTCATGATTTTTGTAGTTTTGAACACATTATTTAATAATGCAGTATTGTTATTACACTTATACTAATATTGTTGTTTTATTGGTGAGCTACATCAGTGTAAAACTGTGTTTTGTGAGATGCTGTGAATTACCCAAACTTGTGTTTTCACTCTCTCAGGCAGACTCATGGGAGTAGCCCCGCCCATGGTTGAATTAATTCCAATTTATTTTAAAGGGGCATTGCACCCTCTGCTGGGCTAATGAGGATATATATTTATTTCCATAATGATCGCACCTCTGTCAACTCAAAAAAATAAATTCAATCTAATTTAGCTTAATTAAGACATGTTGAAGCTATATGAAAAATACTTGTTGCTGACATGACAGCAGATTATAGCTGAGCTGTCCTGTAGTAAAACAGTTGAAGTAAAGACTCTTATTGACAGGTTGACAGTAAAATGATAAGCCCTCTTTCCTCTAACGGACATGCTCTTCTTGCCCTCAGCAAACTGCGGCATTGGACCACTTTGAGCGTCTGAAGACCTTAGGCACTGGTTCATTTGGTCGAGTCATGCTGGTTAAACACAAAGAGACGGGCCAGCATTTTGCTATGAAAATACTTGACAAACAGAAGGTAAAGGACAGAAAACATGATAATCAAGAGGAATATTTCTCAATAAAAAAATCTAAAATAGTGACATTGACATTCTGATACCATACTAATGTTCAAATAATCGCATTATCAATACAATGAGGGTACGTTTACATTTATATAATGATTTGATGTTGTGTTTGCTTCGTAAACCTGAATCTTCTTCCCTCCCAGGTAGTGAAGCTGAAGCAGATAGAGCACACGCTGAACGAGAAACGTATCCTGCAAGCTGTCAGCTTTCCCTTTCTGGTGCGACTAGAGCACTCTTTTAAAGTAAGACATTACAATGTCCATCTTCTAAGCACGCCCCTCTATTTTTGATATTTGTTTTGCATGTCAAAGTAAAACACTGCTCACCTCTCTACAGGACAACAGTAACCTGTATATGATAATGGAGTATGTACCTGGGGGTGAAATGTTCTCACACTTAAGGAGAATCGGTAGATTCAGGTAAACTGACTTTCAGTTTACTCAATGAAATATTACCCATAGGCTGCAGGTTGACTGTAAATACTGTCGCTCATCTGTTTTGCAGTGAACCACACGCCCGCTTCTACGCAGCCCAGATTGTACTGACCTTTGAATACCTTCACTCACTGGACCTCATCTACCGAGATTTGAAGCCAGAGAACCTGCTCATTGACCACCAAGGCTATATCCAGGTAAGGATAGCACGTTTTTTTTTTTTGTTTTGTTGGTTTGTTTTTTTAAGCCATCAATAATTGTTTATTTGGTGTTTGTTTTTCTTGCAATGAGGTTAGTATTCTAATCTCTTCCATCTCTTCCTCAGGTAACAGATTTTGGATTTGCAAAAAGAGTGAAGGGCCGAACCTGGACCCTTTGTGGGACCCCGGAGTACCTGGCCCCAGAGATCATCCTCAGTAAGGTTAGTGTTCAGCTTGGCCCACAGTGAACAGTATTGCATTTTCTGTAAATGGCAGAGCTGTACCCAGCATGGGACTCCATCTACAAAAAGAAAAAAAAAAACAAAACACCAGGACTGTGGTACTATATGCTGCTTATGTCTATTGTCAACATTTTTAAGTTTATGTGTTTGTTTGAGGGGATATCTGACTGCCCTTTATTTCCTCTGTGTTTTCCAGGGTTACAATAAAGCAGTGGATTGGTGGGCTCTGGGGGTGCTGATATATGAGATGGCTGCCGGTTACCCCCCTTTCTTTGCAGACCAGCCTATTCAGATTTACGAAAAGATTGTATCAGGGAAGGTGAGTGTTAGAGAAGTCTACCTAAATAAGCCCCTTTTTTCATGTTTTTCTTTCATCTTTTATTTGGAAACTAGATGAGTATCTGTTAAGGGAACCCTGCCATAGAAATAACTGCCACCTCGTAGCAAGTGCTCAGGTAGTCTCACAGCCTATAAATAACAGCATATAGCCAGAAATGTGCCGGTTTATTAGGTGCATACAACAGTCGTCAAAGATATTGTACATTTCAGCAAATCATTTGTCATGTGACTGCGGTAAATAAAAATTTTCATCAGAGCATTGGAACTAAACAAGTGCTCTCAGAGTCATTCACATAAAACAGCCCAGTTTCAGCAACCAACTGGTTGTCATCTCTGGCTTTTGTGCAAAAACTGCAAGTGGTAGGGGATCCTGTGGACAAAAATGGCTCACACAGTGAGAGGTCAGTGGAAAAGTGGAGAGGTGCAAACAAGCAGACCTGCCAGAACCAGGCAAATCCAAATGCAAATGAATCCAAATTCAGCATTTGTGGGCACAATGTAATTTAAACAGCACCACTTACAACGCTACGCACCACTCGTAGGCTCGCATGAAGGCACAGCTGTAGGCCAGATGCCAGCAGTCTATTTAAAAATGATAGCATGAAGTACTTGGCTTGTGAAAGCACACTCACACCACTTTTGCTGTTTGCAGGTTCGCTTTCCCTCCCACTTCAGCTCTGACCTGAAGGATCTGTTGAGAAATTTGTTGCAAGTGGACCTGACCAAGCGCTTTGGCAACCTCAGGAATGGGGTCAATGATATCAAGGGCCACAAGTGGTTTGCCACTACTGATTGGATTGCCATTTACCAGAGGAAGGTGAGAGGTCATCCTTCATATAGCAGTAATGCCTACAAATAGAGTCCCTCTTACATTTTAAAATGGTAAGAATGAAATAAAAGTGATGCTGAGAAAGGAGAATGGCTTTAATGGGACCTTGGTCAGTGGGTGTTCCTTGAGTCTACATCTGTGGCTATGGGTAATTTCACACCATCTGTGCTTTCTCCTCACTGATGATGTCACATGAGGAAAATGGAATGGAAAAATGTCTTAAAGTCAGATTTTTCTCATAGAAGCTGGAGTATTACAGCATCATAATTTAAAAATTTGAAATGGACCAGAAGTACAACTAAGTCCTCCTCCATTTGACGATACAGTACGAGCACAAATCCCCCCCCTTTTTTTTTTGTTCCACAAAAACTCATATTTATTTGTCTTAAGCCTGAATCACATGGACAGTTGTCAAATGTTCATACACTAAAAACTTACACTTTGAGATGAAACCTTTACCTATGCACAGCAGCAAACAGGGATCCCCTCTATTAGGGCAGTCAGGCATGTAATGAGTGCTGACAGTGTGTAAACAAAGGTTAAATCTTAACAATACAGTCTTTAAGCAGAATACACAGATTAAACACCCGTAAATGTGTAATTTAAAAAGAACACAAATTCAAGTTACAAATTAATTCAAAAAATTGTTGTACATGAAATTATTTCTGAGAAATCTTAGAAAGTAGCTGCAGATTTAAGAATAGAAGAGTTTGCTTCAGGACAGGCAAATGACAACATGTGATCACAGCAAATGAATCTTGCAGTGTTACCATAGAACAAGAATTCAAGCATGATTTCTAGATTGTGTAACACATTTTAACCCCCAGTCTAATCTTCTTAAGTGGCTTTGTACAATTATGAATGAATGTGAATCTATTTTTAATTGCTCCGTTGGACCTATTCCAATGTCAACTAGTATTTTATGGAGCACAATGGATATTTGGTTCTGTCTATCATTCTAGTGATTTGAATGTCATGTGTTATTCCAGGTGGAAGCTCCCTTTATCCCTAAGTGCAAAGGCCCCGGTGACACAAGCAACTTTGATGACTACGAGGAAGAGGAAATTAGAGTGTCCTTCACAGAGAAGTGTGCAAAGGAGTTTGCTGAGTTCTAGATTCCAACCATTAGTAGCGGAGAAAGAGTGAGAGGCAGGGATTTAGAAAGTAAAAGGGGGTCTGCAGACAGGAAGCACTAGGGTGGACTGCTAACTTGCTTATTTGTAATAGCGACAACAATGTAAAATCCCCCCACTGGAAAAGTAGGCAATGTGAGGAAAGATCCAACAGAACCAGCAGTGTTGCCTTTTCTGATTGTTTCTCAACTGTTACCTATTCATTTTATTTATCCCTCCTGTGTTTGTGGCCGGGGCTCAAGGACAACGGGCTTAGATTGAGGCTGTTCAGCTAGACTTGTGTCTTTCTGATGGTGTAATGACATGTTTTCAGTCTTTGCAGGTTGAGGCATTGATTTTTCTGTTAAGGTACCAAATCTGCCAGGCTCCTTTTTTTTGGGCCCACTCTACAAGCTTCTCAAACAGAGAGATTGTTGAATCCTGTTACCCTGGTTCACCCCTCCATGTCTCCGTCACGAATTTGTCCAAGCAATACCAAGTCCAACAGATGTGCCTATCATAATGCCAACTAGTTGGAAAGCTGTGTCAAAACTGGTGCAGAGCTTTGGCTGTGGTGGCATCGGCCCTTGTGACCGTATTGGTTGAAAGCTTGAAAATTCTCTGCACCTGCCTATGTCTGCTCGGTGTGGCATGATTATTGGGTAGATGATGCGCTCACTGCCTGCAGTTGAAGCAGCGGTGGCTTCTTTGATCAGAGTGAAAAGGATTTATCACAGTTAACTTCATCTAGGTCTTACTGCTTTCAGGGACCTGTAAAAAATGGTAACCATGAGGTCTGCATTTAAGTCTGTCTTTCTCTTAGCTGAATTTACTAGAGTGTTTTTAAAAAAAACAAAAAAAAAAGAAAAAAGAAAATCCTATTGGTGATCATTTTGTCCTTTTTATGTCAATCTCTGTGCTTGTGTGTTATTTAGTGCTGAAGGGTGGGTTAAAACGCTGTGATTCAGCAGCAACTAACATTGTGGTCACACTCCTATTGTTTATTTAATTCATAGTACATTTATACGTGTATGTGTGTGTGTGTGTGTGTATATATGTATATGTATGTATGTATGTATATATATGTATATGTATGTATATGTATGTATATATATATATGTATATGTATATGTGTATATATATATATATATATATATATATGTATATGTATATGTGTGTATATATGTATATAGATATATAGATACACACACGTACATACATGCATACATACATACATATATATATATATATATATATATATATATATATATATATAGGTAATATATGAAATATCCATCTTTTTCAACATTGTCTCATAGCTGTGAAACTGAATTAAGATTTCATAAATAAACAAATATAAATTCAGCCAAATTTGCAAACTGAGAATACTGCAAAGTTTTTCTGTATGTAATTATGGTGGTGGTGGATTTTAATACGCAAAAAAGTAGCAAAATGTTTCAGCAAATTGTGCATGTTATTTTTGTACAATATCACTTTTAAAGTTGGCAGAGCATTAATGCTTTATTTGTGCTGAGGTACCCAAAATCGTTGATAACATACTTAACTATTTAAAAGGACTCTTTGCTCTATTTTGAAGATGGAACAAAACCCAGATTAATGTCAAAAAGCTCTTCTGGACTTTGGTCATCATTCAGTTGTAGGGCAACAGTTTGCTGATAATTGTCACTGAACTTCTCACCTTGATAATTTTTTTTCTCCTCCCCCCTTCCCCCCTTCTCTTGTACATACCTTACATTTAACGCCTTCACATAGCCTTGCAGTCCAACCAGACTTTTGAGGACTGTTGAGATTGGAATGTTTTCTTTCCATTTTCCAGCTTTCTATGTAACAAATTAAACTAAGGAAGCTATCCTAAAGTTGTTCCCTTTTGCCAAGTTTATTTATGTGGATGCAAGACAATCACAGACCAAATCATATTGCTGGTTTGTTGACGGAACACATTGTTTTTTTGGTTTGATGAAGGATGCTTGCTTTCACCCCCCCACAAAGGCCCTAGGTGCTAGACCTTTTCCATCTCATTGAAAAAGCTTCTGTGAATTGTTTGATGTGCATCAGTCTATTTGTCAAATCTTGTAACACGCCATTTTTGAGAATGTTTTTTCCAACTCTAAATGATTTCAGTGGGCTTGAGTAATTATTTTTGGGTGTTTCTTAATTTAATTGAGATCAAGCACAGGATACCTTTTTTGAATGTCTTGAATTGTCTGAAGATGTTGAAAAGCTGTTCGGAAATACGGTCTGTGTTCTTTAATACACATTTCTCTGGCTAGCGTGGTTCTTGCATGTGGTAAAGCAAACCACCGGCAAGATGTCTCTTGTACCTGAGATGCGTTTGAGAAACCGTAGTTTCCACAGCCAATGGTCTCGTCACCATTTAATCTTTGAATCGTGAGCATCACATTCAACAGTGCAGTGGCTCACTGAGCTGACCAACCTGTCCAATCTTTTGCAAATAGTGAAGCACATACCACACCTTCTTCAAATGTTCTATTTAACTGATTTGGGCAAGACACTATGTAATGCTTTGAAGAAAGCACATGTAATATCTTTGATCTTTATGTTCTGACAAGTTATTAAATCAGAGTTGGCAGCCAATGCCACTTTATCCACTAAAGACATTAAGGCCATCACAATGCCCCCCCCCCCCAAACAAAAACCTTGTCAGTTGTCTTTAATTCTTTTCAATCACCTAAACACTATCAATTGATCTGTGCTCATTTTGAGTTTTTCTCCTTTGTTTGCCTTCTATTTTCATCAAGTTTTCACACACTCTTCATTCAGACATAACACTTTTTACATCTGGGATGTTTTGCGTTCATATTTTCTAATTGTATTTTCAAAAAAAGGAGAAAAAAAAAGCAAAAACAGAACATTAATCTTTTTTCCTCATGACCTGGGTACAGTGATTGTGTAGTCTATTGTACCTTTTGGGAAACAATACTGTATATCCTTGCCTTTGACAGTCTTAACTATCTTACCCTCTGGAGAACTTGACAGATACCCTTAGAACACAATGAGTATGTTTAAAAAAAAGTATACATAAAGTAATATTTTGCAAAATGTATCATTCCAATAAAGTTTTACTTGTTAAGACTAATATGTCTGGTTTCTATATAAACTCTCACTCCAACTGGCATGATGTCACACTCAGTTAAATTTGGTTAACCACATATAAAGATAATGGGTTTTTTCTTATGACATGCAAATCTGAAGGAAGGTATCTTTAGTTTCAGGCTGCTCTCATGGTGGAATCAGAAGAGCAAATTGTTGGTAGGTGTTATTTTCACTGTCCTGACTGTTATTATGCATATTTTAGAAAGCCAGCAGGTGCAATTGAATAATACAGTGTTATGTCCATCCTGTATGTATCCACGGTATGGGATCAATTACCACCCAGCTTTTCAGCAACCCTCTCCAAATGTATCTACAGCCTCAGAGCACTCTTTTTGAGGATATCATCTGTCTACATCAGTTATACGTGAAAGGCCTAGAGAGGCTTCCAGATGGCTCTAAAGCAATTAAGATTAAGTCTAAGTACATGTAATGGGTAAAGCCATTGAAGAATTAAATGTTATGAAGTAATTCATTAATTGATAATTGGACAATAAATGACACCCATTAAAAAGCTATATAAATGAATAAACCAATCCTGGAAGGATTTAATAAAATGCATGTATTTGGGAAAAATACATTGAGACAAATACTTTGAAGTTCCATTTTAGTATAAATTAGAAATATATTCACACGGATGATTGTAAGATTATTTTACCAGTGCAAACCTTTTTTCCTAGTTTATCATAATTTATAATCTGTTATTTGTTCTAGTGTTTACATAAGTCATATAATCATGCCATAAACAGCATCACATTATTGACATACAGTAGACATAGCTGTGTAGAATTCATGTATGTTTTTTAGAAATAACTGGATTTTTTTGAGGTAGTAACATTTTTTAAACAAATGGATCAGGATATAATTTGTTATCTAATTTATTCAGAAGAGAGGGCTGGATTTTCTAAGGCGGTGTTTGTTGTGATCTCATCATCAGTTCTCCTTCATTAATATCTTTGATACCGAGAACTTCATTATTTTTCGGTTTGATCTTGAGATGGGGCAACAGATGGAGTCTCACTCTGAATTTGATTTTATGGCTCTAGAAAAAAATGACCATATGTGAACTAACATCAGTTACTCCATTTAAGGCTGAACCTACTTGTCAGTATTACTTTTCAACTTTTTTCCGTAAAAATGCCACCTTATCCAGTCGTTCAGGGCGCACATGGGGCCGAGCGCGCACGCGCACGGTCCCGTTCAGGACCGGCCATTCCACCTTAAAAGCTCTCTCGAGTGAAACTTTTCGCCCGTAATCCGTCGGTCCACCTTAAGCGCACACGCAAACGCAGGAGGCGTAGAGCGAGGTTTCCGCTTCTCAGTTGGGCTCGGACCGCGGCTCACGAGAAAACGCCGTGTGTAACGTGCAAGGTTGACGCACTAAGGTAAGCAAAAAGGGGGAAAAAAAGAAAGAGAAAAAAACAAAACAAAAAACAAACGAACCGAGCGAGCGGAAAAAAATGTCTGAATCCAAGTACCGCGAGTGGATCCTGGACACCATCGACTCGCTGCGGTCGCGTAAAGCCCGACCGGACTTGGAGAGGATTTGCCGAATGGTCCGGAGACGACACGGGTCCGAGGCCGACCGAACCTGCGCAGAACTGGAGAAACTGATTCAGGAACAAGCCGTGCTGAAAGTTAACTACAAGGGCTCAATCTCATACCGAAACGCCGCCAAGGTCCAACGGAGGAGCAGAAAAAAAGACGATGTAGCGTTAACGACGGCTGCGAGGAGGAGCGCGGTAGAAGAAGCCAGTCATTCCGACTTGAGCAACGGGGACAGCGCTTTCGGTCCAGTGGACCAGGACGAGGAGGATTTGGAGGTATGTGGAGGTGGATTCGAGGAGACATGTTTAACGAGCTCACATCTCATTGTCATTTTCAACGTCATGGCAAAATTAACAGGTGGAGATAAAAGCTCGGTAAAAGGCTGCGGGTGGTTGGCAAAAAATAAACGTCTTATTTATTTATTTATTATTAATTTTTTTTCGGGGAGTGGTGAGGGGAGTGATTTGCAAGTGCACCCAAAAAACTGCCGCAGACGGGGAGCGGCGGTTAGAGCTCGCTCGAGCGCTGCCGAGGTGGAGAAGAGAGAGAGAGGAAAAAAAAACTGAAGGTGCGCGTGGACTCCGAGTGTGGCATGTTTAACGTAGCAGCGGTTAGGAAGCACTTAGGAAGCGGATCTGGACGAGCGAGAGGAAGACGGGGGAAAAAAAGTTACACCGTCCTGCCCGTTCGCAACAAACCCTGGCGGAGCCACCATTATCAGCAGCAGAAAGCGCTTTTCAAGCCCCAAACTCGGCGTTGAGCGAAGGGGGAGGAGGGAGGAGGGTGGCGGGTTAGCCTCGAGTCAAGCTCACGAGCGGCGACAAGTCCGACGCCGGAAGTTGACTCCAGAATAAGAGCGTTGAACATACGCCCTCGCCGGTGGGGGTTTTAATTTGAAAGCCGGCGCTGGGGAATACGCGGGTTTATTGTCATACACTTGTCAATGTGGGAGTGGGTGAAGGAAAAAAAAAAGTCTGAAACACCGCGGATGTAGGAGCCTGATGGGGGACGCTGGGACATTGTTGGGTTGTTGATTGTCTATTTTTCTCCCTTCGACAGAACGGGGGCAGCCATCCCGGCTGAAACGGCAAATGTCACCAAAGCCGTGCCCAGACACGTATATATTTCTGTCTGTCTGTGACGAGATGTCACCCCTTCCGTCTGGACTTTAAAATATATCCATCAGTATGTTTTGCCCCATAAAACAACAAGCAAATCGACGAGCATTGCTGCCAAAGTAGTCGAACTAAATAAATACCTAATTTATTTATGCAAATCGCGTCTATTTCTCGACTGATGTACGATTGCCGACGCAGTGCATAAAGTCGAACCCCTAGATCCATTGTCGGACAGGGTGCCAAGCCCGGTCACGTCTAATGCTTGGTGTTAGCTGTTGTTATGGCCTCTCTCGTCCCGTACAGCAACGGCATCCCCTTCCCCGGTGTGTGTCAACTATTTGTTGTCAGTATTTCGAGGCGAACCGCAGCACTGCAAAGTAATGACATACGGGAGCCGGTAACAGTGCGGGAGACTTGAAGTAACGCGAAGCGACCGCAAACTGTTCGTCCAGCTCTAGATGGCGGATGCGCCTGTCCGATTTGGGTTAAGCTGAGATCAAATTGACTTTGTTCCCTGAAAGGCGTGTGTGTCGCTACAAAACTGACGCTTGATTACTTTGGACTGGCTGCCTCTCGGGGCTCGTTATCCAGGTTTTGCACGATTACGAAGGTCCGCTGTAGACAGTGACGTGTCCGATAACGGACTCATTTTCGTTACTCTTTTTTTTTCTTCCGTCGCTTTAACAGTAAATCGTTGACCCGATGCAAAGTCAAAGTAGACTATAATCGAAAGGACTGGAGCTGGCAGGGACCGGGGTGCTGCGTCGACCTCCGTGACGAGTTAAAGCTCGTTTTTTATTTTTATTTAATTTTTTAGATCTCCGATCTGCTCTGCCGCGGCTCGGCCCCGGGGAGCGCTCCGGCAAACACCTCAGACACAATGGCGAGGTCTAAACCGCGGCTCCCCAACTCCATGCGCACTTTGGAGGAAATTTGAGAATACCCCCCTCTCCCCCAAAAAACACGCCTCCCATCGGCCCTGTGCTCTGGTGTGTTACAGTGATCAGTCATAAGGCCTCTAAAGACTGGGACGCACCGAGCTGATCGGCTCTGTTTATGAATCAGTATGAGAATTGGGGGGGGGGGGGTCCTGTTATTTATTTATTTGACTGTGTCTAGTTGAAAGTTGTGTCAAATGCAGTGCGATGGGGTGAATGCCATACAAGCGGCTCCTCTCAGCGGAGCGGGGCGGGCTTTAGTGCGCTCTTGTGCTCGACTGCTGGGTCTTTGGACACGCAGTCGCACAGAAGATAATTTCTCATTTAGGGCGCCGTCGACCCCCCCCCCCCCCCCAAAAAAAAAAACAACAAAAGAAATGAGTGCGTACGTAGAAACTATTTGTATGCTGACGGATGACGCTATGTAACCTACAGCAGTTAGATTCAGTGGAAACACATCGGCGGCGGAAGAGCTCGCTGGCTGTCTGCGGAGTGAACACACTGCAGCGCGGAAAAGGACTGAGGCATCCAAAGGCAATAATTTACCACCATAGCAGTCAAATTGCGACATCTGTATGAGCGTGTTTTCATGTGACACGGTCAGCCGCCAATTAGTACTCAGTTATGACAGCAACCCCCTTTACCTCTACAGGGTCTACCATCTCTTTAAGTTTCTGTTGAATTATGAACTTAATTGTTTATACAGGTTTTCTTTCATGAGGAACATTTCATCCAGAAGTGTTTCTTATTCACTTATTCATTTCATCTCTATTCATTTCTTATTATTCACACTACATTTTACTCTCCAGGGATGCAAGCAAAGATAAAACGTTTGTTTAATTCTTTACCTTCCTTACATGTTGTAAATGTCATGCCATAATTTCATATCATTGACAGTTGTAGAAATGAACATTTATAAAATACAGATATATCTTATGCTTCTGTTTATCAGGCTGACACTTCAATGGCTATGGACACAGACAGTAATGCAGATGAGGAGGAGGCTGATGAAAGCCGGGATGGGCAGGATGGGCCCTCTCCTGGCCGGACGTATGAAGATGCTGTGGTGCACTGTACCTCTGCGAGAGCCGTCTCTGCCCCCTGCTCTCCCTCTGGCACTCAGCCTGGCCCCGGTCCTGGCTGCAGCCCCAGCTCAGGGCTGGACTGTGTCTCTTCCCAGAAGGCTGGTGAGAGGCCCAGCTCCTTGCCCCCCTCCAGCCCCAGGGCCCTCACACACAATGACTGGGCTTATGATTCTGCTGTCTGCCCAGTGGAGCGCCAGCACCCAGGAATGCAGAAGGACAAAGGTATTCACACTGCTAGACACAGTCTAATATGAACACTCGGCATTATGAAGCACTCATATTGTTTCATAGTCTAACTCCATGTTTTAGTTTTGCACTGGATATGAGGTAGATATTGAGGCCTTGAACTACCTAAATAATTAACTGCAGGGCAACATAGCTCTTGACAGGAAAAACACCTTAGCTTAGTCAGACAGATTGCACTTTGGCTCAGCAATGCCTTCCTATGAATGATCAACGTTTAATGAGCAAAGTTAAAAACAGGTGAATACTGCCAGTTGAATCCGTTATTAGTTATAGAACTAATCAATCAGTATGGGTCGGATCAGTGTGCTGTAACTGGTTTACCCTGTGTCAGCAGCAACCACAAAGCCAGCAATCAAGTCTGAATCTTCCAGCACCTGTGTTTTAATCACCAACATTAAGAAAGAAAATGGAGACAAGGTGGAGGATAGCAGCCTTTTGTCTGACCAGTTGGTACCAGACTATGCAGCACGTCTGGTAATTGGCTTGTTTTCCTTTCACCTTTGTGCCTCCTGCTTTGATCTCTCTCTGCTTTCTACCTGACATTTTCGTGTTTCATGTTATGTGTTGTTTGGGCAACAGGATGAGACCAGAAATGCATCTGATGGAAGTACACAGACACTGTCTCTGCCACTGGACAACGGTGAGTTACATAATTTTTAATCTATAGAAATGCAGTGCAGTCCCCATCTGTTGAGAACAAAACAGTTTTCTTGTTTTTAAAAATGGTTTCTAATAAAAGCCACACGTTAAAAGTATTACCTGATGATTGCTTGAGTTTCAAAGATCATCCTAATCATATCTTGGCCTTCAGTACTTGTGGTTGCCTCAAGGCTTTCTAAAGATTTTTAGAATGCTTCACAAGTTTGTCCTGTTGCCTTCAGTCCAGGTGCTCATTTCGACCATTAGTGTAGCTTGTAGGGGTGAAACCCTGCAGAATTGATACAGTTTGATTTAGTTTTGAAGTTGGTGAATTCTTATTTTCACGTCAAGAAGGATCACTACATGACTGTTTCAGAGCTATACAACTTCAGAGGGTTCACAAAGGCTGTATGTTAAAATTATACTTTTAGAGCTGCCTGGTAGATTACATGTATGTTTACATATGGTTCTTAATAATTCGGACAAATCTAGCTCATATTTTATGGTGTGTTTGGGTTTGCTGAGAAGCCAAAGCAACATTCGCTTTCAGATTTTTCCATTGATTTCTTGAAAAGGTACTTTAAGTAAAGTTCCCATCCACCCATTTCAACAAAATTGCTTTCTGTGTTGAAAATGTGAAATGTAACATACCAGTGAGACATTAACAAAAGACCCCAGAGAAAATGACTAATTCAGCATAACAGAAACAGCAAAATAGATTTGGTCTTCAGAGGTAACCTGTCCCTGGGTTCTGCGCCTGTGCTTGGCCTGCATGTAGTTTGGTTGGTAAAAGCATTTAAATTTGAATCATGCCCATTATGCATCACATGCATGATGACAGTCCTGCCAGCATCCTGAGAAAGTGGGATTGTAGAGAAGAAGGGTGCTGTTTTAATACTCATCCACTGGACTCACACTGTTCTGAACCATGAACGAAGTCTAATAGGAAAACGTGTGGCGTGACAGTAGGGGTCTTAGTGTGGCACATTACTACTAGAATTTCATCAGATCTCTGTTTGTTCAACAACCCACCAAGGAATGTTACAAAACTGAAAGAGCCCAATTAAAACCCAAGAAAATATTATTTTTTTCTATATAGTATTCATTCAAATAATTTTGCACATTGAATTGTAAAAAATTTGAAGACTTAAATTCTTCTATAAACCCACCTCTTTGCTCCCACAGCGAGTCACACAACTGAGCTCCCATTTAATTGCACATTGGAGTAGGTCAGGTTTTATGAATGTTGTGGACACTCAAGAAAGATGTGTCGCAGTGGCTGTTCATCTCATGTGTCATGTTGATATGACAAGAAATACAGCTGGATGGATTTTGCTTTGACAACTAACAAGTGCATCCGGTACAATGTTCCCTGGGTGACACTGTTATGATCTCACTGATCGCCTTATGAGACAGGAGACACAGTCTTTGTCCTACATGTTGTCAAACTGTCACTGTCAAATTTTTATTGTGATCATTAAAGAAGTAAAGCCAAAAATTACATTTACTCCTTGCACATGTCATGATACCCATTAAATCAGTGCTTATTGTTTTCAAATTTGCACATCATTCTGTCATTCTTTTTTGGTTGCAGGTACATTTAAAAACAAGATGGATATATCTCCTTTTACACCTGAAGATGGTCTTCTGAATGGTGGTAAAGGGGGTGAAATGTGAGTATCTTAGAGGATTGAAAAGATAACAGTGAAGTGATAAATAACATGCTGATGGGAAGGCGGTCTTTACTCCATTTTTACTTAATCTTTGACACCTCTCCATCCAGCTTGATGAAGAAGGAGAATATGAGCCACAACTTGTTAGAGTGGACCGTGGCAGATGTGGCCAGTTACTTCTCAGATGCAGGCTTTCCAGAACAGGCGATGGCATTTCGCACGCAGGTTAGTGCTCCATCACAAGCTGAAACAGAGGGGGCTGCATGTATGCTGAAAACAAAATAACCGAATTCATTTTGAGAGGCAGTTAATGAATGGTATATTGAATTGTCTAAAAGAGGTGTGTGTTGCGAGCAGTGTCAGTATGTCTGTGAAGCATGGTTGAGGTTGTAATAAAAGAAAACAGTCTTGAACTGAAAATTCTGTTTTCCCCACCTGGTTCTTAGAGATTTGGCGTAAATATCATACTCTATCCTAAATATATCAAGGACAACATGACAACCCAAGCAGGAAACTAACAGAAAAGCACTTGTTTTATCTTACCAAAAGGAAATTGATGGGAAGTCCCTCCTCCTAATGCAGCGCAGTGATGTATTGACCGGTTTGTCTATCCGACTGGGCCCCGCTCTGAAGATCTACGAGCGCCATGTAAAGGTTCTTCAAAGGACCCACTTCCTGGAATATGAAGACCTCTGAGGTGGTGATTCACATGGCAGAAAGAAAATGCTGCATCAGCCCAAACATGCATGCAGTTCCCTCTCCCATCTGGATCCCGCCACCCACCTTCAAATACAGTATATGTAGAGGGTGAGTGAAGAGGGAAAGGCTGCGGTGGAATTATCTTTCACTGTGAGAATGACCAGAAACTGACAAGACAGTCATCCTACCTCTCATTAAGGTCTTTGGTTTTCAAATATTTGTCATTTCACCCATGTGACCACATTGCAAAGGGAGGAGACTGCTACGATCAGAGTGTGTTGTAAAGTGTAGGAGCAGTGACCTCTCTGCAAGCGTAAAAGATGGGTAATGCACCCAGAGATGACGACTAAACCTTGCACCAAGTGCACCACCTATGGGCTAATACTCTCAGAGACAAGACTACATAATGCCGAAGCCAAGTGTTGTCACAGCTTTGGGTTCAGGAGAAAATGTTGGTTTGTCGCAGTTCTGTCCTCCCTTCACCTCCACGGTACCCTCTGTTAGTTTAGAAACAGTTTGTAACTCTCGCAGATAAACGTAAAGCACATGTGCTTTGTGTTTTCCCTTATTCATCTGATGAGTTGGTTTAAATGTCATCAAAGTGCTGGGAAAGTCAGACCATCTACATATCTGCATATCTGAGTCTGACTCCCGACTTAAAATGTCACCAATAGCTGCTGATGTTGGATTATATCTCCAGTGTCTCTGTAACACTGAAAGATAACCTATATGATTTACTACTACTTGCTGGCAAGGCAATATGTTCTGTGTATGTTTTTTTTTTTGTTTGTTTGTTTGTTTTTGTTTTTTCTCTTGTTTTATTTCATTTAGAAATTACTGTTTTCAAACAATTGTATTCTAGGGAACAATTTCAGAACGACATGACCAGAAAAATTTGCAGCCTAATGGAATTTGCTTTTATACATAAGAAAAATAAAGTAACTTGTGGGAAATGTCATTGTGATACTGAATATATTGTTTTAAATTGAGTACAGCTGCTCAGTACCTGTATACAGAGCAGATAATGTTGATCAAATGCAATATTTTATGTTCTCATTCATTTATATATTTTTTCCCACTGTTACTAAGCCAGCCACTTGAATTATAACATTCCATATGTAGTCTACCTGCAATGTATCTCTCCCCCTTTTTATCTGTAACATTGACACCAGAGTCACAAATAAAGCTTGTGTCTCTCTGTTCCGTCCCTTGTTTTGTGATGTAGTTTATTATCCTTGTATCAACAGTAAAACCTAAAGGCAACAGGACCGCCTCTGGTGACCCTTTCAGTTTCAATCAAATACTGTAAACAAACCTTGCACTGCAGATTAAATTCCTGCTCAAGATTGAATGCCTTCTTCACACATTTAAAAACTGCAGCAGGAGCATTTTCAATAACACACACACACACAAAAAAAAAAATTCCAAAATTTATTTTGAAGGTTCAGTTGATACAGCCTTCTGTGAATTTTCAGTCAGTGAAATTGGAATAGCATTGGCAAATTATCTTTTCCTTTTGCTTTGGATGTATTTTGTAAATGTCCTCTATCCAATTTTATGTAGCAACCAAAACACATTTTGACTTGGTTTTTAGCGGCAGAAATTGTCATATTAATAAAAACGAAACAAAAACAAGACCTGGAAGAAGTACCGACTGCACAAAAATGAAAAAAACAAAACACTGATAAAGGTTTGATGACTGAAACTTGGCCTTTTCACATTTTCAAATTGAATCCTTTCTGCAGCACAATCAACTTGTATAAATATTTTTGTAGGGTGTGTGACTGTATGCTGTTAGCAATGTCTTCCTCCTCTATTATTTTTCGTGGCCTAGAAATACACTAGATCCACATACAGACATAAAAGCTTTTTCCTCAACCATGGCAGAAAACAGAATCAGGTGAGATTTGTAATCCAGGTCTAACAGCACAGCGTGAAGGTCATTTGGATCAGTCAGATCAGTAGTGAGCTGCATAAGACCGACCACACACTTGTCAGCTCCAGGCTGCATACTTTGACGATGCAGATTAGCTCTTCCCAGCTCTGAAAATTTACATCAAATATTCTTCAACTTATCAAAGTAGCAAAATAAAAATGACACTTTTCATAGTTTTCTTCATAATCACATACAACATTAAATTAAGACTTTGCTGTATTTAACTCTGAAGCCCAGCAACAGTCCTGCATTCACCAGTCCTGTAACTGCTGCTCCTTATTAAGGAGTGAGATCCAAGAAAATGTTATGCTGAGTTCATATGACCAAAATATATCCATGCCCTTGACCTCAACACACACGTTCTGAGGGGCCCTTAAAGAGGAGCTCATGGGTGAGGAGTTGGATGTGTGCAGCTCTGCTGGGCTCTACAGGATGAAGGGGAGTATGGAGGAGCGCAGGGTTGGGTAATCTCTGAACTCCTTCAGGTAGCTGCGGTGTTTGCCTCTGGCCCACACAGTCATCTGGATGAAGGCCACAAGTGTGAAGAAAGCCACGGGTACACACTGGGTCATCATTGTGAAACCAATCCAGGAGCCCACCTGTGAGCAGACACACAAACCCACGCTTTCAGCTTCATGGTCGGAATAGATGTGACCAGTAGATGGCGGCAGAATTACATCTCATAGTACAAAGATCAAATAGACTGACGGCTACAGGGTTACATACATCATCAATTGCTTTCAGTGTGAAGTTGTGTATTCAGAAAAAAAAAGTAAAATATTTCTCACATTTTTGTTCCTATACAGAATCCATTTATATCCATAAATCTCTCCAAATGATTTATTTTCAATGTAAACATGTCAAATTTGGGAAACATTAGATCATTTTTTCTGTCTTTTACCAAATTAGTACATATTTTTTTCTCACATTTCATATGATTGGATCTGTGTATCCACTCACCTCGTATGTATAGTTTGGACAAGAGACCAGCCAAAATATCCAAGTGAAAGGGTTTTTCGTCGGATATGGGATCTTCTTGGTTTTTGAACCTGAAGTGAACCAGAAATTGAAACAGATAAAACATTTTACTGCAAAGAAATGTGATCCTTTTTTAAAATATCCCTTAAAAAAAACTCATTTATCATTATTACAGAATGCTCACCTGGCGTTTTAAGGTTACGAAGTGTCATATGGATGGAAAAATTCCCCACTTGGCAGAACTATAAGAATGAGGACATGACAGGATGAGCATCCATAAGACATTAGGTTTAATATATGGAAAAGAAAATTGAACTGAATCAGCAAAATATACAACCTCTACATATTTTAAACTTACCAAGAAGATATAAAGTCCTAAATTCACCTGCTGCTGCCCATAATCTGTCCATATTTCAGAGAAAAAAACTGATTAACATCAACTGCGACTGATATAGAGAGAATTGCAGTGTTCAGCACTTACAGGGTGGGGTGTACAGAGGGTGGTTAATGTAGTATGCCATCCAAGCTGCTGAGCACCAGTAATAGCCACAGTTCTGGAATAGAAAGATGCGTTAATGAGTGGCAGAGTATGAAAAGGTTGCACCTGCATTTGATTGAGATTTCTGGGAATAAAAATACAGCCCTGAATAATAAATAGGACGTTCAAGAGGTTCAAATCATCCACCTTAAATATGTTTCTGAGAGGCATTGTCCCGTGGGAGATCCGATGGACAAACAGTGTCTCCAAAATCCTCTTGATGTAGTGAAAGGAGTGACACATGGAGGCCAAGCTTAAACGGGACACACACACACAGACGTAGTCTTACACATTTAGCTGTGATTCATACATTGCCCTGCTGTGGTCTATTGCATTTGGCCCTGACTCAGTGTCAACACAGCAATATGCTGCACAACTGTTTGTCATGTTGCGGGGCACCCCTATGCAAAGCCTGAAATTGCACGATACACACTGCAGTGACATTGCAACAGGCCGCCGCATAATTTAGCACTCGGCACTCACTGTACAACCCACTGCTTGCTGCTGGTGAAGTCATATTTTGGGGAGTAGATGAAGGGAAGGCGGAAGTAGAACATTAAGTAGATGATCAGTGGGCCTGCACACTCTGTCAGGAACACCTGAGATGGGCAAAGAAAAGACAAAAGTTCCTTAAATATAGTTTCTTTCTTGATCTGTTGGGAAAAGCATGAAAAGTACTACACGCCTCTGACACCAGTATGTCTCTGGTGTCTTCTACTAAAAGGCCTCTACTGCTCCTCAGCTCTGACAACCATTTAGTATTGATAAAATCTAATTCATCATGTACCCGTGGAGTAAATGAGACACTAAGACAGCATGTATTACCAGCTTTTCACAACTATACGATGAAGCGAAGCCGCACAGCTGACAGGGAAATCGATCCCTGAATCAGCACTGCGGGCAGAGCCCAGCCACAGCATACCTGACCATTAGCTACTGGTGATCTCAGCCGGGGCACTTTCATACCCCTCCACCCACACTGGCACAGCACTGGGGGTTGGGGGTGTGTGGAGGGGGTTGACACAGTTGGTTACGAAAGGGTATGTAGGGAGTGGGTAAAGAGGTGCAGTGAAAGGCAAGTGAGAGGTCATGGGGATAAACACCTTTGGGAGAAATGGGGCCATGAGCTTATATATCCTGGGACACAGGACAGGCGGACACAGGAGGTGAGAGAAAAATTAACCATAGCAAATCACCTCTATCTGTCACTGTGCATTGACATTTATATTCAAGAGTTATTGAGTGGGTGAGAGAGCGTGTGTATATTTAAAATACAAGCACATGTACTTGGATCCAAACTCAAAGTCCATACCAGTGGTTTGCATGCTTTTAATCCTCTCTCTGCAAATCACACTGTGCAGACCAGTTTGAACCCCAGTCCTCTTCCCACTGAGCGAGCTCATTGTAACTAAATCAGACCCAGAAAGCAAACATGCAGAAAAGGACTGTGGGTAATCATGGCTTCTTGCATTGTAAACGATGATGCATCCTTGGCTTCAGTGCTAGCTCATTTTTCATTATGTCAAAGGAAGATTTGAATGAATCTAAAAGAAATACATCAGACTTGCTTCACAGTAATGTAAAGCTAAAACACACAGTGCCAAGACTCAGCCCTGATGCATAACATACTCACAGTTCCCCATGTGAGCTGGGGTCCCAGGTCAGTGAAGTAAAAGCTGGCTGTGGTTCCAACAGGAAGTGTCTGGAGAACGTCTTCATCCCTGAGACATTTGGCCTCTGAGAAACATCACACGTGAGACACATGAGTTCATAATTGCGCTTCTCGTTCAAGAGAATTTGATATCTGGAGGATTTATGGTGAAAGGCACACATACTGGGATCCAGACGCAGGGACTGTCTGGCTGGATACCACTTTGGATCTGTCAAAATGAAAAGAGACTTCACTCATGGCCAGCTAGAGGGATTATTTACTGTAGATGAAAATGTCTTAATATCTCAATTTTACTCACATGATTTGTGAAACAAAGCTTTAATATCCAAAATAGTGGCAGTTGGCTCCACCTAAAATGAATCAAAAGAAGTCGTAGTCAGCAACAGTAGTGTGCAGACTGCTTGTTATTGACATTTCCAAGACAATGAGAGCTAAAAGCGCAGAAGCAGAAGTCACAGGCTCCTATTACTCTCTTTATTGCAGAAGTTCTCGTTTGTTTTGGAATTGTCAAACTAGCATTGAGCCATTTTCATCTGCAACCTGATGCTTCTTGTTTTTGAACCGACTCTGCACATTTGCACAAGGTGCTAATCGTATGCGTCAGCCTGCTTGGTCTCCGGTGCAGTAAATGGCATGTACTGTAGCTGGAACAGAAAATTCCAGGCAGATGAAGAGGGATTTCTCACCTCCTAACTGAAACGTTCACTCAATAGAAACATTAACTGATAATGGCTGCACTTGACCAGGCTGCCTGTGAAGTGAATGATTATTTGTATAGTTGCCTGACAACCAACAGAGAAAATAGATTTATATGGCCAATATAAAAGGTGAGTGTAATCAGAGACCGTGCTTACTCACCTTATCCAGCAGTAAAAGTTTCTCCTTGGTCTTTTTGTCCAAAATCTCCACCTCAAAGTAAACAGTCCTTTTGGCCTTTTTGATAGGTTTCGGCTTTGGCCTTGGTGTAGATTTCTTCTCTGGTTCTGGCACAGTCGCACTCTTTGCCTCTAAGGCGAGAACATCCATGACGGTGTCTGATTCCAAACCTCAGTAGCCTGTTGAAATAAACTGATGTCTTCTTCTGGTAAAGAGGAGCAGCTCCCAGCTCTCCCTTCAACAGGACTGCCAGTCCAGCTGAAGTGTGTCTTCTTTGGTGTCTTTTGGACTCTCGGAATAGCCCTCCAGCTCCAGAGGAAGAGTGACAGAAATATGTGTGACCATAAACACTTTTTCTCCCCCACCCAGATGGAGTGTATGTATGTTAGAGAGAGTAGGACAAAGTAACAATGAGGAAAAGCAGAACAAGAGCAGGGACATGAAGCAAACCTGCTCCTCACCTGAACAGAAGACTCTTCATGATCCACAACCCCCACTGACCACCCCTTCATGCAACAAAACGCACTGAAGACGAAACTGGAGAGCCCTAAGACATAATCCATAGTGCGCCATTTGCAAGGCTAAATATAAGTTGCCTGATTTGCTCCCCAGCAGCTTGGTAACCTTGGGAATCCACATACAGCACTACCCAGTGTCAGATGCCAGTGTGCTCTCATTAGATCTATAAGACACATCTCCTGTCTGCTCTGCTCCTTGCTTGGTTACACACTGATAGGTCCCATTAAAATCCTGATCCATGGGATGAAGGACCGCCACATGCCAGCCCCCCTCCCATCACCACCTCCCTCCTTCCTGACAGACCACCTGTGAGGCTGGTATTCTTTTCTCTTCCTGACCTCCAGAACAAAGACAAACATGTTTATTTCAGTGCCTGCAAGGTGGTTCAAGGTTTGTGTGCTGAATGGACAACATCTCTTCTAAAATACTAGAGGGAGGTTTGTGGTGGGAGGAGGGTGTAGAACCGGCTGATTGGGAGAAGATCAGAGATGCCTTTCATCACATGGGGTCCACTCAATCACAGCACACAGCCAACTGCAAATCTATATTCTATGGTCTATTTTTAACCCCCAGGCCAAGCCAGCAACAAGCAGTGCTATCACTGTTTGTCTTCTACGACCATTTTTTAAAAAACTTTTTTACAAAAAAAGCTTTAACGCTTATCCTTTTCATATCAATTATCAGATGCACTAACATACATGTGAAAATCTCTTCTGCTTCTTTTGCAAAGGTAGTTACACTTAAATTTGACATGAGGGGAATTCCATTACATATAACTCTGTGGGAGAGAGGAAAAATGATTTACTCTCCGTTTCATTTATGTGCCCTTTCATTCGTAATCTACTTTAGGATTTAACATGAAAAGGAAACAAAATTAAGTTTGAATGAATTATTTTCCAAATCATTCTAATTATGTAACTGTGGAAGTATTTTTAAGTCAAAATCGTAAGAAAAAGATACACAAACAAATTGAAACAGGTAAAAAAATAAATATTGCACATTTCCATGTATTATAGTGAAAACAATTTCATCTTAATCCCATTTTTTCCTTCTATTTAATCATGAAAGAGCGTCACAGAACTTTAGATTTAATGTTGTGAATATCCTGGAGTTTGTAGCTCTGATTACAAACATGATTACTGATGTCAACCTGCCCACCCTCCTGGACTTGTGCACCTCCTAACCCAGGAAATCATTAGACCATGTATGTACTTGACATAAATTAAAGCTATGCCCTCTGGAAGGCGCTATAGAGCACTTTACAACCTGTGAACAACCAGGTAAAATGACAATTTCTACCCATGAAAACACGTTTTACACAACCCCCAGGCAGCCCTGTGGAATAGCAGTAAATGTCTGTACGACTAAACGGTGTGTTCGAGTTTGTGGTTTTGTTTTTTTTTTTTTTGTTTTTGTTTTTTGTTTAGGTCTGTTGCCTTGTTCTGGTCAATGTGCAAATATATACTTAATGCGTGTTTTCCCAGCCTACACTTTATTCAGCAACTAAAACCAATGCAGTCTAACGAAGCCTTGATTCAACTTTTTATCGTGATATCTTGAAGATGTGCATTTTCTGGTAGTAATTACAGACTTTTTTATTTTCTAGTATTTCATTAATAATGATAGTTCATTTAGGTTTGTAGAGTTTATTATCAGACTTCAGTTATATTTAAAGCCCTGTGAATATTTAGCTATTGCTTATCCACTACTTATCATTCTTGTGAAACTAAATTTAATATTATTCATTTATTTTTAACAATACCCATATAAGATGAATCACATGCCTTCTTTTTCAAAAAATAAAAAAATAAATCTGCGACTCACATTAGACTAAAAGTCTTAAAGTTGTATTTATGTTGCCTTTGAAATTAACCAACTCGTCTATTTTACCTATAATGACAGAAAACCAAATTATGTGGTTATTTCCTCTTTGAACGGGATGATTTCTAAATGTGACTTGAATAAAAGCAACTACCAGACATGATCAAGATTGTATTTCAACTCTATGAAAAGTATAAATAAGTCGGTGTACTTTATTCCTGTTCCTATTTTATTTAGTGATACTTTCTAGTCGCACTGTCAGTGAAAGCAGCGGTCTTTTGCACATGCGTGCTCATATTAAGCAGCCTTCAAGCGTCAATACTTCACACATACTGCGAAATGTTTTCTTATAAACACTCAGGCCAAAACACTTTTACTCGGTGAAGCTTTTTCTGAGAGAATTAATTCAAACCTGTTTATTTAAAGACAGGTCTGACCACTTTTGGAGTCTAGTCTAGTGTGGCGCAGCCAACCCGGAAGTACTGAGGGTGAGTCCTCTCGGCTCGGCAGTGATGATGACACACAGCAGCAGCTCCAGCTTCTTCCAGAAGTTTCCTCGCACAGTTTGCGGCCCGACTGCTGTTCTCCGGTCGGCCCTGTGCGGACACCTTACCAAGCTCCGTGCGCTGTCGGTAAAGCGACATTTCATTCTCCGCGTCTTGGCGCAGAGGGCAAAGCTGTCCCACCTTTACTGCGGCCGTAAGGTAGGATAATTGTGAGCGCTACCCAGCCTGCCCCAAGCCCGCGGAGGTGTCAGCTACGGCGGCGCTGTGAGCTCTGTGTTTAACCCGCCCCGCACACTCACAAGCACGGGGAGACGCCGCATGTGGTTCAGCAGCTGGACATAAACGGCGATGATAATGTTTTTTATGAAGTGAAAGAAAAAGTTGCCGGTCATTGTAATGGGGAAAGATTACTACAAAGTGCTAGGGATAGCTAAAGGTGCGTCCGAAGATGAGATAAAAAAGGCGTACAGGAAACAGGCCCTCCGTTACCATCCGGACAAGAACAAGTCTCCCGGAGCTGAAGATAAATTCAAGGAGATCGCCGAAGCCTACGATGTCCTCAGTGATACCAAAAAGAAGGATATTTATGATCGCTTCGGAGAAGAAGGTAAATCGAAATCAGCTCATAACCTGTATATGTTGTTTTGGTTTAGTCCACTGCTTTACCTTCTTTCCAGATGTTTACTGAGGTTTTCAGCAAACGTCCCACTGGTATTTATTACTCTGATTCTGTTGCATCTCATGCAACTTCCAAATGGGTCATTGCTGTGTCCGGCATCTTTCTGCTACGCCAACCAGACAATGAAGGCGTGTGTGAGTGTGTCTACAATGGAAGTAGCTGGAGAATTTACTGGAAACGGCCAGTTCTTACCAGACCTAGCTGGCTGTCTGTCACTGGGATCATGATTCTGCTCCAAAATGCACCACTTTATGCCTTTTAGGCTGTGACAGAGATCCGGACACAGGTTTGACTTTTAAAAGCAAAAAAACAGACCCTAAATACTATGTAAACTTTTCTACCTTGCAGCATGGTCATATCTAGTTCGAACTAACTTTAAAATAATAAATATATTCCGTGGTAATTGATGATTTCTAAATACTATAAAATATAAATGAGTCTGTTCATATATTTATTATTATAATAATTTGAGGAAGTTAAACAAATGTCAATTTATTGAATCGTTACAGACTTGAAATGATCTAAAGGTGTATTAATAACGAAAAGTATTTGTTGTGTCCCTAGATCCCTCAAATTTCACTATCAAAAAGTATAACTATATAATGATTATGATTCACTATAATATTAATACTGTGTGGTCTAAATTACCATTTTTATTTGGCCAGACAATAATGAATTCTCATGACCAAGTCAAAACATACACTGGCAGAGCTTTGATCTTTTTCCATGTTTTTCTTGCTTTAGGATTAAAGGGTTCGCCTGGTGGTGGAGGTGGAGGACACAGTGGCCCGAGCTACAACTACACCTTCCACGGAGACCCTCACGCAATGTTCGCTGAGTTCTTCGGAGGCCGCAGCCCGTTTGATCATTTCTTCTCACAGAATGGGGAGGATGATATGGACATCCAGGACCCCTTCTCTGCATTCGACATGGGAGGAATAGGTCGCATGGGTGGGTTCCACAGGTCCTTTAAATCCCACGCAGGTGGTCCCCGCAGAGCACACGAAAAGAAGAAAGATCCACCTGTGGTGCACGAGCTGAAGGTGAGCCTGGAAGAAGTTTTCTCAGGCTGTACCAAAAAAATGAAGATTTCTCGCAAGAGACTGAACCCGGATGGCTGCACCATGCGTAACGAAGACAAGATTTTAACGGTTGACATCAAACGTGGATGGAAGGAGGGGACAAAAATCACCTTTCCTAGAGAGGGAGATGAAACTCCCACCAATATTCCTGCAGATGTGGTGTTTGTGGTTAAAGATAAACCCCACCCAGTGTTCAGAAGAGAAGGCTCAGATATAGTTTACCCTGCAAAAATATCCCTCAGAGAAGTAAGTGAATGAAGATATCAGCAACTAACAATCATAAAACATAATTTTTCCTCATAATGCAAACTATCCCAGTTATGTTTTTATTAAAGACACTTGATAGCTCTTTACTAAAGGCACCAAATATTGTTGCCGCTATGTGTCTAATTACTTAATTCCCCACTCTTTCTCTCTCCAGGCATTGTGTGGATGCACTGTCAATGCCCCGACATTGGATGGCCGGACCATCACTGTGACCTCCAGAGATGTTGTCAAACCTGGAATGAAAAAGCGCATTGCTGGAGAAGGGCTGCCACTATCCAAGTGCCCTGAGAAAAGAGGCGACATGATCTTGGACTTCACTGTTAAATTCCCAGACAAATTAGGTCAAAGCACACGTGATTCACTCAAGCAGATCCTTCCACCATGACTTAAAACACTGACAGAAACATAACTGAGATATAACATAACAGAAATATAGCAAGTAAATATTTCAAATGACACCCACGTGTACCATCACATTTTGGTCGGTACAGGACAGATATGGTTGCCACCATTTAATTTTTTTGTGTTAACCCCAAATCCGTAATTCTTAACCCAGCATCCAGTCAGCATAATGAGTTTCTTAAGATTTAGGAACTGACTGAACAGCTGTCTTTTGGCTTTGTGTGCGTGCATTTAGCTGAGGTTGAGTAATTGAGTAATTGTTTTAAGTATTGGCCTTCATTGGAGTCATAAAAGAAAACAATAAGAAGTTTAAGGTTTGTGTATATAAATGATGATTCAATGTATCAAGTGATAGACTATGGTTTGACTGCAAGAAGGTAAAACCAGGATTTATTTTTTTTAACAAGTTAACTGAATTGAACTACTTGACAATTTATTTCAGTAATTTAGGATTTGATTTCAAAGTTTTATGGAGTGCTTCAAGGGAGAAGGGAGCCAACTAATCAACAATACCTCAGGTGAACATACACATATTTGAATTGAATGTAGCTGTAACTACATTAACATTGATGAGTATGATTTTGGTTGCTGTTCGATAAAACTGAGGCTTCGATACTATGTGGACCACAGGAGGTGTCCAGTCATGTAAATGTCTAAGAAGTAATATATGATGTACAGATTTTAAACTTAGGAAATAGGAAGCACTTGTATCAGTTTGATACTGTCAGTAAATACCTGAGTCAGTGGATCCAAGAAGAGAGAAGGCTTGGATTAGTGCAATTCTGCTGTTTAAGATGACATCTTGAAAAAAATGTTTACTTTTAAAGAGTACATCACTTTATTATGTGATATGTTTGACATCTTGTGCCAATAATAGACCCTGTGTAGTTAAAGTATATGTATGTGTGTGTCGAAAATTATGTCGAGAGCATGTGTGACTAAAAAAATTACCAAAACCTTATCGCTTGAAACATAGCCTCTGAAGATGCACAAAGTACATATAGTATTTCAGTTCCTTCCATTACATTATTTTCTTTTTTTGTTTCACTGAATATTTCATCTAATGCCAGTGAGTTGCCCCCCCCCCCCCCCCTTTTTACATTAATGAGGTACCAGCTCAGTCTATCAGAAAGTGATGAGATGTAACAATAAGTTTGGGCCCCTGATTTAAAAGCCTGACTATATTTTTATTTGCCTATCTTGTTTTCTATCATGCCTTCTCTTAATGCTTATACCTGATTTTTTTTTTTTTTTTTTTTTTTATGTATAGTACATGGAAGAAATTGTATTTCATGGTTCAGTATTGAACTCTGTCAGATTCAACCCTGTGCAGCTTTGACTGGCATGATGATAGAAGTTGGTTGGTCCATTTGCACATTTAAAGTATTTTGTTAGTGTTGATGTGATTGTCAGATGAAGCAAAACAAGCTTCTCGACAGTCCTTACATGCCCCATCCTGCTCCTGCGGGAGTTTTAAGTTTCAAACACAAACATGTGGTTTAACATGAATGTAGAGATGTGTAATCTCTGTAATGTTTAACTTTTTTGTTTTCAAAAAGGATAATGGTTGTTTTCTTAGAATGTTTTCCTTTTTAAGGGAAAAAGTTGTAAGCATTATTTTTGTTTTACCTCTTGTTTATGTAGTTTTGAAATTCTTATGGATGAGATTCAGGATGTTATGATTTTTCACAACAAAGCTTTTATGAATTGATCATGGATTGACAACTTTTAATAAATTTTTCCTATGCTGTGATTTTTTTTTTTTCCACATTCAAGAAAATGCCAAACCAAATGGCAAATATCTTATTGATCATGGTTTGTAATGTTCTGTTTTTCCCCTGAAAGCACTTCTTTCATATGTCACTGTGGACAGAATCTGTCATTTTTGTTGTGCAAATCTCTTATTTTATATTGTTATGCCTCATAATTTGAGTTACATAAATGAATTACATAATTTTCTGTGCCATGTTCAAAAATTTAGGAAAAAATTAAAAGGTAACATTAACCTTTTGCACATTAAAAGGCTACGGTGGTGGTATGTGATATCATCGGTAGGGTTTTTACCGGATGTTTGGCATATTATCACTTCCGGTTGCAAGCTTCAAAATAAAACTTTTTACAGTAGCCAGGTGCATTTATATCCTGTGACCTCCGGAGGGCAGTGTATGCTCAGGACTGTGGGGACTCCTAAAAGGTAAATTGTACCTTGGGTTTACAGAATTGGTTTGTACAAAACAAAGCACAAATTTACGAATTTGAGGCACATTCATATTTTATTGGCATGCCACTGCCACCCCACTGTGTTTTATGTTGAAATACTTTCCTTTTTATTTCACTATAATATCACAGATTATGTGACCAATTACATTAAAATTTTTAATTTTAAAATATGAAACTTTAACTAAATATATAAAGCAAAACTGAAACCATTAGTTGGCTGGAAATCGAGTGGCAGCTGTTTTAATAACAACCTTAGCTTCATATCAAAATCACTTAACATTTAATGTGTGAAGCTTCTGAAATGTGAACTTTTTTTCCCTTTAAACTGTTAAAAAAATGTTTGGACTCTAGGTTGGGTGATTGTGGCTTCACTATTTTCTTAATAAATCTAAAACAATTCACAGATACAATATATATTATTGTAATATATATTATCGGCCACTTTGACCATAAGAGACTCAGTGGTAATACCACTGAGTCTCTTAAGGTCAAAGTGACCGATTTATACATACATTTACATACATATACTATATACTTCATTGAAATTAAATGATGAGTCTAATGCTAAAAAGTTAATTGGGGAGAAAACCCGGAACCCACCGGTTTATGTACCCCCTGCAATATTCAAATGCAACCAACCCGTAATGTTTCACACTGTGATATTCATCCTTTAATCGGGAAACATTATAACGGTGAGAATATTATAATATTAAGTGTAATTATTTATTTTTACTTATGTAAACAGTCTTTCCTACATCCCCCTAGATACAACCTCACAACGAACGTTGCACTGAGAATTGCGCTTTACGAGGAACCCTGAAGGCGTCATCGGTCCACCCCTGCTGGGCAGGCAGAGAGACAAATGTCGCTCTGCATACCGACGCAGGCTTACTTTATTCACCCTACCAACTGTCCCGGAACGAGCCAAGCTGTCTGGAGAGGAGCAACAAAGCCTCCTGGACTTTCCCTGCCACTGTAGCGTTATTTTAAACAACTCTCAGCAGGACCGCCAGCAGGCTAAGCTAGCAGGAAGAGGCAGCTAACGACAGTTGGCTAAAACTCCTGCTCCGATAAGGACCGGCCTGCCGTGCTCCGTCCTGTCCACATCCACCGACCGCCGGTAATCTAGCTAATTTCCCTCTACACGTCAGGGATGAGAACGCTATTATTTACCACGGGGCTCAGCAAACACTTATTTATCTTACGTCTTTAGTGGCTAAATGCTAAGTTGCTGGCTACACGAGAGTTGTCTGTGTTGCGACAAGTGAAAGATAAGTGCTACCAGCTAACATTAGCAATCTTTAATCTTTAGGAAGAGATATGCTGGCAATGCTAATTGTACTTTTATTGATTTTAGCAGCTTTCAGAAGATGTATTGTTTCAAGATATTAAAATTGTTTTTATAACCGAGTCATTGTTGCTTTGGTAAGTATTGAACAGTTTGTTTGTGTGTTACAGCTGAAGACCTCCCACTGCAGGCTGCTGGACCCTCCTGACTCAGTTATGTGAACTTCCCTGACGTCTAAATCTTTACACTTCCTGGCTAAGACAGCTATTTGGCTGGTCTAGAGGACTATACTATTCATTTGAAGTACACACCCAACAGACCTGCAGCTGATTTGGCTGAACAGGTGTATGTTGGCCTGGATTGTAGCATAACACCCCCGAGCAGCCTCCTTCCCTCCACCCCCTCTGCTCTCCCTATAGGACTACTATGCCTCTGGGTTTGGGAAGAAGGAAGAAGGCGTCCCCATTAGTGGAGAACGAGGAAGCAGAGCCCATCCGGGCAGGTCTCAATGTCCCTGGTATGGATGGCCTGGATGGAGGTGTTGTTGGGCTTGGAGAAGGGGCCACCTCTGAAGGTCTGCCCCCTCCACCCAGCAGCATGCGACCTCGCCTCATCTTTCACACCCAGCTCGCCCACGGCAGCCCCACAGGTCGTATTGAGGGGTTCAGCAATGTGCGGGAACTCTATGCTAAGATTGGGGAGGCCTTTGGGATACCACCATCTGAGGTGAGGCATTGAGTTTCCTAGGACTAAAGCAATTTTGTGGAGTGACAGATGAATATGTGAACTCTTTTACTAGCTAATCAAAATCTGCAAAATCTCATGTTTTCTACATTGTTTCTGTTTCTCTTGTCATACAATATACCCCAGTCAACTGTTTGGGGGTTTTGAACTTATTATAGAATAAATCACAACATTTAAAAATATCCCCTTGAACTCTCAAGTTATGATTGACATATTTTCATCATAGCAGCCCAATTCCTGTTTGTAGTGGGTGTGAGGATTCAGTTCATCGGGGTTGAAAGTATCATGGTAAATCTAATTTGTTTGTTGTGTCCCTCCACAGGTTATGTTTTGCACACTAAACACTCACAAGGTTGACATGGATAAACTGTTGGGAGGTCAAATTGGACTAGAGGACTTTATTTTTGCTCACATTAAAGGCCAGAAAAAGGAAATAGACGTGTTCAAGGGGGAGGATGCACTAGGCTTGACGATCACTGATAATGGAGCTGGCTATGCTTTCATCAAGGTGAGGATCATTAAGGTGTTCCAAAAAAAGTGATTTCTTGTGACTGAAGTATGCACAGGAAAAAGCATGACTGTGGTCTAAATATAGAAGTTAAAGGTGCACAACACAAGAAACTGGATGACATTCAGTGATTGCTTTGATATTTTCAGAGAATCCGTGAGGGGAGCGTCATCCATCAGATCCAGGTTATTAACGTGGGAGATATGATTGAGTCTATAAATGGCCATCGCCTTATTGGCTGCAGACACTACGAGGTGGCCAAAATGCTGAAAGAGCTGCCCAAAGGAAAGGAGTTCACCATCAAGCTGGTGGAGCCTCTCAAGGCCTTTGGTACGTGTGGGAGTAAGAAACGAAATCAGCAGTTTAAATGTGACAGTTCTCAGTGTGGTGGTATCGATGTAGAACACTCCCAGAGCTTGGCCCACAGGTCCTGAAACAATCACTATACATTCTGAGTTACTGGAGTAGTTTAAAAATCAATTAATAACAAGTGATAATGTCATACTTGTGGCTATGAAAGCTGTAATTAAGTTTAGATTTTACAACTTTTCATTTAAAAGACTAAATGTCCTCTAAACCCCATTTTCTTAAAGTAGAAATTAATGGACAGAAACAGTTTTGTGTCCAGTTTGACAGCATGAAGGCAGATCTTCAGGATTTTGAATAGTGCTAACAGGATATTTAAATGCTTTGTGTAGATATGATCAGCCAGCGGTCAGGAGGGTCCAGGTCAGCATCAGGGGTTCAGCTGGGGACTGGCCGAGGAACTCTTCGACTGCGATCTAAAGGTCCTGCTACTGTGGAAGAACTGGTAAGTATGTTCAAAGCACCACAAAATGTAAAAATGTAATTGTTATGAGTTAGTATGTTGCATTTTTTCCTACTTCAGCCTTCTGCATTTGAGGAAAAGGCTATTGAGAAGGTGGATGACCTGCTTGAGAGCTACATGGGCATTAGAGACAGTGAGCTTGGTAAGTATATCTGTGTATGTGTATGTTGTATCAATTGGTGGTCATAATTAGTGGTTAATTTGTGGATGTCTCACCTAGAAGATATTTGTTGTTTGACACAGATGTCCAGTTAGACTTGAGGATGAACTGATTTATAGTTTGGTGGTCAAAGGTAAACAGCAAGGGCTATTTTTATTAGCTTTTAATTAGTTATTAAGAGGCTGGTCTACAGTAAGGCTATAACTTCATAACATTTGTACCCTGCTGAACTGTTAATGCATTGACCAAAGAGGAAACCGAGATTTTAATTGTGCAGTTCGAAACAGAAATGTGTTTCATGACTAAAATGTGAAAGGGGGCTTAGCAGAAATATGTAACGAAAAGTAAAAACTTTTTTATGGCTGTGCACTAGACAGAGATGTAGATGAAGGCATGATGTTTACAGCTTCAATGTGACCTCACCATACTGTCATAACTCAAAAATTCAAATTAAGTGATAGCTTTTTATTAAATTCCTGCACTGTCTTGACTACATATATTGAATCTGTATGGACATAAAATTGACACATTATTTGAGGCATTTGGACCAAAGTATGCTTACTACATGCTCTTTCTGTCGACCAGCGGCTACCATGGTGGAGCTGGGAAAAGACAAAAAGAACCCAGATGAGTTTGCAGAGGCTTTGGATGAAACCCTGGGGGATTTCGCCTTCCCAGATGAGTTTGTTTTCGATGTCTGGGGTGCCATCGGCGATGCTAAGGTCGGCCGGGTGTAAACACAGAAACTATCAGAGCAGAACAACTTCTGTGTGCGTGATGCCCTCAACATTAAGCACTACTAGGAAACACAACACTACCGTCATGAGTTTGTTTTAATTCCAGTGTATATTCCTTATATTTTTAATTTGGGGTCTACTGTTTTGGGAGACCTAGACAAAGAAGACAATGCCAGTTACTGGGAGAAAAAGGTGTCTGAAGACTTCCCAAGTGCTTTTATTTGTCTTCCGGCTTTATCCAGAAATAACAAGCACCCTGATGAGCATTCCCTTTGACCACATCACATGAACCTGCATGTCACTGTTTGTACTTGCTGACAATGGAACAAGTACAGCACAAGTTTCTTATTTGGGATAAAGGAAAGTCAAAGGCTAACACAAAGTAGATATTTGATACTTAAAAAAAAAAAAAGATAAATTTTTTTCCTCCCCCCCATATTGCACTGTGTTGCACTGCGCTGTAAACCAACAATAGAAGTGAACAGAAATTGCACTGTAACTCAGCCGATGAGCAGCACGGTTATTGCACAGTACAAGGCGTTGGCCTCTCTCCTCCTGAACTGCTCGACATTTCTATTAAGGATCCATTAAACAAGCATGTGCTGTTATATTTTTATCTTCATCATGAAAACTGCTGGTTTTCTATTGTTAAGTTTTTATAGTTTTTTTTTCTGTTGTAAAAGAAAATGTGATTGGAGAAAGGTCATAGTAAAACTGTAGCTCCGGACTTAAATATCGGTGGTCTTGTCCACTGTTGATGCTCTCCATGCTGTAGTGGTCATCTGTGCAAAAAGTAGCACATTCCACATTCATATGTTCATACATTTCAGTGTTACAAGAGAGTCAGTGTTAATTTACCTTTTTACTGAAGGTCACTATTTGGAAATGGGAAAAAGACTAGTTTCCAGGTCTGTGGATTGTGTATTTGTTTTTGGGTTTTTTTATGGGCAGTGTTTTTATATAAAGTGGTGTGATGTTTATTTTAAAACATGAGTCTCGGATGAAGAGTTTGAAATTGAAGGTTCTTGGAAATACTTAATTGTTTTGAAGCATTACACACAGTATTAAAAAAGAGTCAAGAAATGGCATAGTTGTGTAAAGAAAAAGATGGGTCTGTTCACAGAAAAAGGCCTTTTCATTTTGTTTCTCATTTTGTGCATTTTATATATTTTGTTAGAAGTGGATTCTGGTGCATGGTGCTTAAAAATGAATTATTCTGTCACTGGAGCTGAATGATACCAAACTACTTACATCAAGTGTCACAGTGACTTAAGGAAAAAGAGGCAGTGTCTCACTGACTACTTGGCTTAGGTAAACACGTCTTAAAAAAAACCTTAGGTGTTAACCTTTTCAGTGTATCCAACCCATGAAGCTATTTTGTAGTTTTGTTTCTTTCTTTCCAGGTAATAAATATCTAAATGGGATGGTGTAATGAAACTGATGCTAGAACACTGTAACACTGAGAAGAACACATTATTTTGATGGCTTTGTATTTACACTGTTGTCATTGTCTAATTATAATGCAATAATAATGTTGACATGACAGTTTTCTTTCTGTTTGGTCTCTCCTAAACACGGCACAGTGCTTTGTAGTTTAAGAAATGTTTATTCTGGTCGGATTAATCTTTTTTCTGTTGATAATATTGAGGAGATACAATGCTGTGATCTGATGGAGTATTTTCCAGTGGTATCGTGTGTGTGTGTGTGTGTGTGTGTGTGTGTGTGTGTGTGTGCGCTCCTGAAATATGTATGACATTTAACTGGACAGCAAAATCACTGTGAGTGTCAGCAGGCCATCAGACGTAACGTAATAAGATCTATCCTGGTAAACGTAATAGTGCTTGTTAAGCTCAGTGGGGTCATCTGCAGGTATCACTTATAAAGCAAGGTGGTGAAGTAAAGAGATCTGTTTAAGATCAACATTTAATATATTTAGTGTTATTTAGATTGTAAATGTCTTTTTATGCAACTTAACACAATAACCAGCACTATCTCCTGCATTTGCTGTTCTTGTCAGTCAAAAGACCAAAAACTGCCAGAGCACTTCAGCATTATACTTTCTTTCTTCTATTAAGAAGAATTAAGAAGAAACACATTGTTTTTGAGTTAGCTGGAGTCCGTCCTGCTGCACAGAGCCCTGGTGTGGCTGGCAGAGGAGGGGTGATGACATGTCCTGTATTTACTACAACTGAAGTAAACCAGTTCTTCCAGTCCAGGTTGATCTGTAACCCATAGTAGCTGATAAATAGTCCCCAGATTACTCCAGACTGCAGTCATAGAGGAGCACAGCTTCCTTCTAACAGAGTGCGCTCTCTGAAACAACCACAACTAGAAAAGCAGTCTCTCGCCAACAGGAACCTGTCATGGCATTGCGCCCACGAGCTTCCTCTCAGCCTGGGAAACTTCCTTTCCTCCAGAGTCCCAAGGTAGCCATGGCCCTTCGTCCACGTGCTGTTACCTCACGCTCAGGTTCAATGCTGGAGGAGGAACTGTCCTGTCCAATTTGCTGCGAGATCTTCAAGGAGCCTGTGGTGCTCAAGTGCAGCCACAGCTTCTGCCGGGCCTGCCTGCAGCAGTTCTGGAACAAGAAGAAAGCCAGGCGCGAGTGTCCAGTCTGCAGGAGGAAATGCTCCCTGACAGAGCCCACTGTCAGCCTGGCCCTGAAGAATGTTGCTGACACCTTCCTGAGGGAGCAGGAGCGCAAGACGGCCGCGACCGGGACGGGAGAGGAAGCAGCAATGGTGGAGGTGAATTGCATCACACATGGGGAGGTTCTCAAACTCTTCTGCATGGATGACTTTGAAGTCTTGTGCTTAGTGTGTCACACCTCCAAGAGGCACCAGGGACACAGAGTTTGTCCCTTGGAAGAGGGAGCCCAGGACCTCAAGGTAATCTGCTATTTTCTGTTTGCAGTTTAACCAGACTACATGTGTACATTAGTAGAGATGCACTTAGCAGTTGAACCATTATAATCCGCTCTTTAAAATTTCACACCGCTGCTTAAAAGCCCAGAAAATGCTTTGCAAAATCACGAATATCAGAATCAGTTCCCTTTCAAGGCTGAGTAGCATATGGAGGGTCCTAGGATCATTTTCAGCTCTTAGTTTTTAAGATTGGATGTTGATATGTTGACACATTCTCTACCCCCAACCCTCAGGCAGCGCTGAAGAAAGAGCTGATGCCTATAAAGAAAAACCTGCGTCAACTGTACGAGGCCAAGCAGGAGTGTGATGACACAACTGTGCACATCAAGGTATCAATAAACACAACGATCTACGAAACACTATGGGACCTGCATGATCCCTAGAGCAGATTGATCTGTTGGTGTGTAAACATGTGAGCAGCCTAGTTTTCAGTTTGGGTTGAAATGCTTTTTGGAGAGTCAAAATATATCAAAAGGTTATATTGTTATAAGACAAGATGCAGACTAGATACTGACTTATCCAAAAAAAAAAAAAAAAAACCCAAACCAGCATCTGAGCTGACTACTCCTAAATGTCAGTGCCTTCAATTTATATTCATGTTGGCACTTTTCTGTATGTGTTTTAGAACCAGACTCAGGCAACGGAGAAAGAGATCAAGGGGGAGTTTGAGCAGCTCCGTGGCTTTCTGCAGAGGGAGGAGGCGACACGACTGGCCGCTCTGCAACAAGAGGATGAGGAGAAGAGAGAACTGGTGAAGAAAAAATCTGAAGGCATCACCAGAGACATCCTCACCTTTTCTCATGCTGTCATTGCCATTGAGAATGAGATTGCATCCAGTGATGCTCTCTTCCTTCAGGTGAGAGGATCTGAAGTGATTTTCTTTTTCTCCATGATTTCATCTGACCTCCTCAACAATGTTTGTAATATTGTCTCTCTTGGTTTCAGAATTACACTAACACAAAAAAAAGGTAAAATGAATTAATTTCAACCTTCTGCAGTGTCTGTTCGCAGTAGACTAACTTTCTACTTATAATCCTGCATGTCATTTTCTTCCCAGAGCCCAGATCCCATGGAAGGATCTAGACAAAATGTCAGGCGCTCTTATAAACGTGGCCAGGCATGTCAGTTCCCTTAAGTACCACGTGTGGGAGAAGATGGTGGAGCTGGTTCAGTACAGTAAGTGCTCAACTGCCTGTGTGTCAAAGAAGACTGGTGTGAGGTCATGCTGGCCTTGTTTTCAATAATAGAGGCTTTTTAGTTGTGTGTCTTGAATGTTGGGAGGACCTCATTCTATCTTTTGTCCAAACAGGCCTCTATTTGTTCTCTTTTCCTTTAAGCACCCATCACCCTTGACCCCAACACCGCCTACTCCTGGTTGTCCCTGTCTGCAGACCTGACCGGTGTGGCCAATAGTGGATCTCTGGGCCAGCTCCCGGACAACCCAGAACGTTTTGGCCACTTTGTGTTCGTGCTGGGCTCGGAGGGCTTCACTTCGGGCCACCATGCCTGGGAGGTAGAGGTGGGCGACAAGGAGGACTGGATGCTTGGGGTGGTCAAGGAGTCCATTGACAGAAAAGGCCGCATTTCTGGATGTCCAGAGGGCGGCTTTTGGATGATCTCACACTATGAAGGTGAGTACTCGGTCATGACACGGCCGAGGGCTCTGCTTCACCTGGAGGGAGAGCTGACCCGAGTCAGGGTGCAGCTGGACTACGACAACGGACAGGTGATTTTCTCCAACCCTGCCAGCATGACGCCCATCTACACCTTCAGTGATGTCTTCACTGAGAAGATGTACCCCTTCTTCTGCCCCGGAGCCAACATCAACAAAAATAACCCCAAACCCCTTAAGATCTGCCCCGTCAAAGTGGCTGTGTGGAATAGTGCCACATGGTGATCTGAAGATACCTCGCTGAGAACATAACCAAACACATCAAATCATTAAGGCAGATAATGACAGTCCATGTTTGTGTGTGAGGTGAGCAATGACATGAGCAGAGAGGTCAGAATAGGAAGTGCCTGATTGCAGCTGTGAACTGCCAATTGCAGTCTTGTTAATGTTAGTACACCACTAAAACAACACATTCAATAGAATATTAAAATGGTAGTATGAGAGCATAAAGTTAGGATGTTAAGTGTTGTGCTGAGTGATTAGTGTTAAAGATTTGTACACTCATTACCTTAGATTAGTTAAAAAATGTTCCTATGGCTGATGTTAATATGCCTTTTAGAGCCTGACTGATACAGGACTGTCCTCCCAGCTGTTCTGTAACAACAGTTTCTCCCTGTGTCCTGAGAAGGCAGCTTCATATGGATATTAAACATTTCTTACTGAATCACATAACCTCTCTGACATTTAAAAAAAAAAATTCCTTCATCGTGTCTGGCTTGAACTATTAGATACCCTGCTGCCACAATTTGGGGTGCATCCAATGAGCCAAATCCAACCACGCCTGCTGGAACACAATAACAATTAGTGCGATACGACTGACTGTGTAGAGTCTGTGATCTGGTGGCGAACTGATGCAGGAAGCCGGTATTTGTGCCTGAGACAGAGATATTTTGGCTGACGGAACAAATCATGCTATTAACATAAGAATAGAGTAAGAACAGGTACAAACTACAGAGTGTTTTGAGTTCTATGCCACTATCAAACTTCATTTTCAGAAAATGTTTTCTTGTAATAATTCACTTTAATGAAGCACTTTTATATTCAGACTAAGTTTTTTTTGGCAAATAACTTCAAATGGTATTCCTTCAAAGGAATGATTTGTACAGCAACATTTCAGAAAACTAATTGAGCATTTTTCTGTTTGGCCCATTTAGTTCAGACTTTACCACCACGTCATCATTTTTTGTCTCATTGTCACCAAATTTATGTGACAACAAACCAACTACAATGTCTAATGAATATGATGTGCTGTGGAAAGAAGCTCTTTGGCACAGCCAAGACGAAGATAGGGATAGATAAAGAAACACAGAGACAAACAATCATTCACACTCACACTGCATGTCTTTGGAGGTTGGGAGGAAACTGGAGCACGCAGACTAAACCCACACAGCCACGGGGAGAACATGCAAACTCCGTAAAAACAAAGGCCCTGGGAATTGAACCCAGAACCTTCTTGCTCTGAGGCAACAGCACTAACCATCATGTTACCGTGACGCCCTTGCTTTAAAAAAATACACAAAACAAAACACAGAAATCACAACACAATCCAAAAAACATTCAAAGTGATTTACCTCCATGATACGTTAAGCAACAAAAAAATCTGAGGAGCCACTTGAAAGCTGAAAGAGCCAGCTCTCTAAAAAGAGTTGGAATTCCATCACTGTTTCTCCAGCGCGTATTCCCTGCTGTTTTTTGACGGACAGATGGTTTGTGGTGTAGAACACAAAACACTCTGCTGTGTGTAGCCGTACTTACTCTGTTCTAATGGTAAATAGCATCATTTGGCCTGTCAGATCACAGACTGTGTACACAGACAGTCATGTTCCAGCCGTTCACCTTTCTGAACATTCAACCCTCAAATCAGCTTATCTTCTCCAGAACACACTCATTCGAGCAATAATCCCCGCTGGTGGTCACAGTTACAGAGGCACTGTGAAGGCAACAGTGGCTCAGTGGGTTGGGATTTGGCCTAGGAACCAGGAGGTCACCAGTTCATGTCCCAGCCTGGACAACTGGACCAGTGGGGACTAGTGGATGGAGAGGTGCCCTTGAGCAAGGCACTTTCCCCTGAAAGGGGGCTTAGGAATTGAGTGCATATAAAAGGTAAAGTTAAGCTAAATGGAGGGGTAAAACAGGGCAGTCTTGTCAAGTCCATTTTTTTCTAAGCAAATGTTAAGGATTTAAAGAAAAAGATAGTGGGAAGATGTGACCCAGGCTCTATTCCTGTGATGATGAATGACTGGGTTTTAATCTGTGAAACAGAATTTGTAAACAAAAAGTCATAAATGACACCAGCAGATACTGTATAATGAGGCTGTTCCATTGCTGTGAGATCACACATTCACTGCATAAATATTCAACCACTGGAGTGAAATAAGAAATCAAACATGTCAATCTTGTGCTTCATGACAATAAAGTCAACACTCAGCGTCAACTCTGGCTGTGTATGTTTCAGGGACGAACCAGTGAGGTCAGTGAAATCTTGTTGACTCACCTCCTGCCCACCCATGTCAGTGCGCATGTGGCCAGGATGCAGCACAGAAAACAGGATCTCCTCCCTCTTCAGCAGGGGTGGGATGAAATGGAGGGGACAGAGAAAGGAATAGTGACACAGCAGCAGAGAGGTGAAAAGTTTCCCTCAAATATAAGATGAAGCCTTAAATTCGCAGGTCAAAGTAACACCAGGCTGTCAGTGGCTTTGCTCATGGGATAGGAGACTGCAGGAAAGGAGGCATTCAAGTGTCTTACTGGAGGGATGGTGACAAAGGCGATGCTGCTGGACCACCCTGGCATCTCACCGGCCTTTGCTGATGCATGACGGTTGGGCAGGAACTCCCAGTGATGATGAGAGGAAGCTTTCACTGAATAGAGGGTTGGAATCTCTTCTGACTTCCTTCTTTCATTTCATATTTCAATTGTGTGTTAGGTCTTCCTCTTGGCCCATGGCATTGGTGTTGACGGTATCCTGCATGTCTGCTGTCCTGCTTTGTTAATCCACAGGGTGAGACCCCCTGTCCCCAGCAGATGGGGGTCTTTATTCTACAAAGGTCAACAGCATCTGACAGAGACGGAAAGAAAGTGGAGCATCAATTGGGGTCAAGGACGGACAGTCAGATAAATATTACATCACTCAGAGAGTCGAGGCCGGTGCATATGAGTAGGGCAGCGGGTTCAGGAATGGAGCTGGTATCCAGATGGACGATGCTGGGATGCTTCATAGTTGGTATTGCTGCCTGTAAACACAAAGTAAACATCAACCAGAGGGGGGCAAAGATAAATCCCATGTGCTTACTCACTTTGATCTATGCAGGATTTTCAAATTTTAGAAATAATACCTAAGGATACTGAGGAAGTCACTCTCACCTCATCCCTGGATCATTCTGGGTTCCTGCAACAGGCAAACAGCTTTCTCACTGGTATGGTTGGGGCACGTTGAGCAGTAGAACAGTCATTTCCTGTACTTCATAACACAGTTTTCCATCTGAGCTGTGACATCCAGCCTCTGTTCCCATGCTTTTGTTCCATTTCAAAAATTCAAGTCAAGCCTTATGGACATCTGAAATGAAGTCTTTACATAAAGTTCCAGCAGGCCAAAGCAAATAAAATAAGTAAATGTGATGATTGTGGTAATTTTTAATCATACTAGGTTTGAGAGAAGATTGGCGTTCAGCTTCTCAAAGCCCTGGGCAAAAAGGTGGAAAGCAACACAAAAAGCAAGAAAAATCCAGTGAGCTGACTCCATTTTGTTCGCACAACCTCATCTTAAAGTATAGCCATGTCAGTCTGATTAAAGTCTCACACATGTGGTGTGTTTTCTTTGGAGAGGTCGTAGACATTACCGTAAATGAACTACAGCCAATTAATGCAAATGCATAGAAACAAAAATAACTCAGGAATGACAATTTGGTAAACTGCACAAAAGGCATACTATTGTCAGACAATGAATGAATCCTGATGACTGAAGCACAAATTGACACCAAAACAGGAATAAAGCTTTGACGAGCCATAATGACTTTAATATGTTAAAATTTTCATCGGTTTTATGGCACTGAAGCTACAGCAGTGGTGTTTGGTGGGGGTGCCGCTTTGCACTCCCGCCACATGGCTGCACTGTTTTTTTGTGAAATGACAAAAGACTTACAGAGGATGGTTAAACTAATGATAGAAAAATGTCTACCCTAACAAGTGATTCACTGTAATATCAATAATATGGTAAATCTCTTTAATTTAACCAACTGAAAGTCTGTGACATAAGGTGAACAAGCAGAGAAATCTTATTCTACCAGCACATTTTTCACTTGTTTTTAGAGAAACATGTTTTTTTGGATTGAAACCTTAAACTATATACTTCTATACTAATTACTCATTGAAAGTGGATATTTATTGCAGAAGCAATAAATATCTACTTGTAAAGCCTATAACAAGGCTTCAGCTGGATTACCGCCTCTGTCACACTGTCTCAAAAACATTATAAGCTTTACAAAGGTTACGCTGAATTTATTGCAGAGCTGCTGCAGTGGATAGCAGTATGTTTTTCTGTTATTTTGTCCATCCCTAGTATCTCTAATTTGCATAATATGTCAGAAAAAGCTGGACTGCTGGACGGCTGAAGCAGAGAGAACTGAACTTCTAGAAAAATGCCCTGCACTGATTCGTGTGTGCTCGCTGTCTGATTTTAGTCCATTGTTGAAACCAGTGCTCTTTGGGTTCCTCCGCTGCTGGTGAGCGTTAAAATGACTGTGCATTTGAGGATGAAAGCAACAGGTATAAAGTTTCAAAAAGGCTTCATGGAGACCAAAAAGAAAATCTAAAAAGAAAAGAAAAGAAAAGCTCACAGGGTGTCTGCACTGTAGCGTCACTTTCAGATATGTCAAACAACATCAAGTGTGACGAAACAAGCCCACGACACAGAGAAGGACCTTGACTTTCATTTGGCAGCGTATTCCTTTGGCTGTCCATTAAAACTGGCAGTGTCTTGCTCTTGATCTATAAGCATACATACGCATTCATTCACGCAACTGCAGATACATACAGTATACACACACACACTCACACTGTACATGATGCAGCACAAAACATGCACATACACGGATATAAATAAACAGGTTTTTTTTTTTTTCATTAAATGCACTTCTGTGTCCCAGCTCTCTGCTTTGAAAATAGGAAGGTGCATAAATAAAACATTCCCATCGTTATAGAAAAGGTCCATGCATGTCGGGCACCTCTGCATTCAACTAGACTGAATGTGGAGAAAATGTGTGGGACGTGCACCTGGCTGCATCCCACTCTATGTAACCAGTTCTTGACTTTTGTCTCTCTCTCAAGAGCATGTTGTTATAGCTCCTCTCTCTGCCAGTGATTTGACAGTATGTCTTTTCCTCTTTTCTTTCTGTCTCTCACAAGTGGGTGCTGTCCTGTGTATCCAACCTGTGGCATTCTGAGAGCCCAGCGTTACACCTCCTGTTACCTCCCTGATTGGGTACCAGAGAGAGGGGATCTGGTCTGATCAGGTACCTGCAGATGGGGCACATTGCACCCTGTAAGAGCTTTTAGTTTCCACTGATCTGTTAATTTTACAGCTGCATGTGCCTTTTCATACTCACACGACGTCGTGAAGCTCCAGTCTGGTGTCTGGGGAGGGGTTGATGAGGATGTACGATAATCTGTTCCCTTGGTCTGTCATCCCATCTGACACAGGAAGAAAAGAGCTGAGTGGGGCGGGAAATAAAATAGGCACAGGATACACAGCAGGCTGTGCTGCATCCGTACTCACATACATACACACTGAATGGAGGCTACGTTACAGTGAGTTATGAGACCAGATGACAAATTTAGATAAAAATGGCAGAGAATATAGAGTAAGACACAGTAAACACAGAGTTGGGCGGAAACATGCGCTATGAGTGATTTTTTCTTATTTTGCCTTACTAAATTATTATTACTGATACAACCTTTGGCTTAATTTTGAGGCCCCACAGACTTACTGAATCCAGTTGGAGAAAGGCCCAAGTGTTTCATCCTGGTTCGCACCAGGGCATTGAGTTCCTGCCTCTCCGAGCGCCTGAACAGAGTCAGTCTCTGCTGGCTGATCCTCTCCGCTGCGCTCCCCGTGCCCCCCTTGGCCCCGCTGGAGCTCCGACCACCCTTCCTGCTCAGCCGGCGTGCCCACTGCATGCTCTTCCTCCTGAGCAGCGGGTGGTCTGAGGAGTGGGAGGAGGTGGAGATGGGCTCTGAGGAGGTGGAGTTACGGTGAGTGCTGGTCCGGGACAGCAGCGGCTCTCTGGGTTCTCTGGTGTCCTCGTAGTCCTCTACTGTGATGGAGACCTGGGACTAAGACATACACAACAACATACTCACATACACAAATCTTTCATTCCTCAGACAGTGTAATCAACCTGATATCACACAGATTTTATTAAGCCACGTCTGTCACAGTGAAGAACTCTGTTCATCAAAACCAACAGATTTAAAAACAGTTTTTTCCCCCAGGCTGTCTCCCAGCTCTCCCCATAAGCCAACTGTCAACCTCATGAACATTTGCACATTACTGCACTATTGCAAAAATATTCCACTGCAAATATTTCTTATCTCAATGTATAAATATTTATAGATTTTTTTGTATTTCCATTAATGTGTCCAAGAAAGAAACACTGGAGTCAAATTCCTCGTATGTTTACACATGCCTGGCAATAAAACTATTCTGATTCTGAGGAATTAAGGCTTTTGTTATCACGGCGGAAATATATGATGAACAAGATACATTCTGCTGCATTTGTTGAATAGTCCAACATTTGTAAGCATCTCTTATGCAACAATGTGATTTCCTTGTCAGTTTTTCTTTGAGGAATTAAAACTGGTTTCACTATTTTCAAACAATCATTTGCTACTGCACCATTCTTACTAAATGGAACGATTTCCTTCCAACTCTATTTATTTTTTCTTGTTGCAGCCTGTGGAGATCCTCATATGTGACTGTGTCCCTAAATACACAAAACATGGACATATTCAATGCACATTTGGGTATTTAAATAATCCTTAGGGGGGGGGGTTTACACAAACTTTATTCTTGTCAATAAAAGAAATAGACATTTTTGCAAACGGGAGCCAAAGTCTTTAGATCTGAGAAAATCTTTAGATGGTCTAGTAAAACAAACAAACAAAAATATATCTTTGAGCATAGTATTTCATTATTTCAATAGAAAATCATCCACTTCTTTCACTTCTTCACACCTTTTTGATGTGGGTGTAAAAAACATTATAGCCTCTAGGAGGTGTTTGGATTTTTGGCAACAAATCCGAAAACCAGATAACAGCTGACCTCAGAGACTGGAAGCTTGTGGGCCTCTGTCCTGTAGATGCCAATGGGTATGTCTCCGGTGGAGGAGCAGAGTTTCTGGTAGAGCCTGCCGTAGGTGCGGATCCACAAGTCATCTTCTGTGATCTTCATCTGGGAAACATACAACACAAACATCAGCCTCAGAGGCGCTTCGCCATCCAAACACAAATTGTGCTCAGCTACTTACTGCGCAGAGGAAACCTGAGCCTGGCATGGAGTCTAAACCCAGCAGGAGCCTGCTGATGGAGATCATGTAGTCCTTCACAAATGACTGGAGGGACAATACAACAAATAAGTTGAAAAATAAAATAGATACGCGAAGCTAAACTGCCATCGCAGTGCGTCCTGTTGCAAAGCTAGTCAGTTAGCTAACAGTTGGAAGTCCTCCAATAAAACACAAGGCTTGACTTTTCCTGTCTTTTAATTAAGTCCTCGTATTTCCACTGTAAAGCTGAAAAATAATCACAGAAACACCAATCAACATTACATAAAAATAAAAGTTGTACAATCCCCCCAAAAAGTGCAAGCGATTGATAATTATCCGCATAATACTCACAGATATGCTCTCTTCCAGGGCAAAAACGTTCAAACAACACCGGCAGTAAAATTCAGCCTATCTAAGCTAGGTGATTTTAGCGTAACAATACAAACCAACAAAGCCTGCCTAAAAGACAGAGCGCTCACTCCGACGCTTTTACGAAATTCCAAGAACAGAGCGTTCACTCTGACACGGTTTCTCTAAACCAACGAATATATATTTTTTAAAAGACTTTAACCTTACTGAATTATGAAATTATTACTTTTTTAACCTAATATTAAAACTCACTTTCACAGAAGGTTTTTGTTGTTATTCAGTGAGAGGAGTTTGAGATACCTGATAGAGAAGGGTATCCAGCATGCTGACACTGAACACCTTCCCTGCAGCGAAGGGCAGCCGGAACATAAACACCAGGTTGGAACCCTTCTCCCTTTCCTTCTGCAGAGTAATCGCATAGACACACATAGACACACACACAAACACACGGATTACACTAACCCTTGAAGAGATCTTGTAACACAGATAGTAGATGTGTTGTAAATGTCAGGATTTTTTATTCATTTTTTTAGATTTTAGAATCATAATAATTAAAGAGGCCAAGAAAGATGAATTATTTCCTGGCAATACACTGGGCTGAAGGCAAGGCTTGTATTCACACAGTCTGGCCAGAGCTGTGTCTTTTTGGAATATTTAGTATCAAACCAGAAATCCCCCCAAAAACATACATACATCATCAACCAGACATGTAGCTGAAGGCTAGAAATCCAGGAAAGCTCCTTCCTGCTGTGAGCCAACATTGCCAGAAAAACAGTTATCCCATAATTATGCTAAAGCCAGATCATCACTTGTTTTAGGATAATATGTCAAACAGTGACTAATTAATTGATTTGTTAATAAATGTTATTGATGCCAGAGGGGAGATATCATTAGCTGCCACACAGTGAACAACACTTATTCAAAAAGGCAAGCAGCAGTGTGAAGGACATTGGTGGCCATTTGGTGGCCATTACAAAAGATATGAACAATTTATTAGATGAAAACAATGTGACATGAGCAGCCTGACAATGGATGCATTTCTAAATCCACTCTCAATGCTAAATAAATAATGGCTTTCATAATGCAACACAATCTGAGAGGAGGAGAAACTCTGTTGATCTCTGTCCATCATCATGACCTGAGTTCTGGGTTGAATAAAATGAGAGCGAATCAAAGTGGAAGTTTGAGGGTGTGAAGCTTTTACCTTTTCCAGTTTGGACAGAGCCAGAGAGTAATGGTCTTTGACTTTGAACTGCATGAAGCGCATGTTTGCTGGGTGCGTGAGCTCTGTGATGATACTAAGGGCTGGGAATAATCTGAAAGGAAGAAAAAGCATGGACATAATAAAAACAAAACAAAAAACACACATCAATCCACGCCAAAAACAGACCTGAAGAGGGTCTGGACATTGACGATGGTCTTTGCATCAGCCATGTAGTCCTCCTCTGCAATCATGGAGCTCTCCTTGTCAACCACCACCATGGTGTCAGCAAAAGTCACCCCACATCGAAGCAAACTGTCCAGACTGAAGTGAGTATGAGAGAGAGAGAGAAAGAGAGATGAGGAGGTGGAGTGGGAATAATAGACAAAGAATAAGGTCATGTTGAAGAGAAGGAAAGATAACTTAAAGAGTGCTTTGGGTCATTTGAAGAGTAAAGAAGCACATGAATGTATAAAGATTAAGGAAGTGGTAAAGATGAAAGCGAGGAAGATAAATGATGGAAACAGCCTGTAGCTCTGATTTGTCTTACTTGTCGATGGAGCCCACTGTGTAGAACACCATGGGAAACCAACAGATCGCCTCCAGGAAGTCTGCTTCAGGTCTGAACCAATCAAAACACAAATGGACCTGAGATTCCCACCAGCAGAGACACATACATGCTATAATGTAGAAATAACACATAGAAAGTCATATCCACCCTTCCACCCTCAGCTCCCCTCCCTCACCCCCGACAACCTCACTCCTTAGTCTGAGAAATACAACACAGCCAGCCTGCCTTCAGAGAAAGGTGAAAATAACAGCAGTGCACTGGAGTGACTCAGCATTTTATTGCCTTTTTATTGGATTTCAGTCTCATTTGGCTGAGTGCACTTATGTACCCGCAAATAAATAGATAGATAAATAAAACCCTAAAAAAAACCCCCAGCAACAACAACAACAAAAAAAACGACACAGGGTTGCAGAGCGTTGTCCTGAAAACATTCATTTCACAAATCTTGTTCACTGTCAGCTTACATGGCTCAGGCTTTCTCCTCCAGTGGCCTTTTAAGGAGCGACCAGTAATGTAAGCCACTTCTTGTCTGAAGCTGGCTTCGCCATTACGACCACCACAGCTGCCACAGCTGCCACAGCCACCACAAAACACTAAATAATGTAGATGTGTCCTTACATGGTTTCCAGCAGCAGCACAATGGGGTTGAGCTCCTTCCTGGGTCGGTAATAGGCCCGAAGAGGCACAATGAAGTTATAGAGACCGTTCCCTGCGCTCTCTGCAGACACAATTATCAATTTGTTTTTGAAGCCATAGGATCGGGCGTCTTCAAAAGGAATATGGTGGCAAGACTAGGAAAGAGAGAGAATAGAGGATGAGCGCAAGGAGAATTTCTACAATTAGACAATAACCAACAGTAAATCCCATACCTTGTCCATACGCAGGCAGCAGAAAGGCATCTTTTCTTGAAGGAGGTGGCAAAGTGCAGGAGAGCTGCCAATGTACGGGGAGTTCAGTGGGTACCCCTTCACCCACCTGTGGCACAAACCAAACAATTATATCTGGACAAGCTCACGTTAACATCCCAACAGCACCTTCACCACTTACTCGCACTGTCGACCCCACCAGTGGGCACTCTCGTCCCTGTCGCTTTCCTCCTTGCCCTCCTCTCCTCCCTCGTCCTCTGATTGGTCTCCCAGCAGGTCAAAGGTGGGGTTGTTAACTCGATCTACCAGCTCCAGGACGGGGGCAATGCTGTGCCGCCGCTCCTCGGCTGATTCTCCCATGGCAGGCAATGCCAAGGTGTTAGCACCACCCATCTCAGCCCTGGAGCTGCTCCTGCTTCCTTTTCCGCTGCCCAGCCCTGTATTCACCTGGTCCTGGCCTTCTGGGCTGCTGTCACTGGAGTCCTGCAGGTCAATGGCCACTGTGCCTAAAAACATACACACAAACAGCAGAGCTATAATTATCAGGGAAGAAAATCAAGCAAGAAGCTCAAACAGCATTGTTACAGAAAACAATGGAATAGTGAGAGCTGGACAGTTTCAAAATGTTTCCAGCAGGTGGTGTGTTAGTGTAACAGCAGTATCTGACATTTGCATTCACTGGACAGTTACCTTAATCAAGTGTGACTCTTAATTAGATACATGCTAATTCCTCTGTAAAGCCATGAATATTTTGAAGCACACAGAATTATAATGTGAAAGCTGCATAATTCTGGCAGCTGCTGTTGCAGGTTCAACCAACACAGAAAAAGGAAAAAAAAAAAAAAAAAGGTCAGTGTGTAAATATTACACAATATTTGTGCCTGTGCCCATCTGACTGACCCATGCTGGCGATGATACTGTGAACTGGCAGACGAGTGAGTCCGTGATAGATGGTTTGGTGTACTTCCCTGGCATTTCCCCCAGCGCCACCCCATGATGGCTCCCGCTGGCCCCTGACAAATGCTGAGTTCTCCTCTTTAGAGATATTGATGTAAAAGCACGTGTCCGAGCCCCCCATGATGTGGCACGGACCGGGGTTCAGCAGGATGTTGGTGGTGTCCAGTCTGCGTACTCCAATCAAACACACTCCATACCTGTGACCACAGAGACAAGTTGAGCTGTGGAACCATGACGTGTTTTCAGTGTCTTGGCTTTTTTCTTCACTACAACTTACTTTTTGTGTGCATGGAAGGAGGCAAATGTGAAACTCTTTCCCTGGTATTCCCCAAAGAATTTACTTTCCTCCAAGCGGATGTGATGCACCTCATTGGCTGAGCAGCGGCGGTAGGTTCGGTGCCACTGGTCCGCTGAACAAGCACCACCCTCCCTGAGACAGGAGAAAGAGGATTGATTGGCTTGTGCAGCCATTGACCTTTAAAACACACAACACAGAGCGCCCAGCTCAGCATCAGAGGATTTTCAGAGGCTGAAGGTTGCAGAGGTAACATCTTGCATCTCTGTCAAAGTTGCTGATCAATACTTCAATTGGCACACGGATGCAGGCAAGGTGACCCAACTGCTCTCAACAGATACACACATTCACAGTTAAGTGGACGACAGCCCTCTCAGGGGGATATGGCTTTAGACGTGGAGGCTAAAGGAGGTGACAACAGGAGACAAGGTTGTGGGGGCAGTGTGAGTGTGGGTGGCCAGTTACAAAGATGGCATTATGTAAAAAAGTGTTACAGCAAATTTGCAGTTTACAAGAACTAAGTGCAAGGCAAGGGGAGGAGGAGAACAAATCCTCATCATGTAGCTTTGTCACAGCCAATAGACCAAATGGCACCAGGTCCAGATATAGATACTTATAAAACACTCTGCTTTTGGATTGTTGAACTCATTAGCTAATAAATTTCAAATAGTATCCTTTACAAAGAAAAGCAGGTATTTTACGTAAAATCTGTTCATTTTTCTGTTATTGTGCTCCTTTATGTACAAACATCTCTGAAAAAACACTATTTGTGGTGTTGTTTTTTACGATGGGAATTGAAAACAGGAACCTGTGATGTGCCAGTAAATAAAATAAAACAAGGCTTGCATTAAATAACATGCTGCCTGCAGTTTTCTTGGCATTTGCCTACAGTTTACTTAGCTTTCGTGTATCCCATTTATTTCAAACGTAGTTCAAACAATTTGCAGCCATTTTGGACTATATAAAAAGTCTGCCGTTTTCATAAACACAAATGATTGTTCTGATGGCATTTTGGAGATAACAAAACTTTTTAAACCCTCCACACTCACAATCCCAGAGTCCAGTGCACAACCTATGGCAGCTGACAGGGGATTTGTGCCAAACATTAAGCTCAAATGTGGCAGAGAGCTCCTGGATGTGAATACAGATGAGATGCATTGTACCTATTTAGGGCTTGAAAGGCTCCTACTCTTTGCTTGAAGGCTTCTTGGGGTGCCGTTCTGAAAAAAGAACGAATGACACTGACGATAAGCAAAGAATTTGGTTCTGATCACGACATCGACTGTATATTTGACTGTTGCTTTTATATTTAACATTATTCTTTGACATTATATTTGACATTTAAAAGAAAGCATGATGGTAAAATGAGAGGGAGAGTACTCACTGTCCTCTGGAGGAGTGGATCAATAGAGTGATGAGCGTCGAGGTTCCAGGGCACACACAGTTTAAAGCCAGCATGGCATATTTAAACTCCTCTTCACACACAACGTGATCTGCAGACATGGGACACAAGAGGGTCACAGGGACCAGGGTCACTTACGCCTCGGTAAACCAAAGTCACATTGTGCTCTGTATAAAAGTTTTCACTCTGAACTGAACAACACTGCAATGAATACACACACGGTCAGTGTGTGTGAGTGTGTGTGGGTAAAAGAGGAAGCTGATTGGTTTTTGTCATATGTCGCTTTATTGATCCAGGAATCAGGGCAGGGCCTGACATTAGCTATGTGCCACAAAGGGTGAATGAACTAAGGTCACAAGAAAATTAAGATTTCTTTTTTCCTTTTGATTGGTCATTGATTTGTTGTGTGAAGGTGGCAGCAGTGAGTACTGGCTATTTTTGCCATTTTTGTATGTTTTGCTATGTAAACAACAAAGACAATAATGATCAGAGACATTTCAGTTGCCTCTCACTTGCTGACTGATTCCTTGGTGATGCCTTTCATCATTTTCTCAAACCACTGAAAAACTACGAACAATGTGAAAAACTCAGCAGCAACTTGTCCTTGCACAATCAATGTCTTGGTTGATCAGGTCAATCAATAACGCAGTCCTTTTGAACTTTCATCGGAAGAAATATCCCTAAGAATTGCTATCAGTATCACTGAAACAAACTCAAACAATCGAGTACAGCCTGAGGCTGATTAACACACTTTATCTTGTGAAGGTCAATGAAGAAAGTTTAAAGATGGCTTTAGGAGGTTTTAGTCACTTTTGCAGGTCTATGGGGCACCAAGTGGAGGTCCTTCAATAGCTTCTGGTGATCCTTTAAAGTGTTATGCACTTCAAAAGATTATAGTGGCCCCTCTAGGGATCCTTTTGTAGGTTCTCATGGTTAAAGAAGTTGTATTGATTATGATTTCAAAATGTTAGCGGTTATTTCAGCTAGGTCCCTGTTGTCTTGAGGAGTTCCATAAGAGGCGGTCAGATGGTTAAACACCTTTAGGAGATTTTATGGTGATGCAATTCATAGTTCTCCACCACCATCAGAAAATCATCAAAAAAGGACTTTTTCTTTTGAAGATGTTTGTGTAGTAGTAGTAGGATATTGTTACTGAAGTGCCACTGAATGATCATTTAGCACAACTGAACCAATTGAAAGCCGTGTCAAAAATCCTCCATTATTATTCTCTTTTCCAAGTGTTGACACATCCCTCATTTCCCCATCAATTTTATGTGGCCACTGTGGCGTCACCTCACATTTTTTGGAGGTGATGGGAAACCTAACAATAGGCTGGTGATTCAGTGTCAGTTTTATTGAGCCACCTTTCGCTCGTATTGTCAGGCATTTAACACCATCCTGCCTGTGAGCTGACAAAGCCATATTGCACAGATGACAGCCTCTAGGTTTACCTATTGCCACGCAGCATCATCTTTGAGAGAAAAAAAAACCAAGAGAGCGATTAACGTTTGTGGTGCACCAATCTGCAAATCAGGCCCATGGAGCATTTATTTCCCCCACTGTGTAATTCTTGATTGCATTAGCTTAAGTGATGAGTGCATGGGCAATAGAGCTCAAACTAGGTCCGAAAAGAACAATATATGTGCCGCATTAGAGAATAATCTGTGACAAACACTGAAGCCTCCCATGAATTATCCAACTCAATCAGCTGCCAGCCTGGGTAACACGAGACCAGCCGAATGAAAACGCAGTTCTTATTAAATTAGTCAGGTTTGTGTGTGAGAGGAAGTACCAATGTTCTTTCAGCTCAGAACAGAACACCATACTGCAGCTCACAGACAAACAACACGTAGATACACACACTATGCACACAGGAGCCCTTTGCTGTTCAGCCTGTGAATTTATTTCAAAGCCAAAGCTTTTGCAGAGCATTGGGCATCTAAAGTTTGCAGAGGAAAAAATATCAAGTTGTATCTGCACAACAACAGCATTCATTATTATCACACAACAAACACATTAAACTGTTTATGCCTGTCTTCCCAAAGCACAGACGCAGTAGTCGCCAAATTTTTCAATATTTAACTTCTGTTGTCCATCCTGCTCTTTACCAGTGTGATCCCTTTGCTTTCAGTCTTCTTTTCACTTCATCACCAGGAGAAAAACCAATTACCTCAGGAAAGTCTGCGCACACACACACACACACACACACACACCACACTAACACCACATTTTTGGTGCCAAGGCTTAGATATTTTGGACCCACACCTTCAAGCCTCAAGGTGTGTTCTATCACAGATAGGCATTAAATATGTAATCCTGTCTTTGTGTATGCACATGTGTGTACTTGTGTGCAAATCCAGTGTGGCAATACAACCTGAACACAGGTCCACCTGTTGGGCTAATTATATCTGCAGACCTTTATTGTTTTTATTAGTGAGCTGCTATTGACACCATGCTGCCACAATCATTTGAGCCCAGGAGGGTGACATGCTATTGTCGTTCAAAACATAAACTGGAGAGATAACCAATTTCCCTGCTGAAGCCAGTTCTGTTTGGTTACTCAAACACCTCAGGGTTTCCTGCTCTGCTGCAGCATCCTACCGACAGATTTTTTTTTTCTATTGAACACAGAGCTGCTATTATGCTATTCTTGCAGATGAAATTAAATCTTGTATCTCTTGCTCATTAATGCCTCTCACACTTACACTTACTGAGTGTATTCCAAGTGGTGTCAAAACATGGCATCTGCACTTACAGTAGTGCCCCATGTAACTGACTGTAAAATGATTTGCTCTCTGAGTCTACCCATGGTGACTTCAGGGTTAGACCAACATTAAATCCAGTATGATTATGAACTTTGCCAAATTAAAACTGATGGATTTTGGGTGATTAAATTGGTACTTTAAGTAAGTCAAGAAGTGGCCATGGAGTATTTCATATAGGAGGGAAGAAAATATCCAGATTTCTCAGCACTGTGTGATACACATACATGTTACACCTGTCTGACTCCCAGCAGAGAAGCATGAACTTTAATCCCACATGGCAAACTGATAATCATATAATACAGACAGTGTTATCATGGCTGGACAAGAATATCTTCCTACTTTACAATTCCTCTATCCCTAATAACAAAACCCTCAGTCTGGCTGTGGCAGTTACAACCCTGTAGGGGCAAGAGAGGAGTGCCTTTGGGGGAGAGCTTTCCTGCCAGATTAACACTCAGGCTGAATTCATCAGAGGACGGGGATTTTCTTTGCCAAGGTAGCAAAGTCAAGCATTAATCATTGATAGAGACAGCTGGGATGAGGGCGGCGAGCTAGAATTGAGTTTGACATTATCCAGGGCTGTAGGCAGAGGGATGTGTGAAAAAGACGAGAGGAGAGGGTGAGAGAGTTTTTATTTTGTCCTCTCTCACTCACAGATGATTGACTGTTGAGCAGGAGAAGAAGGGAAGCTCTCCAAATCGCAATGTAAGAACTCTCAGAAACCCTCAGAAGGCTTGCAACACAGCCACTGCCAATCTGTCTAGCACTTCTTCAGGGGTGAGAGGGCAGAGAGTCCTGCTGCCGCACAGGCACGCACAAGTCTCACAAACTCAGGTGGATAAAGGGCACAAGAGCTGATGACACAGTGCAGACAAGACAGCTCAGTTTCCCATATCATTGCAATTCCATCCTGCATTCATTAAATGAAAATCTTTGTCTAATTATCCATCATGACTGTTGACAACACAATTTCAGTCACAAGCTGAGAAAATCAACCTGTCAAATTGGGCTGGGAGGATTTTCTATTTTTACCACTCCATTATTTACTGCACCCTGATGTGATCAAACAGACGTAGCTGAATTTAAAAAACACCTCAGCTGACACCCGCAGTCACTGCCAGTGTAGTTGACTCAATGCTTACCTGCAAATTTGACATGGAACTTGTTCTCTGGCTTGAGAATCTGCACATACAGAGGGCAATTTGGAGCAAAGTCTTTCACTGCCCAGGCTCGGAGGATGGTCTGATGATCCTGAGAGAAAGTGGAGTGAGGTGGATTGGAGGGAAAAGGAGGACAGAGAAAATAGTGGTTCAAAAGAAATATAGGTAGACACCCATTATTAGCTGAATGGCCCTCACAACAATTCAGAGTAATGCAGTTCTGACATCTTGGAAGAAGTAGTCAAGGCTGCAATAAACATGTGGCAAGGCCACAGACAAGGCCTGAGCAAAAAGTGACAATAAAAAGGCAGTCAGCGGGATGCTTCCACTTGTTATTGAAATATTTAGGTCAAGATCAAAGAGTCAGATTTCCTAAAATAGATTCTGGTTCTCTACCAGAACACACTCGGCATACAGCTGATTTTGTAACATGCTTCCGTTTGCTATCACATTAAGTTGATTTGATGATTCCTGCTTAGAAAATTACAAATAATTGTTCAGTTGTCTTTTCAGGTTGGATTCCCCCCCCCCTTGGATTAAAAATATCACTGCTGTATAGTAACCCTTTTTTCCTTATGCGTCTCTTTATAGTGCCTTTTTAATGTTGAGCCTGTGTTTCTTTTACTCTCAGTTTCAGTCATTATTACTGCACCATTAATATTTAGGTGGAAAATTGTAAAAGAAAATAAAGCAACAGACCAGTGAGGCAGTGCAGCGAGCTAAATCCACTTGTATCAAATCCTATTAAATGAATTTTTATGAAGCTGTGCTTTGAAAAAAGCAGTTAATTCCAGATAAACACAACCACAAGGTTTTTTGTTCATTTTTTATATAATCTAAATATTAAAGTAGGACTGCTTTAATATTGATCTGATACAGTGTGAGCAGTCATGGCAAAACATCAAGAGCAGCGAGAACGTACAGCAGCTATGCGGTCCACTTCAAACCGGTTACTGAGGATAAAGCAGGCCTCAGCATCGTCCATCCTGCAGGCAGTTAGTGCAGCGTGTAGCCATGGGGCAAGAGAGATGCATAAATAAAGAGAAAGAGAGAGAGAGAGAGAGAGAGAGAGAGTGAGAATCAGAGAAGTGGTGAGAAGAGAAGACACAGGGAGGAGGGTGTTGTCATGTTATTGAAGGAGCGGACAAAAGAGAAAAAAGCAGGACAATAGAACAACAAACGAATCAATGTGTCTTTCAAGCCTATGCCAATTATGGATGAGATGGTAGGAGGCAAGGAGACGGAGAGATTAAACAAACAGACTTTCGCTCATTTTCTTTCCTTGTGTAACAAAGCTGGTCTAAGGTGCTGTATTATCAGAAGAAAGGGGCTCCAACTGGGAATGCAGCAGTATTCCAATTACGTATTTCAAATGAGCTCCAGCATCCCCATGTGAGGCCTTTCCTTTTATGATATCCTACCTGAGACAGACAGACAGACAGTGTACATACTAAACTAAGTACATCAGATGGCTATCTTCGTGCTAGATGCTTGAGTGTTGCTGATTAGGGACTCACTTGGCCCTCATCAGGTCTTGATCTTTCAGGGCAGATCCCTGCAGATAAATGACTCTCTGGGCCCACAGAGGGACATGAAGGACCCTCCTGACCTGAACATCCATCTCTGCTGGGCACAGGATCACCACATAGTAATCCTAAACACAAGCACACACAAGACATCAGCAACGCTTTCCATAGCGCCTCACAACTTGATGCTGGCCCCTGTCGTTACAAGATTATTTAATAGTGCATAAAGGTTCATTCTTTACACACACACACGCACACACAAAAAAAAACGAAACAAAGCGCCAAAAACATCCAAAACTTAAATTCTCATTTCCAGGTCATAAAGTCGGTAGATATGAGCTATCCAACATTATCAGTACAGCCACATGAAGAAAGTTATGAACACTAAGTGGTTTAAATGAACAAACTTCATGTCATCTCCATCTGCTCATGAAGCCAGTAAGATGCAGCTGAAAGCTAAGAAAGGGATTTCAAGTTAACATGCCTTTTCAGTGATCGTTGATTACCACAGCAACTCTAAAATGACCGTCTGTCTTGTGGCGACCACCTCAACTGAGATTCTAACTTAAAAGTGGCTGAGAAGGTTCTCACTGAAGTCTGAGTGTTTGTACTTTACAAGTCAGCTGAACCTGATTGTCCTTTTACCCCCTCACTCTGTTCACCCCCATACACACATTTTTATTGAACAAGGAAATATGCACACATGGACGCATCCCTCGAGCAAACACATACACATCAGCTCCTACACAAGTAAGATAGCACTGTGATATGCACGACTGGTGAATTAATCCTCCGCTTTAAGCTCAGCTGTTTGTGCTCCTGTGGAGGATTACAGAGAAAGAATGCACCCGAGGACCAATTCAAGTTAAAACCCATTTGTAAGAGACCTGTAGGCGGGGATGAGCAAAGAACTCATTGAGGAAGTCCATGAGGAGGTCGATCTTGAGGCAGCTGACGCACAGAACCACGTGCTTCTCCGTCTGCGCCCTGTAGCGGCTGTAGTTCCCCCCGGACTTCTGCCGCTCCATCCACAGAAAGGCCAGCTGCTCAAACTGCATCCATCACATTCAACAGATGGAAATTGGATTAAGTCAACTGGAATACAGGGAGGAGCAAGCTGGTACATGAAAAGGAAAACAATGCCTTGTGCTGTCCAGCATTTCCATTTGATTAGGGAGAGTGTTTTGATGGAGTTAAGATAAATGGAGATTCAGGATGTAGCTGAATGTGATATGATAGCAGAGATTAACAGAGGAAAGTAGTTTATAAAAATAAATGAATGGGTTTTTTTTTTATGTGCTTGGGAGGCTCGGGCGATCTATGTGTGGTGGGAAGTTATTTAATTTGACAGATGAAGAGATCCAGGAAGGAGTTTATTTTATCTTAATTATTAGCATACATTAGCATTTTGTTCCTTCTGTTGCTGGTCTGTTCCTCTTGCAAAAGAGATTATAGTGACAGACATTGGTGGAAAAGGTCTGTGTAAGAGGTTGAGCTTTGCTGAGGGGGCATATGTAAAATAAAATAGTATAACTACTCCAGGATAAGGGCAGTGTAATACTCATAAAAAACATAAATTATCAGCGGTAGCAGCAATAAAAACTTTCAGTTAGTGGTAGAGGTTACTCATTGTTCACTGTATGAATACCCAGCATGCACCTTTCTCCTCATCAACACTGTAAGTTCAGTTTCTTTTCTTATTATTCTGGCATAGCAAGCACCCTAATGATGCAACTTCATCTCAACTCCTGGAAGCGGATCATTGCTATTCCCCAATAATTCAAATAGTCTTTTTCACACACCAAAAGCTCTTGTTAGCCGTAGCACAGGAAGAATCTTATATTTACATAACAGGTTGAAAGCAAAAAAGCTTGTGAGTTGAGGCCTTAGCCAGCTGTAATTGAGGCCATTTGATCCCGATGAACTGCTGATAATGCTTCTGAATATTCAGAATCCAGGACAACTGGATCTTGCTTTCTCCAGGACCTCATCATTTGTCCTCAGATAAATTACACCCATTTAGTGGTGAGAGATAATGTCCGCTCATTAAAGTTGGAATCATATACATCCATACGACAGTGTAGCTGGATTCAGATGTAATTTGTGTACAGCCAGTTCTCTAGAGCGCAAACTGTGGCAGTCTTGTGATGTAACAACTGAATCTCTATTTTAGTGATTTACTCTCAGTAGACTCCTAACTGGTACCACTGAGGATGGGATGGCTTTTTGATATTCTTAAGGTTCAAAATAGCATAAAATGACTTAAAGAGGTACACATCTTGTAGTTTTGTCGTGTGTTGTGCCCAGTTACAGGAAAACCAATTGAGACAGCAATTAAAACAAAGACAGCAACCAAATCCTGAAGTGTTCTGATCCTGAAGAGTCCTGTGTAGCCTGGTGACAGGACACAGAGACAGAGACACACACATGGGTGGGGGTTGGGTTTGGGGCTAAGGGGGGCCAGTTTCTAAATGTCAAGGGGTATTTATGGATGAAAGATGGGGAAAGGGAGTGTGTGTGGAGGGGATGACATGGCATCCATGTTGGTGATGCACAGATAATCAGTTCATGAAAGTCCAGTAAAAGGATTTTCATTCTCATGTCTTTTGTTGGTAATAAGGTTTTTTTTTTTTTTTTTTTGAAGGGTGCGTAATGTGTGTGTGTTAGTTTCCTTCCTCTAACTGCAGGTACAGCACACGCACACACACACACACACACACACACACACACACACACACACACACACAAACACACACACACAAACAGAGGAAATACCTCCTGTTGGCATGTCTGCATTGTGGGACACGCAGGCAGACACACAGGGGACAAACTTTAGATGGCAGTGGAACTGATGTGTTTGTCGAGGTGCTGTTAGTCCCCCCCCCCATGTGCAAATGTGTGTTAACATTGTAGTCCTAAATAACAAGCTTCCCTCTATAGAGCAGCCAAATGACAGGAGAGGGATTTGGGGAATTGAGTGACTAAGGAAAACACTCTTACTGGTCTCTGAGACAAAATAGTGTTTTAAATCCATGTAGGAGCAATGAGTCATCAAGTTTTTGTGCATTGGGGGAATTATTAATCTAAAACTTTGCAGCTTGAGTTTATTAAACAAACTTTTTTTTTCACAATTTACTGCACATATAAGTCCATATACATGTCCACAACAAATCTAATTACAATGTCTTCACAACTGTTCTTCTCTTTTTTTTCTCTTTTTTAACCTCCATATCTCTTCTAGTGTTGGAGGCTATCATCATTGTATCTCACCTGGATTGGCAGCACAATGAGTGCAACAAAAATCATGATGACCACCAGGAGCTGTGAGGGCCAGATCTTAGGGGTGACGTCTCCAAAGCCCACTGTGGAGAAGGTGACCACGCAGAAGTAGAGCGAGTCAAACAGGGTCAAGTTGTTGCCTGCTCTTTCAAGGTGTTGGATGCCGCAGATGCTGAAGGATGGTAGGAAAGATGAACAGAGCAAGGAAAGGCAGTAAGCGTCACTGAGGTATAAAGTATGCACGTTGGATGAAATGCCGGGTCACATGAGGACCTGCCTGTCATGGCTGTGCATATTTGTGTGACTTTGCATATGTGGTGATTAGCATGAGCATGCATGCTTGAGCACCATATATTTGTAAATATATGGTTATTAAAAAGGAAGCAAGCAGTGCGTATTATCGTCATCTTTAAGGGATAGATGAGTCAAACCAAATGTCCAACCTGAAATGGTCAGAGAACTTAAATCATGCAGTGTGCAAGATCTTCCTCAAGCTTTCACAACAGATATGCAAGGAAGTGACACATCCTCCACTACACTGAAGCAATCGGCAGTTTCATTTTCAGAGCACTAGCTCACTCTTACAGTTGCTCTCTGGCTTTCTCTTTTACTGCTCCAGAAGCAGTATGTCACATTTTCATTCCTGCATATACCCTCCTCTTTCTTGCTTCATGACATCTGTCCATGCTCCATTAACAAATAATGTGTCTCTTTTCTTACCCTAACCCTAACCCCCCCCCCCCAGTGGTAGTAGTGAGGATACCCACCATGTAAACATGAGACAGACCAGTGTGCTGATGAGTATCACCACCTGGTTAAACATGGCTGAATGCGTCCGCTGGATTGCCCTGTGGAGATCATTCTGCAAATAGACAGATGGAGAGATACGAGTGAATGTGTGGAAACCACACAGCCCAAGCGCTGCTTGGGCCGCTGTAAAATGCGGTTGATAAACGGTGGTGACAAGATTGATGAAGTGAAAAAAGAGACTAACATAGCAAAGTGCTGGCAGAGAGAGCCTTGTTAGCTTGGTGTGATGGAACAGATAGATGCAGGGAATGTGAAAAGCTTCATTACCAAACCCAAGTTGCAGGTATTAATACCGACTGATTTATCTCTGTGGCAGAGTACTTAAGACAAAGCCGCTGGGTTAGTATGGCGGTGGAGGGGATGAGTTGTTGCGTTGGAGTTGGGAGTGTTGTTCAGATGGAAACTGATGTTTTACTCACTATCATGTTCTCCAAAGCATGTTTTGCCAGCCAGCAGTTGAGAAATACAGGGATGAAGAGATTCCTGAAAGAGGGCAGAATCACCTGCGAACAGGATAAAGCTTCAGCTCAGTCTTCTCATCACAGTTTTATAAAAAGCACTTTCTACTGTCACGCGATCCTTTCGAAACAACAGGATTGTGTAAGCATGTGCCTGTTGTGCTGCTGTTCCTGTATTACTGTACTGAAGGGGGATGGAAATGTGCTATATGACAGCCAAAAAAAACAAACAAACAAACAAACAAAAAAACAACAACAAATATCTGCCTGAGAGACTCCCTGTGCTGTCACTGCTCAGTAATGCATACTCTTCCACTCACAGTGATCATGAAAGGAACGGTGCTGATCATCTCCAGAATGAAGGGGACACGTAATACTTGCTCCCAAACGTTGCCCTGGAAACATAAACCAAAGACAGGGGGTCAGGATACCCTATTGCCATGGCGACCTTAAGGGATTACCATATAATAGGCCCAGTTGCAAAAACAAGTAGAGGATTGATTGATCTGCTTTTGCTCCATTGAATTGCTTTTGGAATGCACGAGGGTTATATATCTCCCTTGTGCCGTTTGAGAGAAGAAACAGCATTTCTCAGCTTCCACTAATCTTCGCTATTCAATTAAGATGTCAGTGGTGGCTGTTTTTATGTGTCTCCCGCCTGCATATGGCTAACCTGAATCTGACTAGTGTAGTTGGACAGGCACAGTGTATGTCCACAGGAATCAGTCAGCTCTAAATGCTAAGGCCTCTCGCTTCCAGAGTAATCTGCAGAGAGACCCCTTCATAGGCTCATAGTGTCAAGTACATCAAAGACAGGGCAACCGGTTGATGGATCGGTCCCCCACTGCAGCAACACAGGGGCTTCCCCTAAAGTCTTTCCAATGTGTTTTGCTCCCCAAAATGTAGGAGCAAAGCAGGAACATCAGGGAAGGGCAGAAAAGCTCAGTTTAGTGGAAGGAACACTTAGAGCAGGGGTTGGCAACCTGCAGCGCTTTCATACCTCTGCCGTGGCTCCCTGTGGCTTTGGGAAAATAATGTGAAGAAATAACAGCTATTTCATCAAATTTTATTCTATTTAGTTATTTTTTTCAATGTAATAGTTTTGATTCTAGAGATTTAGATGATCTTGCAACATCGAAATGAAACGTTTTTTTAAACATTTTGTCGATCAAAATATGTGCCCCACCTTGTTTGCGTCACCTGTTGCCGACAGGTTGGTGACTTATTTTGGGCTCAGTAAGCTAAGGTAGGTTTTGTGGCTCCAGGTGTGTAAATGATCTCTGGTGATGATTTTATTTAGTGGGAACCCCGGCCAAATGGCTCTTTTAATGTTGAAGGTTGCCAACCCCTGACCTAGAGGATTGCTAAGAGGACAACAGCCCCACCTTCCTTAAGACGAATCACATGCACGCACACCCACATGCAAATTCCAGGAATGTGGACATTACTAAAGGCCTCAGACTGGCCACTGGGGCCAAAAGTAACTCACCTTGTAGCTGAGATACACAAGCAACATAGTTTCTGAAAAGCTGATGAAAGCCACAAGCACCTGCAAAAAGAGAAAAGGGAGAGAAGGGGTGGGAGAGTAAGAGAGGAATGTGACGATACAGAGAGAGAGAGAGAGAGAGGAGTCAACCAAGAACAGTGAGAAATTAGGATTCACAGACATGGAGGAGGAGAGTGTGGGAGGGATCAGCAGGCGTGTTGATGATTGAGCCTCAGAGAGAACAGGTTTAAGTGAAGCAAGAGAAAGCCTGGTGTCTGATTGTGTGTATATACTTCTGTGTGTGTAAATACATGTCAGGTGCAATGATCTGACTTCATGGATTCAATGCTTTCATGGTTAGGCATGAATGAACTGCCTAGAAACCAATCAAAAGGAATTCCCACAGAGTTGCAATCCACCTGTGTGCTCACTTGTGCATACAGAAATGTGTGTAAACAGATTGAGGCTCTGTATACTCAGGCGATCTATCTGACCTGCAGCGCCCACAGCGGCAGAGGTCTATCCACCCAGATGATCAGTTTCCTACAGAGTGGACAAGAGGGAAGGAAATGTGGCAGAGATAGACAAAAATGAGATAAATAAATTAGACAGCGGCTGCTAAAATAAACATTATATTAAAATTCTCCTCTGCCCAGCACTGTGACAGGGACCATGAACACAATTCCCATTACAACATTAAGTTTAATTATGTTGTTTACAACTGACATCAGTGGAGTGCACAGCTGCCAGCACCCTCACATTATAGGAGAAAAATAATAATCATAAAGCCAAATTTATAGCTTATTGTGAGACAAAGGGTTTTATTTTGTTTTGTTTTGTTTTTTTTCAAAGACACCCAGGGGCTCATCAAAGCTTCTTGGCTGCTTGCCTGCCTGCACTGTGATTTGCTTCTATGAGTCTGCTGCCTGGAGCAGGAGGCGGCCTGTCCCTTTCCTGGGCTCATTCTGTCATGCTCCTTATTCATTTGGAGCCAGAGCTCAGCCAGTGCCACCAGCCACCAATTAGATCAATAGGTCCCTGAGCAGGAGACACGGTGTAGCCTGAAGTCCACAAACATTTCCTGCTGTATATTATATACTTTATCTCCACTAGATCGCCGTTGATTAGGCGGCACTGGCACTACATACATATTATGTTGACAGCTAATCCATACATTTAGATAGTAACAGATGAATGTGGATCTGTAAGGCTCAATATCAGCATTGTGAGTTGCAGCAGTTCAGTGAAGTTGCATTGATTGTGTTATGCAACATTTCCGACCGGTAGGCCTGGTGTTGGATAGCCGGTCCTCCAGAGTGCACGGTGTCATGGTCCCTGTCTGCAGGCCACAGCCATCTCTCCTAATTAGACTCATGATCTTACCAGTCAAACCCATTCCAGAGACGAGATGATGTATTTTGTTTGGTGCAGTTCACACTGCTCATGCTGCAAAAACATACAAAAAAAACATAACAAAAAACAAGCTTCTTGTCAAGCGTTTCTCGGCAAAAACCAGACTCACCCTCTGTTCAGTTGAAATATCAGTTTACTTTCCTGATTGCTTCTCCACCTCCTTCCCCTCCATGATCTCCCATCCAATCCTTTTACAGGACACTCTATACACACAGTGCAATCTCAGCTATTGACCCTGGGCACTTGCTCCTGCTATCAGGCCCCTTTACTCACCGAGGCTCTGTTTCACCTCATTAGGCCCCTGTTATCACACATTTTCTCACCAGTCCTGTCTTTGCTCTTGCGGGTTGTCTAGTAGGACTCTGACAATGTAGAGGAGGCAGCTCAGCACTTTCAGTGAAAAGTTAAACATTCGCACCCGCAGACCTGCGACACAAAAAGAAGGGAGTCAGTCATTATGAGTAAATATTTGACTGACAATGGTTGGCTCAGCACAGCAGAATATTTTGTGCTTAATCTAGTCTGCTATATGCTCATTTTGTATCCCTTACACTTCACTTTCCATTACTATTACAGTATGTTATTTACACTGAGATGAGGCTATTCAAAATAATTGCGGCTATAATTATCTGTTATTATTAAACAGCTTAAGTGAAAAATAAGCCTGACATATACATCTCTTTATCCTTTGGGTTCGGCGAGTAAATGTTTTAATGACTATAAATGTGCAGGAGAACATTGTTTTTAGCATTTTATTTTCATAAATGAGCCCAAAGATAATCTATATCATTCCACAGATGCATAAAACAATTTTCAGAAAAGAAAAATGGGCAAGTTGAACAACTGGTGATGAAATCTCTCAACCCATCGGTCGAGGCAGATGGCCGCCCCCCCCGAGCCTGGTTCTGCACGTGGTTTCTGCCTCTTAAAGGAAGTTTTTCCTTGCCACTGTTGCCAAGTGCTTGCTCATCAGGGGATCTGTTGGGTCTCTTTAAATAATTTTATAAATAGTTTGGTCTAGACCTGCTCTATATGTAAAGTGCCTTGATGTAACTTTGTTATGATTTGGCGCTATACAAATAAATCTGATTTGATTTAATATGCAGATCAAGCGTGAAATGAAACACATCCCTTCATTCAAAAATAAGAGCAACTCATGTGGAAACGAAACAAACAGTAAGGTGGGGAAAAACACCTGAAAATAAACATAGACAGAGGACATGTGATCCCAAACACAGACAACTCACTGGATCTTTGGTTTTTGATGAAGAACAGCTTCAGGCGCTCTTTGAAAGTGTTCTCATTCACATAGAACTCTACCTGCACCCTGAAAAAGAGAGAGAGAGAGGGATGGATAGATGAGGAGACTGGCACTAAGACTGTAATAAACAGCTGGAAATAAAGGGGAGAAGTCAGCAGGAGGTGCTGCAGGTGATTGAGGAAATAAAATACATCTTTCATGGTGGCAAGGGAAGTGATGGAGGAGAAAGAAAAGTAAAGGGCTGGAAGGTAACTGAGAACAGAATAAAGGTGAGGAAGAAAAAGTACACAATTCGGCAAAGCAGAGATAGAAGGATGAATAATGATTATTTGAACACTGAAAAGTATGGAAATAAGACACTGTGACCTGCTGCATTAAAGACTAATGGCTTTTGAAGGAAATGGTGTTCCTGCTTGTTCGCCTGCCCATAGGCCCAGACAGCTGCAGTCAGTCTCGTTATCTCCACTGATTAAATATAGAGCAACAAATTACTTCCTTCTGATGTTTCTGCTGAACATGGGAGGCCATAATTACTGCTCTTTCTCCCTTTTCATTCTGGCACCATCCTGTTAGAGGCACAAGCGCACACACACACGCACACACACACAGAGGCCTTAAATGTACACCTGGAAGGAGCCAGGTCATTAGTATTATTCATAGGTCTGTCTGACATGAACGACGTGATGAAAATGAGACGCTCTCCAGACCGCTCTTACATGTGTAAAGTCACATAACCAGACACCCAGGAGGGCTGTATTTCCTGCCCGATCACCTCAGGGGAGACTTCCCAGTCGCTCTCCTTTCATGCTAAGAGTGGATGACTAAGGATGAGGATGAAAACCCTAGGCCCTTGCTGGCTGGTGGTCTTCTCACAACACACAGATGAAAGAAAATGCACAACAACTGCAGTCTATTCTCCTGTCTGTAGGAAGAGGAAGAGGAAGAGGAGGTGGTGAGGGGGTGGGGGTGGGTGGGGAATGATCTTCACAGGGTTCCAGAGTGACTCAAAACAGACTTACACGGACCGAAATCAAAAATTACCACGTACAACATTTTGGTGGGGGGGTGATTAGAGGGGCTGGAGGTGGTGGTGGTGGGGGGGGGGCTAGCTTGCCTCGACGTTGCCATGGAAACACAGGATTCGTTGTCATTTTCCCCTCGCTCTCACATGAGCAGATGTGAGCAAACACAAGTACAGCAAGGGTGCTGAGCCATCGGAGCCGATAGCCCCAACTTTTTGACAGCTCCGCTCTTTCTCTGAGCAACTGGCTGACAAAATGCTCGGTCACACATGGAGGCAAATGGGAGAACATGCAGGCCCCCATAGCTCTTCAGTTTCAAACCCCCCCCCCCCCCCCCCAAAACTAAGGGGTGTCATATTATACTTTTTAATGACAAAAAGGACTTTGTATGTATTGATAGGGACAACACCCTGCAGAATTTGCTGTCATAGAACGGGAGGAAAGCAAGGAAAGATTATGTGCATATATGTCACTGTGTGTCTGAGTCGTAATGGTATAATCGACCATTTGACTGCATTCTTTTATGCACTGAGTAATCAGTCAATACTGTACCATGGTGTCAAGAGACACAATGTACCATTTTTCTTGGTTCCTGGAGGAAATGTTCTTACTTGTTCAAAAAAAACAAAACAAAAAACTGAAAACTGAAAATGTCATGATATCATACATCAACAGGGGTAAACCTAACAGACTGCATCAGAAAAATTAGTCTCCACTGCAAAAGAAAAAGAGTTAATCTTCAGTCAAGGCAGATGTGCTTTGCATGCTGTCTTCTTTTAGTTTGAAAAACAAACTAAGGTTAGAGGCTTAACAAAGTTCAAAATATTTTAATCCAATAGAATGCTGGCACCTCATATTCACAAAAATAAAAAGTAACCACAGTCAGTTTTTTATGTTTTTGTAAGATAAATATACTATGCACATTTAATTACCAAGTAGTCATCATAAAATTATAATTAAATGTTACAATAATTATGACAACAATGATTAAACCCAGTTGAATGAAGGGATAAGAGGATACCCACTTATCTGCAACTCATTGAAATTTCAAAAGTAGCAGCCGCAGCCATCTATAAAGAGCTACAATCCTGCATTCAAGCACGCTTCCAAAATGAAATATCAGAAGTAGGAATATGCATTTTGTTGGATTTCCCACAGTGGTGCCATGCTACAGCTGTGTTGGCTCCTTGCTTGTGTTCTAACCTTTTCTGAAAAGCGCCACTGTGGCAAGTTTTGGCAGGTATTATCATCACACCACAAAAATGCTAAGGGTTTAAATGTTCACTTCAAATCAAGATAATTTACCCTTTTACAACCAATTCCCTCATGACTGACAATTTCATTCCAATGCCTTAAGACACTTAAAGCGCTATGTTCTTAAATCTAGACTTGTGTGCATTTGTTTACTGCTTGAAAGTTTTTAAAGCCTCCTTAAGCTCTGAGAGAAGATTACCTCCTCCCCTAGGAAAAGGTTAATTTCAGAGGTCATTTGGTCCATGGTGTGTTTTTCTAAATGAGAGCTTTTCCACTTGAGTGTACAACATACGATGAAAAGTAAAGTGGAAATATAGCCCAATAAAATTGAGCTGTGGGATAGATTGAGAGTTGGGATCTTTAATCTTAGTGGAGGATGGGGAGGGGGCACATTAAAAACTCATAAAGCGCATTATTTCAAAAACAATAGATACATGAGCAAATCATGGTGGCCTCTCTGGGCTATAGCCATACATCAGCCCCCCCTGAGGGCCCTCTGAAACGCTCATGGAAAAAAAATGAAAAAGTAATTACTGGGGAAAAAATTCTTTGAAGCAGAAAAAAACCCCACATCACTTGAGTTAGAAACAACCATTTTGGTTAAAGAGCTGCCATAAGAAAGAGACTAACCTCTCTCACTTCCTTCTCTGCGCCTTATTTAAAATACGGATTTTTCAAACTAATTATTTTTGAGCCAGGCAACTGAGATCATCTCATGGGCTTTAATAAAGCAAAGACAGCACATTTAACAGCTGGAAACAAAAGCACATGAAGAAAGGGGCATGGCATAACATTTAAAAACCAGAGCCAGGGGAGGAATTTGCATTTCCATATTTGCATGTTACACTCTGAGGGTTGAAAGGCTGAAAGAGGGAGAGACAGACGCAGCAGAAACAAAATATAGACAAATTCATAGACACAGGCAGAGGGACAGGACCGACAGACATGTGGAGGAGGATCTTTGAGAGAGAGAAAAAGACAGAGATGAACCTTGTTCTCCTGCTGCTTCCACTCATGCCAGTGCTCTATAATGACACAGCACTGACTGTCTAATGACATAGTGGATCAACTACAGAAACCAAAATCTATGCATACACAGCAGCACACACCTGCTCGCCACAACATCTAAATACAAAAAGAAATCCCATACCAATGAAACTGAAAACAATATGTTCACCAAAAAGAAAATTCTACCTGGCCGACTGTAAAATTGATGATCTGAAGTTTTATTCGGTTTAAAATAATGGAAAGAAAAATATTTTGATTATGCCTTTGCAAGAAATAAATCCATGTAAGCAAGATTTAATAAATCAAAAATATAAATTGAGATAGAGGCTGCCGGCAAGGTTTATGCAATGTCTCGTGGACTGCTGTGACATGGAAACAAAGACAAATGGCTGCCCTGGTTTATTTCACAAACCTTTTAAGATGTACTCATTAGGTAGCCAAAGGCCAACATTAATGAACTTTTTAAACCTATAAAAAGAGATCCAGATGAGTGCATCCCTGGAAATGCTATTTTTAGAGAAGCTGTTGCCCACAGTTGAACGAAATATGAAGCTTCTGTAGATGCATCCTTTGGAAAATTTCCATTGGCTATAAACCAATTTGAAGTTTATTACGCAGCACTGCTCAAGACACATGGCTAAACAGGGGATCTACTGCAAAAAGAGGCCAAAGAAAAAGGGCAAAGTCTGTACAAAGCAGACACGGCCGCACAATAAATATACACAAAAACTACCAATGAAGGCTGGGGGAATTCAATGGGACAGCAAGAGGCAAATAATTGCACAACACCATGAGGCCCCTGCAACAGCTTAAGAGAGGCAAAGTGTACTGTGTCTCATTCAACCAATAGTCAACAGAACAGCTTGTCCCTGGCCCAGATACACAACCATCTCACAAATTAAGAGCATGGTGAGGAAAGGTTGGGAGGAAAAAAGAAAGAAAAAGAAATGAATGTCGATGTGTAGATGTCCTCTGCCACACAAAGTAAGAGGCATGCCTTTTTCTTTTGAGGTGATCACTGCACCAGTTCATGCTGACTGAGTGACAGATGATATGAAAAACATTAGATGATTTTAATAGCACTACTCACAGCCACAAAAAATTGATTTTAACGCTCCAATGGAACAAACTAATGCTTTCATAGTAGCTCAATAATTACTGACACCTTTTGAGTTTCCTTTTTCTGCTCATTGCTTTCTCTGTGTAACCAAAGGAGAAACCTAATCGGTCTCTGTCACGACTGATTTGTCTACAACTTCATCTCCAGCCAACTATTGCCTCGGCCAATCACTCACTCTCTGACCTCAGTAACCTGGACAAAGTGCAGTGGGAAAATTACCGTCATCATTTAATAGAAATATGTAATGCATCCCACAGATAAACACAGTAAGTAGAACTGCATTGTAGCTTTGATTCAGAGCCATTTCCTGAACAACCCCTGGGTTCCAATGAATTAAAACTTTCCATACATCATCAGTGGAGGTCCCCCCCCCCCACCCTCTCTTCCCTCCATGACATAACCAGCCTTGCGTCATCCTTTCCTGAAATCATCATTCACTATTTATTGCATATAGAAGCATCTGCTGACACATTAATGTAGTCGCCTTTGTTCGACCACAGGAGGAGCAGAACACAACTTTGCTTCAGTGGTCGAAAGAAATTTCCTCTGGAAGACTGAGATTTCCCAGAAAAAATGCTACAGTTGGGTCCCTTAGCAATGATTTAAAACACCATAATAAAAAAATACAGGTCCTCCTATGAAACATAATATGGCCTGAAATGGTGCTAAACTCAATCAAAAGCCCTCCAGTGTCATTCCACCTCCCTTAGATTACATTAGCCTCACATTTGCACTGACATTCAAGATACAGTTAAACCAACATGAGATTTCACTCTGTTTCAAATCACTGCTTTGAGGATGACATGTGTAATGCAGAATGCATGAAACATGAGAGGAATGGCCTCCATTGCCTCTTCCAAGTGTCTCTGAGGCTGCACGGATTGGAAAGACAACTCCTGTGGTGTATTAGGATAACTCAGCTTGGGAATAGGGCAGAGGCGATTAGTCTGCAACTGCGCTTGTGATCCACTGCAACGGCATGGCAAAGAAGCCCCCTGCCCCCGCTGTGATGCCACAACAGACCACTGGGTGACATTGTAAGCTGCAAGGGCTCAGAGGTGCTCAGACACATGCGAGCCAGCCCCATGGCTCTGTTAGTATCCACAGCAAGAAGGCTCTTAAGTGTTGACAGTGAGCATCTAGCTGAAAGACTGGTTAGGGTATTGAGTGCTTCATTTATGAAAACCATAGTGGCGATAAGGTAATCTCTAAAAATAAACAGCTATTCTAGATGAGCAGCAAAGACACACCCTGCAATGACCTTCTTCTTTCTATGGCCAGAAGCTTTTTCTTCTACAATGCTATAACAATGATGAAGACAATATCCAGACAATATATATCCAATATGTGTCTGTGCCTTGGACAATATTTCAGGTTATCTACAACTAGTCACGGGATGGGGTAAATGAACAAAGAATCAAATTTAATAATCTCAGGCTAGCTGACAAGGCTGAAGTGTGTCTCTATCTGCCTTCAGGTAATGTCCTCTCTGTACTGTACACAGCCTTCTCAAAGAGAGGCTCATGTTCACTGGGAATTATCAGCACAATATTATTTGCAGCAGGATCATGCTAAACCTGTATGTGAGCACCCCCATTCATCCTCCCACCATTTGCTCTCGAAGAGACGTATCTTCAATGTTCTGCTCCACTGGAAACCTTCCCTCTCTGTCAATGTTAATGAGGATGTTTTTTTAGAAGCCTTTTTTTTTTAATGAGGAAGAAGTGACCTTCATCAGGCCTGATGCTTTGGTTTTATCAGCCTTCCCCCACTCAAGTCACATCCTCTGATGCAGAGCCACAGCCCCCTTACCCTCACCCCTGCCAACTTAAGTGTCATTTACAACAGCATCTTTATGTTAATTTAAAAAATATGGGCATAACTTTGAGAACATGCATGAGCGCCATGGAAGAAGTTATGAGATTTTTCTTCTCCCCCATTTCCTCTCACTCCTTCTCATATCGGAAAAAAATTACCTTTTCACACAGCAGTTCTTTTCTTCTGTATAGCTAATAGCGTCCCTTTATGCCAGCTCTGACTCTGCAGACATGATGTATAGCACATCCATGATTCCACAACCCTCAAGTGAAAGTACTATCTACTCTATAAACCGTCTTTTAAATGGTTTGACTGAAACTGAGCTCTAAAAGTCTCCCCGAAAGACTGCCAACTCATAGTGTAGTTGAAACATAGTAAAGCTGGCATGAATATTGACAATATTGATGGATTATGCTCAACACTGGCCTGACTGGATTACGGCTTGACTGGAAGAATTAAGGAGGGAGCAGAGATAGCAGGTATATGGGGAGAGAGTAGACTGAGGCAGAGATTGATTGAGAGAAGATGTAGCAGCGATAGTCAATGTAAGATTGTTTTGAGTACAAAAGGCTGTCATTTGTATGGTAATCCAGGACTCCAAGGAAAGCCCATGTTGATTCTTTTGTATTGTGGATGGTCTGCTTCATTTAATTTTCCTTGAAACAAATGCTGACATACAAGCGAAGCTGTGCATGGAATCCTGTATTTGTAGGTTATTACCACCACGCCATCAACTCTGCTGGGTAACTGTAGCTGTAAATACTACTAGATATTGGACTAATTCATTATTTTGTGTATTCTGAATATGCATGAAAAGCTAACTGTATTTGTCAAAGCTTCAAGTGTAGAGGATAGAGACAGAGAGCATGCTTACGGTACTTGACAGATTTAACCTGGATGTGATAAGAGACATAAAAAGTCAAATATTAACAATCAGCCAAAATATGATATGAAATTCATCTTACTGAAAACAACACAGCCCCTTTGACTGATAAGATTTATCCCACACCTTATCATCACCCTGTCAAAGATCTGCATTTAATTGTTAAATCATTCGGCATTGCCTGGAAACAGAATACTCTGACTCACAGCCAGAAAATACAAATGTTTTTGGTGTAAATTAACATGCTCCTACTCTGTCGCTGACACATTTCTGCAAAGGCAATACACACATTTACTTATTCTGCAATTACAGTGCAGAATCTTGATTAACAAACTTTTAGACTGGAACCCATGGGATTGTTTTATTTTGGTTAAGTCTAATATGTTTGCACTTTTGTGTAATTTAGACATATCTCGTTTTAATAAAAAGTGCAGTGTCAGACTAGAAATTATTAAAATATAAAATATTCATGAATACACCCACAAGAGCCAGGGAACCCCAGTCTCATCACAAACCACTGCAACCCAGGACACAGATCCAATTATTAAATCAACTCCCATCTTTCAAAGTCACCTCACCTTAGAGCCTTTAAATGGCACAATACAAAATGTATTCCACGGAGTTGCAGGAGAGCTGTTCAGAGGTGGAAAAGGTACTACACGGTACTGAAGATGCTTCAATTAGATGTAGAGGAGGGTTTTAAAGAGGGAACCATATGAGCGCACAAAAGTACCAACACACATACACACACCTGAGTGGTGCAAGCTGGGAGAAGAGAGGGAGAAAAGGAGAAGCCCCTCAGAGGGCAACAGAAGTGGGATTATCAGATAAAGTAATATGTTTTCCCAGAGTGCAATCTTATATGTCGAAGAGATAAACTATACTCACATATGTTGACATTCTGATGTGTGACAGTATGTTTGAGCTGGGCCATGGGCTTACTGTATGGAGCTATCTGTGAAGCTGTGGCGACCGTGGGTGTCTAGTTCTTTGGGTGTGTGAGATGGCAGGGGTGCAAACACTATACTCCCAAATTAATGGACCATGGCAGACTAACGCTGTGAGATTGAGCCATTATTAAGATTTCTGTCATAATCAATCCGTGTTCTCACTCTGGTTCTGATCGGTCCACTCTATTGCAGCTTATACTATGAGATCAACATCTTGACCTCCGACAATTGCTCTCTTCCTCTCACAAGACTCTAGACGTTTGTCTACGAAGCACAGATTTCACTGTTGACTGGCCAGGATGCTCACATACAATCTTACAACGCTGCAGCTGCTCGTAAATAGGATGTAGCTACTAAATGAAACAGACATGAAGTCACTGGACACGCACTGTGGTAATGTGACAATAAAAGCAACACACACACACACACACACACAGCCCACACAAGCTTGACTGGAACATGTGAGCCTTCAAGAGCCTTCAAATTGATCGACAAGAGGCTATCCCTGGAAACATTCACCCTCATCGTGTGTTTACAGGCTGTTACAGCACATCTGTGGCAATGACAAACACAGTACAGTCCAACTCTCTCAGCAACATTCAAACCAACCCAATTGCCACTGTACACCTGTTTTGTCTCTAGGCATTTCTCTGGCAAATTCATCCACTATGTTCTCAGATGTTTTATTTCTTGCAAGTCCCAGAATGTCTCATGGACTTCCAAGAGCACTGAAAAACATTAGTCCTTCAGCGACAGGTGACAGAGGAGTGTCGTCAGAGTGAACAGGCCCATTTCAGCATCAGCTGTAAAAAATAAGTTCCTAAGAGAGATCAAAGATAAAGATGCGTGATAGTTCATTTCATCACACAAAAGGACAGCAGTATGGCATATTTATATTAAGATTCAATAACATTTTCAATAATGATAAATTTTATTGACAGAGCAGCCCACTACGGTATGTCAGGTAAATTGAAGCAGCCGTGTCAATATTATAAATTTTGACAGGCTGGAATTGAATTGGTCATCTCTTCAAAGTGTTGAGTCGCAGGTTTCCCCAATTATCTGATCCAAAACACCCACTCAAGTTCAAAAGGATTTTGCTCCTAATTTCCACCTAGCATCGGGTGACCCCAGGCGTGAAATGAAGGTTAAGCTTTTCATTAGACAGCATAACGAAATGGCCAAATTAAGCAATGCATATCACATAGCATGTCAAGCCTACAGGCCCATAAATGGAGTGTGAACAAAGGTTAATTGTCAGTTACTCAGATCACCCACTTGAAATTGGCTGTCCAGGTGCTAGATGGTTCACTGTAAATCTCAGGAATGATGGCATGGCCAGTAACATGTTGGCTTTCTTTTGCTCTACTGGCTCATTCTTTAATTCTTTGCTGATGGATGCCAGTGGACGATTTATATATGTATATTTTAAGGTTCCAAAATATGACAACAACTTAAGCCTAAATAAATATTCCTGAATTAATATATAGCTTCTTGATCCTATCTTGTTGAGTGTTATTCTAAGATGTATATTGCTTTTGGGGTGAGAATATTGCATCAGCAGTGTTATTCAACCTGCAGCAGTCGGCAGTAAAATACTCCTCCCGCCCCCCCAAAGACATTGTTACACCTGAATTCATGAGATGAAAGAGAAAATGCAAACGCAAAACAAATTAGTACTTTGGGGTAAGATGACACGACGCTCTGGTGGCGCACAGCTGCGCAAAGGCTTCAGTGCGCCGTGCGTAAACGGTGCAAGCAGCTGCATCCTTACCTGTCGTCGGTCTGCCAGTCCCCGAGCAACAGGTCTCGGAACCGGTACCGAGGGGGCAACGGGAGCACCTCCTTCTCCAGCTCGACCATGGTCCTCCTCCACTTCAAACCCCAGAGACAGCGACAGATATAACGGCCGACCGCACCTCCACGCCGAGGAGGTGGATCCCCCCAAATCCAGCTCCGTTGTTCTTCCTTCTGCTATTTAAAACGTAGATTAATAAAGAACACATTTATACGCATCCTGGCATCGTAGTCGAGCTCCTTTCGAAACAGAAGCAATCAACTAATTCTTTTTGTTTGTTTGCAGCTCTACTTTTCCTCCAGCCGAGGCAACAGGTCGAGGATGCTCATCCGTCGGTGCTTAGGGGGAGTCTCCACTTTGATTGTGACAACTGGAGAGCAACTGGTTGGTTCCTCTCCACACCAGCATCCTCCCCGCCTGAGCTCCGCATGGACGCACTGACTGTAGATGTGGAACCAATCGCTGAGGGACACTGTACTGTTGTGACGACTTTTCATTTTAGGAATAGTAATTATATTGCATATAATATATATATATATATATATATATATATATATATATATATAGAAACAGAATAATAAGGAATACACGTTTTCCACCATCATCTGCGTTGAATATAAGTGTTGCCTTTAATCCTGAATAATGATAAAACTGTCAAACTGACCTGTGCGCATCTCTGCCCTTAGTCCACAATGAGGGGTAGCACATGTGTGTTTCTTATTTCAACTGGGCCTCTCTGAGATACCTTTGGGGAAGGGTTGTGGGGGGAACAGTTGACATCCTGGGAATTACCTTTCAATAAACAGAGAGAACACCTCAGATTTATTTAGTCGCTTTGGTGGTGAGGATTCATTTTCAGTCACTTAACAGGATTTTGCACGGATTGCCTACTGAGTTCTGTTTTTATGCTAAATGTAATCAAAACACAATGAGAGCAATGCAATCTTCATATTCGCAATGTAGCTCATGGGTTTGTGGATTATCATAATGTAAAATGCTATTATTAGAGCACAGTATAACTCTCCCTATTAATGTTTTTTTAGTCAAAGCTATAAGCAACTGTAAAGTACTCATTATACAGCATACCCATCATTTTTATTGTAATACACTGATGTGCTGGATATTGTAATGCCTGCCACACTGCATGTCACAGGTTTTATCTTGTAGAGCCTGTGGTCCTAACAAAAGCATTAATGAAATTCAGAAAGTGCTTGACTCACTGTTGACTCGAAGCCACACACAACAGGTGTTATTCAAATGAACTTCAAATGATTAATATTAATCATGCACAAATAGCCCCTATAAACAGGCACCTCTCCCAGCTCCAGCCAAAGGGTCAGTAAGAATTACTGGCTTTGAGCTGAGACAAGGACCATTTGAGGAATAAATTAATGAATAATTTATTTCTCAGTGTTTTTGTATCCTTCTCGGTTACAGCCCATGATCCCAATTTAACCTCCTAAAATTCTGCATCCTCATATGACAATATTACATTTTGGGGTGTCTTCACCGTTATATTTGATTTTGCTTGACTTAGACCTGTCAGCCTCATTCATGGACACTTATGTCTGTCATCTTGTGGTCGCCAAAACACATTATACAATAATTAATTAATGTACAATCAAAATAGCCATAAGTCCCACCAAAACGCATACCAAATAAAAGCTCAGGCCTCATGAGCTCAACTGTTTTTACTCAGAGCAGTGGACTGCTGTTTGCTTGATTAAGAAACTTGTCTTACTTTTCATTCACTTTCATCGTCACTGCTTTTGTCTACTTTGCCCTCTGGTGGTCACCATGACACAGAAAGGCAATCTGTAGCAAGGGACAATCGTTTTTCAGACCCAACACTGAGAACCACCGCTGAGTTTGGATGAAGATTAACACACCAGAAAAATTGATGCATTCATTAATCCTGTGGATTTATGGGGAAAAAAAGGCAGAAAAAACCCAACCCCAAAACAAAACTACAAAAAGGTCGACAGAAAGGCAAAACATATCATTTGAAGGGGGTGGGCTTAGTTGTGTAACCATGGTAACAACAAAGTCTCTGAGTACAACCGAAGAGACAGTTTATGTGTTTATATACCTCATTTCAGCCCCATTCATTCTCACATCATCATAATGTGGAGTGTGACACCAATTTGCAGAGGATGAGTAAAAAGGATTTATTCCTTCAGATCAAAAGTCAGCCTCTTTACTGCAGACAAAACGTGGGTGCAGAAATAAACATAAACAAGCAAGGAAAGCAATCAGTTGTAAAAAAACAACAACAAACATTTAAAAAGATATAAAAATCTGTCAGTCAATGTTCCACATTTGCCTTAAAATAGTTTTCCCTCTGAGTTCTATTCCAGTGTCACATTGACAGAGGCCAGAGCGTCCACAGCCCAGCTGGGGTACTGGTCAGGAGAGGGAAACATTTGCTTCATGAACGATCGTATAAACTCAGGGAAGCGGCCGTCCACAATACTCTGTCTCACAGAACGCATCAGGGTGAGCTGCAAAGAGAAATGCTCGATTTATTGCGAAATAAAGTAATAACTAAAAAAAAAAAAAAAAAAAAAAAAAAATCACATTCCTCTCTGCACCATCAGCATGTGTGAGTCAGCGACAACATGGACAGACAGTATCTATTCTCCCCCTCTTAGCATGAACAGTTTATTTTGGTGCAGATCTGTCATAAAAGGAGACTTCATTTTTCTGATTATGCCAGAGCAGCAAAGTTTATGGCATTTTGAGGTACAGAGGGCTCTGAATTATTAAACTGATGTGACTGCAGTGATGATGAAAACAATAAAAATGTCACATACATTTGGAAAGTTCAACATTTTTTGCTATATTTCAGTCACGAAAAAATTGGAAGTTGAAATGACTTATGAAACACATTATTACAATCAGATATAGTTTTATTATATTATAATAAATTCAAATGAATAAAAAGGTGATTCCAAACTTTTGACTGGTAGTGTATAGAGAATACTTTTTTGTATTATATATTATTATATTATATATGCATATACTCAGGAAACTATTGAACTCAGTAAAAAAAAACAAAAAAAAACAAACAACTAATACTGTGGTTATTTGAAATAACCACATATTAATATAATAATATATATTTGTTACACAATTATTATCTTTTGTGTGACCCCATTCAACTGTTCTGATATAAAATCTCCATTTTGACAGCAGAGGTGTTTATCATTATAGCATACTGCCCTGGATATAATGCATGCCATAGTAACACTACAAAAAGTAAAACCTAAGTGGCGAAACATAATTGATTTTACTCATTTACATGGGTAAAAATCAACAGATTCAGAGCTTTATTAATTTCTCCCAGAAAATTGGGACTTTATGAAAATAACTATTATTACAGCAAAGCATTCGGTGGGAAGTAGAAGATGAATGATTACAAAAAAAATCTATTTTGTTCAAACAGCTTTAGAGGCAAGCAACTCCACTTTCTTATGTAACCAAATCATATTTATTTTATATATTATATATATATATATATATATATATATATATATATAAAATATAGTCTTTGGAGTCTAGCAATTCATTTGCTTTTCTGCTGAATGACCACAAGCACTCACCTGGTAAGCAATGTTATGGATGGTAATGTGATGCATGGCTGAAGTGTCACTCTTAAACAGGGCATGCAGGTAAGCTCGACTGTGCCTAAAACAGAAAATAGGGGTAATAATTACATTCTGCTTAAAATGTCACAGTTTATTCAAGGGCACTACAGTGCTTTCAATTATTTCCTCCTTTATATGAAACTCCAGGCAGACACAACAACCAGTTATTTATTCTCAATTACCTTTTGCAAGTGGGACATTGACAGTCTGGGTCTATGGGCTTGAAGTCCTTGGCATAATGCTTGTGTTTTACCTGGAGCGATCCCCAAGGAACCAAGGCAGAGCCAAACCTCTGAGAATAAACAAACACAATAGTCTGAAACAGTGAGCTCTTGATATGAAATTACAAGAGTTAAATGAAATTTAAAAGCAATTTCAGCCTGTGGAAGGAAGGAGGGCTTACAGCGGTGCGGGTGGGGAACACACAGTCAAACATGTCACATCCCAGAGCGACACACACCACCAAATCCACAGCATACCTGCAGCATGTGAGGATAAGCTGAATTCTTATTACAGTTAATAACATCATAGCCAATGAACAGTGCATTCTTGCATACAAGCAAACGTACCCGACACCCATGAGGTACCGAGGCTTTTCCCGTGGCAGGTGGTCGGTGCTCAGCGTGACCATCCGCCAGAAGTCATCCTTCTCTTCTCCTCCACTTAAGCCTCCGATGGCAAATCCAGGAACATCACGCTCTGTCATTTCTACAGAATGGAAGATAATATTGCTAAAGCACAAGTTTAAACCCTGATTTTTACAGTGTCCGAATCAAACTATGTGCGCAAATTTCTGAAAATTTGTATTTGTGCAATACTGGATTTCTCTGTATATCCTGTCATTTCTATCCAGATATGATCCCACCATCCAGGATGCTTGTCAGTTCCAGTATGCAGAGTTTGAGGTAAGAAAAAGGATCATTGGGAAGGAAATACCATCTAGACAAGCCTTGCGCAGGTCTGCATTCAGTCCTCCTTGAATGATGGCAAAGAGGTTCTGCTTGTCTGGATTTTTATTGGCTGCTATGCAACGGTCCAGCCAGCGAATAGATCTGTGCATGGCCTCCTCTACCCGCGGTCCCGTGACAGTACTGCTGACAACGTCATCAAGCTGCATCATGATGTCAGACCCTATGAAAAATACAGGTGAACAGGGAAGGACTTTCTGTTAGCCACTAAAAATTAAAGGGAATGTACAAGTCTTTGTCCCCCAACACTGACCCAGACTGTTTTGTATGCTGATGGATTTCTCTGGACTTAGGAGGATCTCTTTGCCGTCATAGGGAGACTTAAACTTGACCCCTTCCTCATTGACCTCTGAGAGCTCAACAAGAGACACCATCTGAAAGCCTCCACTGTCCTGTAAGAAGAGGGAAATGAAACACAAGATTTCAGCACGAAACACAACAATCACCTCCCAACAATGTTGCTATCGTTTATATACTTCTGAGTATATGTAAAATCTCCTGCAACCTTTAACCTTTTTCATAATACATGATTAAAGTGTTTAGAAAAGTCACACTCACTGTTAAGAGATTTTTCTTCCAGTTCATGAATCCATGTAAACCATTGGCTTTCTCTATCAAATCTGGTCCCTGTGCAGCAGAGTTGAAATAGACAAAAACAACCACTCAGGAAAATTTCGTGAATTGATACAACCAGTTGATACAGAACAATTATTCCTCGAGAAAAAAGCGGACCTTTATCATCAGTGTCACCTACCGGTCTCATACCCAGGTGGTATGTGTTCCCCAGACAAATCTGACACCCAAGATCATCCAGTTGATCCACCGTGATCCCCTTCAGGGTCCCCTGGGTTCCGACCGGCATGAAAACCGGGGTGCTGACAGCGGAATGTGGCAGGATCAGATCACAAGCTCTGGCTTTAGTCACCGGACACTCAGCAACTATTCGCAGAGTGAGGGGAGAAGCAACAGACAGAGCTTTCTTTAAGGACATGTGGCTTTCTGGATCATTTGTACCTATTCCACACTCTGCGATGGCAGCCATATTGTATTGAACACATGACGTGAGACAGCTGAAAACGACGGTGACGTTAACCAATCAGAAATCACCAATTTGATCGGAGCGAAAGGCACGCCTTTTTGTCATCCAATCAGAAGCCTGGTTTTGTGGACAGGCAGTAAAACCGACCAATAGAATAGCAGGCTTTCTCAGACAAGAGGCGGGTGCAATAGGCGCCGGTTTCGATCGGATGTCGTCTCCCCCTGACCGGATGGTGTTTGTGTAGAGGAAGTTTTGTTTTGCGAGTTTTCCGTCTGTCTCACCCGACATAGTATTTAGTAATAGTACGCAAGAGAACACGAAATGATTTTAGCGTGAGCTGTATTACCGATAACAGCTCGAGTGTTTGAGAGGGAGGGAAAGTCTGAGCTGTTTGAGGCGGCGGAGCTCAGCAGAGTAACCCGAGAGCTCCTCGTTGCTAAGCTAACGTTACCTAGCTAGTTAGCGCGGCTAGCGTTCGGCTCAGGTCTGCGTTGTGTTGAGGGGGGCTCTCTGAGCTAACGAAGCCATGGGGAACCGGGGCATGGAAGACCTCATTCCCCTCATCAATAAGCTTCAAGACGCTTTCAGCTCTATAGGCCAGAGTTGCAATTTGGACCTGCCTCAGATCGCGGTGGTCGGCGGACAGAGTGCCGGGAAGAGCTCAGTCTTGGAGAATTTCGTTGGCAGGTAAGTGAGCAGGGCTCTGCTAGGGAAGTTAAGCTTTGCAAATTAACTCACAGTTCACATACTTGATGTGGTGTGGAGGCCTTAGACCGCGCTTCCTGTACGTCCTTTGTACATCAGAATTGGAAATGCCTTTTACGCTGTTAGTCGTCGGGATTGTTACGTCGATACTGTTTTACGCACTTGTCGTAAAGCTGGCCTGACAGTGTAGAGAGACTGCAGGTTCAACCACTGGAAGTAATTTCGTCCATTACGTGGCACACCAGGGGTCCTGCCTACTGATCACTACCTTTTGCTTGTATACCTATTTACAGTATAAACGCCTATTAAAACAGTGTTGTCACAGGCTCCGTCTTTAACAGCCATTTGAACATCACAAGCAAACTAAGCAGAATAAAAGTGAAATGCATCAAGGTTTTTCTCTATAAAGGGTAGATCAAGGCATAAGTTCTGAATGGAAACTTCATCCTATTCTTCCTATGACTCTATTTATGTTTCCAGGCCACACCCAGAAAGTCCTTTGGGATTTGCTGTCACCAGAAGGTGCTGTTTGACCAGCAGTATAGTTGTCGATTTGTTTTATTCAGTCACATTCAGCCATTGTTGTTGCAGTGGTATCCTTATTCTATTTGATGTTGTGGTAAACTAGTGGGGGCGGGGGTTGTTGCGGAGTGAGGAACCTCCTTTCCTTAAGGATGTGTATTTTTGCTGCTGACTTTATGCCGTTGAGTTCAAAGTACAGTCTCGTTAAACATAAAACACACGACCCATTAACACCTCTTTAGCAGACACAAGTTCCTTCACCACCTTCCTCTTTTGTCTGCGTATTTCTGTTTTTGAAGAAATCAAGGAAACAGGGTTGACATTTTTTCATACTCTGATGTGAAGCGTCAGCTTACAGTCCTTGCCCACAGACTGGACCTGTTGTCTTCAACAACAGGTCCTGTTGTCTTCTCCCACATCAGCAGCGAATGAGTGCACCCTGCAGATAAAGAAACAAACCAAGCTTGCTCTAAAGCATCTTGTTTAGCAGGTTTCCTCAGAGACACTCTCTCTGTGTGGGTGTGTAACCCAACCCACATGTGGATCAGACAATCACATGTGTACAAGCGGGCCAGCTGACATAAAAGCTGAAGTGTATTGGCTATTTAGATGGCATGCAGAGAGGCATTTTGTTATAAACACACTGGTGAGAGCATGTTGTGACTTCTCTGAGGCAAGAACACACTTGAAGATTAGAGCGACACATTCAAATTATTGCAGTTTTGCAACTTGATACTGATCAGCTGTGATTACCATTTCATGTTAACCTTATTTTTACTGTCTGTGCTGGCCTTCCACTTTCAGCCCATTAATATGATTGGGATACATGACAACACATGTACATGCTCATCCTTTTATGAATTATATCAGTGGCACACTTAAATGTTTACCATGGCTCTTGGCACACAATATTTAAAAGAGCAGCTACTCTGTATGCTTTTTGCTGTGCAGGTGAACTCGACGGCTGACAATGTGGTACATTCCAACACTTGAAGGTCAAGTCTTACCTCAACCTGAGAGGACATGGGAGTTGGTGCAATTCGCTATAGCAACAGGTGTATTCATGTGAGGGTGACTCATTGTTGATCTAAGGGTTTGTTTGAGCTCAGGAGCAGCCAATGCCTAAACCCTTTACCATGTCATCTATTTCACAAAACAGTGAGTGTTTAGTCAGGTAGGCTAATTGATTTTCACAATCTCATTTGTGACAACAGACCATAAACCAAGAGCGTAGGGCCACTTGTGCAGTCAGCAATAGTTGCTCTGGGGTGTCCCCAGTGAGTTTTTTTGTTTCGGTTTGGTTTTTTTTTCTTTCACGAGTAGTTGTGTATGTGAAATGCTAGCTTTATCTCCGTGTCCCCAGGCATGAAAATAATCCCTGTTTCCCTTTCTGTGGCACTAACAACAATAGACACAGGGAAAGAGACACATTACAGACCATTGACTGTACGGTTCAGAGTGTAAATGTGCCTCCTTTTCGGTCTCCCGCCTGAAATCCATGCTGATGTCATAATCTGATGGGTGCCAAGTGACTGAACTCACAGTTTAACTCCCTGCTGTTGTATTTAAGTCTGCGATAGAGCAAAAATGGAAATTATGTGTGCACAGTATTCGCCAGGTAGTTACTTCCTCACAGTTGGAGCAGTGCTGATTTTCAGTTCAGTCATGCCAGGCAGGATCAAGATTGCTTGCTGTTTTGTGTGATCCATCTTGTTATGATTTTGTCCTCAGTGTTTGTTCCTGGAGAGCAACACATATTGGCTGGATGGTCTGCATAGTTTGCTGCCCCAGAAGCTAATCAAATCACTCTAGCTCATCAGACTCATTCATCTGTGAATGTTGCTATCGTTTGGTCCGGGGGGGGGGGGGTGTTATGGAGTGCTGTCTTGTTTGAATTTGCGTCAAATCAACCAGCCTAAGGGAACCTTATGTTTTGCTGAATCATTGGACATATACTAAAAAGATTACATATGTTAAAACCATCTGTAGATTCTGTAGATTATCTGTATTTTATCTGTAAATTATTTTGAGTGATTTAGGCCAAAATGATATCAAAGGAGATTCATGAAAGATTACAAGTTTATCAAAATTATAAAGGAAAAAAGTTAATTTCGCTAATTTTAATTCTGATTTACATTTTGCTTCAGTGTTCACTGATATCTTGTAAGTTTAAAACACCCTTTAAGACATCATTAATTCTGTTTAAAAACTACTGTGTACTGTACTATATAATGGTGTCTTTGTCCCAGAGGAGACACATCCTATCTAGCACTGCAAGCTGGCCTGGGTGGAGGTTGTTATCAGATCTGTGATATGTTGCATTCTGAGCAACCAGGAGTTTTGTTTTTTGTTTTCTTTTTTGAATATTGTATGTTAAATGCTGCTCATTCTTGGCCTTGAACAAAATGGACAGCCTTGCTCTAGTTCCATGCCTATTTTTTTTAGCAACAGACTTACTCTATGAAAGAATTGCATGTGTATATAAAAAAGAATGTGGAAGTAAAGTCTATAAGTCGATTTTGCGCATGCAACATCATGGCCATCTCTGTGAGGAAGAAGTATCAACAGTTCGGTGGTAGTGAGCAGAGGGATTTCCCACTAAGCAGATGGATTTTGGAAGTGCTTAAAAAGGCTTTGCTGTCTAGTGGAACCACTCATTACTTCTCACAGTGACAGACTTAGGTGTGGGAATATCGGTAGCTGTAATTATACATTAGTTGCCAGACCGTAGACCCACCGGATATGTCCCACTAAACCACCAACACTTTGCAGTGCACTATACCCTCAAGTGAGAGCGCACTATGACCACAGAGTCTCTCAGACTGGTTTTCATGTTTCCCTGCCAAGACTTTGTAGACTATAGGAAAAGGAAGCTCTGCTGAGAGGTATGGCTCCTCTGATTTGCTCTGCCAGTTTGTAATCGGCAGAGGCTGTTGGTTGAGCAGGTAGGTAGGGGGAGGGAGGTTGGCTTTCTTTTTCTTCCTCTGCTTTACTCTCTCTTGCTCATGCTTTCTCTTGTGTTAGATGGAAGCAGGCTCACAGACTGATGCTCTTTGCTTGGCCATCCATAATGCATGAAACGATACACAATCTGCTTCGCTTCGTCTATCATTTACAGGGCATCAATAATGGAATCCCGGCCTTGTGTTTTCTTTCAATATGCCATTGCTATTCATCAAGTTCTATGTATGAAGACTGAATGGTCCAACTCTGTTCTTGCATTATGTCTTTGCAGCGGAACGTTTTGTTTCTTTTTTCTTCTATGAATTCTCACCCATCCTTTAGTGAAGCTTCATTTTAATACTGTTAGTCCGACTTGTTGATGCCACGAGATTACATTTGATTGGTGACAATGCAGTGAGTCATCACTTGTAATTGAAAAGATGTATCTCTACACTTGTCGTGTCTTGAACATGTCATCCTTGCTGTGAGCATCTTGCCAACAGTCTCTATTCTCTAGTGTCCAGTTTGTCTTTCCTTTTCTTTCAACCTACAGTGGCCTTGTTTTATTTCATTTGCCTCCCTCCTGTGCTCCCATTCATCATCAAGGGCTTTCTACTATCACCCCGTGGACAAATGCCTGCATGCTCCACATTATGTGCATGACACAGCACCAGCACTGAACCGCATACCTGTGGATTTTTGCTGATGCTAGGAACATCCAGAATGTTCCCCACTGTGTCACCACAGGACTACAACCTAGAGAGAGTCTGCATAATATATTACAGCAGCTCCTCTTTTTTTTTTTTTTTTTTTTTTTTTTTAATCCTGTCCTGTTACTGACATATTGCTTCTAGGCCTAAATCAGCAGGCAGGCTGAACACCAGTCCCCTCAGGCCTGTAGGTGTGGCTGTAGGGAGGGAAAGGAGGATGTGGGTTAGTGACACACGCAGCCCTGTTAAGATTGTTTGAGGACAGGGGCTGCAGATTACCAACAGATGTAACATGTTTGTGGTGGAAAAAAGAGGGCTCAACAGAATGGAAGGAGAGTGAAAAAGACTGGGTGGAGTAGCCTCATCTGAGGGCTGAATAATCAGCTTTTGAGCATGAAATGAATGCAATGAAACATTCCACATGTACCATGTCACGTTAAAAGCAACACACAACCCAAATGTGAGGAGATCTAATTGTTTCCTTTCAGCTGGTCTCTCAGTAATGCCCTGTTGCAACAACAGCCTTTGCTGTTGTTCATTTACTCATCATGACATGCATTACTTTGTAGGGGTGGGAATCTTTTACTACCTCACGATTAAATTCAAAATCGATTTTCGATTCAAAACAATTTGATTCATAATGATTTCTGCTTCAATCTATAGGTTTGCAAAGGATCCTCATGATCTACTCCAGTCTGCTTTGCAAGACAGAATGACAAATAGAGACAGTTTTGTTTTTTTTCTGGAATAAAAAGGAACGTATCTGTTGGGAAAATGTTCCAAGGGGGTCACTAATAATGCACGCCCCCCTATATCCCATGAATGAATGAATGTGGTGACTTGAGCGTAGTGGGTGCGGTTTCGATTTTCCGGTGGGGGCACCTGAACATGTCTAGGTTAATTGGTGACTTGATGTAAATGTGTGTGGTGAACTGAGCAGCACAGTGGCGTAGTGGTTAACACTGTCGCCCCGCATTAAGAAGGGCGCTGTTCGATTCCCGGTGGTGGCACTTGAACATGTCTAGGTTAATTGGAAACGGAAATGCACTGGTCTACAGCAAAGAACGGCGACCAGACTACACCAGAGACGGGACTTCCCCAGAGACTAGACCAGACCAGACCCCCCCCCCCCCCCCCCCCCCCAAAGACTAGAACTGACCCTTCCAGAGACTGGACCCCCTACAGAGACTAGAGACTAGACCAGATCAGACTAGACGAGACGGGACCTTCCCAGAAACCGGACCCCTCCAGAGAGTAGACCAGACTAGAAGACAGAGTGGACCCCTCCACAGAGACCGGACCCCCGGTCTTTTTTTTGGAATAAAAAGGAACGTATCTGTCTGTCTGTACATGGGAAAAATTAAAACGGAATTTGGGAAAAAATAAAATGGATTTTAAAGGGCTCTAGGTAAAAACCAAAATTAGTCCAAATTGTTGCCTTCAACGAAGACGGGGCTGGTTGAATCTCTTTCCTCCATTATTGTAGTTTCCTCCATGTTTTGGTGCTTACCCGCACATGCGTATGTTCCAGAACCGGCTCTGTGGTGATGTCAGGACATTCTGCATACAAAATGGAGACAGACAGTCTGTGGATTTGTTTTATTGTTTTTAAATCGATTTTGGGACATTTTTAAATGGATTCTGAATCGTAGTAAACGAGAATCGCGATTCTTATATGAATCGATTTTTTTTGGATTTTCACACCCCTATTACTTTGTGCAATTTTTTTTGTGTGTGTGTATAGTGTTGCAAACTGTCTAGAGCAACATTACGTGTCAAGTTTAAGTCTGCTGGGGTTAAGCCCCTTTTCATCAATATTGAAGATTCATTCATTCGTCTTCTACCGCTTATCTCTATCTGGGTCGTGGGGGGTGCTGGATTCCAATCCCAGCTCACATTGGGCAAGGGTGAGGGACACCCTGGACAGATTGCCAATCCATTGCAGGGCATATTGATGATTCCATTTAAGATATTTTGTCAAAATTAGTTGCCCTTTAATGTAGGCTGCTCGGTCGGGACTCAAAAAATGAATTCATGCTATAGTTAAAATTACCACAGGTGCTGTCAGGGTTTTTGGGTAGTTGCTACATTATTCATTCTGAGTAGAGCAGCAGCAGCTCCAGTGTTTGTCCTTGGATGACTTTATCATTAATGTCAGTTTCAACATGAGCAGACATTTGATCTAATTCAGAAATTAAAAGTCAACTTAAGTATAGAATATGGTTGACAGAACATAAGTATGTTTTTTTTTTTTTTTAAGTGATTTTCCCCACAACAGTGAGAGTGGAAGCGCATAAATGGATCTTTATAGCTCTAACCATGAGAGAAAATGACGGGTAATTTTAATATATTGTGAAACAAATTGGTCTTGGGAAATTCCCCAGCGCCCATCAATTAACTAGAAGGCACACTGTGAATAAATGGTCATTGAGTGTAAAGGATAATTGACCACTCTCCCTGTTTTGTTTTTTTTTTTTTTTTTTATGTCTGTCTCTCTCTCTGTTGCTTTAGGGCCTCAAACTACCCATATTTTACTCCACGTCATCCATTTTTACTCCCAACAATAATGTTGTTAATTTGTCTTCCTCTCCATCTGACTGTCTCTCTTAGGGACTTTCTTCCACGTGGATCAGGCATTGTTACCCGCAGACCCCTCATTTTGCAGCTGGTCAACAATAAAGCAGGTGAGTGTGCCTCTCTTGTGCAAAGGTACTTTCCTGTCCCTTTTCATCACTGCCCTGCATATGGCCTCACCGGCACAGTGCCTCAAGCTGTGCACCCTGTCTGTTGTTTACTACCTTCATCTGCTATTTCTTCCCCTTTGTCCTTTTCTCCTTCTCTACCCTCCCCTCCTCTGCATCACCTTTCCCCTGTTTGTATAGAATATGCTGAATTCCTGCACTGCAAAGGGAAGAAGTTTGTGGATTTTGATGAAGTGCGGACGGAAATCGAGTCGGAGACCGACAGGATAACAGGCTCCAACAAAGGCATCTCCCCCATCCCTATTAACCTAAGAGTCTACTCCCCACACGGTAATGGTCTTTTAAGTCTTACTCTAAGCTCATAAAAAGTCATACACATTTTCTATGGCATTTATCGTAAGATAATATAAATGAGTCAGTCATCAAAGACGATTATGAGTATCTTTATTGTCAGGAATTAAATTTAGTTGATAAACCAAAAAGAGAAAAAAAAAAACACTCTACCTTTTTCTGTTTTATCCATTATATCCAATTTTCGTATGGAATTGTATATTTTCCAGTTATATGACATTAATTCGACCTCAGTTCTGGCTTTATAGCCCAAACAGAGCTACAGCAATGTTGACAAAATAAGACCCCCCCCCCCCCCCCCTCCACACACACACACACACACACACAAAAACCCCCTTCATTTGTTGGTATGGGCCAAATTTGTTGAAAAGCACTTTTGTTTCACAGTCATGTATTTGTTGGAGCCAACACAGGGAATTCAGTCAAATTTTGACAATGTCGTGTCCATTTCGTTCATTTGATTTAACACTTGTGGGTGCCAAAATTATACATAGTTGTTGAAGATGAAGCTTTCCCTCCCATCACAGACACATTTAATGTGATAAGCCGAGGCTGATTAGGGTACTCTGTCTGATATTTTTATGAGCAGGAAGGAAAATTAATTTGATGGCTGCTTAGAAGTACATATTAACAGGATTATAAATATGCAGTGTTTTCTCAACGTAGGAATTGTCCTTTCATGGAGAATTCTCTTGATTAAACCAAAAGTATTTTGTCTTGTATCCATATCTACCTGAATGTCTATCTCATTCAAATGGGGCATTTGAATGAGATCGACATGAAGTCAAATTAAAAAGGCCAAATGAAAATGCATCACCTGAATGACTTGTTATATATGGTTGAGTGGTGTTGAAATTGGAGAAGCATCTTACTTTCATTCCTAATTTTTGTGACTTCTTCTTATGGTTTAGTGCTGAACCTTACCCTGATTGACCTTCCGGGAATGACTAAGGTTGCCGTTGGAGACCAGCCTGCAGACATTGAGCACCAGATCAGGGACATGCTGATGCAGTTCATCACCAAAGAGAGCTGTCTGATCCTGGCTGTCACCCCTGCCAACACTGACCTGGCCAATTCAGATGCTCTGAAGATCGCGAAGGAAGTAGACCCACAGGGTAGCTTTAGCTTTGTAGTAGTTCAGGGGTCAGAGAGCAGGCCCACATATTCACTGCTTAATCTTTTAGCTCCCATTTCTGTCCATCTTATCTCTTTCTCTTCTTTCTTTATGTATTTGTGCAGGCCTGCGCACAATTGGTGTTATTACAAAACTGGACCTAATGGATGAAGGGACAGACGCAAAGGACATCCTTGAAAATAAGCTGTTGCCCCTGCGTAGAGGTGAGCATTGTGAATATACCCACACAAAGACATATTTACAGGCTTTATTCCTGACTGTACTGTTTGTGTTGCTGCCTGCAGGGTACATCGGCGTGGTGAACCGCAGTCAGAAAGACATAGATGGGAAGAAGGACATTCGTGCTGCGTTGGCTGCAGAGAGGAAGTTCTTCCTGTCCCACCCAGCCTACAGACATATGGCAGAACGAATGGGCACACCGCATCTACAAAAAACACTTAACCAGGTGTGCTATTAGTTGCTTATTTTTGTTTTAATTTTCAACTGTGAACTATTACCAATTTCATTAATAGTACTTCCTTTGTCCATCTCTAGCAATTGACGAACCACATCAGAGACACCCTGCCTGGTCTACGCAGTAAGCTGCAGAGTCAGCTCCTCTCCCTTGAGAAGGAGGTGGAAGAGTACAAGAACTTCCGTCCAGATGACCCAACACGCAAGACCAAGGCCTTGTTGCAGTGAGTGTATCTGAAAATCCCCCCTAATAAAATGTCTGCATATATTATATAGTTATTATATAATATAATAACTATATAATTTGTAGTAGATAGTTAGGAATTTCTTTCTTAATAGTATAGAATAATGTAAAATGAATTAAAGCTGTTTTGTCTCTGTAGTACGTCACTGTCTTTAAGATAATGGTGATGTTTTGTTTTGGTTTTTTTTAAGAAGCAATTTTAATGATACTGCATTGCTTTTAGTTTACCATTTTGTTTTAGATTAAAAGAAAATCAGCTAAGATAAGGTTGGTTACACCGTGACCTAAAATTAACATTATTTTACTGTTGATGTGATGCTGTAACATCACTGTACTGATGAAATGGGAGAATGAAGAGTAAATTTTTGCTGCAAAATCTTCATGAGGATTTCAGCTGTAGCTGTACTGAGATAATTCACGTTTTCCTCTCTTTTGTGCTCTATTTTTCAGGATGGTGCAACAGTTTGGTGTGGACTTCGAGAAATGCATTGAGGGCTCCGGGGACCAGGTGGACACCAATGAGCTTTCAGGTGGTGCCAAGATCAACCGCATCTTCCATGAACGCTTTCCCTTTGAATTAGTCAAGGTTGGTCTGCCATGAAGAGTAGTGGCATAGCGTTTAGACTGAAGGAGTATTCCCAAAGATCGACTGGTTAGCCTTATCAATTATCGTTTGTGTCCTCTGTCTTCCAGATTGTGTTTGATGAGAAGGAGCTAAGGCGAGAAATCAGTCACGCAATCAAGAACGTCCATGGTGTCAGGCAAGTGGGGCAAAGGAGAAAAAAACCTGCACAACAAAGAAGATAATGAATAGACACCCATATTTGTCATTTCATGATATATTCCTGAAGCCACATTCTTTGTTTTCTCCCTTGATCAAACATGTCATATTTCAATAATTCAGGTATTTATACTCAAGCTGTGCCATCACCAGTTCAGTGTGGCATATTTACAAAGTGTTTTCTGCTGGATGTTGAAATTTTTTCCCTGCTAGTTTCTGTCATTGTTCTTCCAATCCCCTTATCTCTTCGCTGCAATGCCACCCACTCTTTTTCTGTTTGTGTCTGCAAAAACATTCAATTATTATGAGGTTTTGTGTTATATGTATATTTGTCCACCTTTTCATCCTTCCATGTTCCTCATTGATATTTTTCTGTCTGTCATATATCCTTTGTGGCTGTGCACTCAATTACATTTACGCCTGGCCTTCTTTGGTCGTTATCTTTCATCTTCATGATGTGCTTGTCAATATGTTAATGTTCTGTTTTGTTTTTTTTTGTTTTTTGTTTTTTTTTTGCCCATAACTTCCATTCTCTTGAGTCACCAGTTTGTCCTTTTGTTGACCAGATCATCTGTCTATTCATTTTTTGGCCCACGTCTGTTAACTGTCCCATCTGTCTGCCACTGTGCCTCTGTCTCTCTGTGAATCCTCAGAACGGGGCTGTTCACTCCAGACCTGGCGTTTGAGGCCATCGTGAAAAAGCAGATCATTAAGCTGAAAACCCCCTGTCTCAAATGTATCGATCTGGTCATTCAGGAGCTCATCAACACAGTCAGGCAGTGCACCAACAAGGTACTGCAGGTGTCCAGCATCTCCCGACCCAGCTGAGACATAGGGCATGGGGCAACCATGGGCGTGGCAGAGGGTATTCTGACACATATAGCCTAGGCTTGTAGTTTCCTACAGCCTCTATACTGATCAGTTTAGCACCATTCAAAGTAAAAAAAATCTGTGCAGTTTGCCCACAGCCCAGCCCAGCCCTGCGTGCCCTGTGTGCAGGCAGCACTGTTGTGTTGTGGAGTGTTGTGACGGTTGACGTGTCGTCGTGGATATGAGATGTTTCGGGAACTCGACTTGTCCGACCAGCTCTGGTCTCTCTTGGACAAGTTGCAGGTCTCACAGCTCAAATCACACAGCCAGTAAAACAGGAGCTATAAGCTGTAATTTGGCCTTTTTCTACTATATTGAGCTAGCACTAGAGGAACTGGCTAGTCAGGGATGAGGATGTGAAAAACCTGTGGCTTGTCCTTTTCTACCACTTGGTTGTTCTATCAGCAACTAGAAATAACTAACTGAACATATACTTTTTCTCTTTTATTTCTTGTCTTTCTCCTTCCTGTCTATCCTGTTTTTCTTCTGCCTACTCCTCTCTCTACTACCACAACCAAATGCAAACTCACCCAATAACCCTTCAGAACAGGGCTCTTCACCCCTGACCTGGCTTTCGAGGCGATAGTCAAAAAGCTGATCCTCAAACTCAAAGAGCCCAGCCTCAAATGTGTGGACCTTGTGGTGTGCGAACTCACTGCACTCGTCATGAAGTGTGCTGTTAAGGTAACCAGGGACACAGCTGCTTGGAGGATAGCATGAAAAGAGGCCCTCCATCTCTCTCTCAATTTGTATTTCAGACATCCTGATACAGTGGTCACCCAAGTGAAATAGGCATCCCCCTTAATTAAACATCTGTGCCCAGTACCTCCAGTGTGTGTAGTGTCCCATCCCCATTCCATTCCCACTTCTGGAAGTTTCCATACCATCCATATTTAGCATCTACTTCCAAATCACATCTGAAATTTTAGGAAGAACTTAAAATTTCCACCAGCCAGCCTCCACATTGGGATCATCAGCTCATTTAAGTGTTTGTTTTTGCATCCTCCCTCTGTCAAAGCAGAGCTCGACTACACTCCCTCACTGACCCACAAGGCAGACTGAAACACTGCCTGGAGTGGACTAATGGGAATGATGTGAGGGTAGATGAGATGAAACTAATAGTCTTACTAATGGGCTCTGTGGATACAGTGGCAGCTTGAATGATGTTACCATAGCAACAGTGCTATCCTGCCATCTTGTGGACAGAGAAAGATGCTGCACGCCATGAATAAACTCGGTCTCTGAGCCATCCATTCTCCCTGTCTCTTAGGTGTACCGCTGCTTCGTCTCATTTTTTCACTTTTCCCTCCTAAACCAGTCTTTACTAATCTGAAATACTCTACCATCAGCTAGAGATGAGAGTTGAAAATGTGTCGACATGTATTGAACATTATAATCGGCCTGCCTTTTAATAGTCTGAAGAGTGAAATAATTAACACAATGGCAACAACAGCAAACTTTAGGTTTGACTGCATTGATTGTTTTTTCGTGAAGTCATCTCTGGCTGATAGTAAATTCATTACCACCTTGTAGAACAAACTATGAATCTAAAGTCTGATTGCGTGCGTGCGTGCGTGCTGGTTTTGTAGTTTTTATGTGTGGCACTGAAATGTCACTTGACTATCTCTTTCCCTTTTCTTTGTCCTTTACTTATTCTCACTTCTCATTCCTGTTTCTCTCTGATACTTATTGGTAAGTCTTATTAAGCTCAAGCTCATAAGTAACTGTGTGTGTGCGTGTCTCTCTATGATCAGTGCTTCAGTTGTGTATTGTGTTGGTTTTCAGCTCAACTCTTACCCCAGACTGAGAGAGGAAACTGAGAGGATTGTCACTACCCATGTAAGAGAAAGGGAGGGGAAGACCAAGGACCAGGTGAGTTGTTCAGATGTTGATTAGGCCAGTGGACAATTAAAGAGCAACTCATACTACAATATTATAAATTAGCATTTGTCAGGAAAAGGAGTGTGAGAAAGTTAGGTGAAATTAATACCCTAATAACCCTGTATTCTTCTCTGCCAACTCTCTTGTGTTGTTTAGTCATTTCATTAAGGTGTCACAGTTGAGCAAAAATCTGGATATTCATGAAAAGCTGTGATTGTATAATTATTCGGTTTGCTTCACGTTTAGTTGACAGTGCCAGCAACAGTGGCATCAACATAGTAAGATCCTATCATACGACAGAATGACAGTTTGCAGCTAAATTTGAGGTTTGGATATCAAGAGATCACAAGAAAAGAAAATAATCAGACCTCTATTACTCCTAACCCTTTGCCAGGCAGCAAATAAAGCAGCTTGAATGAACTGAAACTTTTGAGTAAAAACATTCTAATCTCGATCACATCAGCAATTTAAAGAACTGATAATGAAGGAGAAAGTGTGAAATAATTGGTTTAACTGTGTTTAAATGTAGGTTTTGATCTAAGCTGGCCATGGGTCCATTCACAAGTGAGACTGTCTGTAAGTGGTGTCTAATGGAGACTTTTCCCACCTAATAATGACTTTCTGCCTCTAATCAAGGTTCTGCTGCTGATTGACATCGAGTTGTCTTACATCAACACCAACCATGAGGACTTCATAGGCTTTGCTAAGTATGTAACCCCGCTACCCCAACCTTTTGTAGGCCAACTTACAGCTTGTTGTTGCCAACCCCAGTGATACCACAGGCATTGTGATCCTGATTAACTATATGTTGCCTGTTGTCTGAGGTACACTTGAAATACTGATGATTACAAAGGAAAAGCTCCCATAATCCTGTCATTTTCAGCCATCAGTACATGTGGAACCCAGCTGCCTTTTTGGAAACTTTACAGAACCCCCACCACATCACTGCTACTGAATCAAGTGTCACTTATCATAATTATCTACATGTTATCAGCTGCTGTGCATCAGTGTAATGTAGCATCCTAGTTAGGGACTGAGCTACATCAAAGCATGAGCTTCTCCCTGTTGGGGAGGTGGTTACTACAATAATCATTCGTTGCCTCCCTCTCCCCCCTGCATGCTGCATCATCACTTCCCCCTACAGAGTCTTTCAAGCATGTCTGATTGCTTAAGAGATAAACTTCCTCTTTGCTGCAAGCTGTTTGGCTGCTGCGATAAATAGTATTTACTGTATCAGTGGACAGAAACCAGTTTACACACCATTAGTTCCTCAGTGCTAACATGTCATGGCATTCACTCATAGCTGCTGTTGTTGTAAACTCATTTTCACTGATTTTTTTTTTTTTGTGCCTTAGTTCTAAGTGATTTAGAGTTTGTGGTTGAATTCCCTTGTGAAGCGGTGACAATAGCTTATAGTTGGATGGAGACTCGCTCCTCTGTGTGGTTTGTGCCGTTGACTGAGAAACAAACCTCTGTGTGTGCGTGTGAGGGCCTACACTGAGCCTCTGCATGGCAAGTGTATTGCTGTAGTGTGTCAGAGGTAACGGTTCTCATGACGTCACTTTCAGTCTTGACTACAGAAGGCTGGATGATGGTAGCCCCCCAGGGTACAGCAGCAACAGGTGGGCTGACAGAAACAATTTAGGGCTATGTGTGTTTGTGAGAGAGAGTTTGACCCTCCACGTTGTCTAAATCCCTCTAAAGTGTATTCTCATCTCCATGTATGTCTGTTGCAGTATCATAATAATGGGAACATTAAAACCCTTGAATTTGCATTATACATAAAAATGCCATATCACATATTGGAAAAAATGCATATTATTGAAGCAGAAGTGGCAGTTGAATATTTAAGTGTGAATATTTTTAACAAGCTGTTTTTGGTGTGGTGTTATCATTATTTATTATCTTCTCCGTGTCTGTGTAATGGTAGTGCTCAACAGAGGAACACAGCAGCAAACAAGAAGAGGGCCATACCCAACCAGGTACGTTATCGCTCAGCCTCAGTATTTTCATCAATCCCAGATTTAATCTCCTCCAACTGATGCCACCCTTTAGCAGTGTATTAATCAACCATGTGAGTAAAACTGATTTAAGCAATAATTTAGCCCAAAGCATTTAATCTATCCCAACCAATCTGTTAACAATATAACAAATCCCCTGCTCATTATTTTGTCGACTGATTGTAACCAATTTTCTACCCACAATGTAATAAATGTACATATAATATAAATATGATAAAACCGATACTTTTTCACACTGTTAGGTTTGTTATATTTTACTGTGCATTAGTAACATCTTGACACCTGATTATAGCACAGCTAAATCAGCTTTAGAGATTCTCAGTGAGGGGAGAGTTGCTGTAGTGAATTTAAGGAAGACCCTGCTTCTCTGAAACAAGCATTTGTTTCTATTGCTGTTATTAATTGCCATTTGCATGTGACGCAGGCATGGTGTTCTACAGCAAAGCAACAATTAATCAGAGTTGTATTGATTATTTTGTTGCCTTTCCATTAACTCACAAGCATCTTTTTGTATTGAAATCCAGACTGCATGGACCTCACACCTCATACTTATCAACTGAGCAACAAATATGACATAACCAAATTGTGGTATACTTGAAGTAATTCTAATTGCATGTAACTCTCTTGCTCTGTCTGTCTCTCTCCCTCCCTACCTACCTCTCTCTTCCTCTCTCTCCCTCTCCATTACTTTTTCTTTGTCCTTTTCTCTTTTCCATCTCTTCACCTGTCTCTGTCTGGTTCTCCTCCGAATTTCCTGTTTCTTATTGTTTTTCGTTCCTCAAACCTTTCATTGTTACCATTTTGCCCCCCCTCCCCCTTCTGTGAACCTTTCCTTTCATTCCAATGTTTCACCTGTCACCCCTTCCCTTTCCCTTTCTTCTTCTCATCTCTGCTTGCTTGCTTTCTCATTTCTTTTGGCTTTGATTTTATACAACGTCCCCTCCGTCCTTTTGCTTTAATTCCCCGTCCTACTACTGCAGGGTGAGATTCTGGTAAGTACCCCACAGATTTAAGCCACACCCTGCCAGGAGGCAGCAGTGGTAGGCCTTGAGGGAGAACTGAGTCCATTACACACAGGCCAACCAATATGGTTAGAGTGGGAAAGACAGAATCCTATGAGTAAACGGGATAAATATTTGACTCCTACAAGTACAGGGGTCAATATCTTTCACCAAAATAAAATCTTCTACCCCTCTGCAGCTTGGCGGACTGGGAGAGGTCCACGAGGAGAAGGTAGAGTCTCCAGACTGATCCAAAAAGTACAATTATAGCACACAGTTACCAGTAATTTGGTAACACCTGGTACATTTGTATTCATAATCCTTGGTTTCATTTTAATATGACAATAATTGTCCTTAATTGTACACATCTAGGTTTCTACTAACATTTTAATAAATTTTTCAACCAAATATTTTAAACAAATTTCAAATTTATTATTATTATCCTCACAAAAGATTCTGTACCATTGCAATTTGTTCCCCACGAGACAACTACAGCAAGATAACGGAGAAAACTTCAAACCCCAGACCCACCCCTGGCCGTGGACGGCATCAGTTCTGACATCTCTTGGTTTATACCTCTGCTGCTACCTCATGCATGGTGACTCAAAAGTTTGCCTTGTGAGAATCATCACTCGAGACAAAATTGGAAGGGAATGGGAGTGATCAACTGAACAAAACCAAAATTTTATGATTCCTTTCGTTTAATTGCCTGTATTTCCTTTTTACCTTTTGAATCATATATATCAAATAGGATGTGCTGATATCCAACTTTTGTTGTTGTTCCAAAATCCTCATTTTTCTCCAAGCCTCTAACTTTATTCAGAGCTGATCAAGATTTTCTTATTTAATATGGTGACTGCTGATGGCTTCTGGGCTTATTTGAGCTCTTGAACTTAATCTGAAATTACCCATAGCATCACTTACATTTGCTGGATTGGCTTGAACATTGTGTCCCAGTTGTCTATCACTGGCAGTAAAACAAAAGCATCTGCTCTCAAGTCATCATATTTTCTTCTTAATGTCATCTAGATTATAATATTTCCAACTGACATGAATACAGGGCATTTAAAACTCTTCATTTGTAAGAACTTCAAGTTATTTCCTTGCCAAGGCAAACTACCAATTTAGCTTCTATGCTCTTGCCTCTACTGCCATGTTTATGTTGGCACTTTTGAACTAATGAACCTTTTTTCTCCCTAACTCACTCCAGTCCCCTGCTGAATGGAGAGGGAGCTCACAAGGGAGGTCTAAAGCAGGCTTTGAAATTGACATTTCCACTTAGCTTTTATTAGCACCAGTTCACTTTTTACAGTTCGTTACCTCATTGTACTTGAAATGCATGAGTCTATCTAAAAAAGAAAGTGGAGAGAGGAATGAATAGGGCCTTCTGAAATGTATTACATATTTTCCTTAGTGATTCACTCAACCAAGTCTCAGTCTGATGCATTTCCTCCCTCTCCAGCACTCCACTTGAAATTTCGAATTTGCTATGTAGTTTCCAGTCCCTCCATCCTCTTCTTACTCTACTAGACTACTAGCCTCTGCATTTATTCTCTCTGGATGCAATTCTTTTCTCCTTTTTTGACCCCTTGTCTTTACCAGACACTTATCCCCTTCTTTTACTCATCCAGGTATTAACCCCCTCACATGTGTATGCTGTCTGGTTAACTCAATAACCCTGCTAACATAGGTTAGCTGTTACTGACCCATTGACACTGATGTACTATCGCTAATCCATGTCTGTTTAGGGCAGGGATGGTCTTTAGACCACCTGGTCCTGTTTGTTGGTTTAAAGATCCTTTTCTGTTGCGTGGAAAAGAATCTTCAGTGTTTAACTCAACCTTGTGATGTTTTTGCTTACATTCAGCCATATAACACTATAAATCAATGTTCTGTGGTCACTCCATGCTTTTTACTCATTAAGTTTCACCATTAATCCATGCTCCCGTCTTATAGTGCATTTTAAGTGATATTTGACTCAGATTTAGACATGTTTAATATAAAGATAAAAATAATACAACATAAACAACCAAATTACGATGATCCAGCAGGTAAGTAAGTAAGATTTTATTAGTTTCTGTCAATCCCTGGTATTAATGGTGCAACACTTGATGGGGCTTCACATCACCAGTGCTTAAACCCGATTGATGAAGCTGTTTTCCTCCATCCTCCTGATACCCCTCTCTCCCTACCACCCCATTCTTTCGTCCACACAATCTCCTCCCTAGGTGATCAGGAAAGGCTGGCTGACCATCCACATCAGCATCATGAAGGGAGGCTCCAAGGAGTACTGGTTTGTCCTGACTGCTGAGTCCCTGTCCTGGTACAAGGATGAGGAGGTGAGGGGAATTTCTGTTCCAATGCTTCATTTTCCTTGGAATATGGTTAGCTATGATGGATTACACAGAACCACAGGAATGCATTAATATACTGTCTGTGGCACCTCTGGGACAAACTAACCCAGGAGGAAACTTGCTGCCATCACCCACTGAGGTTGGAGGTGTGTGTGTGTGTGTGTCCCAGCCCAGCCTAACCAATGTGCAGACTACTGTTCAGCTGTAGCCTGATGAACAGGTAGTCTGAACACTGGGCAGACGGGGGAGGTTAGGACTCTCAGAGGAGGAAGGACCCTGAGGTCATTGCAGCTGCAGTTCGCTACCCTAGGACAGTAGTACAGAGGACACAGAGAGCAAACATTACCTCAGGGAGACAACTGCACGTATAAAAAAAGAAAAAACCATGCATATAGAAATGGCTGCTGTATTATATTCAATACTGTTTAAAACACCAAAATACTTTTTTTAATTTACATTTTATAATATTGTTTAATAAACCATTACATTTGAAATACAATCTTTGTAAGAATATTCACCTGATTCAATTGAATAAATCTAGACATCGCTCTATTCCCTCAGCTGTATAGTTTGTATGTATAATGGACTTTTCAAATGATCAATTCAAGGACTCAAGATAAGATCCAGTACAAAGGATATGCATTGAGAGATAAACTTTACATGGTGTGAGATGAAATTATTTAATTTGACTGACAATTTCATTTTAACTTGAATTTAACTAAATTGAATTAAATAAAATTTTCAAATGATAATAAACGCACGAACAGTGTTGTAACTTACTCACCACTTGATCCTCCTCCCAAGGCCTCAGTCAAACCCATTGGTTTGTGAATTAAAAAAGACCACTGAACGATAGCCCTACAAACCGCAGCTGAAGATGAACTCTGTGTGGCCGAACATCAACTGGAAACGATACATTTTTATGGCCATTGCCTTTTGCGAAAAAGCAAAGAGAAAGAATGAGAGAGGGAGAATGGTGAAGACAAACTGACGTGGCAGGCGGGCTGAAATGTTCCAGCCGGGATCCGACTTTGGAATTTGCAGGAAATCGTACTAGGTTACGGGAGGGGGGGTTGATTATGTGTGTGTGTGTGTGTGTGTGTGTGTGTGTGTGTGTGTAGGCGCCTGGCCACATGAGTCGTTTTGTATCTTTTAGTGGTTGCACCATCGGTGATTTCTATACCAGTGCATGTTTATGCATACACCCAAATTTCATGATTTGTGTTTGTTCAGGTCAAGTATGTTTGTCCTTGCACGTGCAGTTAAATAAATTATTTGCGTGTGCATATAACTGTGAGCATATATGTGTGTGTTTGGTGGGGGGCAGGGGCTTGTGTGGAACTGAGTGATGTAACTGTTGGGCCTGCGCTGCTCTGAGTTAGCGCAGACTTAAATGCTTCCAGATGTCTCTGCTCAACAGTGAAAGCTGGCTACCCCCCCCCCCCCATGCTCCTCCTCTTCCTCTCCTTCTCCTGCTCTCTGTCAACTTACATTTCACCAGCTAGGTGGTCATCCACAGAGAGGAAATGAATTCCCTTGTATATGCTCATTGAGGGTGTAGTGTCAAAACTGTTCTCCCCTGTTTTCTTCTCCACATAACCTCACTTTGTGAAGATGTAATCTCTCTCTGTTGCATGTTCCACGTTTCAAGACTTCTTTCATCGTTTGTATGCTGTAAATAGACATCTCTTCTGTATCTCATCATAGGAGAAAGAAAAGAAGTATATGCTTCCCTTGGATAACCTGAAGATTAGAGATGTGGAGAAAGGCTTTATGTCCACAAAGCACGTCTTTGCAATCTTCAACACAGAACAAAGGTCAGGGTTGTGTTTTTCAACACGTCTAAATTCACATCGACTTCATCTTTGTGGGTTTTTTTTTCCCCCTCCGTGTGGATGAGTGTGCTTGTCGACAGGTTCAGCCTACTCACTAACAAGCCTTTGTCCTTCTCTATTGTTTATATCTGCAGGAACGTGTACAAGGACCTTCGCCAAGTAGAACTGGCCTGTGATTCTCAAGAGGATGTAGACAGCTGGAAGGCATCTTTCCTCAGGGCTGGAGTTTATCCTGAGAAGGACCAGGTATGTAGATGCTTCCTTGTGTTTCATCAAAAGCTAAGAATTTACATTGTTAAAAATACATTGCATTATTAATCAACACACACACTTCTGTATTTATCTTCACTCTGTAGTGTTAGCTGTCATAGTTGCTACTTATGTGGAGAAAACCTACAAATATATTTGGATGGTTATCTTTATGCTTCATCTTGGCTGTCTGTGTGTCATTGTCAGACAGAGAATGAAGAGGCTGCTCCTGCCGACACATTCTCCATGGACCCACAGTTGGAGCGACAGGTGGAAACCATCCGCAACCTGGTGGATTCGTACATCGGAATCATCAACAAATCCATCAGAGACCTTGTGCCCAAAACCATCATGCATCTCATGATCAACAGTGTGAGTCCACCAATCCTTAGCAACAGACACAGGCCATTAACTGAGTCTATCACTTTGTGAATGGATACACAATGTTGGTGTATAGACTCATAGAAGCCTGCGTGCTGAGTGGTAGCTTTACCTGAAAACTAAAAATGTGAACATACTGATTTTGCAGTGCTTTACTTGGCCTCAAGAACTAATATTGTAATATTGCATGGGAACACATTGTCCAAGCAAATGTAACTTCTTTTCATTACTGTCTCACTGAAAAAAGTACTCATGGTATCTAATGAACCATTGAACTGAACTAAGCTTAAAGGAACTGCTATGTAATTGGGTCAGATGTCATTGCACCATAGAGCTGTGAAGAATAGCGTTTAGTTTTCCCGTACATCTTTGTAACAGTGGTGGTCATATATTTCATGTTAACACAAGGTCATAAACTTGAAAACAGTAATTAACAGGGTTTATGATGCATGCTCACAGAGATTTGGCCGCTGTCCATTCATTATATTTTATTATTCTAGTGAGCTCATTAGATGTTTTCCAGAAATCCAGCAGCTACAGGCACACACACACACACACACACACACACACACACGCACACGTGGGCACACTCACACTCACTTTTAATCAGTATTAGTTCCAGCTCTGCCAAGATTGTGTAACATTTTGTTTTAGGAGTGTATTTAGGAGTTCATCCAATCTATAAGGTATTTAATCTTCCTTTCTTTCCTCTCTGCAAGTCTTCATTTCATCCTTCCGACAGCTACATTTTTGAAGTTATAAACCTTGTGATAATTTAATTTTTCAATGCTAATTTGGAGAGTTGTTGTCACGAACTCAGTTTTAATAATCTAAGCTTGCTTTCAGGCAAAGGATTTTATCCACTCAGAGCTGCTGGCCTACCTCTACTCATCTGGAGATCAGAACAGCCTCATGGAGGAGTCAGCTGATCAGGCCCAGCGTAGGGACGAAATGTTGCGCATGTATCATGCTCTCAAAGAGGCACTGCATATTATTGGCGACATCAGCGCCAACACCATCTCCACCCCAGTACCCCCACCTGTAAATGACCATTGGATCCAAGAAGCCAGGTAAGAGGGTTAACAGGCATTTTAGAAGTAACAGCTGAAAAACATATAATCTTTTGACACAAATTTTTGGAAAGCGAGTAACATTTTCACTTCCTGAATTTCTGTAGTTCCATTCAGTGTCCAAAATATCATTTTAGTTAAGAGGAATGAGCAGCTACAGAATTTTTCTGAGCATGTGCTCAGATAACACCTCTATGGGAGAATCAATGAGGCTTTTTCCTCTGTCACAAAGTCAGCTTCATTCTCTCACATTCTCCTTTCAGCCCCACCCCTCAGCGTAGGCCGGCACCTGCTACAGCCCCGCCTCCCAGCCGCCCGCCTGCTGTTCGAGGCCCAACGCCAGGACCACCCATGAACCCTTCCCCTGCCTACGGAGTTCCCCTCAACCCCTCTCCCGCTTTTGGTGCACCACCAATCCCCTCTCGCCCAGGCCAACCCATCAATGCCTACAACAGCAGCCAGGATCCCTTCAGTGCACCCCCACAGATCCCCTCCCGGCCAGCCCGTGTCCCACCCGGTGTACCCAGGTACCACCATCTTCTTATCACCAGTGTTTCATGTCTTCAAACTGTAGTTTTATTGCAGTGTAATGGTCATGTTTTGTCACTAATATCTCACCATCCTCTGTCTTTCAAGAGTCACAGGCTTTATCATTTCTCACACTCACCACATGTCCCATTTCTATATTTGATATAATTTCATTCATTCTACCCTTACTCCTAGTTCTTTCTCTACCCACCTTCCCCCTGTCCTCACCTTTCCATCGGGTTGTTTTGAGTTTCTCCACGGTCTCTTTGTGAGCACATCTCACTCCTTGTTCTATATCTTCTCTCCCTGTTGCAGCCGAAGACCCCCAGGCGCTCCTTCTCACCGGCCCACCATTATCCGCCCTGCTGAGCCCTCCCTGCTAGACTAAACCTGTTGCAAAGCCCACCTATCTGTGTGTGTTTGTGTGTGGGTGCGTGTATCTGCACACTGTAGGGCAGGGGCTTGAGGGGAGGGGCTAGCGATGCATAATTGGCATCGTCCAGCTGTATTAATGTCTATTCACACAATGTTAATAAGCTGCTAATACCGTCTTTATCAGTGCACAAGAAAGCAAGAGAGCCCTTAACCACTTGAATATGCATTTGACTGCTATGGAGATTGTGTAATACAAATTAAAACTCAGCTGATCTATTGAGCGTCTATCAGTAGGAGACAGTGACTTGAATTTTTTAATAACTTTATTTCCTCTGACAAGGTTCTTGGCAGAAGCCCATGAAATACCTTAATAACTATTAAAGACTGGCTTTCCTCTCCCTCCACCTTTTATAGACTGGTCCAGACACCCAAGTGTAGATCACTGTGTAATATACACACTTAACCTGTTGATAATGTTTTACTGGGATTTTACTGATTTCACTCTGGAAAACAATAGCTTTTTATCAGTGTTGTTATTTTGGTGGTGTTGATTACATTTCTCCCCCTCATTGGGTTATTTTATTTGAGCAACTTTTTCCTTTTTAAATGACTGTCATAAATATAGCTTTAAAAATGAAACCTAATCTCAGCAAAAACAAACCACAGGGCAGGGTTGTATGAGACAGAGAGTATCTTCAGCTCCCTCCTCTGTAAATGGTGAAATGATGCAAGCCAGATTGACGATTATAATCTAAGCACTTCTAAACTACCAGGTTTTACAATGAGTCACTCAAAATGGAGATTTTGTAGTCCACTACCAGAACACTATGCACAAAAAACCCAGGAGAGGGAGAGAGACAGGCTGAGGGCTGTCTGCACTTTGTGAGAAGATTTATATCCACTCATTCTGAGTGTTTAAAGCAAATGGATTTGAGTCCCTTAAGTCTCAGTTGAACCCCCAATGAGGCTTCAGCCTTCAGGTAAACTTTGTTCATTCCTGGATGAGCTGATTCCTATAGAACAGAGCTCAACATACAGTTTCCTCTCAGAGAGGATAAAACTCGGTGAAGCGGTGGGGTGTGTAGATTAGAATTGATCTGTGATGTAGAGAATAAAGATGGTATTAAGCATTGTGGACTTGGCACATCTCTTCCTGTGCTCAGTTGCTCGGGACACTTATTATTGCTATCAGTTCTGCTTCCATGCATTTAAAATAACATTGTATATAGCTGGCCTATACTGGGGAATTAGCACTTGTATTTCATTTAATTACAGAGGTGATGAAAAAAAGATGCTATTGTAATCTAAGCCCCACGGGTGTCATGAAAGGAAGGAACTAACACTGTCATTTCATCAGCTTTGGGGGTAGGGAAAGAGATTGGTCATCTTCTGATGCATTATTTATAACCTGGGCATTTATTTCCTTCAATGGTTTTGGCTGCAGTTGTCTCAGCCCCGTGTAACCATATGCTACCCAGTCCCCCTACCTTATACTGGACTATTAATTGGGCTTTTGCTACAACAATTAGCTGTGGAAATGTGGTGTATGTTTGGGTGGAGGGCACTTGGGGCTGAACATATTTGATAATGAATACCTTATGGCTTATCCTCTATTGCTCTTTCACCTATTAAAACTTTTTTTTTAATATATATATTTTTAGGTCTTTAGGGGAAAACCGGCCAGGCAGGGAGTGACGTTGGGTTACTTGGATGTTTTCTTTTTCTTTTTTTTTGTGTTTGATCAGTAGAGATGGAGAGTGGGTGGTGGAGGTTGTGGTGTGCGAAAGCACATCCTGTCTTGAGCTTGAGCTGTCTAGACTATTCCCTGTTCTCACCACAGAGGATAGAAACTTAATGAACCAACATGACAAAGACAAAAGAAACTAAAGATTAGAAAAATGCCCCCACACCACAGTCTCTTGAGACAGAATGTGCTTTTTTTTTTAATTCCCCTGCATGTCTCTACAGGTGTGGTTTCAGTGACAGTGCCAGAGAGAACACAAACTTGTATTCATAACACATTAGAGCTGCAACAGACCTCTTGTACACAAAATGTACTGGGATAATAATAATAAGTAGGGTCTTTATTGAGCAACTCCCTTGTGCCTGTCACTTCAGCCTGCCCTGGAGAAACCTAGACTGTAAATGCCCTGTAATTCATTAGGTTGTACCCTGCCTCCTGCCTCCTTCCTCCTTCCCTTCCCTCTCTGGATCTGGTGGAAGGGGTTGGAAACCAACCTGCAAAAATCTCTTTTCTTTTTGTTTTAATCCCTTGTCAAGTGCCTCTGCAGCAATTAATTGATTTCAATGAACAGAATAAACTAATTTAGAACGGAGAGTAAATAAAGAGGTGTTCTGTACAATAAAGGGACTGGCTCTGGTGGTTGGTGTCTTCTTGTGTCCTGTGTGATCCACTCTCGCTCCCTCTCACTCAGATAAAGTAGAGCCCCTCCTGGGTTTCCTCCTCACTCACCTTTCTCTACATCTGAACCAATACAGACTGACACAGACCAGCAAGCCTTCCTATGGCCACTCTCCACTGGCAGACAGCCTGCAGGAGACGGTCACGGTTTTCACCATATGTAATACTAAGGATGAACTCTTTGTAGCAACAGTGGACTTCTCCTCTATGTACCAGTTATATCAACATTTTTACTGCTTAAAAAGTGAATATACACACTTTGCAAGTTTTCATATTCGAATTCAAAGTTTATTTAATGCGACTGTTTTCACACTGATCAACACCAAGTGAAAACATCTGCTTTGATTCAACTGTACAACATGGGAACTTCCAAAAGGTGTAACATTTTAACATGCAACCAGTGCACACTGGGTTTGCACCCTGTTTTCGTCTTAAACATCTTTTGAGACACTTCAGTTCTAAATTAACAGGCTCGAGACTCTGTAAGTACAAAATTACATAAGAAATGCTCTTTGATTTAAGTGTAAATCCTTTTTTAACGAGGGATGTATCTAATGACAACCCTCTGAGAGTGGAGGCTGACGGAGACGGCATCGTGTAGCATTACTGTACCTCTGTGTGTGATTAACACATTAACATTGGCTGATTGTTCCTAAACAGGCGTCCAGCTCCCCGTCGAAACCAGTGGTGACTGAAACCGGCTTCAAGAGGACACGGAATGACTTCGAGACAAGACATCAGCAGGACTGCAGGAGAATCACACCTCTTACTTTAAATTCCCGTAAAAAGCTCCAAAATGTCGCAACGCTATTCTGCTACTGTTAGTTAAATATCCATTATTGGTTATTGAAGCATGAAACTGAAAACCAAAGTCTAATGTCATTTTTGCTATGGTGGTTGTTATCTGAGATAACTCACACCATCTACAGCAGTTAGTTTCAGTTTCCATCACCACACAGTTCTGCAGAAAACACAAAAGCTGCTCTTTGGGACACAGAATACATGAGTAATTCAAAGTCAGAATTTATTACTGTAGTTTCTTCTGTGTGATGACCAGAATAATGCCTTAAAGCAGTGGGAGTTTTAAAACTATGACAATGATTTATGATATGAACACTTTAAATGAAAGCAGAACGCTCCTGGCAAGTTCCTCAGTATGATTAAAAAAAAAAAAAAAAACACTAGTTATCTAACTGCTCTAAATATTGTTCGTTGTGTTATGTATGTCTTAAACCGCAAAATGTCAGCATTTTTCTGCCTGTTTGACCTCAAGATGGAGGAATTTGATCAGGTGATTATGTTTTTATCACAGTAAATATTTTATTTGTGAGCACTGAGAAATGCCTCTTTTTAAAAGGTACCTTTTTTTTTCTATCACTGAATAACACAATAACATACTTTTGAAGATCAGACTGCAATCAAACCCTCATCGTTTTTTACACTTACCTACAAAACAATCCTCAACAATCCTTTACCACTTTTAATCCAAAAATGGATTTCAGAATAATAAATTCAAAACGGTCAAAGAGCTGTAGGAGAATATTCTACAGGTCAAGTACGGAAAAATATTGCAGATCAAAAGTATTTCATACGGAGATGTAAGATGGCTCAGTGCGTTGCAGCGGTTCTTCTGTCTCAGGAGGGAAATGGGACAATTCTTGGCAGAAAAGGGACAACCGATGTCAGAACCATCTGATCCGTTTTGGCTGGCTTATTTGGGGTTTTGAGTTGATATAACAAAATATCTGAATGCAATGAACACGAATCTTCGGGGAGCGAGACGCGCCGGTGAACCAGCTGTATTCACACACCAAAGCATTTCCAAAGGCACTCGTCCCAAACGCAGCCTGATAGCACACATTTTCTCTGCGCTGCAGGAAATAATGAAAAGTTTTCCACAGGACGATATCTGCGCGCAAACAAGGAGGCGCGCAAATCAAATCAGATTTATTTATATAGCGCCAAATCATAACGAAGTTGCGTCAAGGCACTTTACATATAGAGCAGCAGACAACCGCATCTCAGGCTGGGGAGTTTAAACGGCGCTTTTAGGAGTCTGCAGCTCTTGAGAAGGAGAACAGTCTTCTCCACTGACCCCTGTGATGCTCCGGATCAGCTGCAGTGGGACAGCGAGCGGCGCGGTCGTCACCAACATTTACGAAGAAAATGCTGAGCTTGTTTGGCTCAACATATCTGTGTGAGAAAAGATTCTCTGTTATGAACTTTGACGTGAGGACAAGACTGAGTGAATCTCAGTTTTTGCGCATCAAGACCGGTGTATTTGTTTTGGTAATGTGAGATGAATAAATTTTAAAAATCTCAGTTAATTCAATTTGTTTTGTGTCGGTCAAAATCAGTTATAAATATATTTGGACATGTGCAATTATGTCACTTAATGTTTTGCACTTCTTAATGAGATGAATGTTGTAGTTACGTTCCTGTTCATGTGTCTTGAACTTAAAAGTTGACATATGTAATGTTTAAAATGAACCTGAGATATATTTCAGCTTCCTGATTTTTTTTTTCAGACAGATTTTATTTCATCTTATATGGCCTTCAGATATTAAAGGCAGAGTGGCTTTGGTAAGAGCTGTTTAGATTAGTCATACATGTACGAAATGAAAAGTATGTCTTTTGCAATAAAATTTCCATAAAATAGTTCATTTGCATTTAATTTTAATGCTTCAAAGAATGTCAGGCAGAATGGTTGGCCCTAACGCATGTTCACCTCATCAGATCTGGTCCTCTGAAAAAAGTTTGGACACCCCTGCTCTACACAGTCAGCCATATTCCAGCTGTTTACCTTTGTGATGAGCCCACTTCTTTGGTCTCTCTGCAGTAATTGTTATTGTGTTCCAGCAGGCGTGGTCGGGTTTGGCTCATTGGATGCAACCGAAATTGTGATGGCAGGGTAACTAATAGTTCAAGCCAGACATGATGAAGGAATTTTTAAAAAATGGCAGAGAGCTTATGATTCAATAAGAAATGTTCAATATCTATGTGAAGTTGCTTTGTCTGGGCACAACTCTGTAACAACTCTGTCCCCAAAATTTCAAAATTCAGGTTGACTCACACCAGTGGAACGCAACTTGGTGAGCAGAGTTAATCTGTGAGAGCATGTTTGCCCTCCAGCTCTCACCAAGCAGGATTTGGTTTATTGGTCACAGTCACCTGTAAAGCTCTCACTGTTGTTGAAATCATCCGTGAGAATTTATATCGTGCGATTGGCAGTTAACAGCTGGAATCAGGCACTTCCTGTTCTGATCTCTCTGCTCATTGCTCAACTCACACACAAACATGGACTGTCATTATCTGCCTTAATGATTTGATGATGCTCTCAAACTACAGTGATTTTTGAGAAAAAAGTTATTTCTATTACATAAATGACCAGGTGGTTATCACCAAAAGAAGTTCCTGAAGCTGTGTATGTCTTTTGGTGTTTCTAGGGCCTAAAATGTGGACAAGACAACGATATAAAAAACAGAGGCAGTTCTGCTTTTCTCCTGAGAAATTTTATTGGAGTGAATCGGACACATAGATGGTGGACATGTCCTTTAAAGGCTCACTGATCAAATTCTGCTTGTGTCACTGTTAAAGTACAGAACTATGTGCCCGTGAGGATGACTTACAAATTGTTGGGTTTTTCTCCAGGAAATTTTCAGATCAGCTCTCCACTCTAACTGATGACATCACCACTCTGACTCAGAACATTCCGCGCCACACACACCCGTAACAAACTGAACATTTCTCAAAATTGGGCACAGTACTTGGACAGTTACAGATAAAAATGTATAAAAGAAATCAAACAGATGAATAGAACGATTTATAGACAAGACTTTTGTCAATGTTTTAAAGTTTGAATGGAGTCTGTACTCTAGAGTATGCATAAGTAATAGGGATTTGAAAAAGCCCCAAAATTTCAGACTCCAACTTAAGAAAATCCACAGTTGTAATAGACATCCACTTATTTACCACGGATATCACAGGTGTGTCAGTAAAGTCATTTTCTACGACAAAGAAGATGGAAAATGAAGGAAAGGAGGCAATTATAGGGAGGTCTTGGACCCTCCAAGGACTACACATGGATTTTTGTTTCATTGAAGACCTGTACGATATCAACAAAGAGTCTGTGGCTTGTAGCTCCACTTCTCAATGTTGGGTAGGAGATAAGGAGAAAGAGCAGCCCCAGAGAAAAAAGATAATGCTTCTCTTCAGGAGTTCCGAGAAAAAGCTGAGTACGGGGAGAGAAACGAAAAAGCTGCCCCGTGAGGAGGATTTGAACGCAATCCAAAAACAGCAGAAGCGGGAATATGCCCTGGAGTAATTCCCACAAGAAAAATCTGCTCTCGACAAGCACAAGGAGATCAAAGTCAGCAGATAAAAGATCTACAAAAATCTCTGGAGCAGAAACAAAGAGAAATTTCTGCTCTTCGGGAAGACTTTAAGACAACCAAAAGAGATGAAGCTCTTCAGGAAAAGGTTCTGAAACAGGAGCAAGAAAAAAACAGCTGATCTTGAAAAGGCCTTGGAGAAGGAAGAAGAGGAGAAAGCTAGTCTTTATTTTGAGTTGTAGCGGAAGAAGACAGAAATGTATAATCTTCAGCTGTTCCTCAAAAAGCAGAGGCACATCGATGACACACTTGCAAGCCAAATGACAGATGATCATCAGAAGGCCCAGCAGCTGAATTAATCTGTAAGGTGAACTTGCCGACGCTCTGAATGGGACAGCGCAGGCTCAGAAACAACTCAGAGAAGACGAAGAAGCTCATAGCAGACTTGAGAAGGAGGATGAGAATTAGAGAGCCTTGTTCGTGAGAACCGGATAAGATCATTGAGAGGCAAGAGAAGGAGATCTCTGAAACGACTTTGGCTTTAGAACAGAGCAAGAAACAGCTCAAGCGGGCCAAGACAAGCTGAAGTTGAAAAGGCTCTGAAAGAGACACAAAACTGGGAGCAGACAGCCAATCAATCTGCCTCTAAACCGGTTTTCTATCTTCAGAAAGCTGAGGACAGATTGTCCAAACCTTCAGAACAACAGGTCACCGAGTCAAACCAGCATCCAAAAGAAATCTCTGAGAAGGAAAAAACCATTGCTAAGCTTGAGCAGATGGTGGATGAGCTCAGAGCATATCTTTCAGAGAGCGAGACAAAAAAGGCTGAACTTGAAAAGGCTCTGAAGGAGGAGAAGACAAAAAGTTTGGACTTGGAGCAGAAAGCCATTCTAACTGCTGCTGCACTGGAACAGGCAAAGACGACATGTGAAAAGTACATGGGGTACAGTCAAACTGCCATGAGCCTCTCAAAGGTTAAATGAGATGTTCAGCTGCAGACCAAGGAACCCCCAACCAGAAATATTACCTCCACTTTAAGGTATCATGGAGATAAATCACTTTGAATGTTTTTTGGATTGTGTTGTGATTTTTTGTGTTTTGTTTTGTGTATTTTTTTTAAAGCAAGGGCGTCACGGTAACATGATGGTTAGCACTGTTGCCTCAGAGCAAGAAGGTTCTGGGTTCGATTCCCAGGGCCTTTTTTTTACGGAGTTTGCATGTTCTCCCCGTGGCTGTGTGGGTTTAGTCTGCGTGCTCTGGTTTCCTCCCAACCTCCAAAGACATGCAGTGTGAGTGTGAGTGATTGTTTGTCTCTATGTTTCTCTATCTATCCCACAAAACTTCTCTGAACAAAACAAAAACCTTTTCACCTTGGTTGTGCCAAAGAGCTTCTTTCCACAGCACATCATCTTCATTAGACACTGCAGTTGGTTGGTTGTCACATAGGTGGCAATGAGGCAAAAAATTATGACGTGGTGGTAAAGTCTGAACTAAATGGGCCAAACAGAAAAATGCTCAATTATTTCGTAGTTAAAAGCAAAATAGTTTTCTGAAATGTTGCTCTACAAATCATTCCTTCGAAGAAATTATACCATTTGAAGTTATTTGCCAAAAAAAAAACAAAAAAACAACACACTGAATTTTTTTTTATTTTGAGCAAACTTAATAAAATCATTGAAAGTGGTTCCAATAAATAAAGTTATGTTTGGGCAACATAACAAAAATCATGTGCATGTTTCTTGAACTGCATATGTTATACTCACATGTTTTTTTGTGTTTTTTTTTACATATTACGTTTTTGTTAAATATGTTTACTTTCCTTATGTGAATTGAGATCTAACATATACAAGAAATTTTTAATAATTTTAATCAGATTCAATTTCCAAACGATTAGCTAAAATAATTGTTTTATGTTCCTTTAATGTAGAGGTGAGGTTTCTGATATTACATATCTGTAGCTCCTGGCTTGAGTAAAAATAAAAAAGTGTTAAAAGTATTTCTGTGTTTGTGTGTGTATTCCCCTTTATACAGTCTGCAAATTGTATTTTTGCTCTTTTATCTGGGAAAATATTCAACCAGGCCAGTTCTCCAAAAGTGTGAACTTTCCCTTTAAAATCAGTTCCCAGGGAACGCGACCCGACCTCGGATAAGCAGATGAAGATGGATGGATGGATGGATGTCAGTTGAAGATTTCAAGCCAAGCGTCCTACTGGCTGGAGGTTATCTGTTGTGACTATGTGCGGGTCCGCTTGGTGTCATCGAAGAGGCGCCGCAGGGTGTAGATCTGTGTGGCAGCCACGGCGAGCATGACAAGCAGGTTGACGCTTGACCAAAAGGTCACCCTCCACAGGCTGTCCTCCAGAAGGTACCGGTCCCTCGCCTCAAAGGCCCGGAGCAGGGCCTGCACCTGGCGGCTCCTCTCCAGGTGCTGGTACACTGAGTCCATCTTTGCCTGAAGGAAGACACAAAATAATGGCAGACAGGAGCAGTTAAAAAGAGAGAGATCAAAAACACTGACTCCAGATACTTGAAGCGCTGTTTGGAGGGAAATCAGAGCTCTTTGTGTTTCCCCCTCACCTTGATGTCCTCCAGTTTGTACTCCACCATGGTCTCTGCCGCGGCCACATCTGCCCATTCATCTCTGCCTGTGCTGCTCTGCCTGTTAATGAGCACCTCAAAGAACACCATCTTCTCGGACAGTTTGCTGAAGCTGTTGTCGAAACACAGCCGGTAGTCTCCGTCCTCAGTGGGATCCACCCTGCAGGAAAAAACATTGGGATGAAATTATGCGCTCCATGAGCATCCACTCATTTCCCTCCACTACAGGTGTGGGAAATGACCTAGTTTCTGGTTTCACTACAGTCAACGCAGGGTGTGAGCATCACTAGAGAAAGGTGGCGGTTGTTGGGAGACATTCAGGTGACCCACGTGTGGATGCCTTCAGATCTCCTGAAGTCAGAGACCAGCCTGTGTCCACTGGGCGCAATGAGGGCAAAGCCGACATCCATTCCTGACCCGGCTATCACCTGTCAGAGAGGTTGACACAGGGACAGAGCTCAGACAGGTTTCCCAGAATTCACTTGCACATGGCCTGTTAATTCCTCATTTTCATTTCAGACTTACAGCTCCAGCTTTAAACAGACTTTGTGGGCAGAGAGCTCCATGAAATTCAAATGAAAGCCCTGATAGTACACGGAGCAGCACCCACGCTCACGGGGATGATAATAGAACAGTTTGACTTCACTACTGACCGTTCCCTTCGCTTTTTAAAACTTCCATCTTCTGTTGAACACAAAGAGGGTCAATACACAAACTTTGGTCCTTTTTTGTGGCAGCAGTATTGTAAACATATTACGTCAGAAGGTCCAATTCCACAGCATGAAACATCTGCGTCTGTGCGGCTCTTAACATCAGCTGCTTTACAGATCCTATCTGACTCAGTTACACAGTTACAGAGTGTGGTGTGATGACAGCAAGGCAAAGGTCATGGTAATACATTATTGAGGATCAGTGACATGGGTGACCTGAGGACGAGTGGGCCTTTGAATTTGAAGCTGGATGTGTGTCTATTTGAAATAAATTTTGCTGGCCATTATATATTTTGGTTAAATTACATATTATTTTGTTAGCTTCCTCTCATACTGCAAATAAATAGATTACAAAATTTAATAAGTAGTTTTTTTTTTGTTTTTTTTTTAGTTCTTCTTATCATAGGTGTCTCTAGCCACAGCAGTAATGCAGGTCCTTATCTCTGTGCATGCAAGACCAAAGACCAATGTCTACCAATTTATGCTCACTTGATTTTTAGTCAGTCGTGATTCACAAACTTCATTCAAGCTATTCAGGGCTTCAGACGCGACGTTACACTGTCACTGTACAAGACAGACGAGCAAGGAAGGTACAGATAGAGGAAAACGGTCTATTTACCTGGTACTCCATTTCCATGATTCCATTCTTCTTGGTGGTTTGGTAAAAACACTCAGTGCTGCCAGCAGGTAACAGAAAAGTAAATTCTATGTTTTGATTTGGCTCCAAAGCAAAAGTCAAGTCCACAGTCAGAATGAAACATGCCAGCAAACAAAGCTGTGCAGACACATCCGGATCCATCCTCATCCTCCTGCTGCAGAGCATAGTCCATTTACTTCACTTTGACCAACGCCCGTGTCACAAGTGCAGAACAGAACAGCTTTATTACTGTCTCTCATACTCCAACAGGTGGAGAGGCGCCTGATAGCGAACTGCTTCCTTGATCAAAGCTGAATGAGCGGAGCCACTGTGGAAACCGATAGATCTCCATATGCAAAGCAGAAAAGCAGAATGTACCAAGGTGCAACATGCTCTATTTACACTTGGAGTGGTCCACAAAACCCTTCACCATTACTGAAGTGGTATGTCTTTTATGAGTTCCCTCACTTATAAATAAATAAATTTAAAAAGTTTTCATGCAGGAATTTTCTAGATTTGTTTTTTATCTGAACAAGTTTTAAAGAATTCTGGATTTAATTTGTCTATATCAATAAATGTTCTTGTTGTGTCCTGTTATGTCCTACAGATGGAGCTGTGGATAAGACCATACTCAAGACCATAGTCTTGAGTTGGCTGTATGTTTTTGTACATGCATTAGTGACAGGCTTTCACAATAAAATACAACCATGTTTGTTAGATTTTTTTTTTTCTTTTTACTTTTTCATCAATGCAGGACAGATTTAACAGATGGTCAGAGGTGAACACCACACCGCAGCTTTCCTCTTCAGGTAGTAAGGAGATTTGACTTTCCAACATAATGTCACGTGACGTCAAGTTATTCTTCTGAAGTGTTAAATGTTTGCCTCGCTTGATCTTTACCTTGATCCAACCATGGTGTTGCAACTTCATTAAAGGTCACCTGATTGTCGGGAAATTGGACTTCCTCTTTCTTCTCTCAACCAAAATGATAATTTTTATTTTTATTATTGGACAGCAGACAGCAGAAAGAATTTACAACAAACACAAACCTGTGGCAACCATTTTTGTTAATTTCTCTCCCACAAAAACACAATAATTTTAGGAGGTCTCCAAAGTAACCTGTAGACCCGAAAATGCTTCCCAATTTAACCCTTGTGTTGTTCTCCTCAGGGTGAAAAATCACCCAGCCACAAGGAGGAGCTGCATAAAAATGAGTGGTGTCCACTAAATAACTCTTCTTTTTTCACTACTGAAAAGGGAAAACCTGGACACTGAGAAATTGTGTGATTAATGACAGGTTGTTTCTTAAGGCAAAAAAAGATTTAAAATCCAATGAACCTTTTTTTATTTTAGACGTTTAGTGGAGGTGGGTCCTTTTGGTTCCAGAGGACAAGGGGTGTATGCAGAATGTGAAGACATCGCAAAGGTTAAATTCACCAATCTGAGCCCAACACACGTCTCACAGCTCCCCACTGTCCCATCCAACAAAGCAGAAAGTTAACTGAGATTTCAGTCTCCTGTGCAATTCTGGTTTATAGTTGTAGCCATCAAACAATGAAACAAATAGTAAGAGAGGAAGTGTGAACGGAGGTATTTCAACATTGCTATTACAGTATAGTGGGAGGGATTAAAGGGGAGCTTAGATGCATTTTTCAGTGTCTCCCACTTAACAATCATTTCTATCTACTTTGAGGCTTTGTGACTGATCGCTGGTGAGATTTTACAGGCAAGTTTTTTCTGTATTAGTAAAAATTACCATCAGCTACGCTAATTTTGTCTTTTGCATTTGCTGAGTGCAGACCAGTGCATCTCTGACGGCCTCCGAATGTGTGATAAGGTGCTAGGTTTTTTCCAGCACTGAGTCTGCCAAAGTGTGAACCTCTACTTTAACTAACCACACGTTAGCCCACCATTCTAGTCCTTTTTTCACACTTCATCTCTCTCAGGTCTTGAGTTTCCAGAGGCTGCTTTGACGCTGCATCTTCTCACAACATCTGGGGGAAATTCACACACCGAACAGTTGCAGCTCCAGACAGAACACAGTAGGAATGACCAAGGAGGACCATCCCTCTGTGTTTGTGGTGGACAGCTATGCCACCCGGCCTCCAATATCCCCCCGGATGGGACAGAGGAAACGGGCCTTGGGGCCAGCACAGACCCTGCTCTTCCTGCTGGTTAGCTTGGCGTTGTGTGGCATGGCCATAGAAGCCTGCTTTATATACCATCTCTTCCAAGTTGAGTCAGTGAGTATCAGCTTTTCTATTTCATCCTGTAATTTCTTAAAAAAGTGAATGTCACGAGTTTTGTTTTATAACAATCCGTCTGTCACTGTCCTCATAAGATTTTATTCAGCTTTAGCAGCTTATTTTTACTTTATATGCTCTCTTTCATTCTTTCTTTTTCTTTTTTTTACTTAATATCATTCTTAGTTTACCTGAGTTTCATGTATTTATTTTTATTTATCATGTAATTACTCATAAGAAAATGAAAGCAATAGGATTAAGGTAAATGTTAAGACAAAAATGTATACAATAAGATAAATTTCATTGGTGAGAGTTATCTTAATCAATATTTTACTTTGCCGATATACTTCAATAGTGGGAAAATTTACAGTCGATCATGAATTTTATTACAGTATCACGATGTCACGAGTCTTTAGTGTAGACAAAAGCAGGCCTGCACTCTAGAACTTCTCTATTCGCAACATTTACTGAACGACCTTTGTGACACCAATAAGTGTGACATGTGCTCAAAATATATGAATGGTTGTTTTTCCCAAAAAACTGCTGATGATGAAAAAATTTCACTATTATGCGGAAGAACCTGTAGAGATGGAGAAGTACATTAATGTCCAGCCCATTTATTAAGAACTCTATTGACGTCCCACGGGGGGCAGGAGCAAGCAGACTTCATGTTCCATGATGTTAGATGGTCATTCTGTGACTCAGTTTCCCCTCTATCTTTCTCTAACTCAACTAAGCATCATGGGGGGGGGCACAGCATTTGTGGTCTGACACTGTTTGGCAAACAAGAGTGTACGTGTAAAATACGAAAGGGGACAGCAAAGAAAAGGAAGTGGTCTATTTCCGGTAACATGACTGCAATGTACCTTTTGCTCTTTACCAGAATCGAAGACCTGTCCTACTTTCTAATGCTGAAGCAATGAAGTTTAAACCGTAGAGAAGTCGTCCTTGCTCACAATATAAATTTAATGATGAACCTTGAAGATCTGCTTCTGCATTATAAGATTGTTGCCTTATTCATCTTATTTTCACAGTTTTGTTGCTCATGCACCTGCATCTACAGCTGCACACTTAGAGTCATAACTAACAGATTTTTTTTTTTTTTGCATTTGCATTTGCATTTGCAGGCTGTTCATGCATCGTCCTCTAAGTTGGCTGGTGGTATGTCACAGTAATTTTTACATCAATGGTTAATATCTCTAATCTCTAGTTACTTTATCCACATTGGAGACAATGAGTCTGGTCCTTCCACAGGGGAAGAAGCTCCTCCCACTTTGTGGCCCAGTTATGAGATCCGTCCTTCCAAACCAGTCGCACATCTGACAGGTGAGAATAACATTGTTGTCATCTTGGCATCCCCGGCACATTGCCAAGACTTCTCATTGTTACTGTTGTCTTTGTTTTTATATTCCAGATGGACAAGATGTAGTTCACAAAACACAGGTCATGGCGTGGAGTATGATTTCAGGCCCTCTTCTCTATGAAATGGACTACAAAGATGGAAATCTTATCATTCAGAAAGAGGGTTATTACTTTGTCTATTCAAAAGTTTATTTCACAGACACTGGCATATTTCACCATGCTATCAATAGGATTTCTGAAAAGTATAGTCGGGGGAATATGACTCTCCTGCAGTCCAGGAAATACTCTCAAGCCAATCATTTGAAGCTGGTACAATCCAACAGTTACCTGGGTGGAGTGTTTCAACTTGACCAAAACGATGCTCTGTATGTGAGAGTCAGCAGCACCAAACATATTAGACGGCATGGAGCCTATGAAAATGTCTTTGGTGCATTTATGATATAAATATCACACTGATCACTCATCAGCATCACACTGAATCTTACAGTTTGAAGGAAGAGTACATGTAAGTGGACAAGAAAAGCTTCTGATTTAGGTCCATTGAAAAGGAAGGGAGGCAGATCTGAAACTTCCTCTGGCCTCACAGTGGAATGACGATGTGTGTGTGTGTGTGTGTGTGTGTGTGCAAAATCTCCCTTTCAAATTAGTCACTTTTTATATATTCACTTTTTTATTCACAGCAACCAGTTTTTCAAATTTTCATATTGCTACTGGGCATAAGCATAAGCATCATGCTAAAATCCCAAAAAATGCAAGTGTAATATCTTTTCATTCTTACTCTAACACAGACGTCCCACTATTTATTTATTCCCTCAATGAGAAAACTGCTTTAAATCTGCTGTATTTATGTGAAATAATGTGCACAAAATAAATAAATAAACTGATTTTTTATTGAAGCCTGTGCTTTTGGTTTTCTCAAGCCTTTCCTCCGGCCTTCGTGAAGCTCAAGTGAACTCGCTTCCGGCCTTGTCAGGTGAAACTTTTGCCGAGTGGTCCCGTTTGCATCGAAAGTTGCACCAACTCGCTCCAACCACATGACTGCAGAGAGGTTCTTATCATCTTGGTGACACATTACAGTAGTTACTGTTTGGGTTTATGCTGTCATGTTGGTTTTGCAGTGCAGCAGCGTCAGTCTTGTGACCTTTGTTATGATGATATTTACCTACCATAATACTATAAATGATATCAAGCGTCCCTGCTGACGTACCATGTACAGCTTTTTCATGTGTGTGTGTGCTGTGTGTGCCGTGTGTTATGTGTGTCATAAGCATCTCTCGTGCTGTCCCGGCAGCGCTTTCCCTTCAGTTATGTCTGTTCGAAGAAGAAAACACCCACAGATTTGTGTATTTGTAAACTGAGGAGGAAGTGGCAGTGGAGGCCGCTGAGGTAGTGATGGTGGGGAGGGAGGGGTGTCAGCAGCAGACTGCCTGACTCAATTTCCAACCAGAGACCTGGAGAGTAATGACTGGTAAAAATACATTGCAACAGGACTTTCTCTTGTTCTCTATATGTGTGTGTGTTTGTACACAGGTGGGTGTGTGTTAACCTCAAACTCATTTTCCTTTGGGTTTTGTTACTCTGTAAAACGTTTTGAGTTGAGGCTACATTTATAGCCCTGGTTTAGCTCATACATGTTCCCATCATATGAATGCTGAAGTAAACATACTATCTGTTAAATCATGGCAGGCTGTGACTAATTTTTTTCTTTTTAAATCATGAAGCCTCATAAAGATTTCTCATACATGAGTGAGTCATGATCTTCCAACGCTGGCTAACCTGCAAAATGTGAGAGACTACAGTAGCAGAAGAGGGCGAGCTGTATGAGCTTTGTGGTTGGGAAGCATGTTATTTCTTTTATCTCTCACTACTAAACTTTGGTCTAGTCATGACTTCTACAGAAAACTGTGTGGGACAAGAATGCTCCAAAACTGGTTTTGATCTCAGACCAATTTTTCCCCAATTCCATACATAAAACAAACATTTTCCGTGTTATGCAGTGAGAGCATGTTGTGAAATCTCTTATCTCTCTGTCGTTTGTTTAAACACACCTTAGGAAATGAACCACTAATGGTTTCTCATTTGGGACCCCTTTTCCCCCCCTGGTCTGAGTGATAATTGAATTATTTCAAAAGAACAAAAGTGAAAGTGGTGGGCTTGCTACAAAGCTAAATGCTGTCCCCTTGTGTTGGTTCTAGATCAAGAAGAGAGCAGTGGAGGGCCGTGAAAGCAATGTGACCAGGGGTCTCTGTTTTTTGTGTTTCTCATATTATATATCAGTGACTATATAATTAAAACCCCTTTCTTTAACCCTTTTGTACAATTATTTTTAATTAAGTTATGAAGTCCACTATACACTTGTGTCAAACATCTTGAATCTAATTTCTCTGCAACTATCAGTCACTGGAGAAACAACAACGATGCTTGAAAAATACAATCTCCTCTAGAAAACACATCCGACAATTTAACCGAGATGTTAAGGTGCCTCTGGTGGAAAGAGCGAACACGTATCCTTGTTTTGGATGGACAAACTCTTGAGTAGCTGCCTTGATATCAGCTGGTAAGAAGCCCTGGTATAGGAATAACTGAGCCATGCAGAGTCATCTAATGAAACAGATGAAACAGAGTGGGTGGTAACTGAGTAGGTCTGTTATCTACATCTGAATGCAGCATCTTTGACCTCCCCTTGTGTAACCGAAAGCCGTGGTGGCAGCAGCTAATATAGTGAGTGGTGAGAGATATGGGACTCTGCAGCTGAGGTTTGGAAACCTTTTTTTGATAAAAACTCAGTGACTTGGAAAATTTGTCTCAGCTTTAATGATGAATAACATGTTCCACTGACCTTTTCCAGCTGTACCTTAAATTTATGTAAAATAGAAATGCTGTAAGTCCACAGTTATGTGGCTTAATGCCTGGGGAAAAGGAGAATTTTGGATTTAGCTTTGTTACAATATTGCAGGGCACAGTCTTGAGAGCGTGAAGCAGGGGTGGTCCCACTGTGAGTCACTATCAGCAGGGTCTCTCTGTGACATTGTGGCCTCTCACTTTCAGTTTTCCCAGGGTCTTGAAAATGACTCAGATCAATAATTCAGTGCCGTAGTTTTAGTCATTCAGCGAAGCCCAATATTCAGATTTCTAAGCACAGAATAAACATAATAAACATATGAAGAAAACATAGTTTTTAATAATAATATTGTTAAAGGGCAGTTTTCAAGGCAATAGTAGTACGAAGTAGGTTTCCAGGATAAAGGAAAAGTTTTTTTTTTAATGCAAAACCACACTGATGTACAAATGTTATCAGTGACACAAGCAATAAATCGAAAATCCCATATTTGAACCACACATTTCTTTTAACATTTCCTGACAAGTGAAACTTTCTAAATAAACCACCATGATTTCATGTCTCATAATGTGTGATACAAGTAAAGAAGGAGAACCAATCGGAGGTTAGTTCCCTCAAGTCATTTTGCTTTCCATTTTACATCCTGATCCTGAAACTAGAATTGTATAGAATAGAATAGAATAGAATAGAATGTGTATTTACACTGTATTAATTAAGAAAAAGACTTTGAAACATGACAGATTATGAAAAAGAAAAGAATTCCAGTGTCAAATAAACATATCACATCTGTAATTTTGACATTTATCAACTATGCTGTTCAGTTTGTATGATTTCAATTACAGTTTGTTTGCAATATTTGATAAAGAAATCAATTCAAGAGAATATATATGTATGCAACAGAGTGACACACATTGTCACACGTCCATTGAATTGTATTAAATACAGGGTCTGTCTGCATACTATGGATATTTAGGGTCAAAATAATAAATAAATACAACATAAATATGTAATCAACACAGTTCAAAACATCAGTAAGTAGCAAATAGGAGCTGTGCAAATAACAGACTGGCAGAAAAAATTGAGACTTTCTGCCAGATGTCGCACTTCAGAGAAATACATTCTTGGAGTAAACTGCTGCACATTTCAAATGTAAGAGACTCCAACTAAGAAAAACCCTTTAAACAATCAAGTAATACCGGTCTCAGTTGGAATAATGGACTACCTGACTAAAAAGTGAGAACAATCCAACTTTGTTTTTCAAATATATTTTTTTTCTATCTATGCAGGATGGAATTCCTACAACCTAAAGTTTGTTTTCTATTCCTATAGTACTATACAGCTGAGATGTAAAGTTTGAATTAAGTCTTCCATAATGCACAACAGCATTTGTAGAGATTTGTAGTGATAATGTAAAAAATGGACATTGAATCAATGTGAATTCTGCTTGGTTGTTTTGTTTGTTTGCTTTTTTTTCCTGTCTTTTTGTTGTTGTTGTTGTTTTTTTTTTGATAGACCCGAATTTAAAGAGCCAAATTTTTTGCCCAGTACACCACTCTACCTGTCTTTCTATCTGACTACAGTCATTAGGTCCTACAGGACTGAACAGGTGACCTGGGAACATGTCAAGCATTTAAAAGAGGACACAGGCTATATCTGAGCCACATCTAAGGTTTGTGCATGTAGATGATATCCAGGTAGGTTAAAGAATCAGTGGTATTAACACTTGTTTCAGGGCTGATAATGACCTTCAGGATCCCTCCAGCAAAGAGCTCCCCGACCTTGCCGATGAGGCCTGTGCTACAAGAATTTACATTAATCACACCCTGCATGAGGATTTTGTTCTGCCACTCCAGACTGACCACTTGGTTTTTGTGACATGACAGCAGCGTCACACAAAGATTAAAGAAATAATATCCATCCTTCATTACTTTCAGGACTTTTCCTTCTAAGATCAGGTCTTTGTCTGGATTCCTTGCAACCCATGTAGTGCCTGTGGTGTCTGTGGGTGACAGAAAAGATGCTATTAGTTGTGTGTGTTTTCTCATGTATCATCTCATCAATGGAATTACAAACGATTAAGCAGAATTGGCAAAAAAAAACAAACTTTCAAAATAGGTCAGTTACCCTTTCTAGCCTCAAAGGCCAGCATTTTTCCTTTGCCCAAGTGAAGCTCTTGCTCATTGGAGAACTGCAGAAAAAGTAAGAGAGCTATTAATTTTAATATATAAACATGAAATAGTGCCAGAATAGCTCACACAGTCGCACACAGATCAGCAACAGAAAAGCTACACTTTTTCTTACACATTGATAATACAAGTTCCACCAACTTAAAGATGAGAACAGAATAGATTGTACATAATCTTCAGAGGGAAAATAAAGAGAGAACATTTCAGTTTGGTGGCATTTCCCCGAATGTAACACTGACGTCATTGTGCTTCCTCCAAGAGATGAGGACAGTGGTTAAACTGCCTGACATGAGTAACTCAGAAGAAATGGAAGCAATCTGACATAGATCTGCCAAGTTCCCTGGATTTTCATGCTTGGAATATTGGAGTTTGTTTTCTAAACACCAACATAAAAAAGCGCTGCATCCTAAACACCAAGAGCATATGCGTTATTGGCAATAGTCAGGTCAACAGTATAAATCACAAACTCTGTTTGTGAGCTGTGGTTATCTTACCGAAGTTGTACTGTTTGCCTTATATTGCATTGTTTGCTCTGATGGTACAGTTGTACTGTTCTGACACTGTAGAAAGAAACAGAAGTACAAAATATGCTTATAATATATATCAAATGAGGGTTGTAAGTGCTGCCAAATGACTTTTGATCCACCTGTCAAGATAAAGCTGTTCGAATTCTCTAAACGGTGTTTTATTTTGTCATTTGGTTAAACACAGTAGGAATACAAATCTGTCCCAAGAACCCAGCCTAAAATCCAAGTATAAACGCATTTCAACACATTTGCTTTGTAGTTCACCATAAAGCTAAACTTATACTTTATAAAATATTGTTCTACATGTTGTGTCATTTTGTGTCATCTCTCAGATTGATGTAAAACAGGCAAACTTTCACTCATGACAGACACCACAATGCAAGAGCGATTTTCTCACCTGCTGTGCTACTGTAACAACACCAAGAAAGAACAAATGCAATGCTCCTGTATTTTAACACACCTGAATTCACAGTCACCTACTCTAAAGGATTTTATTTAATTTTGTAATGTAACGTTTGTATCTCATCATTGACTGTAAAACACTTTAAACTCAGTCTGTCTCACCAGGTCATAACGTCCAGCTGTGAAGAAGAAGATGATGAACGCAACTTGTGCAATGGAAAGGATGGTCGTCCACAACAGGAGGACATGAATCAGGGGATGCTGGGTATGCTGTGGCATTGTCTGTCCGATGGCAGCGCTCAGAACTGCCTGTGCCTGAGCAGAGCAGGAAGGCAGATGTTAAGAGCTGACGAGTGTACTAGTCCTGAGTTTCCTCCCTGCTATGCACCAAAAAGAAAGGGGGTGTGTATGTTCGTTTCCTGAGCTCAGTGTCTGCATATGATAAGGACGTTTTGATGTGTGACTTTATTGTTTTCTCCCCGGAGTATCTACTGAACACATAGAAATCCAAATGGTACTTTCCCCGTATGCTACTGTGGTAGTGAAGGCCAACAGCAAGCCCAGGTTATATTTATGTGTGGGGACAGGCCCTTTTCTCTGATTAACCACAACTCACACAAAAAGAAGGAACAGCGGGTCTGCGTGTGGAAGACTCAATAACAGGGAGGGAAAGAAGGATTGAAAAAATCTGAGAAAAACCATTACAAAACGAATCATCCAGTTCCTATTTAATGAACAATGAATAATCTTTTAATCTTTGCATTGCTCTTTCTGCTACTTGTTTCTTATTGCTTAAACATTTCTGGTATATATACTATGATGATAAAAGTACTCCACATAATTCACCAGGAATATGGTATTGAAAAATGTTTATATTGTCAGTCAAATTAGTAGTTGGACTCAACTGAAAAACGATGTCACTGTGTTGTTTACTATTTGCCCTTTTTGAAAATTCCCACCTGTATCTAAATTCAAGTGAGGTCAGTAAAGGTGGTTTCATTTTCTCTCTTTGTACTTAACTGAAGGGAAAGTTTCATGGCAGTAAAACAGGATGGGTTTGGTTCAGGTATGTGTCATCAGACTGAATAACAGACAAAATGACACCTGTGGTAGGTTATCAATATGAACGGCAGTGGTCATGTAACCCAGTAGCTACATGTTCGGACTTGTTACTGACTTGAGCAGAGAGCATTATAGTGAGGTGATGGCAAACAGGATGAATGACCTGATTTGGATGATAAGGGCATGTGCTAGTTGAGAACCAGCTGTTTTTCACCTTTGTTGACAAACATGACGGAAATGAAGTAAGAAATAAAAATTCCTGTCCTGTTCTTTAGCTCAATTTACCACTTTCAGGTCATGTAATAACTGATGAAAATGTCATGACCCTAACACATAGTTTCATCTGAGAAGCACAAGGGAAACCAAATGTCAGAATCATGTCAAAATGACAAACTTGATATTATTAGTATTATTAGTATGTTTGAGGATGAGCACCTTTTAAACATTTTAAATTAATTGAGGAAATAGTAACTTGAATTATCAAAAGTGGAAAATAAGAGCAGAACTTCCTGTGTGTGACGAGGAAACCACCAAGACTCCAGTCATCTTAACACTATTCTTAAATTTCTGATGATATAAAATATATTTACTCCCGCTGGTTTTCTTATCCAGTGAATGATGACTTACAGCCATCTAGTGGATGTAATTTAATAATGCAGTGAAAAATGATATTAAAGACAATAAGAAAAAGCACAGCTATACAACTAATTACAATTCTGCTTCAAGCTGTTTTACCTCAAATGAGGTAAAATACAAGTGAACACGTTGTTTCACCTTTTAGTTCATTACATCCCTAAAGACTTTCAAAAAGCAAGTTTGTAAGTAGATGAAAAATTATGAAAAAGAGATGCAAAAATGATTAACTGATATCATCACATGATGATGATATCAGTATACATTTAACTTTACTGTCTAAAAAGTGCAATGGGAAAAGAAAACATGTATAAAAATCTGTAAAACAGAAAATTACCTGCAATAGATACAAGTCATTTCCTCTTTTTTTCCCTTCAGTCACTTTCCTTTTTTTTATTCAACGGTTCGGTAAATGTTGATTTAGATTCTCTCAGTTTCAAAGCAAAAGCAAGAACAAAACAAAAAAAAGAGAGAGAAATATGGAGATAAGACGTGAAAGGAAAGCTAGAGACAAGGGACACAGTGACGCTTAGATTTTTTTGATTAACTGTGAATCAATGAATGCAAAAATGTAGGAACTCCAAAAGGGTTTCTGGCTTCAGGTTTTTACTTCATGGTGGGCTCCACCCTGAGCTGCATGTCGAGGTAAAAAACCAAAAGAGAACCTAGAGAGGCGGGAGTGCCATTTTGTATTTCCAGAGAAATTTTGCTGGTGTCTTCGTTCCAATATTTATTTTTCTCAGTTTTTCAGTGCAAGTTTAAATTTAAACTTTACCCATTCAGAATTACTCAAAGAAAGAAAGAAATATGCTGTTACATTTAGAGCTGAATGGTTATGTAATCAATAATTATCCTGACAAGAACATTATCTCTTAACAATACTGATCGACAAAAAAAAAAAGCAAAAAGTTTCTTGTTTTAGGTTTTCAAATATGAATATTTTCTTTATCTCAAAGGCAATTTAGACATTTACCTACCAGAATGATGAATCAATCACTCAATCAGTTAAGAATGATCAGATTAATCGATGCTATAATCCCATAGTAAAGTATTGTTTTTGTGCAGTAGACAACAAAATAACCCCTGTGACCCGGAAACGGAAAAGCGGTAGCGATGGATGGATGGATGGATGGATGGATGGATGGACAACAAAATAGCAGGAAATGAGAGTGATGTTTTGGACAGGAGCAGCTGCGTGTCTGCCACCTGACACCAGGTGGCAGGAAACCTCTGGTCTTAAAACACAAAGCTGGCAACACATGAAACAACAGTCAGGATTTGATCAGTCAGAATCATCATCTCTATCTGACTGATTGATCACATTTCACAGGCCCCAATGAACTTACACGTTTCCGGAGTGTCTCTGTTTATATCACATGTTCACATTGCGTTTGATTGATCCCTGTGTGTCCGTTTCATTAGTGGACAGTCAATATTGTTGAAAAATCTATTTGCTGGGCCAGTTTTGCACGTCCAGTGGCACATGTATCAATAATAATAATATACTTTAAATGAAAAGAAATCTAAGTGAAGGACGGCAGTGTCAAGCTCAGTCACTAAACTCAGTCATTAAACAGATCCAACACGTTTTAGGATCCAGCCTGATCCTTTTAAGTAGGGGGGGGGGGGGGGGGGGGGTTCATTACCACTAAGGGTTTCAGGTTTGCAGCTAGTTTCGTCAAGTCAAACAACATAACACCGGAAGTAGGAGGATTTTCTACCAAAGTTGACGTCTTGCTTCTTCCTTAAAAACCAGCGCAGAATTTTATTTTGAAAGTTTCACAACAACCGTGTTTTTCCCATTCATGTGTATTAGACGTCCTACATGTGAACGGTGGACTGGAGGACACACAGCACGCTCCCACACAACTTTGAACTGAGGTCTCACTGAGCTGTCCGTCGGCTCTCTTGTATCCAGTTAGCCCCAGCTTTGTTTTTTATTCCGAGGCCTTTTACTTTACCTTCTTTGCTCCTTCTTTCCAATGTAAGGTGTGCTCCTCCGGCGGCTCTGCTGGGCGGCTGACCGGGGTCCGCTCCTGTCAAACCTTCTGACATGGATTTGTTGCACCGACGAAGGACGGACTGAAAAGTTTGGGGATTTAAATCACCTACAGCAGCGACACAACGGACACACCGACATTACCTCTCCCACCCCCCAGTCCTTTAAAACAAGTTCTTTGTGGCTTACTTAGCTTAAGACATGCAAACGTTCAACTCCACTGGCACCCACAGCAGCACGCTCCCCCGGGACGCGGAGCTCCAGCTGCGGTTAGCTGAGAGCGGAGGAGCCGGTGAGGGGAGGGAGAACGGAGCCGGGAATCATTTCCTCACCCAGACTGAGAGGGAGAGCTCGTTTTGCACCAAGAAGAAGATGCTTGTCGGCTTGGATTTATTATGTCTTTTTGTTGGTAAGGAAAAAATTATTTATTTATTTAGTTACATTTTTATTTCATTAGACCCGAGGCAAACATTTCTTATGTGCTGTTAGAGGCTGGCTTAGCGCACTGAGGCTGGGAGTGATTAACATTATGTACAGATCACTTTAAAGGGCACACACTGACTGCTGTGTAAACCAAACATCAGACTGACTTTGTTATTAGGACGTTAGAAGACTCTGGCTTTCCTGAGGGAGGGGGGTATGGAGAGAGAGAGAGGGGGGGCGGGGGGGTACTGTGGATGGGAATTTGTTGGAATAAACGAAACTGCAAAGCATTTTTCCAGAAGTCAAATGGAAACTGTTCAAAGAGGCAAAAAAAAACAAACAAAAAAAACAACAACTTTCAGTTGGGTCCCAAAAGTGCACGTGGGGGCAGGAGGCGGGGAGGAGAGAGGAGCTGCTGTGTCCCAGGAATTAATCTGTTACCATGGCAACGCTCAAAGTTCCCGGGAGAAGGACGTGGGAATTCCGAGGGAAAGTATGTCGTGTGCTCGTGCTCTCGTGCTGCAAATTACTTCTGGTCCCCTCTGACTGCATCACAGCACCCAGCTGCAAAATGATGCGGTACTTCTCACTGGAAAACAGCATGTGGACAACAACTCAGGCAACAGTGACATAACCATGTATGTTGACGGGGTGCTCTCTAAAACAAGCTACACTGAATCTACTATAAGATATCACATTATATTTTGGGTATTTCGAAGTACTGCATCACCTCTGTTTTTATATATTTTATTCTCTAAAGGTTACTTACTACTAGCAATGGAGAAAAGTCATCTTCCTATCATCTTGAATTTTTTACTGAATAAATGGTGATAACAGCTGTCATGTTAATTTTAGTTAGCATACATTAATACAATATTTTCTAAAAACGCTCATCATCAGGTGACATAATCAAGTATGATTTCATATGCTCTCAATGCTACAAATCCAAAATAAAACTTTAAATGGATATATTTTTTTTTAATCGACTGACTGATTAAACAACTGCATCATTGCAGTGCTACTATCCAATACTCCTCTTAGTTGCATGTAGTGCTGGGTGATAACACGATGACAATAGGTGCACTATCATTTTCCGAAATAGAAATAAAAATGGTCAATAACTGGTCTATTTAATTAATTTTCATGCATAGAAATCACTCACAGAAATCAACCCCAAACTGCCAATCATGTTGCGAAGTGATACACATGTTCAAAATACGATTTTGTAAGTTTCATGTTGTTATCTCACATGACTAGGATAGGGAGGGGAGTGTGCATTTTGTGTGACTGAGTGGTTATTTGGACCAACAGCACAAGAGTGGCAGAGCCCGTCTAGGCAGACTGACAGGTCTCAGCCTTGTTGGCAGTTAAAGCTTAGGAAAAAGTCCTACCAACAAACAACAACCAACATTGTGAGGCAGTTATTTTCATTACTGTGGTATTCTTCACCCTGCAGGTATGCTATTAGCTGTTTGTTCAGCATGCTCCTCGGCAGCATTGTTGTGTGTAGGAAGTGGCTGGCAGCATCAGTCAGCACGATGGAGGAAATGGTCACTTTCAGTTCTTTTCCTCACACATGCACAGCACTCCATTTGTTTTGATATTAAATTGCGTGACTTGACCCTTCCTCTTAACTTTGAGATTGAGCCACTGAGCCTCAAGGTGAACTTGGAGGGTTTGTAGGTCACTTGGTGACTTGATACTTTGGTAAAATAGAATGGAAATGGAAAGTATACTCGTGGCTTGTGATGTAACAATCCCAGAGGTCCCTGTTTAATTTGATTCATTAGTACGTTTCTGACACACAGACAGCCCTGCAAAATACTTTGTTTTCTGTTTTCAAAGAAGATGAAAGAAGTTTTAACAGTTAAACTTTTTTTTCTTGACATATTTACTTTCGATTTGCTCCAACAAAAATAGGCCAAAACAAACAAAAGTGTCATCTTAGATGACTAACATCAACCTTACCGGATAAACAACACATGGTTAACTGTTAAAATTTTTCAAAAATACTAAAATGAAAACATAAATTCTGTACACTATGATGTATTATTACACTGGTAGAGTGTGTTAGCTTTTAAGTCACAGATTCCTGGCTGTGTGGCTGCATCTTGTATATCTCAGTCAACCATCACAGTAGTTATCAGCAGAAGCCTTACCGCGTCTCATCTGTGGGCATTTGGCACTGAATGTCACCAATTATTGGAAATGAATGAGGCTCTTCATTTAACTAAAACCTTTTATCTCTGACTAACTCAATTTTACTTAAAAATGGCTTCTCAGACAGTTGACCCGCCAGCGTTATTCAATCTGCAAAGGCGCTCATTCACCACTGTAACTGTGGAATTTCACCCTGAAGCATCCATCCTCATTATGTTATCAGCTGAAGATGGATTCCTCAGGCTTGGGAGGTTTTTACGGCCTCAGTGTTAGTGTTGTCTTCGGATTTTAAGTGGTGACATGAATGGAGTATGCTGTGGCATCATGAATGGATTTAAATGTGTCTGCTGAATGGAATATTGCTCGAATATTGAAGTCATTAAATGAGGCTTTGACTCAGATTACTTGCTCATACTCATACTCAGTAACCGGCTTGTCTAATGTTGTACTTCAGTAATAAGTCTGTGTTGTTTGCAGGGCTGTTCTGACATGCACATGATGGATGCTTCAGAGATTGATTGTGAGTAAGCTCCATGGAAGCTGCAGAATGCAGATGTCTGGATCTGTTCAAGTGTTTGCTTGTGTGTTAAAGTGTGTGCATGTGGCTCGAAAGTTTTGACCAGGACAGAGCTGACAGAATCTGCGCCCTGTGGCTGCAGCCAAGATTTAGTGTGCTGCCAAGCAGAGGTCAGGAGATGTCGGGTGTTTGTCATATCTAACAGGCACGCAGGGACAGGCCTCCCAGACTGCATTGTTCTTTCCCTCCTGCACAGGTGGTCCATACTCTTTCATCACCCCAATAAAAACAGTTGTTGCCTCCTTAGAAGTAATTGGTAAATGATTGGAAGTAGCACCTGCTATTAGCTTATATGGCTTTGAGAAACATTTCAATTGCCACAAGGCCTGACCTTCTCCTATGGAGGTAATTTTAAGATAATTTTATACTTGATATGAATGAGTTGTTAGACTACATTGGAGGAAAGTGATTTGCTCTGCTGATAAATCCCTTACATTTAGCTATATAAAATAAGAAAGTGATTGATTCAGCAGTATAAAGAGAACTCGTTTTTAGATCCTACTACAAAGAGAAAGCTAGAATCAGTTGATCACTGTTGTGTGAGTGTCCTTTTTGTTCTAGACGTGAAGCAGCATGCCAGGACGAGAGGATAGGCATTTACCTGAATGATACGAATTCTGAAAGGCGTCCATCTTTCAAGCAAATCTCTTCTTTTGACCCTTTCTTTTTTACACCGTCTTTCTTCAGATCATCTCTATTTTGGGACTGACGGTGTTCTACCAACTTAGCAAGGTGTGTGAGTGTGTCTGTCTTTTATGTCTATGTCTGCTTTAGGAGGGCAACAGGTTTATGTATGTAGTATTCCTGGTTGTGCTCCTTGGCAGAGAAAGCTGCCAAGTGAGTGAGGAAGCAAGAGGCCGACACGTCACTGCATGTTGATGTGTACAAGGCCAAGAATATTAAATTATGAATGTGGATGTGTATGTGCGTGCTTATGAGGAAAAGTGTGGGTGTGGGTATTTGTACATATGATTCATTGCGAAAGCAAGTGTAGACGCCCTACTACAGCTGCCATGTGCATGCTGTTTGTTGACATCTTATCCCGGTGCTGTTTTGCTGTGCATTTTACTTCATGATGAAACACACACAAAGTCATGAGGCTCATTGGCGTCACTCTGTGGCTGACAGATGGAGAGCCATTAAAAATGGCTCTGTCATATCATTGGTTAGTGGAAGAAGTGATCTCGCTTACTGTCTGTTGCTAGTACACTAATGCATCTCCCTCCCTTTTGAAAGCACCACAAAAGTTCATGAATTTACTAGCCTTGCCCTTCATTAGGCAGCCGACATGGCTCCGTTCACTAACCTTGGCGGTCAATATGTCTTCTTTCACCCATTAGCACACTGAAGTCAGCTCAGGCCTTAAAGAGGTTTCATTTGCCCCTGGGCTGAGGGGCAAGTGAGAGCCTGAGTCAGCAAGCACCAGGGGGATTGAGTGAAAAGTGAGGCATGGAAGGAGAGAAGGGAACAAGGGTCTACAGTAGAGGTCAGATGTCAGACCCAGGGGCGCCTGAAGGATCTTATCTACAGCTGTCTGTTTTTGTCCCAGTGAGGAAGTATTAGTCAGAGAAGCACAAGAAAAGTTCAGACAGCAAATAGCTTGAAATTAACTTTTAATGAGACAGCTGCAATATTTTCCTCGATGACGGTTCCATAAGTGCCCGGGGTAGTCCATAGGTATTAGCTGTAATGAGTGAATAAAGATGTGTGGAGCTCTCTAATCCTCAATGCTCATTAGCTAGAATGGGCCTGGAGAGCCTTACAGGTATTGTACCTGTATCTGAATATAGCCCACAGCCCTGCATTTGCGTCCGTCAAAACTAATGACTCGTTCTTTCCCTATTTTTGAGGACTTAGACACACCTCATGGCACCACGGGGGTGTTATACATCACCAGGGACATTTTATCATTGTGTCACATCTCACCTGCTGCAGTCTTTACTCCCTTCATTCCCTGAAGTTTGTCTCTGAAGTTGCTCCAACTGCATATTCTTCTAACCAAACCAAAACAGCCCTGCAGCCCTCAGCTCTTTCCATACATGCAATAACACCACAATCAGGCCGCTCCATGCCAAACACCTTCCCTGCAGGCTACACCACAACCCCCTGTCATTCCCACATTGCAGACCCTTGCCGCCCTCACCTCACTGTGCACACCTTTACCTCCTCTCCACAAAAACCACCAGAAGTCTCCTTTAAAGTTGTCAAGGTACATACCGCGGTGGCGGGGCCTTTATGTTCCCGCTGAATCAGACATGCAGACAGACAGCCCCCTTTAAACCTCACCACTCATGCCCTGAACTCCAGAGCCTAGCTCCAGGAAACAGGTCAGTGAAGTGTGGAGAGAACAGAAGCAGCTGTGGGAGGCATGTCTCCACTGGCCAGCTGCAACAGTAACAGTGGAAGGGCCAAGCAAGACCTCTCACGGTGCATTGGTGGAAGGTGAAGCAAAAACACTTAAAATTGTACTTCACGTCCACTTTTTTGCTCCTCTTGAGTTTGTCGATTTTGCACATCAAAAACTTTCACTAAATATTAGCCTTTTTAGAATCTAAGTACTTTCAGCTGTCTCACAGTCAACCAGCGCTTTTCCAACTGCAATGCATGCAACACATGTCTTTTAAAAATAGAACAAACCTTATGAGCTTGAATCTATTAAATCTGATTTTATCTAAATACTGCAAGGAAAGGGAAGAAGGCCTGCTATTGCTTATGAAGTTGTGTTTTGTGGCTGGGTGTGGGGGTGAAATGGTAATGTGCCATTATAAATGAATCAGCAGTTGTCTTTGAGAGGAGGCTGTACGGAGTCCAGCTGCAGCAGATGCTGATGATAGCAGATGCTTAACAAAGATCCAGAGCTGCTGTGGCTCCTCAGTCCCTCTTTGTTCTTCACTGATTAATCTCTTTGTGTTGCCAGCAGGGTAGACAAAACAGATCAGTCTCAGAACAACATCCCAGCAAATGATGGGAAAAGAAATGGGTGTGTGTCAATGCAGGGGGCTGCCATTCACCCTGAATCCACCTCTCCACAACCTGGATTTGGCCACCAAGACAGAACAGGATGAGCCACCATCTAGGACTCTCTCACACACACTCACTGTACTTAATAATTGTGTTTTTGGCAGTTTGTGGTTGCCAATCATTATCACAGCCTTGCTGTGGATGACTTCACTGCCTGTTAAAGTGTTACCTACCCGACAGTGGTGTATGTGTGTCACAGCTTGTGTGATGGTGCACAGTCTCAGTTCATGGACTGCCTCTTTAAACAAATATCTTGTTTATATCAGCTGAAATGCAAAAGGCCATGTCCTTAATGTGCCCGGAGTCAAACTGAATAGGGATAAGATGAAAGAACGTGGCTCATTATGGAGGTGGTCCCGTGTAGTTAAAGCCATTATTCCACTAGTAATCATGCAAGCCTCCTCAGCCCTGCTGCAGGCCACAGTTTATGAGCGTGTTAGGCAGGCTTGTTACCTGGGATTATTAGGATTCAAATTACAACACTTCACAATTCAGATCACTTTCTTATTATTTTTTTAGCAAGGTTGACTTGAAAGTAAACAAGCAGCTTAAAGTTTTGTTGGGAAACACTGGCACACGCAAGCTGCTGTGAGGCCCAGCAAGGGTGGACCACCCCTGAAGGGTGCTATAGCAAGCTGGTTTCACAGCTCAGGCCCAGCCCAGTATAAGCTGCTGGCCAGATGGATCTGTGTTGAAAGGTCACTAATCATATCCTATCAAAGGGCAAATGTATAAAGGGGTCTGTACGGTCAGATATTACTGGATGTGATGACACACATGGGTCTTGCTGTGGCTTACATATAGCTTTAGGCTGTGCATCATGATAATCTATTAGGATGCACTTACTATTTGTTCTACAGCAGCATCCCCAGGAGTTTACATAGGCCTGTGATAGTGAAGGGGTTGTTTTTCTCTGTTAATGTCTCCAGTATCACCTGATTTTATGTGGTTTTCTGGCTCTAGTGTGGTTTATTTGGTTGGTCAGTGTTTTGGTTTTTTTTAAGGTGCAAGTGGGGCTTTTGTGGTTTGTTTGGTTGTCTGTTAGTCTGTGTGCCTGTGGGTTTGGTATGTTTGCATCCAAGTGTGGTTTTTATGTGTATGTGAATGTGTTGAGTCTGTATGTGTATTTGGGGGTATTCTGCTGGTTGAGGCAGGGTTGTGTTTACAGAGCGGGTCCCAGCAGAGCCCAGATCTCTGACCCTCACATTCCAGAACCACCACTAATCGCTTCTGTCTGCTGTTCCCCATAGAGAAATCCTTGCAGCATCCCTCTCGGTTCCATCATTCCAGTTTTCTCTCACCCTACATTTGTTACCCTCACCCTATCTGTCAAATTTCTTGCCTTTTGGCCATGCATTTTTAGCCTAGTTTCCCTTGATATATTGATCAGCAGATGAGCAACAATATGACCTTAAAGCGTGTCAGTGAATTATTACCATTGACCCAGTTTTGTTTACACTGTCTTTAATCACTTTCTCCATAGTAGTTGTTGTTTTTTTTTTAATATATATATATTTTGCTTTTGGTTGTTGTTATTCTCCTCTCACAGTGAGCTCATTCTGGGCTGTGGTCATAGATGTGTAAATTGGAAACAGAAAAGTTTCTCAGAGTGAGGCACATATCCCCTCTGCTCTCATTCCTCCTCTTCTCCTTCTTCCCTCCCTCTTTTCTCCCCCCTCCTCCTTTCTTTCTGTCCCTTTTGACTATTTGAAAGCATTCCTGCTTTGAGTGTCAGGCCCAGCCAGCAGCACATTTTGGCCTTGCTGTGGGAGCCGACCCACTCCTCCACCTCCTTTTGGGTCCCCTCACAGGCCTTCCTGGCCCTGCTCTCTTTTCAGCATGTCTTGGCCAGGTGCAGAGGTTTCTTCACAGCTGCCTGACAGATGAAGTGAGGGTCTCTGGAGTGTTTTTGTCTTGTTGTGAAAACTTTTTTAATGTAGTTGTAAAGCACAGAGGCCTAGTGTGACACAGGAGCTTGTAACTTGTATAGGATTATGTAGATACTCAATAATTCAGCGTGTGCTTCATATTTCATTTTTTTTTATACTACACTGAGAATTTCCATTCGACTTACTTCTGATGTTAAGGTAAATTTAACGGATTTATTTTATTGAGAAACAGTAAACACTAAACTTGTAAACAACTTTGCTTATCTGGAGCAACCCATGATTCTTTGCCTTTGGTGCTGCGTGTGCATGATCTTCATGCAAAATGGGTACAGGCAGACCTGAGGTAATAAAATCTGCTGCTAACTGGCTCAGCGATCCATTATTCCCAGTTGACCACTGCATGAATCGAGAATGATCCCTCAAGAAGCCCATGTTCCTACTGTAGCACAGATTGTTAATGTCCATTACCTCTCTGTCAGCGCAGCAAAGTATTGATTATTGAGAGAGACCTGGCCATATTGTGAACTCTCGTGAGGGCACAAAGTAAGTCTGCTAATGGCTGGTATGGAAAGCAAAAAAAGATTTCTGTTTCTAGTTGAAGTAAAAAAAGTTTTACCCCATAATATATATTATATAATAAATTATAAATGTCAAACGCTGTATTTAATATGAAAAACAGCCAAAAATATTATTTCTAACAAACATCTCAGAAAAAATAAAGCAGGGCTTACAAAGTAAAGTCATCATAAATTGTCTGCTTTTTAAAGGCGGGGGAAAAAAATGTGCAATGAGAATTATTATTATTGTGCATTAATAATTATCAGTGATTATATTGTCAGTGTATTTGTTTGGTAATATTCATACAGGTAATTTTGTCTTTTAAAATATGTTCAAAATGCCTATTTTAACCAAATGGAAAAAAAGCCCTGACACCCACTCACTTTAAACTAGGAATGAACCATATCTCTGCAGGTCTCTTGGTATGATACACACAGATAAAGGGATTACGAACTAGAGATTAACAGATCAGTGCGAAATATGTGCAGGTGGTAGAAATGATCCAGGAAACTGTCATACTGGAAAAGTATTTTTAAATAAACAGGAAAACTGGACTCAGATCTAAGAAAATATAACCAAATTCTGTTTTCTGTAAAGTTACTGTTCTTAAAGTCATGTAATGTAACTGTAACTAACATTAAGTATACCTTTCAGTATTATCTACGTTAATACAACACCAATAGGTGTTACCTGTATGTGGATTTTGTGTCATTTTGACATACATCAGTGCGTAACTGCACTGAGTCTCTGCAGGTGTGTGTATAGGAGGAGATGCCTGGAAATGTGGCAACAGATTGAAATGAGAAAGAGATGTGGGTCAGATGAGAATTGTTTCCTATCTCTCGCTCTCTCTTTATTGGCGTCACAGCCTCTGCTATCTGCCAGCAATGTGTTTCCCTCCCTCGCTTCGTAACCCAAGCCCATTAATTTTAAAATGGGCTTGGGTTAGGCTAAGCAAGCCAAAGTGGGCAGACTTTTATCTGTGTTTTGTCCCTCTGTCAGGGCAGCATGACTTTGAACAGAGAGGTCAATAACACACACTTTTAATATACACTATGTCTGTGCAATTACACAGCAATTGGTTCTGATAGTTTTATCAGTGCAGAGAAGCTCAATGACTGGTTTTGATCACAAACAAAAAGAATAATAGCGAAAACTGGGACAAAGTTAATGCGGACAAAGTTACATTGGACAGGTATTCATATCCTGTCCTTTGTTTGATGAAAATGATTGGGTTATTGTTTGCATGTTTGGGTGTGTATTTATATGTCATTCCTTTTGGCCTGGTTTTGAGTGTGCATCCTGTGCATGATTCAGTCATGTAGTCTGAGAGATTCCCTGGCAGCAGCAACATTTTGGCCTGGGTGTGTTCCAGCCAACAAGCAGGCCTGGGATGACAGGGAGAGGCACTGAGGTTAATGATTAGTCTAATGTTCTTGCTGCATTCCATGGGGTGACAAGGGGACATTTGATAAGGGACAAAAAATTGGAGCAGCCTGGTCAGAAATTCACAGGCCTTTTTGTTATTAGTGCATTAGATGCTGTTTAACCATTGTTTGTGGGGGATACATGCAACATCTCTCACTTTCCCAACATTAAAATGCAGCTTTTACCCAGTGAACCTTCGCCAGGCTGCATGGTGACTTTGCTCAAGCGAGTCAGACCTTGACCCCACTCACCTGATACAGATTAGTCACCAACCAGCAAGTGTAGTGAAAACATACGTAGAGCAGTGGTTAATGATCAGACAATAACTTGGACTAAATGTCAGTGTTTTTCACTGAGTCAAACTTCAAATCACAATTAAACAATATCTTGCTCCTCCTCCACGCTGTCTGCTTTTGGCACACTGAAATTCTCCATTAAACGTGCTCTCTAATATCTCCCTCCCCCTTCCTCATCTTGATTTTCTCCACTGGCATCCTTGTCTTTCTATCCCCTGGTGTCGATCATCTCCCCTTCTCCTTGCTCCTCTGAAGGAGGCAGTCTTGTGTGGAATTCTTGATCCCCCAGGAATCTTTAAGTCGTGTTGTATCCCATGCCTTTCTTGTGTAACACAAGAGAAGGCTCCCTTTATGTTAGTCAGGGGTACCTATCTTTCCGTCTCTGTGATCCTTGTTACACACACTCATGCTCACATTCATCATCAAGTCATCTTTTGTTTTTTGTCTTGCCTCCCCTCCCACATTTCATCAGCCTCCATCCCATTCTTTGCCTGTGAGTTGAAGGCAGTGACTCCATATAGACGAGGCTTTTTCTGCGGAGACTCCAGCATCACCTATCCCTACGTGGAGAGAGAGGCCATCCCTGACAGCCTGCTCATTGCTGGTGGTATAGCCATCACTGGCTTAACGGTAAGATAGTGAAACCTGCTGAACATTAACACTGTAAGTTGCCCTCACTTTTATATGGTGTAGTTAAATAAAAATGTTATTCTAATAAAAATAACCTCTTTGTAATTGTACAGCTGTGATTTCTTTTCTCTTGTCTTTGTCAGATTGCACTGGTTGAATGCCACCGGGTGCGTTTCCGAGGTGTACACTCACGGGCTTTTGTTCGAAACCGCTATGTGTCATGTCTGTACAAGGAGCTGGGAAGCTTCCTGTTTGGTTGCTGTGTGGGTCAGTCTCTCACCAATATGGCCAAACTAAGTGTGGGACGCCTGCGACCCAACTTCTTGTCTGTCTGCGATATCACATATGCGTCCATCAACTGCACTCCGGGGACTTATGTGTCACAAGTCCAATGCAGGCAGACTAATCAGAAGATGGTGGAGGAGGCAAGGTGTGTGGTGTGTGCATGAGTGATTTTGCTCAGAAATTATTTGGTGGTCTGTGGTGTGCGTGTGCTTAGGGTGGGGTGAACTGTAGCTTGAATCATTTTATAAATATGTAACCAATGGAATATTTTACTGATCTTCTCTTTCAGAAAGTCTTTTTTTTCTGGCCATGCTTCCTTTGCGATGTACACCATGCTCTATCTGGCAGTAAGTCACCCCCTACTTTACCCATACACACACAAACACACCCACAAACATCTGGAATGTGACCTTCAAATTCACCTGAGCTTGTGTTGTACAATTGACAGCATTTGGTTCTGTGTTTACAATGTGATAATATTGAATATTGCAGCTCTTTTTTTTTTTCATTATGACAGAAAATATAATCCCGTAAAGGACAAACACTGTACTATTAACTAAATAAGCTAATTAAGCATACCCAAGCACACATCAAGACATGCTGCTGTGTATGTTAACATTTTGTGATCAGGAGGGAGGAGATTGTGAAAGCTACAGTTCTCCAAATGCCTCCTGCTTCAAACTGAAAGAGCTGGTGAGACAGAGCGAGAGATGGTGGTGGGGAGCGGTGGTGTCAAAGAATGAGGGAGAACGTTTTCCGCAGGAACCATGAATAGATGAAGAGACTACGCAGACAGTGGAAGCCTTGTTGTGGGTCATTTAGAGGAGGGGGTGGGGGTTGGAGGGCTGAATAGGCCTGCTGAGAGATCGACAGGCTTCTTTCAGCAATAGACACCCTCTAAACTCCACCACCAAACCCCCCCATCTCTTCATCTTTTCTCTCTCTCTCACACACACTGCCCAATAGTCATGGGCGCATTGTGGAAAAGAAATGACAGTTAGAGGGAGACAAAAGCACATTATGCCCCATATAATGTTTGTTTCTCTCAGTTATTTTCCCTCATTAACCCATACATTAAAGCTTTCAGTGACTTCAATATTTTAGCCTGTGCGGCTAAAAGGAAGTGAAGATGCTACCATGGAAAAAAAGGATGAGTAAAGAAAATCACCCCCTCTCCTATATGCACTTGTGCACTATAGAAGTCTAAATAAAAAGCAGCTCCTCTCTGAGAGAGTTAGACAAGGATGAGTAGGGGAAGACTAAATAAGAGAATTAAAAGGGGCCAGAGGAAAAACAAAAACAAACAAAAAAAAAACAGGGCTTCACTGTTTGTTCATTGTTTTTCCACACATACAGCTGGCACAAAGATAAAAGATACAGTCTTTCCTGCTAGCTGGTGTTTTAGCAGACTGTAGACAACATGGACGGAATGTGTCAGACCTGTAGCTACATGCCACCCGCATCGAGGCCAGCTGCTTGACTATGAGGCAGGTACAGTGACACCTGCTCTCAGTTGGGATAAGAGAGGAAGAGAGGAACCTGGTGAGGGTCGACCTCAGTGCAGGAATGTAGGCCATGTGCTCCCCAGTGGTTGACGGGTCCAGACAGACCTTTAGCCACCTCATAAAGAGAGCGCTGCATCTGCATCACGCTCACACTGCGCCCCCATTTTTTACAGACACATACATCCATCCTGAACTGTAGCGCTGATGCAGGACACAAGGATGAGCAAAAGAAGGAAATGAGGTTTAGGTAGTGGTAATGGACCCATGCTAGATTTCTCTTCCCCCTCTGAACAGCAGGCCAAGTTGATGTCTATGTTTCCTTTAAGGGCTCTGCTTGTGTTTAGAACTTTAGTCATTAGTTGTAATTATCAGTTCGTTTGTGTGATGCACATAAAAAAAAAAAACAATAATCCTCATCCTAATATTCACTTATCTGTAGTATTTATAAGGTAACTGACATTAAGTAGAAGTATTTCTTTACTTTCTTTGCAGTTTTACCTGCAGGCACGGTTGTCGTGGCGAGGAGCTCGGCTGTTGCGGCCTCTAATACAGTTCCTCTTGGTGATGATCGCCATCTACACCGGCTTGAGTCGCATCTCCGACTACCGCCACCACCCCACCGACGTCCTCACAGGCTTCATCCAAGGAGGGCTCACTGCTTACTGGGTGGTATGTTGAAAATCACTGATGTCTAAATAGTCTTGAACAACAGTTATCTCTTTCTTCACAGGATTTGTTACTCTCTGCTCTCTGTTGACTGATTTAGCTTAAACAATAGGCTCCGTCCTTCATTTCCCCCACCCTGATCTCCTTGGTGTTTATAAACAGTGGGTGATTGACAGTGTGTGTGGTCTGCGTATATTTCCTGACATGTTTCGTGTCTGTGCCTGCAGGCCTTCTACATCTCCTCCATGTTTAAGCCCTGCACCCGTCCAGACCTGTCTCCCACAAGTATGTCCCTGGAGAGTCCACTGTCCAGCCAGCAGACCGTCTGTTAGCAAGCACATGCAATCATTCCGGGAACGAGACGATAAGTGGGAGAAAGACAGAGAGAATGTCAGATAGCATAGGTGAGTTGCAGAGAGAAGAGAGAAGGAGTTTTTAAGAAAGGGAATTATTCGAAGAGAGGGACACAATTGAAAGTCTGCACGATTGCTCTATTGGGCATACTGCTACAAACAAACACAACATACATACACAATAATCTAACACAATCACACAAGTGAAACACAAGAAGCACATATGACTGTGAGTCAAACCCGTCCAGTGAAAAGGACTGAATAGCAATATATACATATATCTATATATAGCCACAGAGAGCGAGAGAGGGAGTGATATATATATAGATATATATATGTGTATATAAAATAATTTGTAAAATTCTATTTTACAAGTGGATATTTAGAAGCTGCTAATGTTGATAGTTGCCAGTTTGAACTTGTTTTCACTTTCCCTTTCCCTGTGATGGAGGCATTCGGTCAGTGCATTTGGTTTGCTTTCAAAGCAGAACTGCTCGCTCTTTGGTCTGTGGTGAATGAGGAGAAGACCCCCGCCTCCTCTTTGTTATTCATCCTCTGCTCAGCTTGGAAGACATTACCCAGCTGCTGTGAACTGACACCATCAGACCTCAGATGTAAAGACAGCCCTGTACAAAGTGACAGGACTGGCAGCAATAAGGAACAAGCACTGGCTTCAACTTCTAACCGTTTTTACCTTCAGTGGCCTGATGTGTCACTGCTCTAATCAATCTGCTTGATATCTTTATTACTAAACCATAACCTGTATGTAAGCAAAGAAAAGACAATGTTATCTTCCTTTTTTTTGAGTAGCCACGGTAGTGACAGGGAGGAATCAGGTTAGCTTCCTTTCCCACTTTTACTGCCACTTCTCTGTACTAACCACTTTGACTGTGTCTCAAGGGTCGAGGTTTGACTGAATTTAATAACCTTTGACTCTCGCCCCTGGACTCCAATCTCTGAACTGCACCTAAATTTATGCCACTCTGACAGGAGAGCCGATGTGGTTGTGTGACCCCAATGGCTCTCCTGTGCATCTTTGATAATAGCACTTGAACGTACATAATGGAACCTTCTAATTATAATCAATATGATATATCTTATCACAAGTTTGAATAATCAGTGTTTATTTTTGTTAACGCCAGACTCATACAGTATATTTGTTTGTTTTTTTCTTGAAATTATAATTATTCAAATTGAATGTAAATAAGTATGCCATTTTTATAAACTACACAGAATTTCAAAAGTATTAGTTCCAGTTTTGGACAGTTTTTATATGTTTATGTTTGTATTTACATTTGTGTTGATCAGGTACGGAGACTATTGTATCTGTTGTAACTACTAGACTGAGCCACAGATATTATCAGAAAGCTATATTTTTTGTGTTCCCAGTTAATGTAATGTTTATGTTGTCTGTGAATGCCAGAAAGGCAGAAATAACCACTGTAATCAAAAAACCAAACCAATAAAATGAATGTTGAATGTTTTAACATCTTCTTTTGTCTATTCATTTATTTGTAAATAGGATACCAGATTCTGTTTGGTAGTAAGAAAATATGGGCCAAAACAAAATGCAAACAGTGAAATAAGTGATTTAACCTCTTCAGTTTGGAAGCCTCGAAGCCAGTGCGCCTTGAGTTTCTTTCATTACAACGTCTCTCTCGCTCTCTCTCTCCCCTTTGCACTTTTCCTCGCTCTGCCCTTCCCCACTCTCAGTCCTTTTCAAGTGCAGTGGAGCATGATGGGCTGTTTCAGAGGGTCATGCTGCCATGGAGATGCTTAGAAAGATACAGGTTGGGCCGTCTGAGGTATTTTCTTTCATTTCTTTTCTTTCCCTCTCTACATCAAGGCCGAGGGAGGAGAATAAAAAACAGCCAATATCAGACAGAGAGCGAGAGAGAGAGAGAGAGAGAAGGAGAGCCGCAGTAATGGGTGTGTTCATAATGCTGAGGTAAGGGAGAAAGACAAGGAGGAAAAGTAGTCCAGTAATGAAGGGAAGGAGTAATGGAGCAGTTGGCAGAACAGATGGGGCGGTAGATTGGGGAGAGTGAGGGTGATGGGCGTGGGGCGTCAGGGTGGGAAGGAATGTGATCGCGGTTTTCAGGCCTGTTTTGTTTCATAACACTGTAACTAGGGAGAGACATTCATTTCACTGAATTGTAGATGTCTTTGCTTGTGTGACAGGTTCTTGTCAATCTGTATCTGCTTCACTCCTTGTTATTGTCTCATGTTTAGGTGTGTGTGACTGTGCCCAGCGAGACATAGGCTGCTCCGCTGAGCGGAGATTACGTACCCTGTCAAACATGACATCTTGTTTACACTCTGACTGGCGTCCTCCTCGCTAACCCTTTGGCCTTAATGAAAATGAATTGCATTTGACAACAGAGGCAGATTTTTGTACTTAGATTACTGAGGTCCAGGCACAAGGCCCTCACAATTTACACTGCTGTGACTAAGCATATAGTAAGAACAATAGTCTGACACTGTGGTCATTTAGAACTTAAGGGGGGCTGTTGAACCCTTATCGTAACAGGTGAGAGCCATTACTGTCTACATGCTTCACTATAAGAGAAAGCCAAACGGGTTTCCTCAATTGTCCTCATTTTTAGGGGGAATTCTTTGATAAGATAATGATTTTTTGTGAAATTGGACAGGTTTATAAATAGCAAGGGGGAGTTCTGATCCAAATCAACACAGATAACTGCGCCTCAGAGGGCACGTAGCTCACCTGCATATCTCTCTATGTGCGAGGAAAGGACGTATGTATCATACGTGTTTTTTGTCTGACGTTGATAAAATCATCAAGGTATTTGCAGCTTAACTGAATTCCATTGGGAGTGATGAACTAGCTTTTTTTTTAAGGAGTTGTAAATTATACCTGCTTCTAAAGCCCTCACTTAGCCCATCCTATCTTTGTTTACTACCAAGTAAAAGCTGCTTAAGGCTGTAAATTGATTCAACTGTGAGAGGAAATTTCCCTGCATATGATTTTTTTCTTAAGTAAGAGCTTTTCACTGTGGGTCTCCAGGCATTATAGATGTAGTCTATGCAACTCGGCTGGCCTCTTATCCAGCTGTAGTCCAATTTTTAATAGAATTAAAAAGGATTAATGGGCTCTTTAGTATGCTCAAGTTCAGGCCTGCTCCCGCAGCCTTGCCACTATGCATATTTCTAAATCTCCCATAGTAATGACAGTCGGCGAATGCGCTGGCTGCAGCTGTTAGGACTGCAACTGGGCACATTGTATCCTGATATGAGTCTGGGAAAAGCATTAACTTGCATGTTCCTGGTGAGATAAATACTCTTGCTTCCCCTTTCTTGTGTCTCTGCTCCTCAGGGATCAGGATGTGCCAAGCCATGTTGGCTCAGTGAATGAGAATAGAAATCACGTCAGAAAACTGATCCCGAAAAAGCAGGATAGCAGGGTCGCAATCACTGCCAAATGTAGAAACCTTGCTGTGCATGTTGGTGTGTGGGTGTGGGTGTGTGATGTTTGCGTTGGTCCTCGCACACACAACAGTAAATGCATGCCTAAATTATCAGGCCAGCACATATGCACACGTAGATAGTGCACATACTATCTGATGGAGACAGTGTCATTTTGCTATCTGATGAGGACAGCATCACTTAACAAATCAAAGCTCCACCAGGTAGCGCACCACACTATAACTGTGGTGGTCAGGTGAGGCTGAACGTGAGCTATTTTAAACATTACATGAAGAGACTGATTTTAGGCAGTCACTGTATGAAGATTAATCATAAGGATATACTGCATGTCCTCGATAGAGTAGTCAAGATTCACAATAGCATGAACTTGTTGAAATAAGCCGCACACAATTTTCTATGTACATAGCTGGCGTAAGCTTTCAAGAGTGAATATTTAACATTTCTTTGCTCACAGCTTAACATTTGATCAGCGGACAAATGATTTAAATATGTGCAAAGTTTGTTGGTACTGTCTGGAGCTCAGCCGATCATGACATGGAGCAGAAGATGCATTTATAAGCCACTATTTACCGTATTAGAGGTCATATTATTGTCTCAGCGAGGCTAAAGAGGTGTTACGAAAGCAAGAAACACTGGAAGGTTACCTGATAAGACTTGGCGCCATAATATGCGGTGTGTTTACTTTTGCGTCGTGCTGAATGTTTTATGGTGGGGTGACCTTTGCTACCTGCAGCTTCTCTTTGTTGAGGACGAGACACCTTTTCATTCTGCCTCTCGCTCTCTGTCACCTATGAAACAAACCAGATGGGGATATATTCAAATAATCTTTCAGAGCACAAGGCTAAAACAGACAGCTAAAAAGATCTGACTCAAGATCATAACATGTGAATTTGATTTGGACAAAATACTCTTCAATTAAACAAACTTATCTAAACCAACAGAGTCAAGACATGTCAATAGAGATACCAAATCACTCTGTTTATATTGGCCAAGGATTGGAGATATTGTGTGTTTGTGTGTGTGTGTGTGTGTTTGCCTGAATGGGTTTGTGTTCATGGTTGCGCTGTTAACTTACAGGCGGCTGATGGCAAACTGGAATGTGAAAATGTGGGAATAAAAACAATAGTCAGGACCTGTGATGACTGCAGTGAAGAGGTGGGAGGATGATCAACAAGCATAAGCCTGCAGTAACACACACATTCATATGTTGTGGCAATGTAATAGTGACATGGCATTCAGCCTCTGTTAACACAAGCACAGGGATCATGAAAACAGCCCATTTATGACCTAATAAACTACATTATATTGCTCAACTGACCTCACTGCTCTGCAGCTCTGAGACATCTCACCAGCAATGCCTTCAGAAAGGAGTTGATATTAGCAGTGTCTATAAAACAGTAAATCAACCTACACCTGCCTGGCTTCATTTGTGTGTTAGTATCTGTGTGTCTCTGCTGTGTTGAGTCCACCTTCTTGCCTGCTGGGCTATGACTATTCACATACCTACTCTTATTTGTCTGTGAGAGGCTGTTTAGAACATGAATCACTCTTTCCCTCACACATACCATCATCTTAAATATACGCCACTATACTTTCCCCCACAAATACCATCATACCTGCCCACATATGTCATTTCACCTTTTATACTAATATATATGTGTGACTGAATAGTGGTGTCTGAGATTAATATGCTGATTATTCATAGTAAAAGAAAAAAATGATTATTAGTATGTGAAATGTTACACTGCTGTATGCTAAAGAGTAAGAAGATGAGACCAGTGCGTCTTAAAATCGTGGATGTGGTTGAATAATTGGATGAATCACTGACAGTATGGTATGCATGTTTCCAACATGAGCATGTTGGAAGTGTTTTATTAGGAAAGTCAGTTTGATTTAATTCAGATCTTCAGCTCCAAATAGGCTGAAAAGTTTAAAATGAGACTTACAGTCATTTTTTAAAAATAAATGGCTCAATCTTGATCTTTAAAATGAAACACTAAATTGATTAGAACAAAACTACATTACATACTCTGAGTGGATTTACTCGGTTTGATGTGACCAAATTGTGCGATCATGACATAATTGTCACTGTTGACTATGGTAGTATTTACTGGTTAAGAACAGTTTTCAATTCATGTTGTTTAGAAACATTTTCAATAAGTTTTTGGATTATTACTTGACCAGAGGCATTATGTTTTCAGGTTGGCCATATGTAAGTACAAACATACAATTATGGGATGTGACTTGGAAACTAATTTGAGTGGATGACGAAAGCAATCACAAGGCGGTAAATACACCTTACCTTGTCTCTTTCTTGATGTATGAGTTTGTTGGCCAATGTTAGTGTAGAAGACTATAAACGCCTATGTAAGAGTGAACATATATACAAGTTATAGTGCAGTAGTATGTGTGTGTGTCTGTGGCAGCAGTGGTGGTATCGGTGTGCACCTAATTACACTGCTCCTCAGAAACCAGCTAGAAAATAGAGAATGAAATAAATCCCAGGTGCTGAGGTCACCACTGCAACACAATCAGAAAACCAATGAAATGTGCTTGCTGGAGCCCATGTGGCTATTAAATACAGTGCAAGCCTCTCTCTCCCTCTGCTCCTGAGTGTCTATACCAGTGTATATATCCTTTTGTGATCATTTTGCAGATGTAAGCGTGATGACAGCTTAGTTGCAATAGTTTAATGAGTATGCACACAGCAGACAGCTGACAGCTGACAGTATTCCTGTGATTCCTTGAAATAAATGAGGTGAGCTAGCAAGTAATTTGTATGTGATGCTGTTCCAATAAAATCACTTTCTAGAGATATCTTTTGTAAACTGTAGATACGGGGCCATAACTGCTGTAAAGTAAGTAGCAGAAATTATCTATAAAGTCAGTAATAAATGATTATTAAATCTGTTTACAATGCTCATGCTTGACTATTTTTTTTTGTATGTCTGGTCTTTTTTCTTTCCGCTGTTGGGCTACAGGTGGACAAAAAAAAAAAAAGTGTGATGTGTTGTTTACAGTCATTTGCGGTAATTGTTGAACAATGTCAGTTTGACAGTTGCAACTGCTGGCTACCATTGTTATTAGTGTTAAGCTTGTGGGGTGAATTATGGCTTCCCCTGTCCTGTAATTATGTTTCTCCTTCCCCTTGGTTGTGGTGACAGATAACAGCCACAGTGGAAAAGCTGCTGAAGGACACTTCGTGTTGGAAGATGAGGAATGACAGGGAGGCAATACCAAGCCCGAAACCACAGACTGATCTACCTGTCTAGACAGTGCAGAGCTGGCTTCAGCTAGAGCTGACACACTGCAGAAATGTGGTTCACAAGTCAGTGATTTAGTCTCAAGTTTCAAACATGTTAACTTTAATAACATTAATGGATTGAAATGATTAATTGTTTTAAAGTTGATGAAATGCCATCATCTTTGCAGTCCATTGAGCTGTCAGCCACATATCGAAGGAAACAAAAGCGGAGAGTGAAATGGTGGCACACAGTAGGGCAGATATTTTCAAATGTCATTGCAGTTAACGCACAAGTGGTGCTATTAACATGGGTGACAACGCCACTCAGTTTGAGTGTCCCAGTAAGATACCAAGTCCATGGCATTGGAGCCCATTAAAGACTCACAGCCATTGTTAATGTTTTCTATGCCTGCAGTGAGTTGTTCTCTAGTTTCCCTGCCAGTTCTTCCTCTTTTTTTCCTCTTCCTAATTTTCAGGTGAGTACCTGATTGACTCACTGATCCACAACACGGCCAAACACAGGGCTTTGCTTATTCAACAACAGGGTTCAGTCAAGTGTGAACAGCCAAAGATGGGCTCCCTTAAAACATGACAGTGACAGACATACCAACTTAACTGACAGTTCACAGTGGTTCAGCAACTCCCCATTTACAAATCCCTGTCTCTTACAACTGCTGTCGTGTCACTCATAGCTTCAGGTGAGGCGGTCCTAGATATGCAGGGTGCAGCTGATAAAACAAAGCCAACCCAATGGGTTATTTCACTTGAACTTCCTAAATACTTTCTCATGAGTCCACTTGGTGTGCAGTGCATGACCATGCTTGCACATGTGCTTGTTTGTCTGTCAGAACAAATATTAGCGTGTGTGATTTGAGTTGCATTGTATGTGTGTGTACATGCTGTGTGTATATTTATGTGTGAGGCTATAGAAATAACAAAGGGCACGGTATAAAAATCCAGATTGTTTCTCAGGGATTATCCTTCACAATGGAGGGCTTTCTCAGAGGGCTTGGACTGCTGTAACAGGACACGTTCGGCCTGGGTTTGCCCAGCCAAATACTGAGACTTATGCCAGCAACGAATCACAGGGGGGAAATAAATGAAGAGAGCAAAGAACAGAAACACAGGGAGGTGGGGAATGCAGGGGGGTGGGGGGACAATGGTGAAGCAGCGTAAAGAGCAGAGAGAGGAAGGAAGATGACAGGGGAAGAAAAGAGGAGTGCGAGGGAAAGTGGGAGAGAAAGCAAAGTAAGAAGGAGGGTGAAATAAAGAGAGGAAAGCAGAAGTAGAACAAGTTTAACTGGAGGCCATGCTCCAAACAGGGAGGTTTGTTTTCTGACAGGGATCCCTCTCAGGAGATTGAGCTGGGAAAAAAGATTAATAGAGCCTGTCCAAGTTGCTCTATGATATTGCGCAACATGTGTCTAAGCAGCGTATGAACAAAAGCTGCTATGTAATTCAGCGTACAGCGCTCCAACGGTGCACTGTGTACGTTAGAGCCTAATGCAAATGACGTGGCCTCATCAAGCCTTTGGAGTCACACACTGATGGGTCAGCAGATCCTCCTTGCTCGGCTTGGTGTAGGAGAGGTGTTTTTGATTGTGTTGTTTTATTTGCTTCCTTTTATAAGACTTTCTCAGCAGGATCAGGTTGCTGTACCCAGCCTAACCAAGATCTGTAAAGGGGAGCTGTGGTTTTGGAAATGAGGGGGAGAGTTGGCTGACTATAGAAGGGTCTTTGATATGTGCGTATGAGGTGTAGGTGGGGTGGAGGCGAACACTGTATTGTGTGAGGCCCTTTGTATATGCATATATTCCCATTGCAGCTTCCCTCCCAGCACTTATGAAGAATATTCTGCCTAATTTACTTTCATTCGCTGGTTGTTGTTTTTTTTCTGGTATGTAATTGCCATAATGCAACCACAGAGCATGACTGAATGTTTATGTATTACAGAACACACTTGACACATCGCTATACTATTGGAGCCAAGTCGAACCTAGATGAATGTGATTACTACCTACATATTTCTCTGTATGTGTATTGGTGTGCTTCCTGTTGCTGCACATGCACATGCACATGCAAAGTCGTCCCTTGCAGTGGTAGCCAGCCCGTGCTAGTGGGGGGGGGGTTGGGCTTAATACTGACCCGACTGGACAGACAAAACTGTCCCAGCAAGATTTTCTGTTCCCTAAACTCACCTCTCCTTTGGTTTCAGAGTGAAAGATTATACTTATTACCATTTATATGAAGACACTCCTAGCCACTTGATGTTTTTCTGAGCCACGGTTCAATCACTTCTTAGATTTGGGTTCAGAGAAAAGACCACGTAATGGCCTGGGAATTTGGCCTCTGCATTAATAATCTAACTGGAAAATTTATAGAGAAAGTCAAAGGAGAGTGTGAACATGATACTGTTTTCTTAAAAGCAGTCATATCTGGTTTATATAGGCCTCTGCTCTATTGGTTGCGGTTGGCTTTCTACTGGGTGTATTTTGAAACTGCTGTGGAGCTACACAAAGTCAAGCCAAGGCTATGGAGCAGCCAACACTATTGTTTCAGAGCTACTCAGGATTCTCAGGGTGTTGCTTGGCCTCGGCGTTGACTCCACAACTCACACGCCCTGAATGGTTCACCCACATTTTTGTTTTCAGCTGCAGATCATAATAGTGAACATTATGGGGATTAATTTAGCCGTGCATCTTTTGTTTTTTTAGAAATCTCTCAAAGCCAAAACTATCTACTTTTCATATTCTTTAATCAAAACAAAGGATTTGATGGGGGAGGTGGTGGTAGGGAGGGGTGTGTGTGTATGTGTGTGTGTGTGTGTGTGTGTCAGGGGGGCAGAGAGACAGGAAGAGAGCTGTTTATCCCCTCATCACTGCTCTTATGAACAGAACAAGAAGGGAACAGTTGAGACAGATGGGGAGAAGACTCAAAAGCATCAGATTTGTAATTATTTACCGTAGAAGGTCTGTGTGGAATTTAGTCGTTCATCCAGGCTGCAGAATGATACGCACAGTGTTTGTGGGAGCGTGGGCCCTGGGACACACGTTCCTAGCTTTGTGTGTGTTTTCATCCCATCCTGCGTCATCGCTGCTCTTGTCTGTTTACGCAGGAGCTCTGAGGATATGGAGAGGCACGGTCGGATATCCAAGCCTATCACTGTCACTTGATATCTATGGAAAATGGATCTGATGATTGGACAAGCCCACTTCCACACAGCTCTTTTGTTTTTTTCACTAAAGCTCTAGCCCAGGAGTGATGGAGCATTCGAGAATGATGCAATGTAAAGCTAGTCAGACACAGACATTTGGCTCATAAGTAGATCTTCTCAGCCTCGCCATCACTTGATATATTCCCCCGTCTGAGCCAATGTGATAATCATATTTCATGTGGAAACTTGAAAGTAAATTTTTCTCATCTACATACACACTTGCCATTGATAGAAACAGGGAGGGGCAAAGGAGAGCGACAGAGGGATAGAGGACAGGAAGTATCTGGAGTGAAAGAGCTACAGAATGGCCCATATTGTGTGACACAGGGTATCATCTGTGTTTTCTCAATGGAACAGAGAAGATGCAGTGTAAATGAAGCGTGCTGCGCTGCGGCAGCTTCCACTTTATCTTTGCATGTGCGTGTGTGTGAAAGGAAAATAATAGACTACTGAGAGGCCTTTGTTCTTGCTCAGTACTCTAATGGTTAGTATAAGTTGAGATGACTGTCATCATCTGACTACGAGCTGTCTCTTAGGGAAACAGGACGATATATGCAACACAAATCTGAACATGAAAGTACGAAATGATCCACTTGAATAGAAACACTCTGAATTCAAAGTGGGCTGAGTGATGTGTTTGTCTAATGGGTATTGTGCATGCTGAAAAATATAATATTCAGGCGCCCCCCCACCTCCTTTTTTTAATTGATAAAATTAAAACCTTGTGGCAATCTTCTACTTTATTTGTTTAGCTGTCTCTCTCTGACCAATTGGACAAGGGCCTCCCCTTGTGTTCCCTTCGTAAAACTACATTCGTGCCTGTATCCTATCAGGAAATCGTGTGGCAACAGGGCTGTGAAAAAGTTATAAAGCAGGAAATTCAGTTCACATTCACGCAACATCACTCAACTATCAGAATGGGAGGAAACATATGTGATCTCTGTGACTTTGATGAGCAGGTTTGTATACTTCTGGAACTGTTGATGTGTTGAGATTTTCACATACAGCAGTCTGCGTAGTTCTCATTCACATCGGTGTAAAAAACCCCACTGAGGGGTCAGAGGAGAACAATCAGAGTGGCTCAACCGGACAAAAAGTCTACAGTAACTCAGAAAACAGCTCTTTGCAACTGTCGAGAGAAGAAAAGCATCTGACACATCCAACCTTGAAGTTGATGGGCTAAAACAGCAGAGGACTACTTCTGGGTCTGCTCCTGTCAGCCAAAAATGAAACCTGAGGCTGGATTCTGGAGCCGCACATGGTGGGGTCAGCATAAATCTGAGGAAGAGCCTTCTTTCTGTCAGAACCCCAACCTGGTGATGACCTTTTCTTTTCCAGACCACTACCAGCTACTAAGACAGAGCATATCAGACTTTGTTACTGACTGTGTTCATCCCTCTATTGCCACGGTTTACCGTCTTCTGATGGTAACTTCCAGCAGAATAAAGCGCATGACACAAAGCAAATGTTATCCAAAACCGGCTTCATGAACATGAGTTCAGTGGACTTTGCCCCCCACGGTCAACAGATCCAAAGCCAGTAGAAAATTTTTAAGACGTGGTTGAACAGGAGATTCAGAATATGAATGCACAGCCAACAAACTTGCAGGAATAATTCCATGCAATCGTAAACATCAACAAGAAGCTCAAAAGAATATTTCCAACAATTTGAGGAATCCGTGCCACAAACAACTGAGAGCAAAAGGAGTCTGTAGACATTAATACGGTGCTTAGGGAGGGTACAAGACTCAACTTGTTTGTTGCACATTCTAAATATATGCAGCACTACTAAAACATTGACATTCTTACACTTTTGTTAGGTAATGAATCCCTTTTCACAGAAATTCATTACAATTACAAATTCTATGGTATTTACATGGTTATTTCTTTCGTTTGCATTGAAGTAACAGAAAAAAGCTGAGAGAAAAATGCCATTGTTATTCCACACAAAGCACAAATATTTAGTAGCACATCCTCTATATTTGATAGGTCTACCTGAAATGAATCGCTTCCTACAACCATGAATTAGTTTATCAATGGACTCTACTGGAATTTTGGACCTCCTCTACTGGAATACTTGGGTTTTTGCAGGTGCCTTCTTCTAATCCTTCAATCAAATCTTCATGCTGTGCTAACACACCACCGCATCATTACATGTGGAGTCATGTGACCATGATTAAAAAAAAAAAAAAAACACACACACAAAAAAAGAAAGTTGATTATTACACGCAGGATTCCCATATCATGTAAACTCAGTCAATAAAATAAAATTTAAAAAAAATTAAAAACTATTATAAATCACTGATTATAGCCGAGTTCAAGATCCTTTTTTTTTTCTGACGTAGCACTGATTTTCTGTATGCATTTCCTTGTTCCTGTTTCTCTCCCTTCCATTTGTTGCCTGGCCTCGACACCGAAAATGTTTTCACTCGGTCCTAACTTTTGGAAAATGACTCCTCTACTGTGTCTTTTGGTGGCTGTGGTAACTCCAGTGTATGGCAACGAAGTTGGTAAAAGATGGAATATTGTGTGGTTGCATTTCTGTCTCGTTTTTCTGTTTTTTTTTGTTGTTGTTTTTTTTTCACTTAGCTCTTTACCTTGACTTCCTGGTTCTCCTACTGTTTTCATGAAACCAAGTTTTCTCATGCTCGTTATGTTTCTATTTTATGTTGCTTGGATGTTTAGTGGGAAACTAAACAAGGTTAGTTAATGATACACCGTATAATTATGCTATTTCACAGAGAATATTGAGAAGAACATCAATTGCTCCGACATTAAAACCTCAACTGGCTATAACTTCTCACACGAGTGCCTTGCTGCGTATGTAATATCTGCAATCCAAAACAAGGTATTCTGACTTATGTCAAACTTTTTATTGCTCATAGTTTTGTTACAAAAAATAATGCTGGAAAGGCTTGTACCATGCGTAGGGGAAAAAAAGGAAGAAACGAAAAGACGAAAGCGAAAGTGAAAGGTTGCACAGCTTTTCTGAATCAAGTGCTTTTTGTTCTAGTTTGTTAAGAGCGTAATCTCTTGTTTACTATCCTACAGACTAAGATTGGTCATTTCCAGCCTGGTAGAAAATCACATTTTTCACCTGAGGCTGTACACATGGACAACTCTTACATCATTACAAGAAGCTGTCGTAACCTTAAAGTGCAATGCCTGATTTTTGAGGTGAGTTTCGCCTTGAAGCATTTAAATGAATTCATTCCACTAAAGTCAGTTTTTTTGTGTGCTGTAAATATGAAATATCTGCTTTGACCTTTCACAGGCTCAAAATGTAAAAGAGCTACAGATACAATTTACCATCAATGGTAAGGAAAAGAGATGTTGTAAATAACAGGTCAACTATAGATCCTGATCATACATCACTGACCATGTTATTTTTCTCCCCTCTTTACCTTAAACAGAGGAAAAAAACAACAGTGATCCAGGTTTACAACACAACCACAGTGAGTGGATGTTCCTTCTGATTAGTTACTGCAGTGTCAACCTTGCTGTAACGTGACGAGAACATGTTTTTATTTTGTCTGCCCTCCAGTTGGACCAATAGTTGGTGGGGTATTAGCCATCTTGTTCACTGTGGCTGTTGGCTATTGTGTTTACCGTTACGTTTCTGAAATGAGGTCAGTTCGATTCTGTGTGTAATAACAATCAACTGTCAATGTCACTTACACATTTCCAGATTTCACTGCGTCACATGGATTCTGAAGCATTTGTTTCTTGTTTCAGGACTCAGCAGAAAAAAGCCACATTCCTTGGGTTCATCAGACACTTGGCTTCCTGTTTCAAAAAGGCAAATTCCAAAGCTGAGAGAGGAGAGATGGCAGAAAATGGGTGAGTGTTACTATTTGGGAACATTCATCTGGACCAGTTTATTTGAGCAAACATTAAGCACACATGTCACAGTCTTAGAAATAGTTAAAACCTACATGTCCGTGTTAGATCATTCTGTAAAGCACTGACTTTTTAGAAGAGGACAGCTTTGTCAATGCTTAAACAATTTTTCCATTTCTGCTGCTCCAGATTTTAAAAAATGGCACCCTGACTGTGATTTTATGTGTTAAATCTTTCCCAAGTCACTGCAGCACTGTGGCCACCGATCCACTTGAAAGTCCTGAAAATCATACACAGCAAGATGGCACTCTTCAAGCTGTATATACTCACAAGTGAGTCACTGTGACAAAGAAAGAACCATATTAACACATACAACATAAAATGTTTGCCAAAAATTGTGTGTTTTTTAAATTATAATAAAAGGAAATGGACTGTAATCTGATAAAAGCTGGCCTTGTCTCCACAGTCCTGATCCTCAGCCTGATGGCAGGACCAACTACAACAGTCTGGACCAGAACCTGAACACTAAGGGAACCCAGTCAACGAAAATGTGAGAATGAGAAGTATTTACTTTCTCTTGTGCTTGTAGCCTACTCTGCTTAGTAAATTTAGATGTAGTGCCCCTTTAACTCGACAGTGAGTCCCATTCTTAGCTGGTATTTGTGTTGCAATAGAGACACAAGTGTCCCTGCCCATATCAGAGACATAAACAGGTAATCTTTTGGTACTGGTTAGATTGTTGGTGAGTTTGGTATCAATTCATATTAATACTATTAAACCACTATTGTGTATGTCTACTTGAGGAACTTGAGCGATGATCCAGGAGGAAGCGACATTGGGACGTAAGTTGGTTTAAATTTTGGTGGAAAAAAATGAAATCATTACATTTCACATAACATGTATGGCACTTTAGAGAGTTGTGGACTAGCCCTTCTGATAATGTGTGTACTGTTTACGTATGTGTCAGTCTCTAAGGGGTTAATCATTTCTTCTTCTTGAAAATATTTATCTTTTATTCACTCATTTTACTTTTCCAGGAAGGCTAAGGCTGATGATTAAAAGATAAATAAAGAGAAGATAGTCACTGCCATAAAATATAAAAAAAACTTTGACTAAATTCACATACAATTTTGAGACGAAGAATTAAAAAATGAAACTAGATTAACTTTTCTCCCCATCCTCATAATAACTCCTAATGTTTTCCTCAGAATCACACAAACACACAGTGGATGTGTGTTTGGTGATGGTGGACTTGAAGTTCCTGAGGCTGAAGGAGTGTCGCTGCTGTGGAACGAGCAGTGAGTGTGCTTCTCTCTCACTCTGCACTTGCAACACTCCCCAAAGTGAAATCTCTATCGTTTTCCAATTTCCAGTCTCCTTCATACTTTTTTCCATTTGGCCTGTTGACAGCTGTCAGGAGTAACTTTTTGAACTGCTCCCCTCGACAGCGCCCCAAAGCTCAATGGCCAGTCAGAACTTTCAGACCTTGTTTGACATGTGCTCAGAAAGTGAACACAGACCGGGTTTTGCTGTTACTGAGGCGAGTTTCACGTCTCTATTCCTTGTTGTTTCTGTTTCCAGACCTAACACTCGAGGTTCTGACATGACAGCTGAAGCCGTTTCTTTGGTAAAGTGCAGCTCTGACCTAGACCAGGTCAGCAGGTGCTTTGCTGCACCAGAGAGCCTTTAATATATTGCTTTGTGTTGTTTCTCCTGTTTGATTGAGTTTTGTTTGTTTTTTTTTGTTTTCTACAGAACACTGACGTGGAGTCAAAACCCAGGATCAAGAGTGGCATATAAAAATAAAGAGAAATAATTATAATAGTGATTATACTAATAGTAGTAATAAGAATCATTTGTATTATATATATAACTATATACTATTAATGCCTGTGGTGCATTCACTGACAAATCCTTTCAAATCAGGCAAATTAATTTAAATCACAATTCAAAAATGATTAAATTTAAATACTCAGTATCTAAAACTATATACACACAAAGAGTGTATGTATCACATTACAGTTTTAAATGCTGGGGGCTTGATGAAAGGATGGGTGGACCTGTCAGTAAATGTATCCCAATAATTAATGCACCTATATGATATAGTATGATAATATCATATAACAGACACAATGCTATATATTTGTAGCATAAGTCTAGCATAAACACACATTCATAGAATAAATATACATAGTTGTACGTAATGTACAGCTATGTACATATCTTATATGAAGTATTCTATTCTTTTAAAGGATAGATCTTTCTTTTTGGGGGGGGATTTATGTTTTTATTATGTTTTTATGTTTCTGATCAATTGCAAATTGATTGAATGTTTGCTAAGTAAAATCATCATGTATTAGAGTAGTTGCTTTTGAAAGTTTTGCATCCGATTGTGACAAAATCTTTGATTTATTGCTTATAAACTGTGCTACATTTATTTTTCTTTAAGTTGATCAATTTCTATATGTTATAATCTCAATTAATTATCAACACGTATTTTGAAATGATTTCAGTGCCATGACATCTTTGTATTGGTATCTCCAGAGAACCTGGAGCGTTACCTTTATACCACATGGGGGCAGTAAACAGTCACGTCCTGTAACTTTGAGTTACATCAGCCTTATGCTACTTTTGTCGAATAATACAATTAACACATTTATTCCAGACTGTGAATGTTTCAAAATTCCTCGACATGTAGAAGATGTAAATGTATAGCCCCCTTTTACCTATTGTGCTTTTATGATTAAACGTTCATGATGACGCTACAAATGCTTTGGGTTAAATAAACGACTATTATTGATTGACAATTGTATGGTTCTGTTAGTGTGTTAGTGTGTGTGTGTGTTTGGGTTGATCACTTGATTTTCAAAAGTAGTTAGAGCTCGAATTTATGAATCAGCCAGTAAAAAACAGTAATTACATTACACAACACTTAGTATTTTAAGTGCTATGTGTTGTATGTCATAGTACTTAAAAGATTTGTTGCTCCTGTGGCTTGATGTATGGTAGTAATTACAGTAACACACAAACGCTCAGGGGTTCAGGCTGAATTTAATACATCTCTTTCCTCTATCTCTTGGGATCTGCTGAGACTTGCTGTGAGTCTTGGTTTGTCAATGTCTCATTCTATTTTAAGCTTCCCTAAATGTGCAGTGACCTTGAAAAGCCTTTTTTGTTTTTTTTGTTTTGTTTACTCCTCAGATGGACTGAGATCCAAGAAGTGAATCTGTCAGGGGTTAGAGGCTTTGCTGGTCATGTTTGCTATGTCAGTGTGTGAAAGTGTTACTGTAGTTCCAACGGAAAGAGAGTGATTGAATGGTCAATGCCTCAGAGCCTCCTCTCTCAGGGAGTTTCAGTGAGGGGACATGAGAAAGGTGGGGGGGGGGGGGGGGGGGGCTTATCACATGTCATCATACATGTATAGCATACAACAGGATATTACATAAAACTAAGAAAAGGAAGAGGCAAAATTTCTGCAAGGCAGCAGTTTTGCATGAATATGCTCTGATGCACTTAGGTGTTCGATAACAGCTAATTAGTTCCCAATCACAGTCCATTGTGACTGGGATTATGAGAAGTCAAGGCAACAAAAAATCAGTGGGAGTTGAACTCCGATCACACCACATCAGGGATATGAAGGTTCAAAGGAAGCTATGGGCTTCAGTTTCAACACTTAGGTGTGTTATCCCTAACAGATCTCTTTTATCACTATGTTTATGCTACCTCTGGAGTGTGCTATAAGTTGTCTATTGCTGCTGTGGCTTAACAGGCAGCTGCAAGCAAACAGCGTTTCATTCAGAAACCAGTAAGCTGTACTCACACTCTGGTTATTAAAAGATTACATCAGGGATCACACCACACCGTATGATTAATTAACCTTGACTGATGCTTTGTAAAGCTAAATCCAGCTGAGGGAGTATGCCCACAGGTCTGCGTATACGTACACATACATATGAGATGGTTGAAAGCACCTCTGTAGCATCTCTGCTCTCTCGAATACTGACTCGGGGTTACTGTAGTGAAACAAAGACTTGCTCTCTGCAGATTAATATGGGACCAGTCATCTGGTCCTCCCTGGCACATGATGCTCTTATTAGTCCCTGTCCAAACACTAAGAGTTTTGGGACTCTGGGTATTGTCTCCTAAACTGACAGCTTGCTTTATTTCTGCATCTCTTTGATCACTTTGTGTAGTATGCTTTGGACACAGGACAGTGTTTGGCATCATTATCACCCTGACCACCAGGTCAGATCTGCTCATGCATAAAGTGTATGGTTCAAAGGGGAGCTGACTCAGGAAGGTGCTGGGTGGCTTGGCTTCAGTCCTTTGCTTCCCATGGCACACGGATGAGCAACACAGTGCTGCCGTAACCTGCAGGACAGCAGATGAATAAAACATAAATGTGATATTAGTGATTAAATATATCTTTACATTTGCAGTTTGAATCATGAGGTATATTGAAGCCTATGGCACAGCGAAAGTTTAATTATTCCTGTGTGCTCTTATTATGCTTTTATCACACACATGCACTAACACACACAAGTAATTACACTGCAAATCAGTGCACCCCACACACACACACACACACACCACAACTGAGTCCCATTGAGATGATTGCAGAGAAATCCTGAAGCATAAGCGGTGTATATTTTCGATAGTTTTTTATTAATGTGTGCTGATACAAGGTTGCTCTGACCTGCGCTGACGCAAACACTCACAGAAAATCATCCCCTTTGGCCCAGACAGCTGTCAAAGCAATGACCATGAGAAAAAAAGGAAACAAAATGAACATCTTTTCTCGAAGAAAACAGACTTATTTTTAACCTCAGTTTACAAATGTCTCAGCGGTACATGATAAATTATCCATTTCATAGAAAATCACAGAAAGCTCTGTAAATGGTGCTATATGTAGAACCCCACATGGCACAATGTCAGTTCTCGCTGTTCCTACCACTGCCTACAGCCTGCTATGTAAAACCACTAGCACCCGATAATATAATCCTATAAATATGAGCATTTTGGGGATGTCCAATACTGACCAGGTTCTGCTGTAATAAGCTCATTAATAAAGCCCTTTGCTGTTTCTCAGAATATCCCATTCACACTCGCTATCAGCAGCTATTCCGCCTCTGATGACAGACTCAGAATGGGGTGGGGTCTCTGTTTCTCTGACAGCCCCATGGATGGTCATGGCATGGAGACTCCTATAGCCATGGACAAGCACATGCAGGCACAGTTCAGCTCTTCCCCCCATTTAAGAGACAGTACACTCAGCAGAGAAAATGGAAGAAATCTGGGGGGAGAGAAAAAGAAAAAGTAATGTCTACAGATTCAGCTTGCTCCTGCTGTGCGTGGACAGATGTTCTTATGTAAAAAAGCTGATCCATGTCTGCAGCGTATAAAACTACTGAACCTGATTGAGGATGTGTATTGTACATATGTCTGTGTGTCAAAGGATATGTTTGTTTTGGTTTTGGACCTTGGGGTCGCTTCATAGAACAGGCCTCACATCTTAAGTATTTGGAGAACACCATCCTATCCAAAAGCCCCTCTGTTGTTGGTCCCATCCTGTGCATCGAAGATGGCTCCTGGCCTGAAGTGCTGGCACAGCTCCCCATTCATATTCAGGAAAAAAAGAGAAACAGCACAATTCTCATCTCTTGGGTCTATGCCTACATATTTTAAAACTACTCTATAAATACTGTCTAGTAGTCATGTGGACACATAACAAGAGACCAATAACAAAATAGTACCACTTTATCGTTGTTTACATATCCTTTTTAAAAATCTCTATAGGAAAATCCTGTCGCAATTGTTACAGGTCCAAAAAGCTTGCTTTGATCAGCTGATGCAGCAGTGGATTCTTATTCACATTTTTTCAAGGAAGCATCCACTATACCAGACAATCACATCATTTTTCTTCCTCTGCAGGCAGATTTGTTTTATTCTATGAAAGAACTCAAGAGCGGACATACCAAGTTGATTGAGTTAAACCATGGAGTGATAACCTCTGGGCTGTGAACCACCAACAGCCGTCTGAAACAAAGCAGCACATCCATCTCCTTATCTCCAGATCCAACCCAGCACAGCCTCACTGCACATCCACCTAACCACCCTCCCCCTCCTTCCTCTCTCGCTGCCTCTGGCTATGAATTTGTGACATCTGTGACATTTCTGCTGATGCTGTCGCCACTCTGTCCCCTCTTGAGCCAATCTTTCCAGACATAATGACCCTCTGCTCCTCTGCTGCTGTCGAACAGCCCGTAGCCCCCATTCACTACCCACCCACAACTACCCTCCTGGTGCGGTAGGCCACACAAATCGCTGGAAAAATAACAAATTTTAAAATAGGATATGAAGGGGTCGACCGCAATAGAACGGACCATAGGCCTGCCAGGACCTCTGCTGTCTAATGATAGGCTGAACAATGCCGCAGCTCACTTTCCACTGGCACTAAGCTGCAAGGGTGAAACAACACTGTGTCAAAGGTTGGGCATCCCACCTTCTAAACAACTTCCCATCCAAACATTGAAGCAGACACATGCCAGACTTGCCACCTGCATGGGGTGGGAAGTGTGTTAAACATTTGCAGATATAGGAGTGAAAGAATAACAGGAGGGGCAAAACAGCGGCATAGTGGTTAGTGCTGTTGCCCCACAATAAGAATGTTGAGGGTTCGGTTCCCGGGCCTGGAGCCTTTCTGTATGGAGTTTGCATGTTCTCCCCATGCCTGCGTGGGTTTCTTCCAGCTACTCCGGTTTCCTCCCACCATCCAAAGTGTTTAATTGATGACTCTAAATTGTCCGTAGGTCTGAGTGTGAGTGGTTGTTTGTCTGTCTGTCTCTGTATGTTAGCTCTGCGATGGACAGGGTGCCAGTCCAGGGGCCCTCGCCCAATGTGAGCTGGGATAAGCGATAGAAGATGAATGAATGAATGAAAGCATAACAGGAAGGAGAGTGAGGGTGAGTTCACTGCAGCTAATGAGTACCCACGGTGTTATTGTATTCAGAGGTTTGGATGGCGGAGAAACTCCCATTATGCCGAACCTCCATCCGACAGCGTGGGCCCCCAGACCTTCCTACTGTATAATCACTATCATTTACCACAGTACAGCACTCCTCTGTTTATTGAGATATTAATCTGGGGTAAACAAAGCTTTTGACAAAACAAATTAACACTCTAAAAGAAGTGCTGCACTAATGGAGTCCATTGAGATTGATATTAAAATGTGGATGAGATGGGGGGGGGGTCTAAGGAGCTGTGAGTGGCTGGAAAAAAAAAAGAAAAAAGAAAAAGAAGAGAAGCAGGCCCAAGGTGACGCACATTTGTCCTCTCATGAGGGGGATGTCTGTCTAAACAGTATTTCTCCCTGGGGCAGGTCCCAGCTGAGCGTTAGAAATCAGCATCAGCACATTATGTCAAAAGCAGCGACGGAGGGACGAAGCTAATGGCAATGGTGATGAGAGTGATGGGGATAAAGATAATGATGGCCGTCTTGTGTTTCCCATTAACACTTCCAGCCTGGAGTGAATTGTTTTATCTTCTGTCCTGCTTGTTAAAATACATTCACATGTCCTCAGTTGACCAGTGAGTGCTGGCCCAGTACGGTGCCCAAAGTCTGAGCCGCAAAATCCAAGCATCACACTGTCCAGCACTGCAGGAGAGCAGAACACATATGCATACTATCTTTTAATTTGTAAACACTAACCGCTTCCAGGTTCAGGTGCACATCCAAGCCATACACCATCAAACCAGTATTGCACATGTTCCCCCCATAGCTCAAGTGATGATACCAGGGCCATCTTCCTGAGTCACATTGCACTCCATGGCTCATAGAATATTACACAAACGATTAGAATTACAAGAATGAATGGCGGCAAATCCTTGTAATCCCACCCCCTTATCTGTCTTTAACCCTCTCTCTCTCTCTTTCAGCCCCAGGAGCCACAGCTAAAAGCTGTCCTTTGGGTCCTCTTAGAAGTGGGACAGTCAGGCCGTAGCCAAATGTCACACTGCAGAGGATGCATCTATTTTCCGCTCACGTTCCGTCCACTCACCACACTCTTTCATTTGGTGCAGGTTTACTAGGGAGAGAGTCAAAAAGAGGGGAAAAAAAGAAAAAGAAAAAAGAAAAAGAAGCAATCCCATGTGTAAATCAATGTGAATAAATATTCCAGAAACATAGATAAAAACTGATAAATAAACTATAACAAATTCCTATAAATGAAGTGTAGAAGAAGGCAAAATCCTCAGTTTTGTAAAGGTCAGACTGATTTCAGCTGGATGGAAGGAGCTTCATGAGTGGCTCACTCTTGACAGCTAATTTCTCAAATGTATCGCTTGCATAAGGTGGCATATTGGAAACGTGTTCCTCCCGATCAGTGAACCCTGCTTGTCATTTTCATGGTATATGGGTGCCTCGTGTCTCTGGAGGCGGTCTGATTTCTCCTGCCCTCTGTGTATCTGTCGCCACGACAAGAGCAACTTCCATTTTGAGGCTGAGAAGTAATGGCAGTTCTTGGAAATGTGTATATCCCCACCCCATCCCCATTGTTTGATGTGCATTCAAGTCACGTCACAAAAAAATAGCCTTTCAAATGTGTGTGCACATAGAAAGGTCTGGTGCACGACACGCACACACACACACACACACACACACACACACACACTCATATACATCAGACACATAAAAACAGCCATTCAGACATACTCACACACATGCACACAGGAAATGAATGAATTGTCACATTAGGCTCTGGAGTAATGCTGAAACTATCTTTAAGAAACAGCAAAATGCAATATTCTCTGATAGCAAAACAAATGTCATTATCATACATGCTAAAACCCATGTTGTTAAAAGTATGTAATCTGGTAATATCTTCCAAATAATACAAGAACAAACCAAATCACTTTATGGATGTTGCCGTTCACCCAGAATGCCTTATCGTGCCTGTGAGGCACAGCATGACATTTGACGACATCTATCTCGCTTGCCCCACACATCCCACCCTGCCCCACCCCCCCAGCTGCCTCTGGCAATTCCACCCTGGGAATGCCAAAGGCCAAACATTAACAACATGTAATGGATTATATTACATAAAAACGGTGCTGTGAGATATTTTTTGTTGTTTTTTTTTTTTTTGTTCCGTTTTTCATTTGTATAAATAGAAATCTACTACACATTATAACCTCTCTCTCTCTGCCTTTCTCTCTCCATTGAATCAATAAGGAATTTCACTGAATGGCACAGTGCTGGGGCACAGAAGAGCGAGAGATCAAGCAACGGGGGAGAGAGATAGAGTGTATCATTCAGGTCACAAACTCCAAAACATTTTTTTTTTTTCTTTCGGCTGTTTGTTGCAAGACAAGAAGTCATCTTCATAGTATTTGTTACTTTTTGTTGCTTTTGATCATCTGGTGTCTCTATTTACATAACAGGAATAAAGTAGATTCATGTGTGGTTCTTATGTACACGGTTATACCAGTTGGCTGACCGGTGTGTTTGCGACATTCACAGTCTTGTTTGTCGCAGCCACACACGGGAAACAAGTCCACTTCAACTGGCTAAGCTCTAACAGCAAAGTATAAGGGGGGGTGGGAGGGTTTGCTCCCTTAGCACCCCCCCCCCCCACCACCACCAAGGGTGCAGACCCAAAGTCAACAAATTGAATACTCTCTTCAAAACAATAGCAAGGCAGTCATTTAACTTTTCAATTGCCTAAGCAAACAACCATAGAGAACAGTGGAGAGGATTGGCCAGTCTTAAGGGTGCAGGTTCTCCCGCTCTGGAAGGGTGGTGCAACGCCTCCTCAGTCTCCATCGCTCCCTCTACTCCACTTCTGTACATTGCGGTTGATTTATCACAAGAGAAAATGAAGGCAACTACTCTGGATCAGCTCCCACTGCCTGCTTGGAACAAAAGCGTTTGCTCCCCTTTTACTTAGACGGAGCAGTGTTTTCACTTTCGATGTTCAGAAATGAGCACTTCTCAATGAATGAGTGTGTGTGTGTCTGTGTGTGTCCGTGTGTGGCTTGTAAATGTTCTAGTTTCTGTTCTGGCTCAATAAAAGATACGTTTGGCAACAATGAAGAGCTTTCTGTGAGACATTTTTTTAGGTTATAATAGTGTACTATGTCCCCCGTCTCCACTTCTAACTACTCCTATCAAATCATGACCTATGGATGATAAGAAAGGGAAATGAGATAAAAAATAAAATGATATTCCCATCTCCGGAGGCAGGTTTGAAGAGAAATTACATAAAAAAAACATAAACAATAAAACTTTAACAAAGTTTTGAAATATTTGAAGGTAAAGGGGGCGGGTTGGTACATTCAAAGTGCTGGACTTGGCCTCAGGGTACCAAGAAATCTACTACACATTATAATCTGGGGAGGACTAGAGTTGGAGAGAGAATAGTTGAATGCGCTTCGAAAAAACACTCATCATTCATCTCCATGATACAGAGGAGGGTCAAAGGCTGCTTCTGCAGAGTCAGCCACGACATCCCCTGAAGGTCTATCTGTTTGCTCATCTGTTAGTTAAATAAATGTCAGAGAAAGAAAGGCAACTAAACAAGCAGAAAGTGGAGAGATGTGAGAACGAGGCAGGCTAAGAGGCGGTTCTGGCCATTACATTAGTCCCCAACTTCCTCCTTCAGGCTTGAGTCACAGGCTGGTGACCAGCTGCATTTGTCCGTCTCCTTCAATGTGAGCAGGCTCCTGAGCCTGGTGCCCCTCCCCACTTGGTCTCCGGGTTGGGGCCTGGTAGAAGGTCTGCATGGGGGCCCCACGAGAGCCAAGGGCTGGCCTCCCAGAGCTGTAGTACAGCTCCTCAGGGGGCTGGGCTGATCGGGGCACAACCTCCAGGGGCTCAGGACTGCTGTCAGGGTAGGGTGAGTCTCGCAGGTTGGTGATGCTGGTGTAGAGGGAGTCACGGGCGGGGGAGTCTGGGGCTCTGTTGCCTCCCTGCCCGCCAGCACTCTGGGCACTGTGGCCACTGTGGCCCAGGCTCTCGGTGAGGTCGGCTGTGTAGCTCTCCGACTCCTCGGGATCGCTCTGGTAAAGGACCGACTGGGCGCGCTGCAACAGCAGGGGCTCCTCCAAAGCTTTATAAAGTAGCTCCACATCCTGCGGGGTGCGTTGCCGCCCATCTCTCAGAAAGTCCTCCTCTTCATCCATGCTCATAGATGGCTCTGGTCCAGCTCCCACTGGCCCCCGACCAACACCGCCATGAGGACGTCCCCTGGCCAAACTGCCACACACCCTGTCCCCTACATCTCCTCCACTGCCTCCACTTCCTCCTCCAACACCACCTCTCAGGTTGTTGTGCACAAGCTCCGAGATGATCATTTTCTCAAAGGCTGCTGCATCAGAGAGGTTTCGTCGGATGCCTCCACCGCCAAGGGCCTCTGAGCCGCGGGGATTGAGGAGGGGCGGGGGACTGTCTCCACTGCTACCTAGGAAGTCACAGCTGCCCCCACCTCCACCCCCTGGGCCACTGCGCAGGGAGTAGCTGTTGTTGAAGTTACCATTCAAGGGCAAAGTTTCCATTCCACAGGGGTCGCGGGCCTTAGATAGCGTACTCTCTGGACCAAAACACAAACAGAAGTAAGACAGAAGACTGGGAGTTGCGGTGCTGTTACAGAGACAGTTTCAAATGTCAGCAAGAGAAAAAGAACAAATATCAAATGGTAAAATGTGACAGCGTTGTGAACTGAGGTGTATTACACTTACTTGGGTCTCTGAAGGTTCCTGTTTATTCGAAGGAAATTCATGTGGAGTGAATAAAATGAAAGACACTAGTCAGTAAGTGTCCTTTAATGATAGAGCATTAACTTGATGTATTAGTTTTAAAGACATTTCAAAAGGGAACCATTAAGAGAATAGAAAATATTCTCCTTTCATTGCCTTTCTCCTCTTTCCATCTCTTTCACATCCAACCTCCCAGCTATAACCAGACACACAAACAAACGCACAGTCAGTCAGTATTAATTTTGATTTATGCAAACTTAGTCCTGTTTGTCTGGCACCATATCTCTCCAACATTTACATCAAGCAAATGCTCTGGATATTTATATACCACCATGAGTGATACCTAGATACATACATTATTCATGCAATACCTTGTACTGTAGCAGTAATGTTTTCTTTTACGAGTTCTCTTCAATGCACAAAGATGTTGTGCTATTTCTCCCAAATTGCAAACACACAACAAAGCATAAGCTTCAGTCGCCCAAAAAGTGAGACATGTTCATTTTTAATATTTAATGTGTAGTGTGACTTTAATCAACGCTCTTATTCGTTGGTGGTGTGGGCAATTAGACATTCTAATGAAGTGCTCTCCCCACTTCCTCTCCCACTCTCTGCTAAAAATGTCTTGGCTGCCAGGCCTGTGGCCATCAGGCTTGATGTATTGTGTGGGGAGGATTTAAAATATTTAACAGCAACGCTGACTTAAATTTCTGTCATCAGACATTCGGCCTGATACACTCAGCCAGACACCAGCCACATGTCGTCACCGTTCTCCCTTACCAAGTGAATATTGGCGCTGTGGAGGAGCAATTACGAGAACACGTCTAATTCAGCAGTTATAGGCATCCAGAGAGTGCAGGGGGGAAATGCAGCAATATGATAAAACAGCTACCAGGCTGTTTAGAGAGTTCCACTCTAAGGTAAAAGTGCACACACACAAAGGCAGTTAAAGTGGGCACTCACACCTGACCGACCTATATCCAGACAGACTCTCCCTGAAAGCTGAGCAGGCTGCTCATCTCTTTCTTCGGCCATCATAATTTAAGCGGACTACTTTTTTCTGCCTGGAAACAGTAAAACTGTCCTCTGTCCTTCCTGGCAGTCACAACTGTAGCTAAAACTTCTAATCAATTTGTGGCTGTTCTCACGAAGAGTCAAGATCAAACCAGATGGCTGGTTAGGCTGTAGGCACTGTTTGGAACTGTTCTTGCTCTAGCCTAGTGAATCTGTCTGACAACAACAAAGTTTGAAAAGAACACAGACATACACATGTGCAGGCACTGAAAACACAACAGCGAGTGTGTGTATACCGTGTCAGTGCCGACAGTGTAACAGACAGGGACAGCAAGCTGAGTGCACACTGCATACACGCACATGTGCTGACATGGCTGCACGTGTTTATGAGGAGCTCACCGGTAGAGTTGAAGACACCAGGTGAAGGTGGGGTGAAGCTCTCAGCCAGCAGAGTGTTGTAAGGAGAAGTACCAGTGCGAGTCTGTAACACTGGGTTTGTCAAAAGGTGGTTGCCCATGGTGGCTGCAAGACACAAACATAAAAAAAAAATAAAAAAAAAGAATAATCAGAAACAGGCTCTTATCTTTGCCTCAAGTGTAAGTGTGAAGTGAACCCAAGCACACAATGGGTGCAATATTCTGAAACTCATGTTTCAAGGCTCGGTAATAACATCTGGAATCATAAAAATATTTACTGTTTATTCAGATGGGGTTATTTTTGTTATGCCAACACTTTATGGAGTAATGCATTTCATAGTGTTCTCCTCCATATTTATACCTGCTGATTGTAACCTTTGAGTAAAAATACAATTGCAGAAGAAAGGTACTATTTGGAGCATTGCCATACATTTTTCCCCTTTGGGGAATAAATGACAATGAAGTCAGTTGGGGGGAGAACAGTAATGCATGCCATTATGTAGTCTAAAGGTGCAGCCACTGAAACACAGTTAATTTCACAGTGAAATGTGAATGCCACAACAAGACAAATATAATTCAAAGAAATGGCACACTGAGAATGTTGTATAATGCCCATATATGGTTCCAGCCTGAGGCAAGTTGAACAGAAATGCCATGAAATTAAAAATAGGACAGCATGACGGAGAGTAGTCCAAGGCAAAGTGCAACCTTCAGGTCCCACGCCTACCGTTCATCACACAGCGAGGGAGCAGGGAATTCTAAAAAATAAAATATGCACTCCCAAACAGCTATTTATTTGTCATATTCTGTCCTCATACACGTCTCCTGTCTATCTTTCTGGCATGCCACACAACCCCCCGCCCCCCCCACCAACCAGCCACCTTCCACAACCACCCACCCTCTTCTCCCTTCATTCTCTGGCTGACTCTGCTTTGTCTTTACTGAAACCTTATTTTCTCAGTTCGTCCTGCCAGAATTCTTTCAAACACCACCAAATTAGTTGGGATTAACTGCCTGTGTGTACTATCTCATAGGAATATCCTGTAGAAAATTAAAGGAACTAGCTTTAAGTGGGGAGAAAAAGTAGGGCAAGGGGAATCATGGGAGGCTGTGTGTGTGTGTGTGTGTGTGTGAGTGTGTGTGAGTGTGTATATTGCCTGCCTTGTCTTCTGGACACATTACTATTGTCAGGAAGAAGATTGCAGCTCATGAAGAAGCGAAGTGGAGAAATCAAAGCGATCCGAGATGCCAGTGATAACAACGCAGCATCTTGCCTCCAGATTCGGCTTCTTTAATTACTCCTTCATGATAGTGGCTCTCTCCATATCTCTCTTTTCTTCTCTCTCCCTCTCCCTCCCTTGCTCCCCCTTTGTCTTCCACTTTCTGCCAACTGACAAACTTTTTTCAGAAGCACAGAAGATAAGGGCTTCAGAGCACAGTTGTTTGTGTTTGACAGTGCAGCATGGAATGATCCACATTGTGTGCCTCTTCCAGACCTGCTGATTGCTCTATCGTGACAGAGTCCCCCCCCCCCACACACACGCACGCATGCAAACACATCTCATCCATCTAGCTCACTCATAACACCGCTCTACCTCAGCCCCTGCCTTGCTCCTGTCACTCTCCTCAATTAGAATAATTACCCCCTGTTCGCTCACACGCTAATCAGTTCATTAAAAACAAAATGGAGGAAATTAGCATAGAGAGTGATGGCTGATTCAGCAACTGTGTCTGTGTCATCATCAACACCCCCCTTCCGAGTCTGCAACCTGAGCCAACCTTGATCACCTTGTGTTGCTAATGGCGGCAGCAGTGACGCCACCAGTTGCTGAGGCTAAGACGATAACTGTATTAATAGTTCTGGGCGGCCCATTTCTGTGATGTGCAGAATTCAGAGGTTACTGCATTTGCCACTGAGGTCGGGCAAGGAAGATATGGTGGTGACAGTGTCCATAATACCAGTAATTCTGCGATAAATAGCCTGGTGTGACATGATCTCTGTGATATATACATGCATATGAACACAATAAAAATTTTTTTCTGGGGAGAAAATGCATTACTTAATACAGACTGTGACACAATACATTATGTGACTGTATATCTATCTTTTTTTTAAACTAAATTATACATTTTTATAAATTATAAAAAAACCGACTAAATTATAATTTCTGATACATATACATGCAGCCTCTTTCAAATAAATTAGTATTATTAATTTTAAAGCTCAGAAACTCTAAAAAACTGCTTTACTATAGCAGCAAATGGCACATGGCAAGCATATGAACTCACCACCATTAACCACACACCCACACAAACATATCCACATGACAGAGATGTTAGTTTCATATATTTCTGCTGCTACAAGGTTCATTTACTGACCAGTGGCTGCCACTGTGCTGCAAACCTGATCCCACCGCCCACCAACCAGCCTATGACCATACGTTATTCAATTGAAGATACTGCTACCAACAACTGCCATTTGCAAACTGGTCCACTTGCTGCAAGGGTCTCTTTATACCATTTTCATTTTCTTTTATTTATTAACTTATTTTTTGTTCAACATCAAGACAACATCAATATATTGTATCTAAGAATGCATGTATCTGTGTGCATTTAAGCATGAATAAGTTAATGGAGGTGAAGCAGAGCGGTTATACAAGGTGCCCTCACCACGGTTCAGTGTTGGGGTGCTGTTGATATCTCCTGCCATGAAGGAGGATTCTGTCTGTTTCCGAACCGTGTCGTTCCACATCCTGCGGATCCGACTCTGGATGAGGGAGCAGAGCGCAGTGAGCAGCAGCAAACAGACAACAAGTTAAATATAGAAACACGGCGGTTGGACTTTGTAACTCAGTAGGTCTGCTGTAATCAAAACTGTTGGGTTTGCTGTAATCCACAAAGAACAATATGCAAACAAGCCAGATAAAGAGACAGTAGCATTGGGTAAATGGGCACACAGCTATGTCACGTTATCATGAGGGGCGCAAATAAACTCAAGACACAATTGCAGTAGCTGATACAATTGTTATTTGGAGGCATCTTATTATATTGTGGGATAGCTTGTTTGTCAGGACGATCCATTAGTGTGTGTGTGTGTGTCTGTGACATTATACACGCGTGCTTCCAGATGTCTCGTATGGTCCCTGCATCTATATATAGCACATGCATGGACTTCAAAGGACATCTATATTAATGAGTCATCTACTCTCTCGTAAACGCAGGGGACTGCCAGGAATTGATGGAAACATAAAAGTAAAATTTCACAACAGAAGTGTGTAAGCTGGCTAATTAGGGCAGATTTTCACCAAAATCATCTAATGAACACATCACACTGTATATTAGGATATAACATACGCTTCTGCTGCTAGGAAGCAAAATGGTGCTCTCTTTCCATGTCTTTGTCACTGAAAAATGACAACAATGTGGATGTGGGCTGAAAGGTAAGTAAAGTAAGTAAATTTAATTGCTTTTTAGTCGTTCTGAGAAAAACACCATTTTAAAACTCAACATTGGTCTGATTGATGTGAATAAAAGGTGCAGGTGTCCCTGCAGTTTGCCCGTGTTGCTCTGTGTGTGCATTCATTGTATGTGTGGGTCTGTCCTGCGCCCACCTGTCTGTGGGCCGCTGCGTGGCGAGCTTGGCTGCCGCTGTAGTAACGGTTGTTGGCACGCAGGCCTGCGTTCTTCAGGGAGCCGTGGGAGCTGGTGGTGGAGGTGCGGCTACAGCAGTAGGAGTGACGAAGACACTTACTGTACTCCTTATGGACCTCAAAAAAAAAAAAATTAACAGCAGCCCAATGGTGGGTTTTTAAAACCAGGCATAAACACAAAGAGGATTTTATCACACAGCTACAGAAAAATATACTCAATGCAACCAATTTAACACACTGTATATGCTGACCCTTCATCCATCCATCCGCCTTGTATTGTTACCTTCTTCTGCAGGGCACAGTGGAAGATAAAGATGAACATGCCCTGAAAGGCGTTGAAGGTGGTAAAGAGATAGGCCATAATCACTGTGTTCTCATTGATAAAGAGGAGGCCAAACGCCCATGTGAGCCCCAGAAGGAAGAGCAAAGCAATAGCCCCCAGAGCCCATGACCTGATGGAATTGGACAAAAAAAGAGTGACACTGATTAATCCATCTTAAAGTGTAGTTAACTTAGCATACATTTTGTTTTACGTCCGTCTACTTTGGGGAAACAAAAGCAGCCACAACACTGGGTTACATCTCATTGAATTATTTGAACTCACTTGATATTATCCAGGCGGCTGGAGTCAGGTTTGAGTGCTGAGGAGTTACGAATCATCTTGTGCAACGTGATCATGAGGAAAATGAGGTTGAGCTAAGGACAGAAGATAAGAAGAGTCAAGTGACTAGCTAGTGAACTTTCCAGTTTGCTCCAAAATTGCCGTTAATAGCCCCAAAACGCAAACAGAATGAAATACTTCTTCTGTGTGATATCAAAATGGAGAGGCGAATAATGTTCTGTCTGACAGTAAAGCTAATACCATAATAACAAATGAAACGGGTCCAATGAAGCTCCAGATGAAGTAGTTATCCACTCGTAGCCAGCATCTGGAGTGACACAGAGGAAAGGAGAGTTTCACATGCAGCTAAGCTCGTGAACAAACACACACACATTTATACACGCATACGCGCACACACACTATTTCCCTGTCTCGACGGATTATGTTATGAAGGCTAATCATCAGGCTTTGGCTAAGTGTGTTCAGAAAAGCCAGTCCATGGGGAGGTACAAGAGCCGTTCACCCAGCACTGCATATTACATTTCAGGCTGGGGGAATAGCATAATCCTACTTCTCAATCTGCAGGTGCAAAAGGCCTGTCTTCACACGTACGCTTTTTTGGTCCCATAGCTCCTGTAGTCTATGGCTGCGGAGATGCCCACCACCAGCGCAGGGAAGCAGTAACCACAAAGATAGTAGTACTTTTTGCGGGAGTACTCGCTCTCAAAGACCTCCACCAGCATGAGATAGAGTTGCACACCCTCCAGACACATCCAGGAGAAGGCAGCCAAGAAGAAGAAATGCAGAAGGCCAGCAAAGATGGGACAGGCAATCTGAGAGTAGCAATCAGGGAGAGAGCAGAGACAAGAGAAGATGAGGAATGAAAATATTAAAATGAAGAAGGAGAAACTGTTAAGATCAAGGCATATAACTCTGTGTGAAAAACAGAAGAAGGCAGAGCAGAGTCTGGTGGTAGTTTTGGACATAACAAAAAAAAAAAAAAAAAAAATTAAATGATCAACTGTGTTTTATTGAATGGTAATTCATAGCTCAATGCAGTAATTATTTTATATAGTAATGTAACGACGCACCACCTCATCACAGTCACCTTACAGTAAAAATGTTCAGTAAAGATCTTGTGTTGTTAAAGGGAAAAGGTGTGTTAACTGAGAATTAAAGAGAGTGATGTAGTGATGCACTTTCGTAACAGCAGAAAAAGTTGAGTAATATAGTTCCTTCCAAAGAGATCAAAGGAAAAGCCCCATTCATGAGTGAGGAGCAAACATCCTTGGCAGGCATCAGAGGAATGTGTGGCTACAAACTCACGTGGTACTCCGTCTTGTCGATGCCGATGAGGAAGAGCAGCTCAGCGATGAAGAGGTTGATGCAGAGGTTCTTGTGGATGGTGTTACGGTCAGTCTGCAGGCCCCGCAGGAAGCAGAAGGTGGAGATGCAGATGGCGAGACATACGAGGGAGATGACAATCCCCACCCAGGTGATCACAAACAGGATTAATTCATGCATACGCCCCTGGTACTGAGGTAGAGTGGTGAAATTAAAAGTAGGGACGGGGGGGTGCCCAAAGAAGCACAGCAGAAGAAAGACAGAGGACAAAGCAAAAGATAGATGGGATAATAGTACAGGGATGAGACAGTAGGGGATAGATAGACAGAAGAATGGGGAGGGGGAGAGAAAGCACAAAATTGCTTTATTTAATATTTGTAAATATATGCAAGGAGCTAAACTGTAGAGACAAGAGACAAGGCGTTCTGCAAAAAATACATGACATTCAAATGCATGTGAATGTCAGCGAGAAATAGCAGGACATGAATTTGTAAGTGTGTGCCTCCGTGAATGTCGGAGTGAAAGAAGGAAAAGAGGAAATTCAAAACAAAGAGCTTGTCAGCCTTGAGAGGGTACATTAATGTGCATGTGTGTGCGGATGTGTGACTGAGAGTGAGCGAACGCTAATACTCGCACGAATGAATGTCTGCATAAATTACCCAGGCTTCCATTTTAACCGTGTGTCTGCCACACCCTTGTTTACTCACGTCGGGCTCGTGGTGAGTCATAAGCACGGCGAAGTTGGTCAGGTGGCTGCAGGAGCAGGTGGTGTGTGTGTTGTTGGCGTCTAGCAGCCTGCAGCCCTGCGACGACCACTGCCCTGTCATGGAGCGCTCCGAGTAGTTCCAGAAAGAGCAATTTGGAGTGTAATAATTCTCCAGCTGAGGGAGAAGAAAAACAAGAGGGATGATGGAGAACGAAGAGAGCTCACGCATCAGAATGAAAGCTGATAAAGAATGAGTCAGGTCACCTCTAGGTGTTTGAGTGTGAAGACCACCGGTTCAGTCAGAAAAACTCTGCTGGACTCTTTGTTGATAGAGGCCGCAATTACATTGGAGTTGACCGCCAGGCGCTTCTTCTCATGGCTTGGCCCGTCCATCTCCATCTTCACCGTAGCGTTCTCAGTGGACAAAAAGGATCCCAGGTTCTTATAAAGAATGAACACCACCTTGACTTGTCCTGTACATGGAGGGAAAGAAAGGCAGAAAGGTGAAGAGAAAGTGAATAAAAGAAAGAGAGCATGGGAACAGGAGTAAAAGGAAAAGGAATGGGAACAAAAAAAGAGAAATCAATATGAAAAGGAAGACACAGGCAGAACAATGAAGGAGAGGGAAGGGGAAAGAGAGGGGCAGGAAAAAGAGACCATATACAGAAATGGGGGTATAATATGGTAATGGCAGCAAGAGTGACAGAGACAGAGAGCAGGAAGTGACAGCGGGAGTGAGACAGAGACAGAGAGAGAGAGTTAGTGAAGGTTAGAATGATGGTAAGGACCGTTTCATTTTGACTGGTGGAAGAGAGCGAGATTTAATGTGGAGGGCAATGGAACATTCATCCCTCAAGCATTCACAGATCTCTTATTATTCCATATGAATATTTCATGTGCGTTTGTTTCAATCATTCTAATCTCGTTCCCACTGCAGAGCCGCGAGGAGACAGAAAACAGGAAAGGATAGGGGATGAGGGGCCAATGGAGGCAGGAGGGGAGTTGGTGGGGTGGAGGATGATTGGGGGGTGGGCTGTTAGAAACAAGAGAGATGAGAGAGGGGGATAAGATGGTGGAGAGAACGAGCAAGGGAATGGAATGGGGAAGAGAGGTAGTGCTGAGATTGCTCTGTCAGACCGGGGCCGATTGTCATCTACACGCCTCCCCAGCTATTCTATTAAGACTGCTGTTAAGAAACCATCAGGAAAAGAAATTGTCTCAGCGCTTTTGTTAATCTGATTAGCCTATTATTATGAACCAATAACTTAGTCAACTGCATGCAGATTGTTTTAAGCTTGCATGAAAATGCAAATGAAAACATAAAATATCCGGCTACACAGGACAGAACCATTTTTCAGTCCCTGGGATGAGGGTGGGGAGGAGTGAGGGCTGCTGACCATTGCGACTGTACTGTTTGATCGTGGAGGCTGAAAGCCGGATGGTGCTGTCGCTGGCGTAGTTCTGTGGGAAGGACAAATCCTGCAGGTCCATCTCTGTGTTCAGAACGTGCACCTCAAGATCTGATGGTGGAAGCACACAAGGAAAAAAAATATTAAAGACATGAAGAAGAAGAAGAATGAGAGGAGAACCACCCTGGAGAAATTTTGAGTGAAAATTCCCAATATTACGGTTCATCCATATGTCTGCCATCTTTAACACCACCAACACTGATGTCTTACCAATGCTAGGTGCTCTGTCAGTAAATCGATTCCCATACATGTTGTTGGCCAGCAGGAAAGCCCCTTTTTCCACAACATCCAGTAGCATGGTGGCAGTGTGGGCCTGTTCCGTGCTATTCATGTCCTGCCACGCCTCCAGAGCCTCAGGCCGTAGCAAGTTGTCTACTGTCTGCACCACCGCCTGTCACAGGTGTTGTGCCATTAGTTACTGCCACTGAAAGCACTCGACCACAAGGTAGAGGTAATAAAACAAAACCCAGAAAATAACTGCACATTTTATAAGGAAATGTAAATACAGAAGCTTTTTTCATAAACATACATTTTATCGCATCCTTAAAATCTTCAAGTAGGTTGAAATTCACTTAAACTTTTTCTGCTTTACTTGCCCATACAAACTAATGTAAAGTGCACATATAAGAATTTATTATTAGCAGTCATTTAGTGTGACAGCTAACTGCACATGAGGGAAAGGAAATATCAGTTGATAATAAGGTAGTAATGATATGTTATTGGTTTAGTGCCATTTAGCACGCAATTCTGAGTGTACCAAATGGCACAGAACAATTCGTTAAGAAAGTGATTTGTAGGCAGATTCACAGACCTCTAATAACTATTCATTAGACATTGGTTCATTAGCGCAGTTTCTAGCAACCCGCTCCCCATTCTCAGGAAGTGCCATTAGCTAATAATTAACTAGTCAGTAATTAAATAACTAATTATCAGTTAGTTCCTGGTTTGTTTGATACTTGTTACTTGATGATTATTCATTTTATGTTCAAAAAAGTGTAAACAAAATTAGTTAATAAATTAGCAAGTCAAAGTTCGAAGTCACCACTATTGCTCTGTAATTTCCTTGAAACTCACCACGCCCCTGCACTACATTTATTACTGTGCTATGTCAGACATCTTACCATTCTATTTCACACTTACAATTCATTTAATGGCAATTTTGATGGTTGTATCAGCTATCCAATTTATTGGAGTAGCTTGCTTGATGAATCATGTAATTCTCTTGCACGGGCCTCTCAAAATGAAGGATTGACTGCCGTATGGAATAAGGAGTGTTGCTGTTAACAAAATGAATTCAGCATTAAAGCCCGCCACACAGCCACAGAGGAGAAAGATGGAGGCTGTTTTGGGTTTAACTTCTGACCAGTGGGTTTATACTGAGCTGGCTTGCAATGAGTGACAAAAAATTATTCTCCAGTTCTGTACTACGCAGCAGCAACCTTTCCTTCATCCAGCAGAGATGAGAAGATGTGGTGTCCAATTACAGTATGCTGCAGACAGGTCAAGACACACAAAAGAGCGTGTGCTGCAGAGTGCCGCATTTCATCATTACAAAGAAGCATACACAAGGCCTTTTCATGAGATTAGATTACAGCTTTCTCAGAACCAGGGATATTGCACAAATATTGAAAAAGCACAGAAGGGTGTACTAACACAAACTGTTGCCTTTCATCCTATCGTCAAAATTACATTTTCTCAGAGCCGCAGATATTGTACCTTATTGTACAACACAACAAGGCTAATGCCAATATTATGCAATTAGGGTGTATTGCAGTGCAACAAAGCAAAGATTATGTCACAGCTGAGATGACGTTGATGTTAGCTGAAGCCACATTTCGAAGACGTGCACACCACTAGCAATAGAAAAACTACAAATCAGCTTTCTCTGCTCTGGGAAATACTACACCAGCATTTAGATACTGTAAATGCTGTCTGCCAGGAGTTATACCAAAGCTTACTCACACTGCTCTTCAATACAAACGAGAAATTCCATAAGTGATGACTCCAAAGGCAATATAAATCATAATACAGAGCACTGAGCCTAGTCTGCTCAAGGATTTATCTTCCTTCAGTTATTTTAAGTCACATAGCAGTCCTACTCCACGGGCATGTAAAGGAGGCAGATAACAGAGAAAAGCTACCTGGATGTAGGCCCGACAGGTCCGTTCTCGCTTCTGCAACTGGAGGGAAGAAAACAAAGACTGGAATTAAATAGCTAAACACAGAAACTGTAAATTAAAAACTCACTGGTCCTTGCATGTGCACTAGGGGAGTAAATTCGAATTAACCTCCGTGTGCTTTTCTAATGCTTGGATTAAATATAGCAGGGGAGTGTGTGTGTGTGTGTGTACATATCATCTACCTTGTTGTAGTTTCGTGTTGCTGACTCCTTGTTTCCAGGCCGTAGAGCCTGAAGCTGGGCATCCAGTATGTCCAGCAGTTGCTCAATTAGTCGCACGGACGAGCTGACATCTCCTGCCTGGATCCGACCCCGTGTGTGGTTCACCAGCTCTCCGGCGATGTTGGCAGCATTCTCACCGCTCTTTATCTGCACACACGCAGGTGTTTCCATACAGTAATATTATAAGGATCATAAAACAGATGTGCTTTGATGGGGTGAGTCATATTCACAGCTGCTTCAAAAATCAAACTGTTAAATTGTTCACATGCACGCTAAGAGTACAAAAGGTTTTGTTCACTGCAATACTAAAAAAAAAAGAAAAAGAAAAAGAAAAAAGCATACTGTTTGTTCGGTAATCAGATTTGCCCCATTATTCTTTCCCTAAAAAGGATCTTTTTTAGTAGCTTATGTTGTATTATGTTATTAAAGATGGACCTTGCAGAAAAAAATTTAGTTTTTTTTTTTTTTTTAAATTGTCCCTGATGGTGTTTCGCTTGAATATCACTCCCTTAGCAACCACTTTCCAATTGCAATTGATTTTTGCCAAAAGGAGTAGGTATAATGGATTCCTCCAATGATGTTACTCTTCAATGTGACGTTACATACCCTTCCAGGCACATGCACACACTTAAAAAACATTTTAGAAAGACAGTTAAGTGTCTGCGTGGTTGAATAATCAGAGTTCTCCTGCAGAAATATGGCCACCGTTAACCACTTAACTTTTACTACACTATTGTCTGTTCTTTGCAAAAACTGGGTGCTAAGCTATTATCATTGTGAATCACCAACAGACCATGATGCAAAGCAATTGTGCACGTATAATCCATTATGAAACCTTGATGTAGAAAATTAATTTGAAGATTAGATCCTAATCAGTGAAGTCCGATTCTTAAAAATAATGTAACCTGACTGTAATTAAAGTATTTTAATGGGAAAAAAGAGACTTAATCAAGTATTAAGAGCAGATGCCTCGTGATGAAGGGCCAGTTGAAATTAGTCTGTATTTTAATCAGGTCAGCCTTGGAGATATGTTAATGTGTGTGTGTGTGTGTGTGTGTGTGTGGAGGTGGACAGGGAGGACGGTCGGGGCAGTGTGGCAGAGGAAGGGGACAGACCCTTGGCCGGGGTCTCACCTTCTGGGCCACCTGGTTGACCCATGGGGAGGTGCAGTTACTCAGGTCAGGACCCCGTGGGTTCCACATGACCTGCTCCGCCAAGCACTGGAACGAAGCGATCCCTGGAGACGAACACAGGGAGAAGAGAAGGGGGGGGTTATAACGGAGAGATAATAAGTGTTAGGTGTCTGCAATTAAAAGGAAAGTGTGGAGGAGAAAGATGAGTGCAAAAATAAGTGTGATAGATCTTTTTTTTTTTTTTTTTACCCAGGAAAAATGGGATGAAATGAATTTTAAAAATGCAATACTCAAAGTGTTTGAAGATGGGAGAGTTAGATGGAGGGAGGAAGTCGAGTAAAACGTCTGAAGGAAAATGGGTCAGAAGGGGGAAAAGGTTAAATGATGGAGTGTATGGCAGTGAGAAAGTGAGCAAAGAGAAATGGAGGAAGAAAAATGACAGGGGGCAGAACGGTCTTTCATGCTGTAGAAGAAAACTGTTAAAAAAGAACATATGCACACGTAACATTTACTGTGCACACACAGGCAACCACCAGAGACATCAAGCATGATCCCTGACTGTCAAATAAAAAACACCTGAAAGGAAGCGTCTCCTACCAACCAATATACCCAGCTAGGGTTCAGAGAAAGGACACCAGGAAGTGATGAAGCCAGAGAGGAGTATCTGCTCTTACTAACACAAATAACCAGCGAAAGTCACAGAGACAAGGTGGGAAAAAGACGAGAAGTGAGACCACAGAGAAAGTGAGAGAAAGGGAGAGAGAGGGAGAGAAACGCGAAAGAAGCAGAACGGAAGAGCGGAGATGACAAAAACAATGCGTCAACACTTTGCAGTTGTAGAAAGATCAGAGCAGATGTGGCGTTGTATTTCATTCCCACTTTTTCTCTCTTTCCCTCCGATTTTTTTTCCCCTTACTCCCATTTTCACTATACTCTCCTCCATTGACCACAGATTGGGTTTGAGAGCTCTGCCAAGATGTGGCAATTAAGCCAGCTGCTAATTTAATGTTACTGCCATTCTCACAGAGAGAAAATACAGAAACATTGAAAGGAAGATGGAGGGAGTTGCTTTTTTTTTTTCTGACTAAAGAGGGCTTTTTAATGGTTGCATGTTTGGAGGTATAGAAGCGAGCATGAGAAGAAGAAAATCCTGTGATCTCTAGCCTTTTATTGCATTATTCACTACTCTCAGTCAGCTCTGTTTCTGCGGCAGATGAGTCTTTCATTTCTGGAGGACGGGCTTTCAGCCGCAAAACCCTCAGGGACTGTGCCTGCTGGTGGGACCGACGCAGGGACAGGAGAAGACAACAGTGGAAAAAAACAAGTGCAAGAGCACAAACTTGCTGATCACTTGGGCGCATGCACAGAGATACAGCGCGCACACTTGTTTGTTTCGTCAAGTGGAAAAAATGCACACACACGTTTAAAAATACACACATGCAGCTGTCCTCACCCAGAGATCCTTTGGGACAAGGGCGGTCTACCGTTTCTCCTCTCTGCGTGGTAGGCCACTGGACACCGCGCACCAGCTTCGCTTCACAGACGTGGGGCTCTGGGCCTTGAGGAGGGCGAGGTGGCCGACGGGTGACAGGCACGGTCGCTGTGATTGGTCGAAGATCAGGATGCTTGTTAATGGAGCCGATTGGGCGTGAGGTTGGGACCAGAGGGCGAGCAGTGGAGGGGCTGGCACTAGAGGTGAATGGCCTAGCTGGAAGAGTGGTGATCAGCTGGGTAGTGGTCAAAGGCCCTGAGGTAACCCCATAATAATACAAAGAGAAGGAAGAGAAATAAGAAAAAGTCAGAATTAGGCTGCAAATGAAGCACAGAATGAGTGAGATGTATGGGATTTGTTAGAGCAACAAAACCCAACAGCAACAGCCCCCCCCCCCCCAAAAAAGCTCAAGAGAGCAAAGGACAGTCTGATGTGAATGTAAGATGTCTCTCAGAAGTTGAGTTCAAAAGTTACCCCAACAATAATAGGGGTGACAAATACTTTTTGAGCCTCTCAAAGCCTGTTCTCCAGAAGGAGGAGGAGAGGCAGAGGAGGAGATGCAGGGAAAGCTTCATCACAAGTCATAGACAAGTAAATAATTGATCAAATGTATCAGAGAAGTCACCATCACTAACAACCAAACCTAATGCAAAGATAAAAGCAACGTATCACAGCTACAAAATCCAAACTGATCAAACGCAGTCAGTGAACAACACTGAGTGCTCCTGCTCGTCTCTCTCTGGGCATCATCCGAGCTTTATACAGGCCTTTATGTGGCTCAGATATACAGTACATCTAAACTTCCCTCTCATATTGATGGACTGCCAAATTACAGAGTGGTGTTCTCATTTTATCTTCCCTCTTATCACTTCAGAATGACTTTTTTCATTATCCATGACACAAAGAAGTTGATATGAAGCGCTATAGCAGTCATACCTCAGGAGCTGTGCTCCACTGTAACTATGGAGGATGGAAATACAATGATTTGCTATCAGAGGCATCCGAATGTCAGATAAGAAACAGTCAAAAACACATTTTGCACAGGCTGCTTGAAGTGTCACTTGGTCAAGCAAAAAGCATCATTTTGTCTTAAAGCAGAGTATATGCTGGAAAAAACAGAGAACAAAATTCCTGCTTCTCCTTATTATTATTATTAATAATAATAATAATAATGATAATAATGGTGGTACTAAATACCAAGGATGGTGCTAAATATCATAATGTCAGTCATGGGGATAAATCAAAAAACTAACTTGTTCAGACTCTTTGTGGCAACCTTATACTTCTTCAAATGTAAACTATGAAAATATGTCACGTGTCTGTGTGATTTCTGTGGGATGACACTTTTTACCTGTGGTGGGGTCTGGTGGTCCAAACTCAAGCGGGTAGCGCAGCACGTTATAGTTGTTCCAGACATAAAGCTGGTTGTCTCGAGGGTTGTAGTCCACAGATGAAATATACTGATAGGGGTTTGGGAAAGGGATGTTGACAGGCTCCTCCCGCGCACGGTTAGTATTGTAGGCATACATCACCAGGTCACCACCTGCCTCACTGTCATCATCCTGGTAGACAGAGCGCACTGCATATAGCACACCACAAGCCATGAAGGCGTTGGATGCCATCCTCTTGTCGAAGCTCGTTTCCCATGTGCCTTCGAAGCGCAGGGTGTAAGGGTTTACCTGTGGGCAAAGAAGAGATGCTGAACTCAGCCAGTCAGTTAAGGCTTGATGTATAAATGATCTCATAGGGAAGCGAGACGTTTTCGAGGAAATTTAACTTTTTTCCTTCATTCTCATTTTTAAAGGTTATGAAAATGTCAAACTTGGCCAAGAATAAAAGAGCAAGACTTTCATTGTTTGACTCATTGATATCCTTTTAATTGCTGTGTGAAGTTTTAAGGTATGTTGAATGGCGAGGTGATATAAGCTTTCTTACAGAAAATTCATTAGTTCAAGGCTACAGTAAAGTAGCTGTTCAGAATTTGGAAAATGCACAACTGGATGATTAGAAAACTAAATCTTCAAAATTATTCATCAAAGTTGATGTCGTTTCCCATCCCGCACGTGTTTACATGCCCCAACAGCAGCACAAATTGTTCTTCTCAACAGTAATGTTAAAATTTATCAGCACTAGTTAAAATATTTAATAGTAATTAAACTGTCAGCTTTGGGGGAGAGGTTGTTTTTGCCTTAGCTCAAAGCTTTGGTTCAGAAGCTTTAAATCTCTCCTTATGTTTGTTGCATTGTGTGTTAGTGGGGAAAAAAAAAAAAAAAAAAGGTTGACAGAAAACAAACAATTGCTGAATGACGGAAGTGATCACTTTTCTATTTATTAGTTTGTTCTCACACAGGGTTTGATATTTTAAATGGATAGTGTTGTGGTAAGGTCAAAGATACTGATAATAAACTGGACCTGTCTCTTGAAATAGCACTAATTGAAACTCTGTGGGAACACACTGTCTGACTGTCATTTAGTTTTTTTTAAGAAAAAAATTACCAACTGGTATAAAACTATGGTACTAAAATAGGAATATTGTGATGTGTTTTTGAGTTTTTTAAGTCATTAAGGCAAAGCAATGTGACTTTAGATTGATATATTTTAAGGAATGGGCCGAGTACATGTGTTTAAACTGCTGCTATAAAATTTAAGTGACACCACCACCACACACATCCACAAAAAACAATCAAATATTTACCTCACCGGTAAAGATTAGTTTTGGAATATTATGGGATTTGAAAGTAGGCCTGACCTTTTGCAGATGATGTTTATCTGATTTTTCTTTTCTGGTCTACAATATCTCTGCACCTCATTTGTCAGTGCAGTTTTGTAACTTGATTCATAAGTCATTCATGTGTGACATGTGACCTTTTCCAGATTAGTAAAATGAGATTTTAACATAATCCGCTCTTGGATCTGTAATACACTTATCATCTGTGCAGCCATGATGCCCCACCTGGCTGACCACTAGTCGTCCATTGTTGGACTCTGTGGCGTAGATCACCCAGAGGCCATTCTCGTCCACAGCCAGGTCGATGTCTGACTTCCCTCCCCAGCGGTATGGCGAGGTGTCATGGTAGTTTGCGTTTGTGATGATGGCCTCACCGCTCTTTATGCGTGTCCGTAGGTCATACTTGACTATGTTTCGGGTGCGTTCTTTGTTGTAAAATACAGCGCCATCATACACCACAAACCCAGTGCCGTCAACTCTGTTGGGCAACCTGTTGGCAGAGAATCAGATGAGGGATGCAGGAATGCAAGAGAAGAAGACAATTTATCTACTCTGCACAATGCAGTCCTCCAGGACAGCTTCACAGTGAGCAAGTTGATGCCACAGTGGAACCGTTCTGCTATCAGCATCCGTATCCACACCAAAAGCAAATAAATCAATACAGCAGCAGATGCTATTTGATCATCTGGGACCGTGGGAGGCACCCTCACTTGTACGTGGTGGTGGGTCGGTTCTGTTTGAAGTCTTCCCAGGAGGCATATTCATACAGCATGTCGGTGCGATAGGGGGTCCAGGGCATGACGTACAGACGGTCTCCAGATTGCAGCGGGTCTTTACACCACGCTCCCGCTTGGTGCTCTGCTTCTTGCAGAGAGCTGGCCGCCTGCACCCGCAACAGTGTCCCCGGACATACAAAGACTGGAGCAGGAGAGGAATGTCGGAGCAGAGAGGAGAAGAAAAAGCGGGGAAAAAAGGAAGACATAGAAAATGACAACAAGGCATTGTAAAAGTGAAAGATATCATGAAGATGGCAGGGGAGGGAGTGAGGGAATAGGTAAAGGCCAAAGACCATAGAATACAGAACAAGAGAGAGACATGGAGGGGACAGAGGTGATGTCAGTAGATAAAAGTAAGTAAAGAGTTGAAAAGGAAACAAAAAGGAGGAGGAGAGCGGGATAGAGGGGAGGAGGTGGGAGTGAGGTGAGGTACATTATCAGATTTAAAATGAAGGAACATATAAAAGCTCATTTGTAGAACATCAGCATTGTGGCTGGAAAGCGTCTGGATATGATAAATGGGAGATTTCTGGCTGCTGACGCGGCTTAGATGTAGTCTCTAATCTAATTTATCTTGGCCTATTTTTTATTTGATAGTATTTTTTTTTTTTTTTTTTCAAAAGCCTCTGCCTCCCTGCTCTGCTACTGGGTGGTAAAGTTATTGCAGAACTTGTTCTATTAGCACTCAAATTTGGCTCTCAGTCAAGAGTAATGCCTCAAAGAAAAAAGCATCCTGGGGTAATGATGTGAGGTTGGCCAGGCCTCCTCGTCTGCTGCAACTCAGTTTCATACACCCACACTCATACCACAGGCTCAAAAACAGACAAAACACAGTCCCTGTTCCAAACAGACGTAGATGTGCACAACTGAACACACAGGAACTCTCCAACACAATTCATAAACTAATCCCACATAAATACATAGACAAGACACACACAAACACACACTCAGGATGTCTACTTTAGGCAGGTGGAGGTCATCCGCTGGGGACTGGTGTAAATTGGCTGGTTGATGCAGCGTGTCCCTGCCTGACAGAGAGGTTGCCCTGGGACCACTAGGTGTGCCAGGTGATCTATGAGAAAGGCTGCTGGCATCCTCGCTACTCTGACATCACAGCCGTACCAGGGACGAAGAGCAGGAGAGAGAGAGAGTGAGATAGAGAATGAAAGGGAGAGCGTTGGAGGCACTACAGAAAAAACCAAACAAAAAAAACTGAGGAGTCCCCAAGTCTCCTCTGCCAGCTGATTTATGTGGTTCCCTGGCTCGAGGTTGCGGCAGAACCAGACACCTGCTGGTCATCTCATGATTGAACGCATCTCTGAACTAATTGGACGCTGCTGGGGCATTTGGACACAGATGACATACACCACACATGGATGCACAGGCAGATAAGACACATGCATACCACCCCAATAAGCACACACATAATACACAGCATGCATGCACACATCAACATGCATACATGCGCTGTCACACTATGACTGTTAAAGTGACGGATCGGTCTAGGCTCAAACTGTCTTGAATATTGTATGGAGTCTCTCACACGGGGAGAATCCTAATAGAGAGATCTGGGAGTTACCTCAGGCCTCTGGAAATCCAGCTTTCTCTTATAGCCCTCTGTCGTGCTGGTGTTGGTAGTGGCTGGTGATCCTGTAGCACCAGACCACTTAGGAATTAGCCTGTTGTTTCTGAAAGGGTCCAACAGGGATTGAGAGAGGTGGCCAAACAGGAATCTAATCAAGCTCAGGCATAAACAAACACTGAATACAGACTCTTCACAGTGAGGAGGGCTTGTCATGCTTCATTGTTGAACCGAAATGTTCGCTCGAAAGCGGGGATGCCTGAGGTGTTTGCTTTGCAAATATGAACGTGGGTGACTGAAATATGCAAAATAATGTTCAGAGCAATGGTTAAATCTGGCGCTTTCAGACAGCTGAACAATGAATTCCTCGACTTACATCTTGTCAGCCCTCCGTCACAACACAATCAAATGGCATCTTTATCAGTCTAGACACAGCATGAGTGCATTGCAAATGAGCGGAAGATTTGCTAAAAAAAAAAAAAAAAAGAAAAGAAAAATAAATAAATCAAATACAGGCCTTAAAGGGCAAGGTATTATCAGAGGTAAAAGCTACTGTGTGGGAAAAAGACGACCAATAGCAATAGGACCATGCCTCAAAAGTACAATGCTACTGTAGATAGGCAAATAGACAGCATGCATAAAGAAAAGCTGTGGCTCTGCATGTAGGTGACCCATAAACAAAGCCAGGAGCACTCTGCCTCAAGGTAAAATAAAGGACAAAGAAACACAAACATGCAAGCTCTTTCTCTATAGCACGATGGCCCACAGGAAGTCAGTATTTATATGCACGCTAGCATCCAACTCAACTGTTGCCATGAACCTCTGAAACTGATTAAGACATTAGAGTATAATGGAAGGTAAATAAACATACATCCTTCTCTGGAAGAACTTGCCTCATGGCCATCTATTCCATTAAAAAAAAAAAAGATCTTATGTGCTTAAATGTATATAAATCTTACATAACATTAATAATAACACAAACCAATAGCAAATCAGACCAGTGGGAGTCATTGGTAATTCTTATAAAGAAAATAAAAGACATGGCACTTAGGAATAATACTGCTGAATCTGTGCTGTTGATGTCACTGCAATACACTGTTATTCATTCACCTTGGTCAATGTTGTTGTTATCGGCTTGTACTGGTATGAGCCATTAAGCTAATTAACACTGCACAATAGAACAGAGCATGACCCTATCCGTGTAAATCTAAGTTATTTGTGTTTGATGATCCAACACTATATATATTAACATTATGTTAGCAGATTGCATGTCTGCAAGCTTTAACTTCACAAGTTGGACTTACATGTCAGCCATTATGATCCTGTTCAGCTTAAAGCTCTTGGTAAAACACAAGTAAAATGTTAGCATTGGATCCACGCTTTGGAGGTTATATGATGTACTTAACAGTGATTGGCCATAATATAAAGGTAAGAGGTAGAAAATGCTCTACAATCTATCACAGCTTCAAAATAGTTGTTGTCTGCAATACAATTTACTCTTAACACGTTATGCCCACCAGAGTGTCCCTCCAAAAACACTATGTGATTCTGTTCATTATTTCACCTAACCTTGCAGCCTTGGCCTAAATTGCTTGCAGTCTATACTCTATTGGCCTGATCATCACAATAACTCTGCAGCACAGCATAGACTAACTAGTCTGTCAACCTCTACCTTCCTTCTCTCCTATATGAATCCTGCCGACTGCCTTTCAGTGAGCCTCGGTTTATTCTAATGAAACGGTTGCTGGTTGGGCCCAGTGTCAAAGGGGCTCATCAGCGGCCTCCAGGCTATACACACAGGCCAGGAGGACACACACATATACACGCACGCGCACACACACACACACACACACTTTCACACCCACAAGCCAAACAGAAACAGTGGCCACGCTTCACACCCTGCAAACCCTGCCTAGGGGGCTTCATTAACTCTGACCTGAGCACCCCAGCCTTCCCGGCTGCCTTCCTGTTTACTAGTCTTCTCCGCCTCTCCCTCACTTTGCCTCCCCCTCTCCCTCTCAAACTGTGAAGGGTGATTGTAGCAGCGGGAAGCCAGAGCAGCCAAACCCTAGCAGTAAAGTCTGTAGTACAAGAGGCTATTATGACCACAGTATGAATGAGGTATTAGGAATTAGGCATTAAGCATTAGGCGTATTCCTTGAGATTAGGCATTATCCTGGTCTGGCAAGAGCAGGTTAGCTGGAGTAAGAGCCATCTAGGATTATGTGAGATACTTAGATTAATAGATTAATTCCTATTTGGGTGCTGATGAAAATCTCACAGTCATGATCATCCAAGTGGAGTCACAAGGCAGCGCAGACACTTCTTTACCCTACAAACTAGCCAGATGGCTAATGAAACTTACCTTATCAGGGATTAAAACCCGGGCTGTAGCTATCATACTCTAGTGTGCCAATTACTACCACACATACAGGGAAATACTGCTGTAATAATTGGCTATTTATCTCCATAATCCCTTTCTCAGGCACAGGTCAGCTGTTGCTTGTCAATATGAGACTGCAGTATAAAATGATGAAAGCACCAGAACTTTCCAGAAAACGACAGTAAATATCTCCCAAAAGTGTCTAACGGCAATTTGTGATCGACTAGTAATGCAATTAAAAGTGAGCGCTGACAGCTTTAGGCTAAATATAGACTTTTCATTTTGGTTTTCTTTTTTATAATCTGCCATGTTTTCATGTCTGATGTGACAGCATCATGGTGATGGTTAATGTGTGACTTTGATGATCTAAACACCCCCTGTCATTGGCTGGCAGCTGCTTCTAAAGTGGTGTCCTTGTGGTGTTTATGTTTTTGGATTTTTTTCTTAGCTACAGGGATCTGAGGGCTCTGCTGGCTCGTGCCTTTGCCCAGTCCACAGTCATGTCCTGCTCACAGGACTGACTGCTGAGAGCATGCTGCTTTAATTGAATCCCACACCTGTTACTGGCAGGTGCAGGATGCAGGCAGCAGGGTGCAGAACGGAGCATGGCATGGTACCCTACATCCGTGCTGGACAGTTAATGGGTTTAAGGGTAAGTGTGTGCGACTGACTGTTGACTCTGTGTCCTGATGGTAGTGTATGTGTCATTTGTGTTCGTGTGTGTGTGTGTGCGTGCGTGTGTGTGTGTGTGTGTGTGTGTGTGAGAAGGTGTGCGTGTGCATGTGTGCACTTCAGAGAGAGAAGCAGACAGAGAGAAGAAAGGGTGAAGAAGCAGGTAAGCGTGTTCTGTGTGTGCAAACAAGAGGAGAGTGAGGAGTGGAGTAAGACAGAGTAAATAGGTTATTTCCTGTGAAATGAGAATTAGGAGTGAGTTAATCTGCTGAGGAGTGACATAGTGACAGAGAGAAAGGAGAGCAACAAGGAGGGAGAAGGGGAGGGCTCCCATTGTGTTTCCGCTTCCTTTTAGACTACAAGGGGGTCAAGTCATGGGAGTAAAAAAAACACAAAACAGTACAAACAGCCGCGCACGGACATACACACACAGACATACACCCTTAGGACACACACAAGAACACACTGTCCAGACAGTGGAAGAGGCAGGTGTCAAACTGGCACCTTTATCAACCCAAACATTCACCCCAGAGAGTACCCTTCACTGAGACCAAATGCTAGTAACAGCAAGAGATACCGTCCATTGAAAGCAAAGTCTTATCTGCCTTGGGGTGAAACTGACACTGAGTGACAGGAAAGTTGGCCATGGACATGGTTGCAGAGGCTACAGTTTGTGGACACAGTAGACAATAGAGGGACACACCCTGTGCTGGCTGCCTGAGGCTTGAGCTGTGGGGTAACGGCAGGTCTGCACTGCTGTAACATTAGCCTAGCCTGCATGTCCCTGCCTCCTCTCTGCTGTTCTGAATCAGGCCTCCCTGAGGTGCTGTCTCTCCATAACGGTCCCAAACTAAACCGCCGTGTTTGATATTCATGACCACCTGCCTCACTCACCTCTCTGTTCTTTGGCTCTAACAATGCAATGACTTCTGCATGTAGAGTCAATCCCCCACAATTCTCCCTATCTCCCTGTGTTAGTGAATAGGGTGTCTGCACTGCCTCAGTCACATGACTGCTTGTGTGTGGTGGGTCATTCGTAATGAGGTGATGTTGCCTGACTCATCGTCTCTATAGCGACCGGCTGTGCTCCCTCTCTTTCTCCACCAGCAGCCAGTCTTTGTGTTTTCCTGTCACACGATGCAGTGGTCTCTTGCTCATTTCCTCTCATTTTTCCAAATCACAGCTAGCTAACTGTTTGCATGAGCAATAGTTTTGTCCTTGCTTGCATGATGGTCTCCATGGAAATACGAGGTATGTGCACAGTAGTCAAACACTGCTTCCTTCTCTTGCCCTTTTTCCTTTAGAAGCAAACAGACTGAAGGTGAGAAAAATATGGCGGACCTGTCAGCACTGATAAACGGAATAGTGTAATGACGTGGGTCGTGTACTCCTCTAGACTGTCAGTGTAAAAGGTGAGAAAAGGGACAGAGACAGTGATCGGAAGGAGAGGTGACTGAGGCCGACAGTCTTAAAATAGCGTGGCAGTAAGCTAGGCTGACAGAGTGTTGGACAGTCTTTGAACAGGATCTCCTGCGTGTTACATCATCACCGTGCGATGCATATCATCCCAATCCCAATCTGTCAATCGGCTGATCAATCAGTGAAGATTAATTTGACAGACATGGGCAAAACAGAAGTCTGGAATGTTAATTCAGCCATAAACGGAGAAACAGCAGTGAGGGGATGGATTATGGTGGGTAAGGGCAGGAGTGCAGACAAAGGAAAGGGGGATTCACTTTTGTGTTAGTGGGAGGAAGTAGTAAATAAATATTACCAGCTGGGTGAGGTACAAGCAGGAGAAGGAGGAGTAGGATGAGGAGGAGGAGGGCTTTGTAGCTACCTATTCCACCACAAACAGGGAACTGAGCTAAAATGGCTGCTTGCGGTGGGAGAAAAATGCGAGACAATGATCCATGTTAATGAAAAGCCATGGACATGACACCAGACAAAGAGGTCCATAAACCAGTTAATGGCAACCTTTACATGAGTTAATTCCTCTAACATATGGATCCAGCCATGGGGCCAGACAGGGAAATGGCCAGGGTTGAGACAGATGTGAGTAGGGGACAAGGTTCAGGGAGAGTTGAGGAAGGTGGGGACTGGAGAAGGGGAGCTAAGGCTCATTGGGAACCTGTCAACGATGGCAACTACTCTCAGCCTGACCTCAGATATGGGTCAGGTCTGTCTCTGTGCTTTAAGATGGTAGTGATTGAGGTGCCTGGCCATACTGATTGGGGCTCTTTAGCAGCGCTCTTGGCAGGGCTTGGCTGCAGTAGAGAGGCCTTAACAATAGCAGGAGTACTCCAAACGTAGGATACACCTCCCTTCCATGTCCCCTCTCCTCTCCTTCCACTTAGGAGCTAAACATATAAGGAACCAGGAGTGACTGACTGATGTGGACAGGTGTAAGGAGAACAGTTCACAGTGCATGTGTAACAAAGAAAACAGAGAGGTGATAAACCGTGGAAAAAGAAGGGAGAGAAGGAGAGGACAGGAAGAGAGGAGTGGATTGTAAAAAATGTTTAAAAGAGCCTGCAACTGGTTGTGATAGCCAGATGTGATCTGAGAGATAAACCAATCAGAGAAAGGTGAAAGAAAGAGAACAAGAGAAAGAAAGGATGAGAAACACAACAGAGAAATCAGCAGATAAGTCTAAGGACAGTGAGAGAAAAGGAGCTGAATGGAAGTGTGATTAAGTAAATAAGGGAAGAGAGACGCAATGAGAAGACACTGAAGCACCTGGAAATGGGATACTGTAAGAATGATCTGAGAGCAACTTTGGCCAGTTAATGTATTGTCTTAACATGAAGTTCTTTTGCTTAGATTACACCATCAACAAACTTTGAATCAGTCCCGAAAAACTAAAAAGTAAAAAAAAAAAAGCTGAGTGATGTAAAGAGAAAGAGGAGGATAATTTTTCTTACATCTGGAGGGACAAATAAACAGCAAGAGCCAAATGACGGAACAGCACTGAAGAAATGTGATGAGGAAATGTGATTTATCAAGTGTGTGTCTGAGCCAACAGAGTGAAGAAGAGGTGGTTTTTGAAACGGATGGGACAAAGAGGAGAGTTTTGCCATCCGTGAGATGTTAGAAATGTATGCTGTCTGTAAATTTGGGCTGAAAAGTCCTACTTCGTGCAGGAAAGGAATGAAGTTAATTGCTTGTTTATCTCTCATAGATACTGGACTGACCTCCCATGATGCAATTTTGTGTAATGGTGCAAGTGTTTTTGTACACGTATGTGTGTGCGTGCGTGCAGGTCAGGCTGGTGTCATCAGAACCAAGGAGGAAATCTAGAAGGATTTTAGATTTTTGGTTATAAGTCCAAGAGAGATAGAAAGAGAAGGGGCGAGGAGGCGATTAGAGATCGAGAAAGAAAAGGGAGGGATATCAACATCAAACATGACCACTACACAAGGTGCTGGGTTAGGAAGGGATATGGGAAGAGGAAAGGAGAGACAAGGGAGGAGGAGGAGTAGGGAGGAGGAAGGGGCGAACTGTGGTTGTTATGTTCATTGTGGTCTTTACCTTTTTGATCCACTTCTATTCAAGCATCGGAAAAAGGAGAAAGAAGGAGATAGGAAGATAAAAGATAAGTAGAGACAGTAAGGAAGAGAGAGAGAGAGAGAGAGAGAGGGAGAGAGAGAGAGAGAGGGAAAGTAAAGAGAATGAAAGAAAAACAGGTGCAGGAAAAAAGAGAAAATTGAGATTAAATAAAATGCTGTCCTTTCTCTCTCTCTCTCTCTCTTTTTTAAAGCAAGTTATCTGTCTGTGTTATGGTTGGCTACTCAGAGAAAGGATGGCTCAAATGGAAAATGAGGAGGGGAAAAATGGCCTGACCTGGGTTTAAATCCATTTCCATTTCATTTCAGCTTTATCAATAATCCCCCAACAACACAAACCACCCCCAACCACGCACTCTCGACCCCCACCTCCATCCCTCTTATTGCCACATCCCTCCCATCTGCCCTCCCACTATCCCTTGTGCCGAAAGCGCAGCCCCTGGAACCTGTTGGAGAGAGAGAGAGAGAACATCATCGTGCCGGAGTCCTCTTCGGCTGCGGAAGTAGACAAACAGTGGGAAAGGCACAGAAAGAGAAAGGGGGATGAACGGAGAGGTGGCAGTGACAAAGTCTCCATCTGTGGCTAGATGTCTTTGGCGGGATCATTGCATGCCCATTTCTCCATGTGCAGTCTGTGTTGACTGTGGTCCCTTGATCTAAAGAAAGCAGTGCTTTTGGCTTTGTTCAATTTACAGAGTCTGGATGCTCACTATAGAAGCCAGCAAAAACACTAAACCCATCGACCGTCCAATCAATGGGGAGCTGCCAGCTCGCCTGGCCGATGCTAGCTCATCAAAGAAAAAGAGAACAAACAACAGGGTAAGGGGAGGGATTGACAGAGTGGAACGTCTCAGAAACACAGAAAGAAACCAAAAGACACCATAGGGGGAGGGGAGAGGAAAAAAAAATGTACGCGAAAGAGAGATGAGAGAAATTTCTACAGAGAGCTCATCACACACAAATCAATAGGTTGGTGTGATGAGTACCACCGAGGCCTCAGCGGACACGAGCAGGTAAGGCGTGGCTCCCTCGACATCCCACAGCATTGTTTTGGTACTGGCTTGTACTGTTGCACCTGGGGAGGTCAGTGAGCAGCTTGAGACTCAAGAAGGAGTAAGAAAGGATCTGCAGCTCCGCCTTTCATATTACAGGCACTGGCACACGCTTTTGCTCTGTGTTTGCTGAGGCACAAGTGGTGTGCAAGTGGATCATGTCTCGAGGGATGAAACGTGTCAAAAGGCACTCGCTGGTGGACCCCTGCTGTGAGCTTGATTGTCGCGAGTGTGTTGCAGGAAGTCTGATGTTGCCCAGGGAGCCCTGTGAAATAGTCAAGGCACCTCGTAGGGGTTGCCCATAAAGAAAGAAAAAAAAAAAAAGGTGCAAGAGAGAGATGTAAAGAGTATAAAGAGAGTGTTAGCAGCAATAGCCTGATCTGTGTGGGGGATGGCCTTGCATCTTGGCAGCAGTACTGGCACTGGCAGCATCAGCAGCATTGGCAACCACGTTAATAATTTCTAATCTTATCAAAAAGATCAAACTGGACAGGTAACCTCCATGAAGACCTGGGGGATGGAAGCCATTTTCACCCTATAGGGGTAAACATGGCAGAATTATGAAATGGAGTCCTGTGAAGCTAGGGCAGGGGGGGGGCAAGAAGCCATTACATCTCCACCACCAACTGCGAATGCAATCATTAGCTGCAAGGTTAGGGGAGGGGGAGACTGGCCAGAGAGCATCTTGAGCTTTCATCCCTGCTGAAATAACTGCAAGGGGTGCATGGGAAGACCAGAGTTCAGCAGAGCTTGAATACATTGAGTTTTGCCTTGAGGAAGCTACTGACCACAGAACATTAGTGGGGAAGAACCAACTTCAGATGCAAAGTCTGAAGTTATATTCATTAAAGATGGCATGCTGAATGCAATATTACAGCAGGACCACTGTGTGTGTGCCTAAGGAGGAAGAAAATAATGTGAGATGAACAGCAGCAGGAGATGAAGAGAGAGATGAACTTCATAAATGCTGTGGAAAGAGAGTGAAAGAAAGAGAAAAAGAAAAATAGGTAGTAGTGCGAAACCTCAGACAGTTCACTCCATTTCTTCTGTTCTTGGTTGCCCTGAAAAATAGACACTGAGCCTAAACACATGCGTGCACAAGATCATTACACACAGCTAAGGACACATGCACACGCACAAATGCAGAGAAAAGAGAGAGAAACTCATCACACCGTCCGCACAGTGAGCAGGAGGTTAGTTTAAGGCCACCTTGGTTGTTTGTGTGATTCATTCAGCATTTCTCTTTCAGGGCTCTTTTGAGAAATAAGCCACTGGCCTCCCTCCCCTTAATCACTCTGCTCAGCGTTCTCTACAACCCTATCAATTACTCCCACACTAATGAGTTCAGCTAGAAACACACTTTCAAATGCACACACTCACATACACATACTGTCGGAGTACTGCGGGACAACTTAGCCCCCTCTGTGTCTCTCCCGGTGCCAAAAGATAGTTTAGCCTCTCCGGCTTCCTCTGTCCTCTCCCTTCTCTGTTTTCTCTTTCTCTCACTTTACATTTTCACAGTAGTGTCATCCCTTTCCATGATGTGAGAAAAGCCCTCTGCTTCTCATTCAACAAACATTTATGAGCCCCACGTCTAATGGTGCTCCTATACATATTAATAGAATTTCATTTTCATCTACATCAAAGTGTTTCCCTTCCTCCCCTGAAAACTTGTCACATTACAATGCCATTATTCCTTTCACTGACAAACTCTTCCCGACAAGTCAACTATCATTTCCAGGGGCTTTGTGTCCAAAAAGTGATGCCTTGTAATGAATAGGCTCTGGTGAATACATTTATGGGGAAGAATCAATTTTATAAAGTGAAACAGTGCCATAGCCAGAAAATATGAGTATTAATGTGAAGAATATGGCGCCATCTAAGATGCTCTGCAGAATCTCTACTGTACAGCCTGACTAGGCACTTTTAAAGCTAGTTCTTCAGCTACCTGCACTGTGCATATTAACAAGATATATCACAGCTGATGAAATAGCAGCGGCACAACACTAGCTCTAATGGCTTTGGAATACCTAGCATGGATGACCCCAGTGAGAGCATTAGGAATCAATAATGATGTAGCACAGTGTCCTGGGGGCGGGGGGGCAGGTAGACTTCTCGACCTATATCTCCTATATCTGTTAAAACTACAGTGTAGGGTTTCCACTGCAATGAGTGCATGCTGCAGCAGTGTGCATGGATCTGTGATGTCTTAATGGAATCTTGCTGGCTACAGCCGGCTGTGACAGTGTGAAATGGGAGTTCAGTTGAGCCGTTTTGTCTTGCTCTGTTCCGGCTGGCAAAAACAATGGTTTGTGGCAGGGAGGCCTTGCAGGGCTTTTTGGCTCAATGAGATATGATTTGACTTGTAAGCGAATGTTGCATTTTGCCAAGACGATCCCACGCACAGCAACACACATACACATACATTCTGGACCCTTGTCTGAGATCAGCCAACAAAGGTGTGTGTGTGTCAGCTCGACTCTGGCTGTCACCTTGCCATTTCAGGTGAGTGGTAACATGGCGCCTGTGTGACACATAGAGGACCCTGTCACATCACACCACACCCATCAACATGGCTGTTATAGCATCTCAGCTGCTGTGACACCCAACCTTTACATATCATCTCTGTATTGTTCACCTTTTTGTCAACACATCTGGCGAAAAACATGAGTCAGCCTTGGATGATGCCAGAGTGCCCAGTGTTCCCAGCCAGACGTGAACGATGGGGCATTACCAGAGCGATTAGCAACAGCAAATTCAATTAATCTTGACAAATCTCTGCTGAGGCAGAACTGAAGAGAGCGACGCAGCCCCTCTCCTGGTAATTAAAAGTGGCTGAGTTGAGTGGCGTGTAGTGCGACGGTGACTAGATTTTGGGATGAACAGTTCCAACTCTGAGTCTGAATGTGTCAGGTCATATTTAGTTTGTCAGACCAACACAAACACATAGAGCAGCTGCAGGGTGAGTCGTGCACACATGCTCCTGTGTGTGTGCGTGTGTCTGTGTGAGCGAGGGTGTTTGGGATGAGAGTAGCATGGTTATGTCTCTACAGTGGAGGAGAGTGGCAGAGGACAGCGGTAATTGGCTCTTCTTTGTCACCTCAGACAGACGGGACTTTTCATTATAGAGGGATCAGCTCCCAATATCCTAAGTTGTGCGACGTCACACGCAATCAAGAAAGGTTTTTTCTAAACACAGGAAAGAAAAATGCAAGTCAGCAGCTATTTAATCATCCCTTTGATTGCCTCGTGGGATGAGAACAAGCTCCCGTGTGTGGTGAGAGGGAAAAAGACAAGGTTAAAATGTATGAAGAAAAGGTTGCAGGTACAACTAAGCTATGCTATCTATGACGCCCCCCCCCGCTATGGACAATACAATATGGGGCACCAAGCTGAAGCACAGGACTCACGAACGATTGACAAACAAAGTCACGTTACTGGAGAGGGGCAGTCTGACCGCAGCTAACATCGACTGAAAGGCAGACAAGGAGAGGGAAGAGGAGACTCGCAAAGAATACTTGTTGCCACTTGGAGGGTTGTGAAGAAAACCTTCACACCAGAGAATAATCCCCAAAGGCAAGGCACCCAGGTAAATTCTTCTTATCTTCAACTGTGGCTGCAACCTGACTCAACAAAGTCGCTAAAAAGGTAAACCGAGGGCACAAAAACACTGAGCAGAGGAAGGGCAAAGACTGAAAGAGGTGCTTTTAAGTCCCTGAGTTTCTCTAAGCTTCCCCATCAGAGCTTAATGGGTTGAATGGTTTGAATATTTGCTCCACCTGTAAAAGAAAAGAAAAGAGAAAAAAAAAAACAGGGACAGCAGTAGAGACAAAATGATAACGTGGTAGATTGATGGATGGAGCAAAAATAGAAGAAGAATGAGAAAAATGGGGCAATAGATGGAGATTAAAGACCTTGGAGTCCAGATAAGAGGTAAAAGAGAGAAAAGCAGAACACAGAAAAAGAGGAGTTACACGGTAAGAAAAGAGATGATGGTGACTGTGATAGATAATAAGCAAAAGAAGGATGAGGGAGAAGAAGTGAGTGAAAGGAGGTTAGCTGCTAGGCGTGGATCCCGTGGCTCGCCATCAGCACCTGAGGAAAAAGCAGAGAGAATCATCCCGAACCCCATCTGCACCCCAAGAAGACCCATGTCCTACCTCCCCCTCCCCCAACACAACCCCAAGCACCCTCACATGTCCATCCACCCCTTCCTGCAACCCAGTTCTGCCTCTGCCTGGTGGAGGGGAGTATCGCTGTGCCTCCCCTCCAACCAAGTGCTCCTGCAGAGCGAGGGGATCAATTCTGAGAGTAATAATACATGAGAGGGAGGAGGGGAGACTGAGTGAAGATTTTCACATGAGCGAGGATCAACACAACACCATATAATCCTTGCTGTGTCTGCTCCTTCGACTGTGTGAATGTGCTCTTGTTTGTGTGTGTGTGTGTGTGATTCCTTGGTGGAGGAAGAGTCAGGATGGTGGGGGTGAACAACTCTGTGTCCCCTTTTTGCGAGTGTGAAGTGTGTGTGTGTGTGTGTGTGTGTGTCTCTGCCACACCTCCACACAGCTCTGAGCAGGGCCACGAGGAAGTCAGCCGTTACCATGGGGACATTAAAATGTGTGATGCTCCAGGTCATGTGATCTAAAATAAGCCCTTTGCTGTTTGTGTTAACATCCCCATTGTGAGGTGCGGCATACACACAACGCCCCCTGCCTTCTAGTCTCACTGCGCCCAATTTTAATTTTTATTGGAAATCAGAGGGACAGAAAAGGTGTTTGGCACAAGATAAAGGCAGTGGCATGCCCCATGGGTCAATCAGTATGTGAGAGTGGGGCGGTGTGTGTTACACTGCTGTGATCACCAATAAGGGCTGAGCCTGTGTTTGCAGCGGGTGTGTGTGAAGTGCTTATCGGACCATGTGTTCATGGAGCATCTTCCCCCATGTGAAAATCCCTCTCAGCTACTGGTGTGTCGCTCTGTCGATGAGGAAAAAAGGTTTAGCGCTCTGTGTGTGAGTGTGTGTGTGCATGTGTGTGTCTCTGTGCAGTGTAAGTGTACAAGACAGAAAGAAGAGAGCGACAGAGAGAGGGTGAGGATGACTGTCTTTCTTCGTTTTGCTTGTGTTTGAAAGAAGCCAGAGAGAGCAAGTGTGCACAGGTGAATATAGGAATGTCATTTGGTGTGTTTTTTTTTTTTTGTTGTTGTTTTTTTCAGGGGTTGAAGAGGGGGCAAAAGGTTCAGGTGGGGGGGTAAAGGGAGGGATGGGAGGGGCGGTGAATGGGGTGAGGGGGTGGGGAGATATGAGGGGGTGACGGGGTCTCAGTACTCACTGTAGGGGACACACTCATACTGGATCTCCAAGTACTTGTAGGTCCCTGGGCAGGGGTCTGGGAACACATCCGACCCCGCTACCACCACGCACTGAGTGCGGTTATTACACCTGTGAGAGGAGACAGACAGGGGAAGGAAGGGAAAAAAGAGACAGAGAAGGGACGAAGTAAGTGCTAAAAAAAAAAACGAGTGGCATTGTAAGAAAGACAAAAAGGAGTGGGAACAACCCCCCCCCCAAAAAAAAAAACATCTTCAGGCTTTGAAAGACAGCGAAAATGGTAGGGAAGGGAGTAATTTCACACTAGACTAGATCATGTGACAGCTACACCCGAGGGGAGGTGGGAAACAGAGGGAGCACAGGGAGGAAAAGAGGGAGGGAAGAGGCAGAGAGAGGGTGAGTGACGTAAGAGCCTCCTCTCCTGGGGGATTGTGAGTGGGAGCAATTAGAGGTGAGAGAACGGGGAAGGACGAGGGGGGATATGGAAAATACTCTACACCACACACTGGGGGGAAAACATTCATAGGCACATAATGCCTACATCTAAACCACATCACTGCATGCCTTCTCACATTTACGCACCCCAAGAAACAGACACACACAGAAAATAGGATACACATCCCCACACATGTAGTCACTTATTCTCGTCACATAATCCTCCTCTATCTAGCTTTTAGCATTTCTTGCCTGTGCTGCCTCTCCCTCATATCTCAAATCTCTGCTGCACTCACTCTATCACCTCATCATTTCTAGCAGTCTCCTTCCTTCCTTTAACCCCTCAAATCTTTTCTTCACCCCCCCCATCCCTCCAGCTCTCTCTTCCCAACCCAGTACACCGTGCCTCCATTACATGTGTGATGGATAGCTGAGAGAGGGCTTCCATTGATCTGAGCTCAGAGGAAGCAGATGCTGAGCACAAACACAGACAGCAGCTGTAAGAAATCCTGCAAATACTCTTGCAACAATCAGAAATATACAGTCTGCATGTACACTACCAGTCAAAGGTTTGGGCACACTGTCCTATTCATTTGAATGAGAAAGTGTGTCCAAACCTTTGACTGGTAGTGTATGCACCGCCAAACATAGACATCACCACGCACCAAGATGTCGTGACGTTCCGCACAGAGCAAACATGCTGCCTTCAGTACTCTACACGAGATGTCAGCACCTCAAGACACCAACAGCTATTAACAAGTAGGAGTTCTTTGACAAATCCTCTTGTGAAATAGTATCCCGTTTTCTCGAAATAATAACAGACGCTGGCTCATTAGAAACATGTGCAGAAGATCCAAACAGATCAATAATTACCTCTGTGACATTATCTTGAAGGCGTCTGGCAGGTAGCACTGCACATTCTCCATTTGGAAGGGGTCTGCGTCACAGATCTTGTCATCGGTACGGCCGTAGTTGGCCGTCTCAATCATGATGACATCACTTCCAGGGCAGCGCAACTCGATCGGATAGCCTTCGCAGGCCAGCTCTCGACGCATCAGGCCGAAGGGCATCATTGACCGGCTCAGAGCTGGAGTGGAAAGATGGAGAGAGGCAAAGTTATTGATGATTCACTGAGCCTTAATACTTTTAGGAGGCACTTCATTATTTTACCACTTTGTAAATATGACGTGTACTATGTGACGGGGCAGGCGGAGTGAGGGCTTCTCCTATTGTCCTCAAGTAAAATCACAAATTAGCAAATATGGACTTGAGTATTAATATTCTATATTGCTGATACACAGTCTGTTGGAACGTTGCAGATCACATACTGGCATGAAGATTTTGCCGCAATACCAGCTTCTCCAATGAGCTATTTCACTACTTGTGAAATAAACTGAGAGTATCAAACATTAACAAACTCCTACACAGAGCCAGTCAACAGCTCATCATAGTCATCCCCGGACCACAGAAGAGCTGTGTGTCCTTAAGAGCCCCGCATAGTTTATTCTACCTAAACAAAGCGTCAGAGCTGCGCCTTGGGATCCACTAGGGGTAAGATGGAAAGTAATAGTACGACCTGCAAAAAAAAAAAAAGAGAGAGAGAGAGAGAAATAATGTCTTTGTACACCTTCACCTCTGCTGTGTACGCCATATGTACACCCACTGCTGTTAATCAGCCAACTGAGAGACATGTCACTGTACTGCAGCGGCCAGCAATGGTGCGAAGGGGTCAGCAGGAACAGCGTTGTACTCAGGGTTAATCGCTGCGCCAGGCTGAGAGGCATGAAAGAGGAATGCAAAGAGGTGCTGAGAGAGACACTCACCGTCTCTCCAGCTCTCTCCATAGCTGCATACATTTCCAACTGCCTCTACAGTCCACATCACACACACGCTCACAAAAAAAATAAAAAATAAAATAAAAAACAAAATAACAAAATGGCTGCTGACTTCCTTTACTGTTTAGGGGGAGACAGAGGCTCAGACAGACATGAAGTACATAGTGAGCTGGAGAGCGACTGGAGTTTCTTTGTACTTTGCCTCCTGCCAGCGACTGTGAGAGCTGCTGTCCATGGTCCTGAACTGACAAAACTCCTTTTGGGAAAATAACATCAAGTGCTGGAGCTGTCTCAGAGACAGCAGCAAGAAAGTCCAAAATATCTCCTCTCCTAACCACTTTTCCTTAACCTCCATGGGAAACATCATGAGATCGGAAACTGACATGAAAGAGAATTTGGAAGGCGTCACTAACATTAAACATGTGCTCTGTTGTTTTTGCATTCACATGGATATGAAGTGGTGGCACTACGATGGTGCTTTGTTTTTAGTGTTACGATGGAATGGATTATTATTTCATTTCCTTCAGTAAAGGACACTGTTCACTGTGCAAATGGAGATATGAAAAGAAGCACTGAAACATTTTCAGGTAGCATTTACTAAATTCATCCTGCTCTTATCATGGCTGCTGCTGATACTTCCAGATCTTTTCACTCAGTCAGAAACCTGCTTTAGCAAAAAAGAGACTAAATCAACTACAGACAGAGAACTGTCCACCAGAAGGAGCAGAGGGCCTTGACTAAGCTCTGCAATGTCAGAAAGGAGGACATGGCACATTTCAGGCCAATAGTGGGCATATTGTCAAATTTGAGCATGTTATTACTGGCTTAACTCAAGTAGGGTGGATTTCAGAAGATCTTTCTTGATAAACTGAGGCGTTCCCCCTGCCAGACGGCCTCAGCAGCAGACGAAGGCAGTGAGTCAGCCCCGCTCCCCCACTACTGTTTGTGCTGAAACCAACAGAGCAGGCCTGTTTTCCCTTCCTGACTCTGAGCTATCCCACTACTTAGGTTTCAGCCACTGCCCATTCAGGAGGAGTGCCCATCTGGGTCAATGTCAATGTCAGTCATCCCAGACATGCTCTGCAGCGATGCGCTAAATGATTCACTGCCATTGGACTTGCTCATATTTCTAAATGCCACCCATTTATGCAGCGGGGACTTGAGTTCAGTTGTGTAACTAACGGCATTAAGGCTGAATGACTAGCACAGACAGACTTCAAATCTTTTATGCCTCGCCAGCATGCAGTGCCTGTGCCAAATCACAAAGGCCTAGATGCAAAAGCGCATACTAATTAAAGCACACAGAGATGCAAACAGCAGGCGAGGCCAGACAAACAAGTCCCCACACAAATGCAAAAAGCCACACAAGCAAATTAGCACATACGCAGACAAACTGGGCAGATGAGTGTGCACCTTCATAGCGAAGCACACGCGCATACTTGCATGCATGCATACACACAGCCCTGGTGTCACAGTGGGATTACAATACATTGTGTCAGTGTGTGGCCTGTTCTCTTAACTACCCTGTGGTGTAACTACACAGCAGTGTACAGCTGGCCAGTGATTAGAACCACACACCAAGCCAAGAGGAGAGTGAAACTGAAGGAGCCACCAGGAGTGATGACGCTCATTCCACTTACACTATAAACCAACACAACGGGAAAATTAGCCCCTAACAGAGGGGGCAGATCACACAACTATTTTACATACACTTTCTGTGGTAAACAGATCTGGCTTTACAGGACCTTCTGCCACACTACTAAGCGCTAATGCAAATAGCATCAAATGAGGGCCTCAGCTTTTCAGCAAAACAGCCCAAGAAACTGTTGATTTAAATTTTTTTTTTTTTTGGCTGTTGGTTGAGCCGGGTTTGGGCTGTTTTGACAGCAGCAAATAAATATACAGATATTTTCAGCATGATTTTCACCAAAAGCGGCCTGTTTCAATGCTGGTTTATTATTGTTATTGCTCAGTTTATTATTGTGTGGAAAATTACAGCTTTTTGCCATAGTTATGTCTTTTACAGCATTGTTTATTTAGTCAAACTGAGCTAACTTTAATGAAGACCCTGGAGGGAAGGGCCAAAACTAAATATCTCAGGTCACAACGATCTAAACCTGATGTACACAAATAAAGAAACAAACAAGTCTAATTCACATTGAATTTGATATATGAACCTAGATCCGTTGGCTTTTTCAGGTGTTCATTTTTGTGGCACAGCTGTTAGAGTGTATATTTAGCCATAATTGAGCACAGCCATTATTGAGACAGTACTCTTCAATGATGGCAGTAACCATGATAACTAGCCTATTTCTGGCACTATTACAAATCTCTTCTTCTGCCATATTGTATCATCTTTCACACCTACATTTTTCACACCTACGCACCCACAGTTTGACAAATCCCAGGTTTAAAGTGGAGTTCTTTATGTAAATACAGCAGGACACACCTTTCATAAGGATTTGCATAGATATTTTCTGAATGGTGTGTTCGCAAGCAAGTATGAGACTTCACTTCAGGGAATCAATGTCTGTGTGTGTCTGTCTGACAAAGAGTGTGTGTACATGGTTGTGTGTCAGCCAGATGGCCTGAGGCCTAGCTGGAGCTGTGGCTAGCTCTGAGCTGAGCTGAGATGAGATGAGCAGAGGATAAGCTTGGACTGGCCATGGGCTACGATTGTCCTTCACTCTGCAGGAATCCATTAAGGTTTCAGGGTCTCTTTAGCCAACAAACACACAGAAGCACACAAACTCAAACTCACATGCCTATTTAGCTGTGCCTGTCATACTCTGGATAATAGCTGGATGACAGAGTGTATTTCTCAGCAGCAGCCATATGTATAGGTGCAACTAATCCTTCAGTGTGAGACTGTGACTTATTTCCCACGGCATATAAAACTCTGTTGTTTATATCTGTCATTACTGAGAGATGGTTACCAATTGTCACAGACTGATGATGACATAAAATAAGCCAATTCAATAACTATACAGGCTGATTTGCGTGGAGATGGCAGTGTGAAAGTCACATCTCTCTCTGCCTTACACACACAAAACCTGAGTTGTGAGGACACATACTGACACAACCCATACTTTCATCCTTTACTTCCATCTTAACCATCAGAAATAAAAGCCTAACCCTGACCTCAGATACATCCCTGTTCTGTAGACAGGGATGTGAACGTGTGCACACACACACACGCACACCAGGGGCATCATGTAACTCCAGGCAGCTGGTGTTACGGACTGAAACAGTTGGCTTCATAATAGAAGCTCTGTACAAATTAAGAGCAAGAGAGAGAGAGAGAACTGATTGGGTTTGAGTCATTATCCTCACACAGTAATTAAGGCCTGAGGGTGGATAGATGCTTGGACCCTCAGACAAGAACATAATTTTGTAGTTGCCAACCTAGTCTTTGCACACATTCATTCTTTCTCTCACTACATCAATTCTCACTTGCATGCACACAGACACACATGCACAAAAATTTTTTTCAACAATCCAACATCCTCTGGAGATGGAGGAGCAGGAGACATGACCTGCAACCAAGAGTTGTGACCAACAGTGATGGAAAGTTACACAGAAATGTGTTACCTCCACCCCTCCCTCCGAGGGTCACGTTTAGAATTCTGAAAAGTTCCCAGCATGAATGAACAAATTTCTCTTCATTCAAACAACTTTCCATCATCAGCCGTGTGCTTTCAGATATAAAAGCACTTTGATTTAAATGTCTCAGACAATTTAAACTTGGACTGTGTTATCACAGATCCTCTACAGTGTGTTTTCTCAAAAATAATTGAATGAGAAGGTTTGGCCTTGCAGGTAGCCAGAGACTGTGATTCCAACTTTACAAATGAGTCGCAAAAGGACAGATTATACATGTGGCCATAAGGCTGACTTTTTAACTGGCTGACTGGCTGTCTTTTGGGGGACGAAATGTGATGAGCCTTTCTTAGCCCCTCTGTCTGTTCCAGCAGTTATCATGTAATGCTACTCATTAGCATAGCGCTGAAACACATTACTGGAGCGAGGAGTTTTGGTAGGGGTGAATTTTTGTTATAATATCATTCCTAAAATGTAGTTTAAGCAGCATTGAAGCTAATGGGTGACTATTTTATTTTTGCCCAGAGATAGCAGTGAAATGTATTTAAAGGACATTGCATAAATGTAAATATGACCACTTATTCAGCTCTGGCCAAAAGAGTTAACTCCCTCATGAGTTTCAGGTTAATTCCTTAGTAAAGCCCAGCGAAGAAGAACAAGTGGACTGGACAGAATTGAGAGATCTCAGTGATGGGAATGCCTCTCCAGCAATTTCTCCAGTACTTTATCAGCTTAGTGCTGTATCTTAGTGACTCACTTAGTGCTGCGAGTTAGCGTAATGACTCGCTGGAACATGTCCTGTCACCATAGACAAGCTGAGGCGATGTGGCCAGAACTGTCATATCCAGGCAGCCTTCAAGATGAGGAGTTGTGACAAAGTGACATCCTGAGACAAACCTAAAGGCCTAACATGAGGGTGAAGTGGGCGGGGGGACAGTCTGAGGTTGCAGGACAGTGTCTGTGTGTGTGTGTATAAATAAGAGAGGGTAATACTGGCCTCTGAGCAAGGATGCTATCTCATCCCCTCTTTGACTCCTCCACTTGACAGGCAGAGGAGTCAGAAAGGGGATGAGATGAGGAGTGACTGTATGGGGAGTCACCAGTCGTGCTATAAGGTCAGAACAAAAAGCAGCACCAAAATGACATACATCCACTGCAACGGAGCTGAGTCAAGTTAACACATGGGGGAGGGAGAAAGGGAAAAGGAGAAAAATTAGTTGGGCTAAAAATAGAAAAAGATAGAAACCATCAAACTACATGGTGGCAGATGACCACCATTCTTTCTTATGGAAGCACAAGGTCACCGACATAAAAGGAAGGAAGCAGGAGGATTTATGAGAAAGGACCTCCTATTGTTCTGATCTACTCTCTACAGACAGCCTTCCTCCTCAGCAGCCAAGTCCTCTAACTGAACTGAATTACAGCAGAGCCCCACAACATTACATCATTCATAAGAGAATTAAACGGGTCCCCACTGGAAATGGGATACGCACACACATTCACACACATACTTGTGCATCCGCTCTGATGCACATAGTGCCCACACTTAAAATTCTTGTATGCAGACATACACAATCCCAAATCCTCAGTCATCCTCAACCTTGAGAACTCTCAGTGTGTGTCGAAAAATTTTGTTGTGGGGGAGGGAAGTAGCATGCATAGCAGAGTGATTAAGACAGGAGACTAAAATGCCACTGAGACATCGGGCGCCACAAATACTCACAAACACACACACAAACTTTAGGAAGGAAGCAAGAGCAGATCTGCTCATTCTGTCAAACCACTTCATTGTTGGCCCTAGTGCCTAATTATGCAATAAAAGTGCCTCAGTTGGAGGGGGGGTTGGGGGGCAGCCTAGCTCCAAAAATAAAAAATGGTCTGCCTAAAAAGTAGGAGATTCACCCAATGTACAATATCCTCCATCTCCCCAGGGAGGGGAGCTGTGTGACAGACCCAACAACTGTACTCTGTTCTCTGTTTCCAGCACATATCAAAAGAGGCAGGCAGAGACAGTGAGTCAGACCTAGATTCATATAAACACAGTGGTGGGGAAAATCGGCAGGTGCGGCAGGAAGAACAGCCACAGGGATGGGGGGGGGAATGGAACAGAGACAGAGAAGCAGACAGAGGAAAGTGAGAAAGATGGAGAGAGACTGAAGGGAACAAAACGAGATGAGAAAGAGGAGCGAGAGTGAGAGATAAAGTGTGGAGGGAAGGGAGGGGCGACGTTGAGTGAGTACCATGCAAGGTCTGCTGTCAGAAAGATGTGTGCGTGCACTTGGAAGAGTTGCAAGTCGCATCCAGAGACCTGTTAGGAGAGATGAGTGTCAAAGCCCAACCCTGCCACTGCATTAGACACTTAATTAACCTTATACGTGAAGCCAAGCCTTGAATCTGTGGACATTGTGTGTCTGTGTGTATTTCCACTGTGCATGTTTATGAGCTGATCGATGGGTTTTCAAGTATATGCAAGTAGCTCCAGTGGGCGGTATTTCTGATGCTCCAGCACCTTCATGTTCTCTATCTACAGATGAAAAATGAATGTATCTTTAAAAGGAGACTGAATCCCTCTTGCCCATACACACCATCTTGTTCACCTGAAGCACAGTGAAAATATGTTTCCTCCTTGATTTGTTTTGTTTGTTTTTTTTTTAAATTTACCCCTCAGCATCATCCCTCGATCCCTCGTTCAATTTCATCCACTTGGAAACTCCCTCATTTACCCTCCCAACCTGTTTTCATCATCCACCTTAAATTCTCTCCATGTCTCCTTCCTCCCTCCTGTCCTGACCCCTCGCCTCCTGTTTCTCCCCCATTCCCATCTTCTCCTTTACTGCCTCTCACCATTTTACCAGCCTATTCACTCATCCATCTCTCTCTCTGCGCTTCTCTCGCTTTCCCCCGTTCAACCCTCTCTGCCCTTGGCTGCCAGCAGTAAGTGGATGCTGGTAATTATCAATCTGCAGTTCACAAAACACACGACAAGCAAATGCACACATTCTCGAGCACCATGACATGCATTGACACATACACAAAAGCACTTCTGCACACAACAGAACCGGATATACAAACATACACACACAGTCCTTCACGGCTACAGAGCCAGAAAGTTACGCAGCAAGGCCCTGAGAGAAAAGAGGCAGCTATCACACGACTGCACAAACAGGAACACAGTTCCCAATCCTTTATGTAGGAGCATGTTTGCAGTACACAAATCAATGTACACAAACTAACATAGCCTGACAAACACAACAACAAGCAAACACAAACAAAATGAGCACGCACACACATAAACACATTTACAATGTGAACGAATTAATAAACAAAAAACACACAGCCCTTGTATGCACGCACAGACACAGGAGAGCGACAGGCGTCATCTTCAAAGGCAGGTTTGAAAGAACACACCGCCATTCCACCCTGGCCTCTCCCTCCTACACCCACCCACCCGCGACTCCCAATATATGTTCAAAGGCCATCCATTAACCTTTCACACACACAGTCCTCTCTGTGATCTACTGCTCTCAGCCAAGAGCTTTGAAAAGCACAGCAACCCATAGCACCAGGGAAGGAACGAAGGAGGTAGCAAACAAGAGAAAGGCAGACACAGGAAACAGAAGAGAAGGAAGGGAATGACAACAACACGAGATGTGCACCATTTACAGATAGCAGGCACAGGGTGAGGAGAGGAAAACAGAGCAGCAGCGGGGTACTCTGGGAGACAGGAGGAAAGTGGGGTAAAAGGAAACGGAAGGAAATTGAAGAAAAAAACAAAAATAATTGGAATTGAAGGTAATGGAGGGGCCAGAAGAGGGGGACGAATAAAAAGAAAGAAAAGGCTGCTAGAAAGTGAGGGGGTTTGTGGGGATAGCAATCCCAATGCACAGCGAGTCAGTAATAGCTGAGTGGCCAGAGGAGAGAAAGCAGGAAAATTGAATAAAAATCAGAGGCAAGTGTTGGGAGTGAAAGAAGTGAGCAGCACAGATTGCTGCTAAAAAGATGGAGTTGCAATGAAAGCTTGAAAAGACAAACACGAGGCAAAGAAAGAAACGGGGGCTGGGGAGGAGAGGTGGGGCTTTACAGCAGTTCCTTATTTCAAAAACCAGATGATATGCAGCAATATTCACAAGCTGCTTGATTAGCAATTAGTGTCAAAGAAGCTTGTGGATTTCATCGTTTTGGCAAGGGAAAACATAGTAAAACATATTCAGTGGTCATTTTCAGACAAACTTAGACCATTCGCTTGCCTCTGTAAACACATACACAACCAGCCTGTTGTGCTGGCCTTGATTCTATGAAGCACAGAGCAATAAGAAACTTGATAATGAAAAAAAAAAAAATTGCTGTATACCTCCCAAAGTATACAAGCCTGTCCAGCATCTGTCAATCATTACTCTGCCCCTGACTCTACAGCTAATGTTTCTACGAAGAAAAACTGAGGCTTTAGGGAGGAACACACTGTTAGTTGTATCTGGTGACAGAAGTCAACAAAAAGACATCAGCAAACATGAAGTGTGAAATTTTTGCAGTAACTGATTCTGACAATTAAGGCACTCAAGAGATTAATGAACTATAACGATTTTGTAGGAGATGTAGGAGGTAACAGCAATGAAAAGAAAGAGCGTATCTGACTGGCTGTGAGAGTGTTTGAACGTATTTTGTTTTTCTGGCATCGCCTGTTTCTCATCAGCTAAGGCCATGCACAAATCCAGTGTTCTGCCATTACTATGCTGCGTTTTTCAGACCTGTTTGACGAATGCAAAAATGTAGAGCTAAGAGTTTACAAAACACATATCAGAGAACTACAATATGCTACTCAGCAAATTATACAACAAGAAGAAGCCAAGTGCAAATAGCAAGGTTAGCAGCACTGCTGCTTTATTGCCTCCATTGGAAATAGTATTGCTACAAGGCTGTAAAGAGAATCAATTCTTATGAATTAGTAACTAGGTCGCAAGTTTGGAATTATCATTTTAATATCACAGTATTGAGGGACTACTCTCTCTGTCTCTGTGAAGAAATTCAATATTAAATCTAGTTTTAGGTCAAGTATTTCTTAGATCTTCACTCTGAATTTTAAATCTAGAGTTGAGCATTTGGACCCAAAATTGCTGTCAGTAGTTCAGACATAAGAGAGTATCTGGCTTGTAAAGCCATAGTGAATTCTTCATGTGGCCTTCCATGAAAAATAACTAGCCATCCCTGCATTATAGCAAGAAAAATACAGCATTGAGATCAGTCCCCATACAGACATTCTTCCACCATCCAATGACAAGCAAGAGACTAAAGCACTTCGTTGGGAAGATGTGTAAAAACTGCTAGTCTCCCATCCTTAAATAATAGCTGGGGGAAAAGGCACAGAAGAAAAAAGCCAGAGAGAGGAAGGGAAGACAGATAAAAATGTCTGCGTGTGCACTAAAGGACCAGGGGCCTTTCCACATCACTGATCTGAGAGCAAAGGCTTAAATACAGGGGAGATGAGAACAGATTCCACCAGTCAGCTGGCACTGGTATCCTGATATGAGTGGTACACACATGCACATGTACTCTGTCTCACACACATACCCATCTGGACTTGTGAACACACTCATATAAACCCAGAAAAGAATTTTGTGTATACACACTCGAAACACTATACAGTACGCACGGACTCGTACGTCACATGTAGCAGACTGAAAGGATCTACAAATAGACTTATAATGCTCTGCCTGCCACCGCTGGTGCACATAAATACTAACACACATACACGGATGCACACACCCAATGCTTTGGCTGTGCTAAATGGAAGCATCATCACGTACAGTGCAGCTGCCTGCAATTCCTGCCACATTAAGCAAGCCTAATGGGCTTTCAGAGCAACAACACCGTGTATGGGTTGTACATTCTCGAGCGTTCTGTAGAATCAGCGGGACATTCTGTTTGTCAGGGTACGCATGTCAGTCTGTCAGGGTGCCTGCCGGGACTGCAAAAACGATGAGCTTTGTATATACTGCTAGGAATATGACTTCATTTGCCTAGGTTTGTAAGAGTTTGCATTCATGAATGACAATATTGTTTTTGTTTTCCACAGCCACTGCATTTCAAAGAGACGAGGAGCACAGTGATTTCAAAGGATGAATATTCACTACGTGGTGGAGGTCTGCGGGACGAAGCAGGTAAGAAGTATATGTGCAAAGCTCATGCTGGTCAGGAACATTTACGCTCAAGAGCTGCTTCCACGGGAGAATAAATGTGGAATCGTTAGGGGTAAATATTAGAATGTGCAGCCAGGAGTAAAGTGAGGTTAAAGCGTGGCAGATTAGTCGGGACACTGAGGAGGCACGGGGGTACACATTAGACTGTGAAGCCATGTGTGATGATCCTGCAGGTTTCCAAATGTGCTCTGATTAGTCTGAGAATGATTTCAGCAACTCCCATCACATGAAAACGCTGCCTGTTTCCTTTACATTTTACTCCCATGTTGCACTTTTTTTCCCTCTCCTCCTCCTCTAATCATTCGTCCAAAACCCAGCTGCAAAAATGTGTGTTCATGAGCATGTGTCACTATGCGTGTTTGGGAGCCTGATACCATTAAAATCTTAATTTCATTGAGGCAACTGCTGTGCCTGGGCTTTGCGGCCAAATAGTTATAATAGTCAACTGATTATTAATGTATTATCAATATTCCCTAACTGCCAGGTACCAAGGAGAGTTGGAGGCTCATTTTCCCTACAAATACACACAAACACACACACACACTCCCTCACACAAACACAAAGCAACAGTGCCAGAGGCCAAAGGTATGCAACAGAACAGAACATATGCTTCACAAATTCAATGTTACAAAAGCAGCCAAACGAAGGCAGAAAAAAACAGCACCTACTCAAATTAGAGCTGCACCTGGCCAATCAGAGCATTCACAGAGGGAATGCTAAAACCACAGTTGACGTGTGTATCAAAAAGAAAAAAACCAAACAAAAAAAAAAAACACATTGTCATTCTAACCCCCTTCCCTCCTTCCCTCCCTCTGTTTCTTCAACTCCTGCTCCATTACTAGCCCCACCCTGTGGCAACCGTGTCTGTCCCTGATGCTCCTCCTCCTCTTCTTCATCCTAGCTGTCCATCACCCAGCGGCTGCTTGGCACAGAGCTGACTGAGAGCATACAGCAGATGGTGTGATTCTGTCTGTGTGGCAGGCCACTAGCAGGACACCCAACAGCCCCTCCTCTCCCTCCTTGGCCCTCTGACTGCCCCTGCAATTCCCTGCTCCTTGCTTGTCACACAACTTTCAACATACACTCATATATACACCCTCCAGCATTATCCCAGACTACCCAGGTCACCTGCTGCCAGGCCTACAACAGCTAGAAAAAACCCACAAACAAACAAACAAATCGAAATATCATGTGGTACATGGTACATTCAAGAGAGGTCACATGTATGGCACCATTACATGCAACGGTTCCTCCTTATACTCTTTTCCACGCTCCAACTAACATCAAGATGACAAGAAATTTTATTGACATTCAAACATACATCACGCTCACTCGCTCTCTCTCTCTCGCTCTCACACTCCCTCTCTCTCAGTCTCCTGTAGAGACAGTTTGGTTAATCAAGTGCAGCGTTTCTAGCCTGGTCAGCATGTCAATACACTATACTTACAACCTTCATCACACAGCTAACATGTAAATATTACATCCTTATGTGCAATAACCTGGTCAGGCAGCTCATGGGGCACAGTGAATCCAACAGGCGCTCATAAGGAACAATATATGCTGCCTCTTTGGAGCAATATAAAAATATGCATGTTTGTATACTGCATATAGGAATAAATAGAGAATACATACAGAAAAAAATACTAAACACAGACAAACAGAATTGTCTGCCATGTAAAGTGACAGAATTAATAATACTTCCTAAATTTAATATTTATTACCTACCTTGCGAGGAAGGAGCAATGTTGCTGAAAGCTACAGTGCAGGTAAAGATGATCCAGATTGCAGGAGCCATCTTGGAGGCCGACCAGGGAAAAGGGCAAGGGGAGGGGCTAAAGCGTAGAGGCGGTAAGCAGGCACAGGTGAGTGGGGTGGCACTTCCTCAGCTTACACCCTCCCTGAGGGTGATCCTGCAGGCAGAGACGGATAGAAATAACATTCAAGTATATATTTCATTAAATATTCTACTCACCTGTCTATGTGGCAATATTATGCTCCTGTTTTGTACAATATGTCATATATAATGTAGAACTATATAATGCTCATGGCGGGTATGGCATACTAAATGGTTTATCTGGGAGGAGGAGAGGAGGAGCTCCCCCTGTGGTGGTCAGATAGAATAATCAAAAAGGGAAATCTGAGGCCATTTTGTGCAGGATGGCATGGCAACAGCTGTTGCCACCACCAGCTCATCACTTTGCGGTGTTTGAACGCTTGATTGACTCAGACATGATACATATGTTTTGAGGCAGTTAACAGGGCTATATTCAACATGCGAAAATACATGTCTTCTTTCTGTGTGTGTGTGTGTGTGTGTGCACACGAGTATGCGTGTGTTTGCGCATATAAAGTGAGATGGTGCAAAGTGGTGACTCAGTCAGTAGTGCTGTAGGGCTCACACATCTCATTTGCCTAATGAAATAAATCACTATGAGGAAATTGAGCTCATATTTTTTGACAGTGGAGTCTGCTTTGCCCCCCCAGGGGCTAAAAGACAGAAAGTAGCAGAGACGGTATTGTTACGGCTAATATTCCTCCTGCTGAGCTTGCTGATGAAACCGACAGATTGGACTGTGTGTGTGTGTGTGTGTGTGTGTGTGTGTGTGTCCATGTGTTTTTTGGGGTTTTTTTGGACGGGGTGATGAGAGGGTTTCCTTTGATCCCTCTAACCCTCTGTCCCCTTTAGAAGATTGATCCTACCAACTAAGAAGCACATAATATATTAAATTAATTCATTCTCCCTATCTCCCGCACGCTCTGACACACACACACACACACACACACTAACAGAGGTTCAGCTACTTTTGCTTGCTCCTTTTCAAACCTCAGTAATTCAAGACATCTTGATGTTCCCATTTCATATAGCGGTTCAGGCTTAAATAATGTATACTACAATTTAATACAACATTCAAAGTTAGATAAAACATTTTTACACACTATAGCAGAATATATAGCAGTGATGTTCTCAAACACTGTGGGAAAAGATGTTGGATCTAACAATAATTCAAATGAAACATTCAAGACATTAAGTGCTGAATTTTTAACTGTAATGCTAATCTTGATTCTGCACTTGAAGTGATGAATTTATTCGTTCATTCATTCATCTTCTACCGCTTATCCGTTTCTGGGTTGTGGGGGGTGGTGGAGACAGTCCCACTTCACATGGGCGAAGGCGAGGGCGGGGTACAACCTGGACAGGTCGCCAGTCCATCGCCGAGCCAACACACAGAGACAGACAGAAACAAACAACCACTAAGACTCACACTCAGACCTACGGGCAATTTAGAGTCACCAGTTAACCTAAACACACATGTCTTTGGACGGTGGAAGGAAACTGGAAGCACGGGGAAAACATGCAAACTCATCAAACAAAGGCCCCAGGCCCAGACCTGCGACCTTCTTGTTGTGGGGCAACAGCTCTAACCACTATGCTGCCGTGCTGCCCCATCAGGAATTCAATAAAAATGAAAATACTATAACACTAGCAAAAAGTTAATTTTATCTTTGTATGACAGCAACAAGCAGGCATGGACCACCTCCCTTCTCCAAGCGCAAAGATGGCAGGTCCTGACTCCTGAGTGACTGGGTGACTTAACCCCCTGCCATCATCAACACTGATTTGGCTTCCCCTTTATCTCTCCATCCCCTCCCTCTTCCTGACCTTCTCTGATATTTACCCCCCTCCCAAGCGGCAACGCCCGGCCTACAGCCACCGACAAGCCTGGGTGTCGCTGCGTGGATTAGTATGTCGGATGACGTCGAGCACAAGCAAGAGTGAGAGAGAAGGCGGGGGAAAGCGGTGAAGGGAGCGCCAAGGAATGAGCAACACGGAGTACAAAGCACATCCGCAGCAGCTGTTCTTTACAGCGGCATTTGCTTCAGTCATATGCACATCACACTAATACACATTCAAAACCTCTGCATGAGTGCAGCCTGTGCCTTAATTTGAGTTTGTTTGCGACCACCCTCCATGACCAGCAGCTGAGAGGAAAGGACACACTCAGAGGGAGGGCAGGAGAAACAAAAAACGAGTAGAAAAGCAGTAAACAAATAGCAGTAGACATGTGATGTGGTACTGTAGAAGCCTTGGCTGCTTTGCTTTCTCTCACGGCCTTTACCTCCCCTCTCTCCGCCATCTCACTGTATTATTAATGTTCAAACGTGATCCCCTCCTGCGCCATGACAGGCCTTCGTTTTTCTGTCTCCAACTTTTGTGGTTTTAATAAGAAAAATCTTTCTTTCCGCTTGTTTCCTTTGACGCTGCCTCTGTCTGTTTTGGTCAACAATAGCTCTCCTGTGGTCTCCCAAGATGAGGAGGGCCAGGGAAAGAGAGCAGGAAGGGGAGGGAGGGCAGGTTTGGGGATTGAGGAAGGGAGAGAAAAGTGCCAGGTGGATAAATTTATTTCATCAAGTGTCACAAAAAAGAAAGCCGGCATTACATAACAATCAATTTCCGCGTGGTAGGAAGGGAGCGAATGAAATGGATGGGAGCCAAAGGGAGAGAAAGAAGAACACAAAGGAATGATAGAATTAATTACGCTTCTTCTCTTTTTGTTACTTGATTACTTTCTTCTGAGTAGCTAAAGAACCCAGAAAAAGGACCAAAGGAAGTAAGGAACAAACCAAGCAAGGGAAGGATGGCTGTCTGTATAACAAGAATAAATAAGTGAGAGCGGGAGGGAAACTGCTGAAAATAGCCAAGTAAGAAGAGCAAAGGAATAGTAAGAAATCAGGTAATGTAGGTAATAAAGGAAAAAATATTTCTTCTGCCTTTGTCTTTGAGTCTGCCTTCCTCTGGGTAGAGGAAGGTTAGAAGTCTTTGGAGGGTGAAAGATGGATGTCTTCACCCTCCATGCTCTCCCTGCTTGGAGGATGTTATGTGCCCGAGGCCAGAGGCTGACCTTTTTTACACTGATCACATCCACCATTATTATCATCACTGTTTCTCTTCTAAGAGTGCAGAACATCATATCCTCAAGAGAGGGGAGCCTGGAAAATGGGGGAACAGATGGCTATTTTGACTGTACTAAAGGTGAGGGGACTGAGCTGGGGAGTGAGTGGGAGGCAAGGTAAATGCCATTCAGTTGTATCAACACAAAGGTAGTTTGTTTGTTTATTTACACTTTTTTTTTTTTTTTTAGAGGAAAATTCAAATTATAAAAAGTAAGAAATACATCACATGTGCAGGTGAGGTAGAAACCCATTACGGGATATTTTAAAATAAAATCAAAATATTAACTATAATAATACTAACAATGCAGTGTAAAGTATCAACAAAATATATTTTACCTAATTAAAATTGTATTTAAACAATGAAGAAAAAAAAATGTCACAAAACAGCACATATGTTGAAAACAAACATAAATCAATCAAGCTTCTACAATATCAAAACTCTTTGACATCAAAGCTTCTTTGAGTTTCATTTTATATCTAGATAAAGACAAAGAATCAGTTAATAGATGCAAATTTGTATTATTTGTATATTGGACTCTTAATGAATACTGTCCTCGAGATGTATGATACATTGGTAGGTACAAGTTATTGATTTGTCTGGTTGAATAATAGTTAACTTGAGAATTACAAAAAAAGAATGTTTGAAAACTTTGTGGCAAGTCTGTACTCATGAACTTCAATTTTTAAATAAATGTACATATTTGAAGAATATTTAAATAAAAAATAGCCAGTACATTGCATTTCAAAAAAAAGTGGAGCGGTTGGGGCACATGACTTGGAGAAAGTTGCCATTCTGACGAAACGTTTTTGCAGCAGTAGAATTCTATGAAGATATGTGGGGAAAGTGCTGGCCCATACAATATTACAGTAGGTGAGATATGGATATACTAGACTATAATATAATGTTAAAAAACAAGATGAATGTACTAAAGGGCTAATTTTTCTAATAATCCCCAGAGATTTTCGTGACCTTGTTGCAAACAAAACTGATATGATCTTTCCAAGTAAGTTTCTCATCAATTGATATCCCTAGGAATCTTGTTGATGCAACTTTAATCATTTCTTCACCATCAATATGCACTTTCACTGAATCCAAATTATAATTCATTTTCCCTGCAAATATCATAAAATGAGATTTTTTTCACATTTAATGCCAATTTATTTGTTTGAAACCATTTTGAAAATGTGTGAAGGTCATTGTTTACTTCATTCATAAATGCAGAAAAATTTCTATTGGAAATAAGTAAATTGGTATCATCTGCAAATAATATTGGACATAAAGTGTTTGAAACTGCTGCAAGATCATTAATGTATATAAGAAACAATAATGGCCCTAAGATGGAACCTTGTGGTACCCCACACTGTATCATATGTCTCTCAGACTCTATACCATTGATACTGACATATTGCAGTCTATTTTGTACATAATTATTAAGCCACTTCAGAGCATGGTCATGAAGTCCATATCTATGCATTTTTGTAAGTAAAATGTCATGATTGACAGCATCAAATGCTTTTGAGAGATCCAAAAAAATACCACATGCAAACTCTTTCTTCTCTAAGGCAGTATAAATCTTGTCTACTAGATGTAATAGGGCCATATGGGCAGAATGATTTTTGCGGAATCCATACTGGTGTTCATACAGTATTTTATATGTGTTTAAATGTTTAAGAATGCGTTTATATACCAGTTTTTCTAAAATTTTAGAAAAGGATGGAAGAACTGAAATGGGACGGTAATTTGTAAAATACCCTGGATCGCCTGATTTAAAAATTGGAATAACCTTTGCAATCTTGAGACCAGAGGGAACAATACCAGTTTCCATGGATAAGGCAAAAATATGTAATAATGGTTTCAGAAAATGATTCTTTTACCTCTTTAACAAGGGATGCAGTACTTCCGCCGTGACCTGCGGCAGAATATTTTAACTCTATTATAATATCATTTAACTCTTTGTTATCAGGAGGTTCAAAATAGCACACTGATGGAAAACAACCTCTTATATAATCAGCTGGACTTTCGTTTGCGTTACCAATTTTTTTAGAAATAGAGACTCCCACATTTACAAAAAACTAATTGAATTTGCAAGCAATACCAAAGGGATTTGTGATGGATGTTTTCCCATCTGAAAAACTAGGAGGAAAATTTGTAGATGCTTTTTTCTTTTGCATTACTTGCAGAGTTCTTAAATTGATCACTGAAAAAACTCTTTTTAGCCATTCTAAGAAGATGATTATATTTATTTTTATACAGCTTATAATTTGCTAGATTTAGGGGTGTAGGACATAAAATATATTTTTTATAAAGTTTTTTTTTTATTTTGGCAGATTTTTTCAAACCAGCAGTAAACCACCCACTATTATTATCTTTGTCCAATCTTTTTGAGCAAGTTACTAATGGAAAAATTTTAAAGAATGCAGAATTAAATAATTTCATGAATAAGTTTTAGGCAAAATTTGCATCATTCTCCATACATACATTTTCAAAAGATATCTTCTCCAACATGTCCTTAAATTTACGTTTGTTACTTGCATTGAATTTTCTATTAGTTTCTGTGGCAACTTGATTTTTAGTCTTAGTTCCACCAATCATGGTAAGTTGGAAGACTGGAAAATGATCTGAAATGTCTATATAATATATAGTATATAATATTCCTGAATTTGTCACATTTTGAATAGAATTTGTCAATATTTTATCAATCAGAGATGCAGATTTTATTTGTCACCCTTGTTGGTTTACTAATGGTTGGGTAGAAATAATGTGCATATAAATTATTAAAAAAATCTTCTGTAGGAGAGTGATTTTCAGCCCTAAAAAGATTGATATTAATATGAATAGAGTTATACGATGACATTCCATATAAATCCTTAGTTTCTTCAGTAAGCCACGTTTCTGTTAAAGCAACTACTGAAAAGTCATGTTCTAAGAGTGGTAAATAATGCACAATCTGGTCATAACTTTTTTGTAAGCTACGAGCATTGAGATACAGTAATGAAAAAATATTTGACTTTGTTGAAAGTGATTTGATATAGGAATTAAATTGACTTTCTCTATAATAGTGACAAGGACCTAGATTAGAGTTTGTTGAGAAAAAATTAATATCAGGATCGAAATTTGAATCATCACAAGTTTCTTTTTATGATTTAAATGGGTTAAACAACATATTATCAATGTCTATGAGTTTTGAGTCATGTCTGTCTGGCAGGTGGGAGGCAAAATCCTCATCATCAAGTATATGAAAAGGAAATTACGCAGTCTTTACAGATCCAAGATGCCCATATGCCAGTTGTCTTTTTAGATACCGGCGTACATTTAATATGAAACCAATTTTTGCAAAGTGCGCAGTAAATGCTCAAATTCAGATGTTTTTGACACTGTGAACACTGTTCATGTTTAGTCATATGATGTTAAAAGTAACCCAAAAACCAAAAACAGTACTATTGTACCAATCAGCCATCTAAGGCTGGATACCTTATGTCGTTATCTCATTTCTTCCTGGCTTGTGGGATGGTGGGTGCACGATAAGCTTGTTGTATCTTAGGTAAGCTAGGTCACCTCTCTCTCATGCAACTTTCATCTCTGGGAGAAATTCTCTCTGCTTCTGACAAACAGTATCAGAGAAGTCCTCATTTATGTAGATGTTTGTCCCTTTAAGGGTTTTTGCTTTGGCCAGAATAGAAAGTTTGTCCTTATGCCTTAGAAGCTTCACTGTGATTGGTCGTGGTTTATTACTCATTGAAGCAGGTTTTCCTGAACGATGAGCACATTCAATTTCAATTTGACGGTGATCTATCTTCATCTTCTCTAAAAGAAGGCTCCTAATTTTTTCTTCGGTCTCAGTCCATTTTTCATTAAGAGATTCATCAATGCCATCTATGATGATGTTGTTTCGTCTTGAATGATTCTCAATATAATCCATTTTGTTAGATACATTGAGAGCAGTCCCCTGCAGTGAAGTGAGGTCAGCCTTAAAGGAATGAAGATGTTCAGATGTTCTGGCCTGTGTTTGTTTTAGCCCATCCACCTCATTCTGAGTAAATTGAAGGCTTGTTTTTAAATCCTGCACTTCTCTTGTCAAACCATCCAGTCGCTTGTTTGACGAGTCCAGAATCATCTGGACAAAGTCTTTGAAGCGATTTTCTTGTTGGCACACCAGATCTTTGTAGAATATCTTTTGTAGTTCCAGGAGTTCATATACCACCATGAGTGAAACTTTTTTGGAGGCATCCCCTTTTCTCAGCTGGTTAGTTTCAGTGTTTAGTGTGTAGTTGTTACAATATTTCACACATATATAGACAGTATATAGACAGTCATGCAGCCATCTAACCAGAGTGGCAGCGAAGTGACACTTAAGTATACAACTCTCTCCTCTGTTTCTTCAGCTATTAATTTACATGCTGCCTTGTTCCAAAGCAAATAACCTCATTATCCACTTCTATTGGATCATTACGATAATCACCATGATCATTAGGATCTGTTTGCTTTAGCAGACACGCTCATCAAGAATACAGTGTCATAAGTCTTTTTTATACAGGGTGGGAGGGACCGTTAAAGGCTGTGTACATCTGTCATTTGAGCCCCTCATGTTTGCCCCTTTCATTCAAATCATTTCTCTGCAGAAGAAAGACATATTTAGGAACATCGCCTGACCAGAATCAAAAAGGAGAGAGAACAAAGAGTGTACGTAGACAGTTTTTGCAGCATAATTAGCAAAGCTGTTGCAACTCTCAGAGGTGCAGACTTTATCGCTCCAGTTTTCCTCCCACTGTGGGGAAATTGATATCAAGTCTGGAAAGAAAAGTATGCAGTGTAAGTGGACGAGAGGAGTGTGCAGGGATGTCCCCAACCTCCCTATGGTCAGGGGGCTGTAGATCCACACCACTGATTGAACTAACACTGCTGCTTTAGAAGTGGATTTCTGATATAAAAGAAAACAAAAAAAGATTGCCAAAGATCCGACACATAAAAATGTTCTGGCAACTGCTTGAGTCCAAATTTATATTTCAATACATTTGAAGATGAAGTATGTTGTATGAACAAGTGAAAATCATGCAGGGTAACGGAGAGCAGAGTGGGAAAACAAAAGCACACAAATTTATTCAGTTGGAAAATAGTTCATTGATTGATCAAAGATTAGTCATAAATTATGATGGTCAGTTTCTTCATGCAAAGAGAAGCCTTTGCATCGTAAGATGAAGCAGCAGCATTTATTATGCAATTAGGATTGATGTTTATGCCTCAGATGCTTCAAAAACAAATAGTTGGTTGTGTGTGTGCAAAGCTGAATGGCAATCACATATCACTTTGGAATCAGAAAGTGACGCAAACTCCTGAATTTGTAATCAAAAAAAAAAATCCAGTTGAAATAAACATCCAAGAGGCAGCTAAATTGGAATAAGCTGCAAACAATTACATGGTTTTATTCGGGTCTGTTGGGATTTGGTATCAGTCACACTCCTGAGATGGGCACTTTATTCTAAAGGAACGTATCACCAGATTCAGTGAAGGCAAGCCATGTAGTATTAGGGTTTGATGAGACTGCAGAGAATGACAAAAATGTATGCTCCGCCTGGAGGCCCTCAGTAATATTCCTTCTGACTCATCAGTGCTGAAGCTTTGTCACACTCGATACTCTTTTGTACTCTCGAGTTGGGCAAGAGGGAGTAATACATGTAAGTGTAACAATAAATGAGGATGTGATAGAATTCATTAATTACTTCTTCACCTCCATAAAACTAATCACTCGCCAAAGTGAATATAATTATCCTACTTTTCCTTTCAAAATGTAACAGACATACCATGAAATATCATTACCATCACCATCTGCGATGGAGCTTTGCAGAGTGGGAGGCTGTGTTTTTACTGTCAAACGTGCCTTCCAGGAGGCCAAGGTATGACAGTTGAATTTAATTCAATGATTATTCAAATTAGCCAGTGATGATTTGGACACACTTCCAATTGCAATGTGTGTCAAATTTAGGAATTACCATAGAGTACATGGAGTCAGATCAGTCTGATTATGAGACAGTTTGCCTCAATCACGGTGCTGAAAGTGACATCAAGGGCAAAGCTTGGCACACCATTATCTCTGTGATTCAACAGGAAACAGTCCCATTTTAGGATTTGATGTCCCAAAACTCTCAACTTAAAAAATGAATGTGGAAAGAGGGTTAACATGATTTTTTACAAAGTGGGCAAACCCATGTCTGGGCACCTAACAGCTGCCAAAACAAAAAAAAAATATGATACCAGCTTGTACTGTATAAACCGCTGCCCTCCCACAATCCTTCATTGTTATCTTCCAGTTGGGCCTATTGCTAATCTCCCTAATCCTTTTTGGTAAGGCTATCACTAGCAAAGACAGCATAATAGCATTAGATATTATTTTTAAAACAACCTGATTCTATTGCATTTGCATTGATGCTCAACAGCCCGCACGAACTCGGCCATAGTGAGAACTGATAGCCTACTGTAATGTTTTAACACTGGCGCATTCATTCAGGATGGATAATGTTGTTAAACTAGCAGTGACTACACAAGCACATTCAGGTCAGATCATCCCAACACTTCTCCATTTACTGTGGTAGGTCAGTTAAGGCCGGCACTCTGGTGTGGTAGCATCTCGCTGGCTGCAGCAGCAGGGCTGTTTATATAATGACACCATTGTGCCGACTGTGTGCAGATGGAGCATCAGAGCTCTTGTAATGGCCTGTGTATTAGGGCCAATGTGTTTGATTACTGACTCAGGGAGAGCATGGATAGGCTGTGTAGTCAACAGGGAATAAGGCTCCCTCCAAAACAGCAACCCAGGGAAAAAAAAGACCTATTTGAAGAAACTGAAGGCAAGAGGGAAGAGACAAAAACAGGGGGAGACTTTAATGGAAGTGTGCTTTAAGGGAATGCAAATGAGACAAGAGAATCTGCAGAGCTGCAGAACACAGTGGAAGGATATCAAACAGGGCTAGTGTGACTGTCAAAGAGTTAAAGGCAAAGGGAAGGGGGAGAGAGGGGGAAGAGAGAGACAGACAGAGAGAGAGTGAGAGCCCCTCTCACTTTATTTAACAGACATCGAGGCACCACTTTCTCCAGCTTCAGCATCCACCTTCAGCTGGAGCTCTCCAAAAACCCCAACCCACACACCTCCTCATCTCTAGAGTCTCCTCTTTAACTATTATATATTTCCATAGTAAAAAAAGTGCATGCAACGCTGCCAGTAAGAGCCCAGTATTCCTGATGGAGAGTTGTACATGTTAATCAAAGTACGCAAGTATCTGAGGATGGTTCGCTGTGTGTGATAACAGCACTGCATCTGTGAATGAGTGATAGAGATATTCTGCCCATAGCCAGCCAGTCGGTTGCCACGCAGCAGAGAGAACATGCCCCCCGGCCCGGTCTGCGGTGCCTCCAGTGTGGCCTGTGATTTATTCTGGCGATGGAGAGCTTGTCACTGTTCATTATTACTGATGCAACAGGAGGCAACGCCACCACCCATCAATGCTCGGCCCTGTGATGTCCGCCGCAGCTGCCAGAGGAAGTGACCTCACTGCCCACCTGTCTTCTCACACAAACACTGGCTACAACCTCACTCTAATGGCCTCTAATATCTTACAGGGTATCAAACCTCTGACCCAGTTTGGCAGTTACCTCTCAACCAATCACCAAGAAATTCTACATTCATTCAGTATGAAAATTGGAATAATGCATCGACAAGGTTGCAAAGTCTGAAATCTGTGATTTAAAAGCGTAGAAAATCTCTTTAGCAAAAACGCCTACTGTAGAAGACACAGAAAGCAGAGCAGACCATTTTCTGCCACACAACCTCTGTCCGCTGTTGCAAAGAACCCTGGCTTGTTTCTAAATTTTGACTTTTTATCCTGCACTTTCCCACTGCGTCCCAGTGAGCACAGTCAAATTAGATACACTCAGTATCAGTCAGCCTGTGCTGTCAAGTTTGTGAGCATGAGTCGCGTGGCGAATCAATAGGAGGAAATGAATAATTCACTCTGACCATTAAGTCTCAACAACAAGAGTGATAACTGCCGGCCCCGACATTAATCTTGTGAGCCACCAACAATGGATTATGATATAACATGATAATGTTATGAAATTGTACTCTCTGGTGAATCTTGCTCCCTCCCACCGTTTGCATTGAGCTGTTCCCAGATGTCACTTGGCTGTGACTGGCAGGCTGCCACCCCGAGTGCCTGTGCACTGCCAGGCTGAGCTAGATCCATCTTCATTAAGGACAGAAGCACTGTGAGTTGGGTGTATTATTATCAGTGTCTATTAATCTGAAAGCTCCAGCAAGGCAACCCCGTCTCACTGTTGTACTACACTACATTGTAGCCAAGCATATGCTATGTACAAACACGCAACAGCCGCGCACCACACAGACTACACAGAATATGTGCAAAGTTGCTATCCATCTACACAGCTTCACAATCCTTTTACCCTCCCACTTATTCACAGCTCTCTCTTCCTCTCCAGTAATGAGCACGGGACCAGACTTAAACAATTTGCAGATAATGTATGCTCACTTCTAACTGGGGATGATAGTCAATAATTACGCATAGGAAAAAAAAACAAACAAAAATCATTCGGAACTCTTTAGCTATCTTTGGGATTCACTCCCAGCAAGCTGTAGACACCCCCCGTTTGTGTCAGTAAGATGCACATCAGGACTTGAAGCCTTTGTACACATGTTCCCCCACATCCGCGCACACACACACACGTACACAGGGAGAAGAGCCCACCGGGGCGCCACATGTGATGTTGACCTAGTTTAGATCTGTGGCACAAAGTAGAGCAGGGATTCAGAACAAAAAGAGACAGTGACATTTAAAAATAGGCTGACATTCTTTTTATCTCATTGCTTAGACCCATACAATGGCAGTATCCATCTTTTGTGTCAATGGCAGCATCAACTAATTATCCCATGACATCTTCAACTTGCCACTCCAGAGATCCCCGCTTTTCACACAGGCATCAGTTTGGGTTTGCTGAAACTAGATAGAATCTAGACTCTAGATTCTAGAAGATGACAATGACCAGAAAAAGAGCTACTACTTATGTATTTATATATTCTTCTGAGGAACAGTTCAGATGGATCACACACTTTTTATCTAATTTACAGCAGAAGTGTGCAAAGTGTTGTGACCGTGTAATCGGAAGATCGGACTGTATAGTGTTTTGCATTAAACTCGCTCTTTACTTCTATGTGTTGGATTTTAACATGCTTCATCCCTTTCACAAAATTTGGTAAGCCCCCCTCCCCACAAAAAAAAAAAAAAAAAGCCAGCTGCAGGCTGCTCAGTGAATGTGAAGCAGACGCTGTTGTTGTGCTCTGGTATATTCAAAGGTTGTAACATCAAAGTCTCAGCAGTCAGCTGATAAAGAGAAGCAACTGTGTTTGTGGTATCTTTTTGACAGTATGAGGGTTTGATTAATTTGCTATGTTCCAGGTTTAGATGTCTGGCATGATAGCTTGATCAGGTCATTTATTAGAGAAACAACTGATGTCAGAGCTTTGCACTCCCTAACATATACAGCTCTGGAAAAAATTAAGAGACCACTGAAAATATTTCAGAAATCAGCATCTCTACATATATGACAGTCATTCCACTCCAGTGTCTGTTGAATTCCAACACTAGCACACCTGTTTCTACCTAATAAGGTACTGATGAGGTGACCACCTGAACCAAATCTTATTTAACGAGGAAATGTATAAAAACTGTTGCTGTGGTCATCACTTTCCTTTTGCAATAAGACCAACTGGATGGCAAAACCAGTGCCAGTAGTACATCAAAGTGAATGGAATAAAAAAATAACTATTGACCATGCCAAAATAAATGAAAAGAAAAGCTTTGTGTGAGGAAAAGAAGGGTTCAATTCTGGCTTTACTGGCAGAGGGATGGGTTGCTTCTAAGATGGAGGCTCGTGAGAACAAGGTCAAGCAGCAGATATTGGGAACAATAAAGCTACAGTCTGGCAGAGGCTGAAGACGACTCTCCACTGACCAGGATGACCATTCGAATGTCACTCAGGAACCATAGGATGACATCAAGTGACCTACAAAATGAATGGCAAATGGCAGGGGCAAATTGAAGAGCGAGAACGATTCGAAACAGGCATTTAGAGGCAGGGCTCAAGTTGTGTAAAACTAGAAAAAAAGCCCTTCATCAATGAGAAAGCAAAGAAGAGCCAGGCTGAAGTTTGCAAAAGACCATAAGGACTGGACCATAGAGGACTGGAGTAAAGTCATCTTCTCTGAAGAGCTTTGTCCAACACCTGGTCGTCTAATGGTTAGACGGAGACCTGGAGAGGCCTAAAAGCCACAATGTCATCGGTGATGATCTGGGGGTGAAGGATACTTGCTGGTGAACCAAGTATCCTGGAAGAAAACTTGCTGCCTTCTGCTCTGACAATGTTCCCCAACTCTGACGGTTGGTTTTTCCAGCAGGACAATGCACCATGACACACAGCTAGGTCGATCAAGGTGTGAATGAACGACCACCAGCCCAATTTCCAGGCATGAACCCCATTGAAAACCTCTGGAATGTGATCACGAGGAAGATGGATGGTCACAAGCCATTAAACAAAGCTGAGCTGCTTGAATTCTTGCGCCAGGAATGGCATAAAGTCACCCAACAGCAATGTGAAGGCCTGAGATGATGCATGAAAGCTCTGATTGCAAATCAGCGTTATTCCACCAAATATAGATTTCTGAACACTTCCCAAGTTAAAACATTAGTAACATGCTGTTCTTTCCAGAGCTGTATATTAAGCAGTTTGCATTCTGAGCACTTCATTGGTGTATGATTCCCACCTTTCACATTAACTTAAGGCTGAGTGTATCTGGACTTTTATCAACGCAGTGCTTTCTCTCAGATGGGCAGTACATTGTTGAATTTAGTTTTCAGTCAGTTAACCCTGCTCCAATTTTTAAAAGTGCAGGTTCCTTCCAGCTCTCCGCCTGTCTCCAGTTATCCAGATGATTTTGTTGTGCGCTGCCAGAGCGCAGCAAGTGAGTGTTCGGCTGTTTATCTGGATGCAGTCATGTCTACCTTTCCCAAATGCACATGTCCAAGAGATTTGTGTAATGCAATGTTGTGTGTGATTGTCTATGTGTGTTTTTGTGTGAGTGATGTATCTAATATGATGGTAGTGGCCCCAATCTGCCTGCCAGGGTTATCCAGCCTAAGCATGGGCACAGTGGGCATTAGGAGATTCAGACACAGCAGGCCAGTCTGACATGCCCCAATTCTAAAACATGGCTGTCACTCACTTATTTTAACTCTTCCCCTTTGTGTCTGCCCATCTGCCCGTCTGCCCACCTACCCCCCCCCCCCCCCTAAACACACACACACACACACACAGCAGAGAAGGCACACTGGTGTTGTCTCACATAGGGCAAAGGGGCAGCCTTCATAACTACTCAGGTATGACTGAGTAGAAATCAACGTGTACATATACAAATGCATGAACACACTGCAAAAATGTGATTGTCTTATTCAGCTAAATCTCAGCTTAATGTTTAAACATTTATTCATTTCTAACTTTAATTTGCAACATCTGAATCAGCAAAGAAATTGCTGGTGTTTGTATAAATAAGTCTGCGCTGAAGCAAAGAAAATGCTTCATGCTAGCAAAGTTAATCAAGTCTCAAGCACAATAATAGTGTAATCAACACATCGAAGGCCGGCAGCGAGAGAGATGATATGAAGCTAAGAGTGGAGCTACTAACATTCAAATTATCATAGGATTTCCTGTTCTTTGTACCCAACTCCTCTGAATCCACCGCCTTTTTTTTCTTGTTTTGAACAACGTTCACAAACACACAAGTGCACACATTCTGGCTATGAGGTCCCAGAGGAAGACGGGCGGCGGTGGTCTGATTATTAGAGAGGAGCAGTGGGAGACACAGCCCAGAGCCCAGAGCTCAGGGCCTCAGTCAGTCAGGCTGTAACAGGTGCTGCTTTCCACTGCCTGCTTCTGTTAATTACCAACAGAACGGTGCTGGGGACGCTTCGCCGGGATCCACACCATGGAGAACATCCAGAGGGTCTGTGCTGAACATCTCTCCCCACCACTGCTTACAAACTGAAGCTAGGCAAGTACACACATGCACACAAAAACACTGCTTTCTCTACACATTAACTTGTGTATTATTTGGGTCTGTTTCTGTGTAATTGTGTAATGGGTATGCGTGGAGACGTGCAACCCAGACACACCTTGAAATGAGCGTGCAGCGTACAGAGCTCTGCCTCTGTCCGTACTTTCTTTTTCTTGTCTCTCCAAATACAAACTTTTCCCTCCATCTCCTCCTGCCCCTGGAGGCCCGAGCACATCAGTTCGACACATTTCATTCTGGCTGGTGGTCTCAGCGGAACCTCCCATTTCATGTGACCTTTCTTTCCCTCCCTTTTCCAGTAGTCTCGGGCGTCTGGTCACTCTGAATCGCTCCCTCTGTCTTGCCTTTGTTCAGGTCAAAAGATTCAGCAGAAGAAGGGAACCAAGCACATAAAAGAAGATGAATGAACAGATATCTCATGGCACCTTCTGCTGCTATCCAAGTGAAGGATAGTACTGTTTGTACTCATCCACCTTATCACCCCTCCCCCCTCTGTATAGCTCTCTTCGGGTTCACGTTTCTGCCCCACCACAACCCCCACCGCTCCCGTTTTGTGCTTGCAAGTTCCCTCCACCCCTCTGCAGTTCTCATCCTATTTTCACATCTCATCATCAGATCCCAGTTTGCTCCATTCCCATCAATAATGGACGAGGTTTTTTTTGACTGGGTGAAAATAAATAACTCTCAGCGAATCAAGGGTGGGCTTGCAGATACTCCCCTGGCTATTGTCAGCCAATGGGAAAAAGGGAGTTTTGGTGGTTCAAATGAAATCAGAGGTGATTGAGTACTCCGATCCCATTGAAAGGAAAAGTAAATTATCAGGTGACACTCATGCTGCAAATTCCCTCAAAACCAGCACAGCTGTTTTGGCTGTATGTTGAGGGAACACTGTGTTTTCCTCACAGTTAAAGATTTAAAATGCAAATAGGCATACACTGACAGCAGCACTCAGTCATAAACTGAAACACCCTTAAAGATAGCTAAACACATGCAAATGAGCTGATTAGCCGAATATGCAAATGAATATATTATTTGTAGCAGGCCTTTTTATGTTAATTGACAGGCTGTACATTAATTTTATGCATACATTGAATATAGGATAATGTATAGCAGTGGATACAGATAAAAAGATAAGGATAACAATTAGCTGCCGTTAGTATCCTTTAGAAGTCTCTTTTCCTTCCATTGATCTGATGTGTGGCACTGACCCAAGTTACAAATTGAAAAAATCTTATTCTAATGTTCATGAAGCTGAGCAGAGCTTCTCTGAATATGAACGTCAAAGCCGAAGGCTGGCTCTGCATTCAAAGATGATCTGCGCGCAGGGAGCGTTGCTACCTTTAAGCTCTGAAGGTCCCCTCGCCTCTCTCTCTCTTTTAGAGTCTCTCATCCCCTCAGTCTCTTGGCCCCCTGACCTGTGCAGATCTCATGTTCCTGACTCCTCTCTCAGCTAGCAGTCGATCGATAGATGGATCTGACACTGACTCAATAACCCCTCATGTACATTCTCTTCCTTGGAGGAGTGTGCACGCCAGTAGGGGAAGGGTATGGGTCTGCATGTGTAAGTTTGTGCTTGGAAGGCATGGTTTTGGGGTCTTTTGGCAGAGCTGTGCATGTGCGTACGTGTGTGTCTGCGTCTGCCAACTCCAGCCTCTCACCCCGGGGCCTAAAAGTCACGGCAGTGCGAAAACAGATTGATTTCTGCCCTCCCACGCACAACAATTAACTACACAGTGTTCAATTAGACACACGCTGGAGACGCCTTCAGACAAGCCTTTGCCTTGACCTGGGATCTGTGGTCCTGCAAAGCAACCTATTGTGCTTCTTCATCCCTCCAACAAAGCGTCAGAGGTGTGGAGAGCGCTGAGAGCCTGTGTGATGATAGTGGGATGGTGTTTATGTGCCCTGCTCTGGCAAAATTAGCTCTTCCTGTTGTTCACGGCATCTTCCTGAGAGAATCTGTCCCAGCACAAAATGAGCCAAGATTATCTTTAATGATGCCGACGTTGTGCAGTTTCATTATCACCGGTGTTCACACACTGCTCCACAGCTTGCGCCACTAGCTGAGTAAGCAGAGTTAGGATGCTAATTTAAAGGTAGAGGGATTCCAGAGGAGCGTGGTAGCCTCCGCATCGGCCGCACTATGTCCACCTTGGGGACCCATATCCACATAACACACGTTGATCATCCTGCAAAGGACAAACAAGGTTGTCATCCCTCCGTCAGCTTTCTGTCACTTCTCATTTTTCCATGTGAAACACTCCAGTGAGCATGTCTTTCTCTTTATCTCTCTCTTTTTCCTTGAGCCAACACATTTGTCAGAATTTCAGCAGCAGCGGCCTCCCACTGCTTCAATAAACCAGGATCTGCTTGTTCACTGGTTAAAACACAGACATCTATTGTCTATGCCTATTCAAGGAAACAGAGTGCGACTGCTATTTACCGTCCTCAATTCATATCTACAGTCTCATTAATCCAACTGTGAACATAATTAATTTCACATCTATCATTTTAGTCTCACCTTTTCCAGCATTTCTTAATGAAAATACTGTTATTACCAACCGATTCAGGTTATCATGAGGAATTATCAAATTTGAAACAAATTCACTGAACAAATTATTAGTCCTATAACCAAAATTGATATAAGTATTTCAAATTACGACTAGGAAAAAAAACAGGTCATCGGCACATTAAGATTGAGCTGTGACAATTACTTCCACAGACCCTGGCACTGACGTTAATTGTGATCCACTGCTGCATGGCCAAGTCATTCCATGGTTTAACTGTGTCATTCATAACATGGGCTAAGGGAGATAATAGAATTTGAGTGTGTATGTGGACATATGTGCATGTGTGTTTATTTATGAAAGGACAGAGAGAGAGTGAATGAGAGAGTGATAGAGAGGGAGAGAGAAAGAAAAGGAGTACAAGCTCCAGTGAGTGTTAACATTTCTAATTATCTCACTGTCACGTCTGGAGGCTAAGAAGATAACACCTGAAGTTACCAGGGCGGCAGAGTAGGCTCACACATATACAGACTATGCTACACTCACACACAAACAGTCCCACAACGCTTGCACACGTCCCACCTCCTGCACCTCAATACTAGGCCCTCAGATTTGTCTCCCTCTCTGCATCATTGCCTCTCCCTCTCACTCCCCCTTTTTCTATCTTTCCCTAATTTCTATTCTCCATTTTGTTCTGCTCACACTGTGTGAAGTATCTGTGCGGTCTGGTCTATGTGGGCTCTCCGCTGTTTACTTGTGCATGTGCTGATGTTAAGAAGCTGTGTTCATCTCACCCCTGCTGCACCTATATGCTGGCAAGGTCAGCAGTACATTGCATGTTTCTACTGATGTTTATCCTTGTCACGCCTATTGAATGCAGCTTATGGCCTGTGTTTGATATTAAATCCCAAGCTGAGGGGCTATCTGGTTGCTCCACTGATCAGATAAGCACCAGAGGGAAGGAAGGTGGATTTAACTGGTTTTAGTAATCACAACAGTCCATCCCCCTCCTCTATCCACGCTACTGTACATCCCAACTGAGGGGATTTGCATTAATACTGTAGGCTCATTTGGACTCTGCTACCATATATATTGCAAAACTTTTTTCTATATATTGTACAATTCGCCTCAGAGTTTACGAATGAATCTTTCTCTTGCCAGCCTGTCCTGTTTCGCCTGTGATGCCCTGCAGGCGGCCTTTCAGTAGTGATAGCCATGCTCCTATGACTTCCTTCTTTCTGTCATCCTGCAATCCGCCACCCCCTCGGCTCGCTAAATGCGAGTGATGTAAAAGCTGGGGACATTTCCACTTAAGGTCCAGGTCAGGGTGACTCACTGGATGCTGGAGACCTGACTTGCGCTCTTTGAGACTGTTTTAAATGATAGAGGCATTCAGACGTAGGAGAGCCTTGAAATATTAATCACATTAGAATTAACAGGGCTGTCAATCATGCAAGATACAATCCACCACCCTTGTGCCCTGACTGCATGGGCTCTGGTGCAATGTGGCACACTGACAGAAATGCCAATTTCCTCCACATCTACAACAAACGCCTTGAAAGCAGATATATGTCTACCAGACAGCTCTACTATGAATAAAGGGAGCTTGTCTACAGGCAAGCAATATCTGCTTGTTGGTGAAGACCCACAAACACAACGCTGTTCATATTTACCAGCACACAAATCACAACGGCCTGGCACCAGTGACCCAGCATCCTTGTCATCAGCATAGCTCGCCCCCTCACACCTCATCATCCAGCCCACTGATGCTCAGCTACCTATGGCTTGTAAAGTCTGTTCGGTAGCCCAGCTAGCCAGGCTTTAAAGCACAGAGGTCTAATGTGATTCAGAACATTTAAACCTCCCAGGGCTCTGTTGCCGTGACATCATAGCTAGGGCCCTGATTGCTCATCAGATGGCTGCCCTTATTGGATTGTGGCCCAAACTGTGCGGGCTGAATCACTGGCTCAGTCCTGCTCTGGATGCTGATCCAGCCCACCTGCGCTCCCCAGCAAACACACACGTACATTCACACATGCACACAGCCCAAACTGAAAGATGTGGATACATACACATAAGCTAAGACACACCGACTGAACAAGCGTTAATGACATTTAATTAAAATACTCATTCATAAAAATAAGTCACTTATCTGCCAACAACTCTACCTTCCTCCCCTTAATCTGTCTTTACCTTTTATATGTCTTGTCAATTGATTTTAAAGTGCCCCTTTTTGAAGATTATGGCCCTTTAAAATCCAAGTGCCCTTGTTTAACTTAGCTTAAACGACTTTCCCTCTTTGCTTCGTGGGTTAGGCCCCATTTCAACATTTCTGAGCGCTGTCCTGGGAGACATAAAGTGAATGAGAAAGCAAGGGCATTGAAAGCAACGGAGAGAAATAGAGGGAGGTATGCTGTTCTATGTATCAGTCTCTGAGCATACTAAGGCTTTTACACATGTATCTCCTTTCGCTCACTGTCTCTTGTTTAGCTATGTGAAGCAATAAGTAGCCTGTCATCTCTTTGTAAGAGAAAGCATTCTCTTTTAAATACACTACAATTGGACGTTAATTTCTACTTGAGCATTGAGAGGCACTCCTGAAGCTTCCCTGATTGAGACATGAAACCAGAGCACTCCCCTATTCCATCCCCTTCCTGCAATCCAAAAAGCGATGCCTGCAGCAAGTTTCCCCTAAAGATATCCCTGGCACACACATCCGTACCAAACACAGTTCCCCTAGGACAGCTGCAGGCATACTGCAGTGTCAATCCCAACAACCAGACCCCCACTTCATTCCTGGTGAGTCCCAGAGCTGCACAGCACTTTTGAAACAGCAGGATTTGTATTATTGCTTATCCTACTCCTGCAAAATCCTCATCAGAAGTACACTTCTCTGATGTTTCACTATCTCCTGATTTCTTTATGCACTTCAGTCTCACCCTCTCTCCTGGTTCCTGTTGTATCGACCGGCTGATCAAACACTTGCATCTGCAGCTTTTTCAATCCCTCCAGAAGAGAGGCAGAGAGCTGCTAAACCCTCTTATAAGCCCAAAGGAAACAGAAGCACAACATTTGGCAGTGGGACAGACCCCCTGCTGCACCTGTGCCCGTTCAGGCAGATCAGTATTTAGCTGCAGCCGCCTGCTGCCCTGGGGACAATGAGAGGGGAATGGACGGATGGACTGAGGATTTGAGAGGAGGACTTGGACACCGTACACCAACCTGTGTGCCAGAGTTATAGGTCGAGTGGACCAAATGTCTACTCACTGGCACTAACACACAGCTGTTTGGTGATCTGCCTTTGGGCCAGCCCCATGTATACACTTGCACACACAGTCATGAAGAGGAACACATTGAACATCTTGTCCAACACTGCCATCTCCTCTTTTTTTCTCGACTAAGAAAGAAAAAAACGATGGAAGTGAGAGTGCGCATAAAGGATAAAGGAATGAGAATCATGTGTGTATTATACAAACACTTGTCATAACTTAGTATTTGACTTCAAATAGTCACGTGTACAAAATAATTATAGTAACTACCGCAATGCACGTAACACATGTGTTCTAACTTTTATGCCTCATTGCTCTGCATTTCAATGTGTGCTGGCAAGGTTTCAGACTCTTTCCCCAAAAGAATAGGCTTCACTCTCAATTCAGAGAAACAACATCACTCCTAGTGCCAAAATACTCCCTCATCCTTCCTTTCTGATATTTAAGAAAGCTGTTGATGACACCTGTTCACGCTCCATCCTTGGATGTGGGAATAACGATAAAGGAATGGCATCAAATGTTCTTATCGGTTAAGAAGCTGTGATGCTGTGTTTCTATGGCAACACTCCACCCAGTTACCATCACTGTCACCTTTTTCTTCCCATGCCAGTTATTCTCTGAGACTGTCTGGGTTGTGCAAAAGGGAGCAGTGGCCAAGCTCAGTTCTCTCATGTGGGCACCTGATATAGTTCTGTATGGATATACAGTGCAACTTTAAAGTTTGTGAACCCTCCAGACATGTTCTTGTGAATTTTTTATTTTTTTTATTTTTTAAATATATGAAATAACCTTATTTTAATGTGCTTTTGAACAACAATTTTTAACCACAGAAGTGGCTTCTCTCACAAAACCTGACATGTGCAAAAGTATGTCAACCCTTTTAGTTAGTAGCTTGTGGCACCACCTTTTGCAGTTGTTACTTTAACCTAATGTCTTCTGTAACCACTGACCAGTCTGTCACATCTGCTATTGGGGATTTTTTCCCCCACTGCTCCTTGTAGAATTCAGCCAGTTGAGAGAGGTTGGAGGGACATCTGGCATGTACCGGCTGCTCCAGGTCTAGCCACAATATTTCTTTTGGATTGAGGACCTGACTTTGACTGGGCCACTCCAGAGTGTGCATCCTCTTTCTTTTAAGCCATTCCTTGTTAGTTCTGCTGGCATGCACTGTATTTTTGCCCTTCTAATGTAAGCTTGCTTTATGTCACTCTCAACTTTGCGAAAAATTGCTAACATGAAGAATATGAGAATGCTCCAGTGCTGTTTGATGCCTATATTTAGACATGATTATTCACCAAAGAAGATTTATTCATGAATCCATTCCTTAATTGAGTATGAGCAATGTTTACCTAATTATGCACAAAAAAGACATTCAACAGTGTGGCATTCGTTTTAACCCATGTTTTTTCTTAAATAATTGAACAGAGAGGCCTGTGGTGATGCAGTAACACCCTCCCCTGGGAGCCTGGTGTCCTGCAGGGACGTCAATCTGCATGGTGACAAACTGTTGTTCTGATCAATGTGGCCCGCTATTGATTGGTCACTGATGATCAATGTCTCCTCCTTGTCTGTATCATTATTGTGACGAGTGACATTAATGAGTCTTGGTGCTCCCATTATCGCAGCCTATATATACTCTCACTCTCTCACACCTTGTATTTTGCACTCACGCATACAGTATGCTCTCAGACACACAGCGGGACTTAGAATATCTAATGCGTCGTTTAATTAACTACATCATGACATGTGCAAGAAAGTACACACACGTGTGTGTACATACAGATGCACCATTACACAAAAGCCAGAAATCTTACCAGAGTCGGTAGCAGAACAATAAACTGGACTTCAGTCAACACAGGGGATAAATGGAGAGTGAGAGCAGCAGAAGGAGAGCCAAGATGAGAGGGGAGGCTAGAGAAAAAAGACCTGTGGAGATGTACACTAGCGTTATCGCTCTCTCCCTCTTTCCCTCTGGTTCTGGAGCTTCGCTGGAGAGAGAGGGATGAGAAAGAGTGAGAGACCGAGTCTCTCAGGCTACAAAGAGCTGCGGAGGAGTGGGGGTGTGGTAAAAAAAAAAAAAAAGTGAGGCTAGGCAGAAACGACCACTTTACCCACTCATTTCCTCTTACAACTCTACCGCTGCAAACAAACACAGACACACAGATATACAGAGGGCGTTAAACAGACAGTAATGTAGTCATAAGAAGAAAAGACAAGAGAGACAGTAGCACCGAGGGGAGCTTGATGGGAAAAGACAAAGAGGCGGGAATGGGGTGAGGGATGAGAAGGGAGATCCAGCACATAAAAGAGTTGTAATTTGCCTAACGAAAGAAGAAAGTGACGGATAGTAGAAAATGAGTGTATTGAGGGGAGGAGAAAATGATGAGCTAGGAAACATACTGTTGGGTTAGAAAAGGATAAAGGTAAAAACAGAGCATTGATGTGAAAGAGAGGAGTGCAGACAGGTAATGGAAGGAGGAGACAGAGACAAGAAGGTGAGAACGGTGGGTGGATGGGAGAACCGCTAGGCCTGGGAGAAAACTCAGAAAGACAGGGGGTAGAAAGATGGCAGAGTGAAAGGGGAGATGATGAAGATGGAGGAGGGCTGGGGTGGGGAGGGTGGTCTTTAATCAAAATGTTTTTCAATTAATTTTACAATTAAGGCGCTGCTCGTTAGCTTTGGCACACACAAGAGATGACATTACTAGGAGTGCTATGCATGTCATTAATATAATGATGACAGATCGGTGCTCCTGTGGGAAAGCTCCTGCTCCATGACAGCTGGGCCTTCCTAAAGTCACCTGACCAGCATGACATCACCTGACCTCATCCAACATGGCTGCCAGTGGAAGTGCCAGGAAGTGCAATGACACAGCTAGAGTGGCTCTACTTCTACCTTCCTCCATCCTTACCTTCATCTTTCACACAAGGATGTACACCCAAACAAACAGTGAAAGAAAATAAACCCTTTCCCACCTTTTTACAAAAAAATGCCCAAGGTGCACTTGTGTTATGGTATCGCACTGTATATTGTCTCAGAGACAATCAATCACTTGAGGAGCAGAGCAGTCACACACACACATATTCACATACCACACACTCTGCTGGAGCCTGACTCTCTTATACACTGTTGTCATGGCAACGCCATTAAGGGAGGACACTCAGGCTGCAACTCTGGTGAAATCGGCCTGTCTCCCCTCTACCTCTCCCCCCCCACACACACACACACACACACGCTTTCCTTTTCTTTCACTGCCAGCCATTTCTATTTGTCGCCCTCCATTACTTTCTCTTCTTTGCCCATTGTCCTTCTCCTCTCCTTGTATCACCCTTGGCGCACCTCTCTGCCCGTCTCTCTCCATTACTGTGCTACCTTTTCAGCTTCTCACCTCCCGCCTCCCACCCCCAAGGCGAATGTAAATATGTCATCTCACTTTTAAAACCCTAATCGCATTTATATCTCTGACTTTTGTTTGGTCTCCACCCACATAATCTGAGGACCGCTCTGTCTGTCTGCCCCTTCGCCTCACTTTCTTTCTCTCGCCCTCTCTCTTCCATCCACCCTTAGAGACACTGAATACATTTGTGATTGAGGTGGTATCTCTCTTCCTTGTGCCCTCTGCAATTAAAGGGGAGATTTACAGGGGGAATCAGTCAGAGGGCAGCCTTGGAGGACAGCTTTAATAAGGGCTCTGTGCTGCATCACTCTTTTTCATGCTCCCTCTCCCCTCTCTCTCTCTCTCTCTCTCTCTCTCAGGAAGATAGCTTGCCATTTAACAGGTGCGAGGGCAGGAGACGAGGGAAACAGGTTACATGATAACCCCTCCCTGACTGGAACATTAAACAGTGCTCAAGCCGTTAAAAGCCAGCTAGCCAGCCAACAATGATCAATGATGATTTACAGAAAGCCCAATTCAGCTAAAATAATCGCATAAAAACAAGCTCTAGAACTTAACAGCTATGCCAGATATTATTCAAGCTCATGCCTCGAGACTCAGCTGCCACATTAGTTCCAGCAGTCATTTCATCCATCTCGTAGATCACTAGCAGTAGGTGGGCTCACTGTGTTGCTTCACAACTTCGTGATATTGATGGTGCACCTCAGCAAATAATGGCTTGCTGTTTAGAAATCATGCCATTTCAAGAAAGATTGCTATAGAAACACCTTGCCGTGCCCTCGTACGTAGCACGGTTAGAGTTCTTCCCGAGGGGCCACCTGTTTGCCACAAACCAGAGCACAGGCCTCAACCCCTACCCACACCAATACACTCTGATCCACTTGAGGAGCTAGATAACACAGTATGGCGGAGAGCACACACAGGATGCCCCCCAGAGAAATAATCTTGAGATACAGCGAATGAATGCGGAGGATAAGCAGCAGGGCCCAGGGCTAGCAGGTGGCCTGCATGATGAGAAGTAGACTATAAGTAAGAGGGACAGAGATGGAGAAAACTGGAGACCGCATAAAGAATGAATAAAGGCTGGTTGAATAAAAGAGAATCATTGGGAAGGGTAAAGCAGTCCTGGAGTATTTTTCATTAAAGGACGGAGAAAAAAAGCAAAGGATGGGAGATGTAGGATGTGAGTAGGTGGTAGGATGTGAGGGGATGTGTGTGGAGAGAAGGGAAGAGTGGGCATTAGACGGAGACGGAGGCATCTGTTCCCGCTCCACATGGATATTTATCCAGCCTGTGGCTTCCTGAGAGACGCATAGTGAAACTTTTCTCTCCAGAAGCTGCCTCTCATATCACTCTGCAGGTCTTCGTGCCTGTGTGTGTGCAGAGTAGACAAATCCAGATACATATCTGTGTTTAATAGTCTGTGTGTTTTAAGCAGTGTGTGTGTGTGTCCGTGTGCTCCTATCTGAGTACAGCAAAGGTGTCTCTTTTCTGGACTGATCTTCACCAGTTCTGATTGGGTTTCCGTGTAATGTGAGGCAGCAAAACCCCTTTAGCAGGCGGGTGGTTGTGCTCAGCCTTGGGTGAGGGGGAGGGTTGGAAATGGATGGCGGGAAGAGACAAGCGTATATATTTAGCTTCATACACAAACGGCTGGGAGACCAGACTGACGACTGAAGTACCGCTTAATACTTACAGTGCGCACCGTTAATACACATTGACCACAAAGTAGTTGACTCAGAGCACAGAAACTGTGCCGAGGCTAACAGCAGCGACGGCATGAGAATTGCCTCTCAAAATGGAGGGGAGCAGAGAGCTCCGTGTTGCAGCATGGCTGTTATGAATATTTGAAGCACCCATATCGCTATACTCCTGGCTGTTGCTCGAGGGCGCAGGCACAGAGTGGTTGGCAGTGCTGAGAGGCCGGGATAGAGGGGGTTGGCGGCAGTGGCAGAGGCAGCGGCCCATCCTGAGGCGGGCAGCAGGCAGCTCAGTGAATGAAAGCAGGGCAGGTCATGTGTGGGTGGGGAGGCGGGACTCTCCTGCTGCTGAGACAGATGCCATGGTTGTTAGGCTTAATTTCTTCTGCCAAGCACCACCCAGTACTGGCCAAAAACAAACTCAAATGCTTGTGGCCAGTGTGTGTGTGTGTGTGTGTGTCAATAGAGAGAAGGAGCACTGTTTGATTCGGTATCTGGCTCTACCAGGAAGACACACAAGCAGAGCAATAATCGTTTGCTGTTCAATCCAGTCCACCTTGCATCTCCTCCTCTGCTCTGTGAATCTCTTTCTCAGGCCTGTCTCCATTTCTCACTGTCCATCTTCCTCATTCTTTCTACGCTGTCCTTTCCTCTCTCCACTTTTACTCCATCTTTCCCTCTGCACCAAAACTGGCTCCCACTGCAGTGAAAAATAAAAAAAAAAAAGGCAAAGAGAGGGTGGTGGTGGTGGTCGGGGGTGGGGCACAGAAAAAGCGAAAGAGAAGTGAGAGATGAATAAAGAGCAGTGTGGTATTTGGCACAGTGTTGCATTATTGGCTCTGGTTGATCTGATCAGAGCAGATTACAGGAATACAATACCCACAAATAACCTCTGCCTCTTGAGCCTCACACCCTGTCACTTGAACACAAACACAACACACACTAACTGTCTACACCACCCACCCCCCCACCCATGAGTCAACACCTACACCTGTGTGGTGTCTAGCCATTCTGTAGTCACAAGTGCACACATCATTTACCACACCACTGCCTTCCTTGACAAGACACATCACCCATGCAGACATAATTACCTTTTGACTAATAATTAGTAAAATTAATTCTGTAGCAAAAAGACATTTTATAAGCTGAATATATTCATAGTCTGTTCATTATAAATGAACATTTTCTTCTCCCCCGCATACTCTGTCTCTCTTTCTCAACACTCCTCTCTTGACTTTGCTCAGCCCAGCTGGGTTGGATGCTGTCAGGGTGGGGATGGGGCTGTGCCAAGGCCATTGTGACATGTTTTGCCTCTTTACTTGCACAATAGTTATTGATCATGTTTGCACAAAGAAACAAAGAGGAGGGAGAGTAAACAAAAACAACAACAACAAAAAAAAAAGGATTAATGTGAAACAACTATCTCCAATGCCATTCAGGAAACACAAAACGCTGCCAACACACACACACACACACACACACACACAAACAAACTTGGCACAAAATCCCTCACCTACCAAGGACGAACACATCATACTTACACTTGGACGCCTGCTGCTTACGGGTTATTCACAGCATCACAGAAACCTCCAAACCTAACTCCCATTCCACATATCCAGCAAACACACAAGCGCACTACCACCAAATTCATTTCATCTGCAGCACAGCAGGTCTATGGATGCTGATCCATAAACATTGATTTACACTTTGAGAGCACTTACTCATATAGCTATTTATTCATTCATTCACTTATACATTTAATGTCAAAGAAGTCAAAGCTGCTGTGGCTGAAGTCTTATAATTAACTGGCTTAAGTAGGATTTTTCTTCAAAATATAAGAGCAAAGTCAATGTGTGTTTTTTTTGTTTGTTTGTCTTTTGATAAATGACTGCTGTTCCTGTGTATTTTTTCCATCAATCAGAAAATTAAAAAAAGCATGCTCCATCCCCTGATGTGCTGAGGGCTAAGGCATTAACGTCTCACAGTTTTAACTTTAAGTTGTCAACTTAAGACTTTCGATATTAAATCTCAGTGAAACTGCTTCAGAATGGAGTTAAAGAGCTTGAATAAGAACAAGCTGCACATGTGCATTACTTCACAAATGTTACAGCTGCCAAAGTGCAGCACATCAGTAATCTCTTTCTCTCTCTCTCTCTCATACACAGACACACACAGACACAGACACACACACACACACACACCCACATACACAATACAATGGCAAAAGCTCAACCAAAGCACGTCATGGTGTCTGGGTGGTAGACAGGCTTCGGAGACAACAACAGTGAAAATTAAATTCCATTTAAGGATAATCCCATTTCCATCCTCTGCTGAGTCTCTCTGTCGCTATTGTGACAGTCAAGGAAATTTGTCTCAATAATTCCATTGTGGCAATTGATGGTGAAACACGATACAGCATAAAAGAAAGGAGCTTGACCACCAGGAGACAGGCCCGGAAGGAGAGTGTGACAGGGTCAGAGAAGCATGTTGCAGTCAAGAGTAGTTGAGAGGGCAGGAAACACAGATCCATACAAGACAAGAAGGTGAGAGGGACAGGTGAGTGGAAGAAGTGAAAAATGGGGGACAGCACACAATGTGTGTGTATTTACACTAATTCTCCTGCATTTCACAGACAGCATTGTTTCGCTGTGGCCATTACTGACAGAGATGACGTGAGAAAGGGGATATATTTCAGTGTGGCACAGGTTACATGACAGATGATGAGAGACAATAGCCTTGTCCCAAACGTCTCAATGTCAACCTCCCACCACTCCCACACACATAAATATCTATACACACTACTCAATAGTATAAGTGATTTGGCCATTGGCATCTCAAGTGAAAGAAAGCCAGAATAAATTATTCCACATCTCTCTAGTAACAGCACCTCTGCAATTGAGCACTAGCATCACATAACGTTGCTCTCTCCAGGAGAGTAAATATACTTTTCTCATACAAGAAACAAAATTGCCCCAGTTTTGCTATGCAGGGGATGTCAGGATTATTATTTGATAGAATTCAATATGAATGAAAACTTCAGACTTTAATTCTCTAAATTCTTTAATACTCTGATGGAAAGGATGGAGAACCCTACTTAAAAAAAGACAAAGCCCAGCTATAATTACACATAAGATGAAATGAGGTGGATGCAGCTACATACATGTGCCAGAAGAGACGAGAGAGACACTCATCTCCTGGGCCAATCTAAAATGAAGAGGAGACAACAGGAGACTGACACATACAGATAGATGCGCAAACACCATCCACCTACATTCCCTATTTGCATTCATTTCACATCCAACTCGAAATTCACATTCAATTTTATAGTCAGTTCACGTCCAAGCTGGCACTCAAATTCAGCCACTTGTGTATACAGCCTGTATTCATGGGTCAGTGTGGTTAAAGCTGACACTTTCTGTCAACACACCCATCACTAACCAACATTACTCACTCACTTAGTGCCTTCCATCAAACCTCACTCATTCACCCCCCCCCCCCCCCCTCCCCCCCCCCTCCTCCCCCACATGCACCAAACCCCCTGCTAATCTGCACAAGCACACAGTCATCGCCCACTTGTTTGTTTAGCAATTTGTTCATTTACTCTGGCCTTCACTAGTCCTCAATATTCTCACCCACTCATCCGACATTCATTCATTGTCCCGGCCACTTGGGCTCTCATATGGTCCTCCAATTTCTGCCACCAATTCTAAGTTACGTGTTCTCCTCTGGTCTCACCGACTCGCACCTTCTACTTCTCACCCATTGTTCCCAGTCACACGTTCGCTCTCTGTTTCTTTTGCTTTCTTTTTCCTTCCTCTCTCACCATCTTTGTCAGACTCTTCATATCCAGCTTGTCCCTCCCCTTCATTAACCCCCTGGATGACACAATCCCTCACCTCACTTCACTGTTCATACTCCATGACTCTCATGCCCGAGACCGCCATCTCCCTCTGCATAGTTTGCCTCCACCCATTCGAATGAAAGATTTAAGAGCTCCTTTAAGTGCTAATCAGGTTGTCATCTGTGCAGCCAAAATCAGAGGCTTGATAAATAAAGGCTTGTCTCTGTTGGCTAGTGGCTCAGTGTGTTTAAATAGGTGACACCGGAGTGCATTCTGAGCACACCAGATCGATGCCAGAACCCTTGGGGGTCCCCTGAAACGGCGAACGGAGACAAAGCTTAGCGCTCAATAATAACACAAGGATAGGCAGCTTGCTCCCTATTTTCAGAGGAATTCTCCCTGGGTTTGTCCTCCACTCCCCTCTTGCTTTTTTTTTTCTTTCCTTCCTCTCATCACAACAGGCCTTTTCAACATGCCAGTTGAAAGAATTGCATAAACATAGAGACTCAAAACCTTTATTTTCATACATTACACACAGGGTTAAACTGCTGCACTGAGGGAAGTGCATTAGAAATGCTAACGGGCACAACAATCGCTGCTATCTTCAATCCCCAACCAGCACGCCCTCGACTGTCCAATCACCCCATCACATCCCACTATGGCCAATTTGCCGCCATTCCCAATCTCTCCTCTGCAGTCAGACTGCTCACTATCACATGAAATAACATATTGCCAGCCGTCACTGTCACCCGCAACGCCATATAACCAAAAATTCCAATATATTCAGCAACAAGTCCAACTTGACAGATGCGTGCCATCACTGACCCATGCCAACACACTATTACAACTCAAATGCTCCTCTTTAACTCCCCTAAACTTCCTGCCTCGTCTCACCTAGAGTCCACTCACAGTCCCTCCCATGAAAGTTGCACGCCTCGGGAAAATAAAAAAGGTCCACCTCTCCTGCTGTAGCTCTTTTACCTTGCTTTGATTTTCTGTCCATCAAGGGGGCGTGGATTAGTGCTCTCTTGTTTATCTGCTCGTCAGTTTTATCTATCTATCACTAAGCCATCCGCTGTGTTGCAGCAGCCTCAGCACTGCATTAATCCCCTATCAGCCAGCCAGCCATCCATCACCCCGCTGTCTATCACGTCAGATCCATCATCCGCCCATCTGTCTCGCACTGCCCATGCTCAGAAATGATCTACTCTGAGAGCCCCACTGGCAAGTCCTACAGTGTGGGGAGGGACAGTGGGGCAAGAGGAAATTAGAGGGAAGTGCAGAGGAAAAAAGATGGGGGAGAGGGGGAGATTGCCCTTCCTTCCTTCCTTCTCCCTCTCTCAGCTTACATGCTGCTGAAAGAATTGTCTTGACTCAGTTCATGTTTTTTTAGCCGTTGTTTGTTTCTTTGTAATTTGTTTGTTTTCCACGCCTCCTAATTCTAGCCAGTGGGAGATGTGCCAGTAGAGGGAGAGATAGCTGCTGGGGATGGGGGTCATAAATCCCATAAAACCCCGATGTAGTGAGAAACCCCAGCCCCTCCTTCTCCAGCACGTTAGAGCAAGAAAGGGATATTGTCTAAAGCCTCCAGCTTTAAAACAGCTCAATATCTGGGTTCATCAGGGGTCATTTGTATTTCCATCTATATCTGCTAGCATCAGAAGATGAGTAGACAGGAGGAACGGGGCTCATGAGCAAGAGAGAAGGTGAGTGTAGGGCAAACATTAGCACTCACAAAGGAAGGGGAAGTCCACACAGGTGCATGTAAGTGCAAAGTGCGGGGGCAAGGCTGTGTAAACAGGAGAGCCAGTTAGAAGGTAGACTCTCAGGTATGTAAACTGCAAATGAAAATAGGTTTTGCAGTGTATGTACAGGAAAATAGGTACCTGTACATATGTGGGCTGAAGCACTGTAATCATTTAGATGAGTTGACAAATAGAATCTACAAGCTGCCGGACAAATTGTTTAGATAGTAACAGAATGAGCATAGAAAAAGGTTAATGCTTCAGACTGTTTGCACATAGAAAAAGCAACGAGGTGTACGGAAAGAGGAAGTTAAATATGAAGCCTAGCATTTTTGCAGAGACATGACGTAGCAGATCTGTGTGAAACCGTTCCAGTATCTGTGAGAGAACCCTACCTAACCACCTCAATGCAGCTGGATTTGCCCTGTCACCGATACATAATTTGCTTGATTGCCAGGTAGCCGAGTAAAAACATCTTTTAGCACAAAGCAGAAGGACTTTGTGTCTGTCTTGTTTTGTTTTTTTTTGTTTTTTGTTTTTTTGCAATAATGAATTTACAGAGATCCGTAGCTCAGAGTCCGTCACTCGTGGAGTTAGTAGTAACATGAGAGCCATTTTGCTGTTGCAACAGTAAAAAAAATATCTTGCCTTGTTTCTTTTTGTCTGCCTTCACTAGCCATACTGCTGTTTGTACAGATATGTCACTTTGTGGAAAATCAAAGTTCAAACGATATCAGAACTAAGATTCATACCGGAGAAGAACAAAACATCGATTATTTAGTTTTAGTTTTTACAGGTTGTAATGAAAGCTGCAAGAAATTGAGCACTGCCTTGATCTGAATAGCATTTACCTATAGCTGTTCATGTTCATCTCTGAGCTTAATGTACTTGTGTTTCAATAAAGCAATTCTTTGAAAATGCTGCAGCTCACTGAAAGTTAGTGTTTCCTTGTGAGCCTTTGAATGCTGAGCATCCACAGAGATGTTTGGCATCCACATTTTATACAGGAGCACTATTCATTCATTCATTCATTCATTCATCTATCTTCTACCGCTTATCCGTTTCCGGGTCATGGGGGTGCTGGAGCCAATCCCAGCTCACATTGGGCGAGGGCGGGTTACAACCTGGACAGGTCGCTAGTCCATCACAGAACCAACACACAGGCAAAGATGAACAACCACTCACATTCACACTCACATTCAGACCTGCGGACAATTTAAAGTCACCAATTAACCCAAACATGCATGTCTCTGGAAGGTGGGAGGAAACTGGAAGCACGGGGAGAACATGCAAACAAACATGATCAGAAAGGCCTCAGGCTGAGAACCAAACCTGTGACCTTCTTGTTGTGGGGAAAAGCGCTAACCACTATGCCACTGTGCTGCCCTCAGGAACATCAAACATAATAAATTACATTCAGCCCTGTTGCTTACAAAATGGATATAGCTACCATTCTATTTGCTTGTTAGATCACCCCAACGGTACCTTCCGTCATTCATCTTATTAACTACGGACAGTGAATTACAATGCACCGCAGAAATGCCAGTAGAATACGGAGTGGTGCCCTTTGGATTTATTTAACTTGTATGGTAATTATGACCTGAGCTGGGGTTCATGTTATATGATTAAATAAACATATGGAGGCTGCTGCATTTCATTACATTGCAGAGTTTACATTATTCCAATGCTAAGCTATTGGTGCTGCCGCTGAAATTTTATCCTAGAATATAGAACAGCTTCCAGGATCTGAAATAGTACATGTAATGGCACACAGTCTTAGGATGTTACTGCAGACCTAAATGGCAGGCATCAGAAATCTCAATTTGGTCAATTGTTTTTTACTCATGTGTTTTGGATTGCAGCTTTGCCTACACAATGTTCTGTAATTAGAAGGGGCTCTATAAATGTGAGCAACCAGTTGACAGCTGAGATTCTCCTCTGTACAATATCAGCATCTGTGGCCGTTCACTACGCATAGATTAAGAGGAAAGAGAGGTGCAAAAACTCTGCATTTATCCATAATGAGCCTAAACAAGCATCTCCAAACAAATGCTCTTCTTCCATACGCAGCTGAATCAGAAGAGACAGCTGTCAGAAAGCATCCATATCCATGCTGAGTTAGCTCTAATTAGATAACTGCTCTCCCTCCTCTGGCCCTCTATGACAGATACTGCTCAATCATAATACTGGTGCTGAACACCGCTCCAGTCTCACAATATACCAATTGCAATTACAGCACGTAGGGCTGTTACACAATGACGCCTCTAACACCGCACACATCCCAGCACGGCGCTACTAGATGTGTCCACAGTGTGTTTGTGTGTGGTGCGTGTTTATGCGCATTTTTATTGCATGCATGTCCATATGTGCCTGTATGCTGCAAGTGCGCATAATGAAGCTGCATCCAACATGTCTTTTTTTTTTTTTTTTTTTTTTTAGAAAATACAGTAGCAGTGTTCTTTTGATCATGCGGTAAAGAAAAGATACAAGATGCAAAAGCTGCTGTTCAAATAAAAGGTTGAAACTTTCAGTCTATAACAGATGCAATTACCAGTTACACAAATATACAGAGAGCGGGAAAGCGACTCACAAGCATAAACACTCACTCTGCCTCATAACCACATACCTACATTATGTCGTACACACTGAATTAATCAGCTCTTAGACAAATAGCTGAATAAATACGGTGGATAACCAGATCAATATTATACACTCAATTCATTTGAGTTCACAGAGATGTCAAATTCTGCATAGTTCCACAGCACACTGATTAAACTGGCACCACATTAATTCTGTAAATCAATAAAACCAATCTTTCAAATAAATCAAGTCGCATGGAAGGCTAGAGCCAATTGGAAGGCTAGGACACATTAAAATTCCCTTGGTCCCACTGCATATCGCCGTCATCCAGGCACAACACACTGATCTGCTGTGTGGATTCCACAATTTGTGGAATGAAAATGATTAATCCATGAAACAATAACCAGGGTGCCAAGAAGGCACATGGTAATTCTATAATGATCAAAGACTCCATTAAATCCTTTTCCATTCTGTTCCCTAAATGCCGCAAGTCTGTGACTGCAGAGCAAATGTTTGTGTGTGTGTGTGTGTTTGGTGGTCAGTTCATGGTGTGTGAGTGGTTTTTTTTTTTTTTTTTCCCCCCACAGTGCTATGAGGTGTCCACAGGTTAAGCTGTGGTCTGGAAAGAGTCTTTTGTGGTGAGATGATGTATGACAAGTGGTCCATGTTCATCCTCTGACTATACAATGGGGGGAGGATGGTGGAGGGCACAAGGGATGTGATATTAATTATTATTGAACTTTAAGCATATTCATTCCCTGACAGAGAAGCCGGTGTATCCGACTACATTAGAAATATGTCCCCACACTGTCCACTGTGTAGCGTCTCATGGTGCCGATAATTAATTTTAGTTTTTTTGCCCAACTTTCTTTGTCCGTTCTATTTTTAATTTTGCAACTTTTATAAATTAAAGTAGCAGAGCACTCAAAAGATGCTGCACTACACTGCACTTTATGGAACAAAAAAAAAAAATAATAAAACAAAGAAAACCCACACAACCAGAGACGGTTTTGCTGAGCGCGTATTATCATTTTTAGAAGCACCTCTCTTCATAATGACCCACACCTGGGTGCTGTTTGTTGACCAGCTTCACTTGGAAATATGAGGCTCTATCCATGTTTTCCTAAATGCAAGTGAGCTCATATCCACCATCTTGTTTTCTTAGTGGTACTGTAAAGTAACAACTGCTTTGGAGAATGTGCCTGACAGTTTTATTCTACAGAATATGGACAAAACACCTTTATGATGTAGCCTGTGATAAGACATTTAGAGTTAAACCATAAGAACAAGTGCTCACTCAGTGATTCCACAGAGTAAAATTTGCAATGGACTCTAAAAAATAAGAACTGTTAGATAGTAAAAAGTTGAAAAGGACTTGAAAAGGGAGACATTTGAATTTCCTCTTCCAATAAAGGATGCACTTGGTGCTCTGATTCTTTAAAGCTGCTATAATAAAGGGCTTTATGAACAATGGATGTCATGTGACTGCGTGTATTGTGAAAGATGTCACCCACAGAGAATAATCACCTAACTCCGCAGTTCCTTTCAGCTCTATATAGCAAACTCTGTAAGCTCAATGTCTTAGTTTTACAGCCTGCAGTTTACTGTTTTGGTTTCAGTCCCAACCATCTCCACCATGTCCAGCCACTGCAGGCTCCTAATGGTGTGAAAAAACCCTGTCAAACTACCCAGCAACAAACAGCAAGCAGTAAAAGTTACTAGTGGTGCATATAACAGCTAAAGAGCCAAATAGTTCCCTCAGGAGTGGTTGAGAAAACAGAGTTGAATGGAGAATGAATATTTGAATTTGTAATGAAAACAAACACAACTTTTGAGGTGATATTCTATCAATATTACAGCTCGTTCCAAAAATGAATCAATTCAGGTTTCAAAAAAAAAAATAAAAAATTGGGAAATAGCTTCCTAATGCCAGTCCTTGTCACATTCCCAACCAAATTTGAACCAAACATATGTTTGGTCACAAACCTATTTGTATCTCAAGTCTAGTCTTATCGTGGGCGGGCAGTTAAGACTAGAGTAATGCTGTAGTGGAATAAAACAGCAGCAAAAAGGTTAACAGGCTGTTGCGGTCTCTCATTTTTGTGCACACTGTCAGAGGTGAATGTATGATACTGCAAGTGTGGGTAGTATTTTCCAGCGGTTTGTGTCCATATGTGCAGAGGAGCAGAGGGCATGAGGATTGGAGAGTAGCGGCACAGGGCAGTCTCTGGTGAGACATGCATAGTCCCAACATAATTATAATCCTTAATTAATCCACTCCAAATGCGTGCTCACTCTGCTTCTTCCTCTCTCTCTTTCTTGCTTTCTTTCTATCTCTTTCTTGCCCTTCCTCTGCATTTGTGAACTTTTTTTTTCCATCATGGTGCATGTCCCCCTCCTCTGTCTCATCCTGCATCTGCCTAGTTCATGTATAATGCTCTAGGTGTTCTTGTAGCTGTTTATGAATATATGTGCCCTCATACACCTTTCTCAAGGAGCTCCAGCTCCCTTCATAACCCCTCCCTCTCCTCCCCCTACCTCTCCTCTCTTCTCTCTACCTGCCTTCCCTCCAACTCCCAACCTGGCAGACAGGCAAACAAACAGCTTCCCCTTGGTCCCAAGTTGTTTGGTGGTGTTGCCTGCTCTCACAGCTCATAGCGTAGACACAAGCAACTACAGAGATGCATAAACACAAACATGCTCACACCAGTCCGTCACCATACACTCCAATGGGAGCGCCACTAACACCAGAGTCATCCTCTGCGGACTGACACAGGTGAGTCTCAGATGAACATTGCTACATGTCAGGCCCAGACAGCCAGACACACACACACACACACACACAAAAACAGATGGAGTTCCTTTTTTTTTTTTTTTTTTAATACAAGTCCCTTCTAATTGCGCTGCCTAACTAAACCCATTGATAGACAATGGTGTGTAACTCCTGTATTAGTGTGAGTGGTTTGTGTAAATGGAGGTATGTTGAAGGAACACTGGAGTCCTGCAGTGGTAGATGAAGGGTACAGTCATGACACTAAGCTGAAGGTAATGAGGAAAAAGGTGTCAGTATTGATGCATGCCTAGTGAGAGCACCAGGTGTGAAGAGGAGTGACAACTACTCCTGCCATTACCACTCAGCCTCCCACTCTGCCTTCCCTGGCCAAGCCAATTAAAAGGGCTCATCCACGACTCCCGTTTGGACCTTCCATCAAGCGATCAGAAAAACATAAGAATTGATTTGACAAGCTATTAGGTCAGTTCATCCCTGTTTTCTTTCATTTGTGTGCTCCTCCCTTTTCACATGGAAAGACTGGATATGGAAAGCTACTTCAATTATCCGAGGAAATGAGTTTAACTTACATGGTCTGCCCTACTCAGTGGTTTTAGTTTTTTGTAAAGGGAACTCGCACTGACTTTGTGTCATAACCTTGCAAGAATAAATCTCACTGTGTTAAGAGAACCATTACTCTTATACAACTTTAGCAGGAGGTGCCATAACTGATTTCCTAAAATGCCAGACAATCAGCAGGGTAAGAGCATTGATTTGTGATTATTATTCTCGAGTGGCCTCAAAATAGTTTCTTGGCACCGTGTTTTGAAATCCCATTAAATACATGTAAGGAAATGAAATGTGTTTTTCAGATTTCATTTCCTTACTGCTGAAAGCTGCTATTTGAATTTGCTTTTAACAACATGACCAGGAAAATCAGGCAAGCTCAAAAGGCCACTCAAAGCAGTCCATTAAAGATCGAGATGAGAATTTGTTCATCGAAACAGCAGAAACATACTTTTAAACAGCGATTCAGAGTCGCCTTCTCCCTGACAAATCTATGTAAAACGGAATGAATTGCTGGTCAGCGTGATTGGTCACATTGATTGAGCATCATTGAGTCTTTTCACTGCTGTACACCAAGTTGTCTTTCACTCGATAGACACAACCCAAATACACCAGGCACTCAATCAAATGTGTTGCTACACGGGCCCATCCAGCTAATTTAACACCCACTCCATTTATGAAAAAGAGTCCTTGATCGATTTTTTCTGTTCATGTGCTCTTGTTGCTCCTGCTCATTTTCGCCATCCTGGCGCCTACACATGCTCAAGGCTGGCAGCAATTTAATTGAATTAGTTTTTGGTAGGCTTAGGTTGTAAGATTGGCTTCTTAAAGCCCACACCTCCAGCCTCTCTGCAGCTCTAGCGTAGACCGGGAGTCTGCAGTTGGCAACTGCTGTGTTCATAGAAAACTCCACAAAACTGAGACCTCGAGCTTCAAAATGGACACACACTGCTTTGACCATTTGTGCTCGTCGCCCACTATGTACCTTTCCTCCTTTGCTATTGCTGCAATCCAACTCTGCCCCCTCTTTTATTTTGCGCCCCCCACCCCCCACACACTCTTTGCAATCTATTATTGCATGTTTGTGCTCCCAAAATGTAATCTAGAATTTAAGAGGAAAACAGCCAACACATTACAAAAAGCCTTAGAAAACATAATAGGGTATTTTTGATTGCAATAATTAGTCCAACAACAGCTGTTTAAAACCATTTCCAGTGTGTTTTGTCAGCAGTGGTAAAATGCTGAACCACAATAACTGTCATTATAATCATAATGGCTTTCTTGTCAAGACAAGTCTTATCAGGCTGGTGACAACCACAGAGCGGCCACTGCCAGGTAAACAGCACTGTTGGTGAACAGAAAGCTGCGTGGGGCTGTACAATAAACACTTTCCAAGTCAGTTAAGTGAAAAAGTGACACAATAGAAAAGGGCATGAAAGATTACCTTCTGCCCGTACAAGAGGGGTACATAGGTGCAGCGCAGCACCACATGGGACACAGAAAAACACATTCGCTGCAGCACTGGTACATGCATCACTGAACACCTCTACCCACTGCAATTAAGATACAATAGATATTGTAAGACTTCCAACCATTTTGATAATAATGTCTGCCAACGCTTAGTCATTTTGTTGAATATATCAACAAATGTGTAATAATGGGATGGCAGTTGCTGTTCCAAAATTTTTGTGGTAAAGGTCGCAGCTAGTAGTTCAGTTATCATCGTGATTTTGGAATCAGTGTCAAAATGATATTTGGAGAGAAAAAAAGCCACAATTGAATTGCACAAAGGGCTGTTTTCCATGGATTAAAATTTCAAAAAAAAAAAAAAATCTTCAGAAGTAGAATAAATCAACATGGCCCATGAACTTGACAAAGTAAATTTCCCCGCTCAATGGACCATGAGAAGCCATGGACTGGCAGACTGGCAGGCGAAATTTGTAGTTCTAATCAGATATACCTGAGAGCCTCTCATCATCAATAGGCAGCAATGAGATTAAGTTTATCAACAAAATATACTGCAGTGACAGCACACAAGTCCCCTGTTTGGTACTGGCACTAAAGATCATCCAATCACACCCTCCTGGAGGCTCGAACAAGCTTACAGTGGCAGCATGCTTCTTAACCATGTACATTAGTCAACGATATGCTAAATGCAGGAGAGTGCATCCATTTGAATTTCAGATTTTAAAAAATTTAATTATCAACCATCTAGCACATAGAGGGAGAATATCTGCATTTTTTTGTCTGAGCAAATTACAGATCCTGATCCAACTCATTTAAGTTTTCTTGTGAAACAACAACAACAACAACAACAACAAAAAAGAACAGCAACAACTCTGTAGATATGTGTGTGCGAGTCTTGTGCATTTTATTTGTCATTATCATGCAGAAAAATTGGCAAGGCTTTATAAAACATTTTTGGATGGATCAAAAGTGATATAAGTTAACAAAAGTAACCATAGTTTTAATCACTTGTTGAGGTGACAACATAAACTATTTTAATTTCAAAGCAGAAAATATAACTAAATCGTGGTGACCTCTTACAGCAATGGTATAGAATCTAGTTCTTCTCTGCCTTTTAACAACGTTATTTGTTACCACAAAGCCTATTACAACTGTACAATAACGCCCTGTTACCGAAAGCCATGCTCATTTTCATTTCACACCATTCTATGCATAAAAAAAATTGCCAGACTCCTTGGTTGAAAACGGATCTCCATCAAGTGTCAAAATCAACAACCTTTTGCTGACATGCAGCGTTCAATGTGTCCCATGCTGTAATTAATAGCAAAGCTGAGAGAAACATTGTGAAATATTATCAAATTATATCGTATGAAAAGCTTTCAGCATCTTTTTAAAATGGGTGAACGTTATCCTCACATTATTCATTAATAACCTGAATAGATGCAATGCCTTTAACTGTCCTGTGGGCGTGAAACATCATAGGTCATTTTCTGAAATTCAAATCAGTGTTCTGCTTTTTTTCTCTTAACATATTCATTTAGTCAGGCTTGTCAAAGAGCTGTAAGGGGTGAACAGGCCTACATATTACACAAAGGCAAGAGGAACAGAAATGCAAAGGAAGCATAAGACCATTCTCTGAGAAAATAACGCTATTATTTTCTCTCAGAAAAGTAGTACGTGTGTATGCGTGCATATACAAATACTGTATGTGGAAGCGTGAACTCGTGCGTTTGTTGCGTGCACATTATGTATAGCAGAAACCCGTTTTTTAAAAATCCAAATGCATTGAATAAATACAAATTAATTTTGCAAAGAACATGAGGCAGGTAATGCGTAGAGCATTTCCCTCGCAACTACTCCCTTCAACAGATTAATGTGGTTGTTGAATCCTGGCCACAGTGTTGCAGAGCTTCCTGAAATGCAGAAGTCACACACACTGAAATAAATCTAATTATGATTAGTGACTTATTAGAAGTCTTATGATCATTAATGCTATGCTAATGTATGACTATTATTCACCCATTGAAAGCCGAGAATAATTTTTCTGATGGTGATGTGACACACAGACAAGGGGGAAATAAATCCTTCTGTCTTCCCGGGGAGACTGTTTGGCAGTAAACCAATTCCAAGTCTAGCTTCTTGAATGCCCAGATAACGCAATCAGACAGTTGCAATATTGCTGTTTTACCACCTGAAGAATTTGAATTTCATTCAGCCCCTTCAGAATAGTAGACATGCCAATTTTTCCCCAAGAACTGGCAGGACAAACACAGTGCACCCCACTGGAATGAGAAAAAGGCTTACCGGTAGAAAATAACTGTTTTCAGGGTCTTTCTGCCGCTTTTCCTCAGATTCAATTTTATCATAATAATACAAACAAAGACAAAGGGTTTAATTTCTTCTATAATAACTACAGTGCATGCTGTTGATGCCTTTTTATTAGATCTGTTATTATTAAATTGGGAATCAGTCAAGCATAGTCACAATACAAAAGCACATCAGTTTTCATGCAGTGAACCCCTAAACATTACAGGGTAACATTTGATTAAATTTGGATATATGGGGGGATTTTTTGTGTGTGTCCTGCTGTGGTTTAATGCTGTAGTGAAGTAATAGCCAACATTTATTATTTAATACATGAGCCCATCAGGGTGGCCTTTCATAGACTTCCTCTAAAAGGAATCCCGGATAAATTACCTTTAAAAGAAATTAACCCACATCTCATTTTTGCTGGTGACACCTCAGAACATCCCTCAAAGACTCCAGGGGGCTCCCCCAGACCCCTTTTGAGACCAGCTGGTCTCTAGGTATTGGCGTGACTAGGTAGAGGATTAATGGTGTACTCTGGAGACAGGGATTGGACAGAGTGGTCCACTTCCAAGGTCTACACTTTGCTCTGATCCATTTATTCTTCTACTAGTCAATGGTCTACTCAGCGTCCTTCGCTCTAAGAAGGGAACTTCTGCTCAGATAAAAGAAGAAGTAGTAGTAGAAGAAGAAGCGGTGATTGGGATGCTTGCCAACATCTCGTGATATCTCTTTTCATCCTCTACTTTTCCCGGTAGGGGTGATAGACTATTACACAATTCCCCCATGAAATAGTTTGTTTGTTCCTCATTATATTTACGGCTATAACAGCATCACAATCATTCCTCATTTTTCCTGTATACGACGAACCTGAATCCTCCAGCACTTAGACAGGCAAAAAGTCATTTGCCCTGTTCCCAGACTGTACGTTTTAATTAAAATTGCCCCAATCTATTAGTGTGCAGGCCACAGTGCAATGCATAGACCCACGAACAGGAGTCCTACTCACGAATGGGACCGGTTTCGAGCATCCAGCACCGCATTTTAAATAAGAGGCGACTGCTGCAGGCGCACCGTAAACACCAACTCTGTGTCTGTCAGGGCAGAAAATATCAATAAACAAATCGGCTTACACGCCTGGACGGCTCGCACGGGCTGATAGTGGCTGAGCTTTTGGGTGGTGCATATTTGCATGCTGTTACTGTCGCACTGCTCTGGCATTATAAAGAACATAAGATGAAAACTGTGCATCGGTCTTACCTTGATTCCTCCAATCTCCTTCTCCTTGATTGCTCAGTGGGTCTCATTCATTCTGGCTTCTTCCCGCCTCACTTGCCTCCTTTCTCCTTCTCCCCACCTCTGGTTATCACTCGTTTTCTCCTCTCTGGTCCCGTCTTCGTGCGGATGCATAAGAATTAAAAATTAATAGCCTGCTATCTTAAAGACAACCCGACGAAAAACGGCAGAAGAGGGGGTGGAGTGGAGGGAGGGGGTCCACCCTGCTAAAAATATTTTATATATATATATATATGTGTGTGTGTGTGTGTGTGTGTGTGTGTGTGTGTATGATATAGGCAGCGAAGGGGGGAAATCCTCATGGATAGAGCAGATTCTCACGAAAATGCGCCCGTGTGGGCATCAAAATAAATAAGAGCGACGACACCATCGTCCTGCTTGAAAACAACACTGACATGCGGGGCAGCGACCGCGTCAGTCGGCGGCGGCGCGGAAGTGTGGCGGCGGAATATGAGCAAAAAAAAAAAAAAAAAAAAAAAATCAAAAAAATAACAAAAAAAAAAAAGTGAAGTTGCAACTGCGCCGCTGTCTGTCTGTCCGTCCGTCCGTCCGTCCGCCCGCCCGCCCCCGGATAGATGGTGAGAAAAGTGAGAAAATATGCCACCGTCGCAAAAAAAAAAAACCCAGCTTGAGGCAAATCAGATTCTTCAATGTCGGATGCCCGATCTGTTCACAGGAAGGATGGCTACTTTATATATATATATATATATGTTTATTTATACATTTATATATAAATATATAAATGTATAAACTGGGGTCTATTGGTCATCTATTATGTCCTAGTAAAAAAAGAAAAAGCAAAGATTCACAGTTTAAATAGCCCGTCGGTATTATTAAGGGAGTCTGCGGTGAGCTCGTGCGTCCAGACGGATCCCTCCACTATAGTTTCCTCCTATCCGTCGGCAGGCAGCGCGCGCTCTCTCTCTCTCTCTCATCAGGACCGTCCACGCGGCGTCTCCGGCCGCCTCAGCTCCGCATCCAGGCCCGCAGAGAGCCAGCCGCATCCGTCACTGCTGCACTTCGGTGGCCTTAAGAGAGTTTCAGGACAGTTTATTTATTTTTATTTATTTATTTTATTTTTTTAATGCCCAGCCCCGACTTAAAGAAAGAGAAAGGCGTCTGCCCGCCCACTAGTTCAACTGCTTCTTATGTATATCACTGACACTTCTTCCCCCCCAGAGTGTATATGCCACGTGGTTTCCAAAGGTGGGGTTCAGGAACCATCACAAGTCTGTAAGATGGTCATCCGTGTTAGCCCTGAGAAATTAAGTAGAGAAGAACTAGCGTGCATGAGAAGTAAAATATTTATTTATTTAGAATTTAAAAAACCAAAAAACGGAATACTTTCTGCCACGTTCACACATGATTCTCTCTGCAAAGTCCTTTTAATCAGCTGAACTCCTCTCAGTTCTGATTTGTTTAGATACAAGTTTCTTTTTTTTTTTTTTTTGGTACTCTAATGTTCCCCTCGGTGCATCACCTTAAAGTGTTTTTTTCTCTGAAGAGAGAGAGAGAGAAAAAAACTTGGAATTTCTGAAAATGTAGACAATATTTCACAAAAGATTCAATTCCTGTTACTTTTTTCCTGTAGCATTTAAACCTTGTCTCAATAGAGTTCAAACTCATTCAGTTTGACATTATGCTGGAGCAGAGGGCTCAGTGATGGACAGTGTATTTTGGTTTTAGATGAGTCATAAAGACTTATTTTGAAAGAGCCGACCATTTTCACACTGCATGCTCAGTGAAAGAAAAGATGTAATAAGGGTGGGATTCATTTACATGCAACCTTACAATCTCAACAACTCATCTGCCTTATGAGATTTGTGGTTTCTTCACTTAAGTGAACCGACCTGATTTGTAATGCATCTCAATGGGCTTTTTTTCATTAGACAACATGTCTGTCTAATGTCAGAGAACCGATTCTTAGAAGGAACCTCATTTTTATAACAACAACAACAAAAAAAAAAAAAAATTGCTACCCCCATGCAAAGGGACAAATAGATTTTTCTAAAGATTATTTTTCTATTTTTTTCCATGGACTGGCAGGTTGCTGAAAGGCAAGATTGAGTGCTGCGCTGGGCAAAAGGAACATCATAAATTGGCAGTTCAGGGCCTCTTCAGGATGTTCACAGCTGAGAGTGTAAAAAGAAAATAATCAGAGGAATACATTGCAACGGACAAGTGGAAACCCCATTACAAGAAGATGATTTAGCTGCTGCACAGCACATACACAGGGTATTATGGCAAGAGAGCAGGTCAGGGGGATGACACCCAGCAACAATTTGGAGCCAAGTTGAAACTCCCACCATTCAAAGTATGCGTTACTCCTCCGCCAGCAACCAGCATCCAACGTACTAAGCAGTCAAGCTTCTCACAGCCAGTTTTCTCCTGGAGGTATAAATAGAAAAACTGGCCCGAAGCCACTGAAGTCTTGTTATTATATGTTAAACGTAGCAATGCAGATTGATGCTGGTATCACATGCTGACGGATCAATTATTCACTTTCTTACAGCATTTATTGAAAATTTACTCTCATCCTATCTCTCTAGCCTCTTACCAGGTACTGCAAAGAGTTCACACAAGAACTGCAAAAATATTGTCTGCCATTTACTACTCTGTGTCATTATATAACCTACACATAGAGGCTACCAGTTACGTTTCCTGTATTTTCACTCTGTCATTTATGTCATACTGCAGCACATTTTATTAAAACCATCGAATAGTGCTGACTAAAAACCCTCTGACTGAACTCTGAACACAGACCAAAAACATCTGAATAGAAGATAATGTTGAAAAAATATTTCTGTCTCATCCTTGCTATGAGTGCTAATCATTCTGGATAAATCACAGACTTTGGTCCCCATGGGTAGTCACACAAGATAGTCCCCACTGCCAGACGAAATTATTTAACTTCCATATCACATGCAATAATTGCACAGGAACACAGTGCATGTTGCAATTTTTCCCTCCTCTCTGAAAATGCCTTTGTCAGTTTCTATTATGATAGCTAAAATTGGGCTCTATTGAATGGGCTCTACACGCCTTTGCCACTTAGCCTCCTGTCACACAGTACCTACTCTGTTATACTGCCCTCAAATCCAGTCAACTGACCTTCATGGGCTGCCTGACTCATTGCGCCAATAAACAACAAGCATAATATAGTTTGTGCTTCATGGCAGTCGCACACTTGATTTGAATTTTTTACCCCCCCGCCAAGATCAGATGCCATTTATGCAAAGTCACAGTGCTCTGTATGATCACTGTACGCAACTCCCCTCCCCTACTATACAGGATGGATCACTAAGAGACAAATGTGGACAGATTTACAGCATCAAGTCAAGCATAGCACATTCTGAGCAGTTGTTCATCAAACCCGGTCTCTTAGCAACAACTATGGTGACTACATGGGATGAAGTGCTGATTGCCCTGCTAAATACAAACAGTGGTCTCCTGTTACAAAGACTGCAGCCTTCACTGATGTATCTCTACACTCATAAATAACTGCCAGGGTTAAGGTGAGAGTGAGGGGCTAGGGAACGCATTAAGTGATTTCTCTCTATCAAAAGCTATGTTACATTCAATGATAATGTGTACACAGCAACTACAACTAACCCATGCACACACACCCATCTATCAACCTATGTATCCACTATATATATATATCCACTATATATATATACATATACACACACAAAATGCATGTTCTATTATTCATATTAGTCATAAATTTGATATTACTTATAAATTATCTCAGTCATTCAGATCAAAATGGAAAATTTTGTAAAGTTCACTATCCTTGAATAGCTCAATCATTTTTCTGATCCTCACTTTGTATGGAGGTTAAAATACATAGAGTATAATCAGAATTTAAAGTTAACCCTATAAAGCCTGACCAGAGAAATAATGGACAGAAAATTCAAATTTTTTTTCAATCTGACGTCTTTATTTGGACCTTTAACAAAAGGTAAAAAAAAAAAGCATATTTGCTTTTTTGTTTATATCATATTTATTACATCGGGCATTACACCCAATTCAGACAATAACAAAAACTTTTCTCCTTGGTCATCTATAACATCTATATCTTTATTTTTTTCCCAAACAGCTGCCTTTTTCCATCTCTTTTTCTTTTATTTTGCCAAGGGGATGGTTTCATAAATGTATGTATCAAATATGATACGCTCAGCGTTATAGGGTTAATGTTAAAGATGGCAGTAAGTAGCACTGCGGTTTAGTATTCAGTGGTTGTAGGCCCATTGTATGAAGAGAGTCTCAAATAGATAGATGCATCTCAGAAACACACAAACTGTTTTGGTTTGGATACAGATCAAAAGTCCAGCTTTATTCAAAATAAACTTCCTTTTTTTTTTTTTTAAACACCACAACATAATTACTTTCCTTCTTTCGGGCAAATAAAATGATGAAGATAAATGATGATAAATGCAGTGTTTAAAATAGACAGGGCATGGGGAAAAAAATGAAAGAAAAGCCGAGATAAGGGCTCGCCACTGCGGAGCACTGTGGTGGTTTTGTGCTGCTGTGTGGTGACGATCTGGTTCTGAATAAATTCATTCAGGCTCGACTATGACTGAAAATTTCAGTCATTGTTAATAACAATTCTTTTTGTTCACTAGTGTTCCATGTTGCATTTATAGTTTCAATGCAGCGATGTCTTGAATGATAAGACAGATTATCACCGCAGCATCAGTGCTCCTGTTTTACTGTCTATGTCTTGTTTTCTCCCAAAAAGACAGAGAAAGTAGAATTTTACAGCTGCTATTTAAATTTTTCCTTTCTCGTGTTTGATTAATGCCATTTTTTCTCAGTCAGAACTCATATTTATTCGGCATCATTATTTACACAACACCTTGTCCTATTTGCCAATAGCTCTTATTTTCACAGCTATAATGTGTGTTGTTTCACAGTGATGGACAAATGATCTGCTTTACCACCAAACACAAAATCCAATTTTTGTTGTTGCTATGAGAGCACATCATATTTTCACATGCGTTTTTTAAAATTTGTATCTTTGTGCAACTAGTTGTTGTAATGAATTAAGGACAGATATGTTTCACAGTCAAGTGTTACTAATAAAATGCACCCTGTTCCGAATATGTGGAGGAAAACATGAAAATAAAAACAAACTATCACAGAAGCACCCTCAGCACTCTCTTTTCATGCTCCTTGTATTGAGCGTAGTGGAGTAGAGGACCTGTAGACAGAGATACTGTGTAAGCTGTACGGCACTTCCAGTAGTGAAAGGGGAGGAAAGCAATGAAAAGGATTTAAGAGTCCAACAAAGCCAAACAAACATCCACATTTGGAGCCAGCAAAGCCTCAGTGTAAAACCTCAACTTTTATATAGCAACCCAGTAACTACCGTAGCGCTCTCTCCATCTCTGCCTTTCCATTGGATAGATGTTCACAGCAAGCACAGCTTTTTCAGAGACCACATCCATACAGACTTTTTTTTGTTGTTGCCATCGCTCTCTCCCATAGTCTCCCGTTCTCACTCAATCTTGCTCTCTTTTTCTCTTTTTCACTTGCTATATCTCTCTTTCCCTTTTGCAATATGACAGAGTCCATTATCTGCTCTTAGTACTAATTGGTGTATTAATGCCATGCTGTGGGTGACACAGTGAGGGAGAGAGAGTTACAGACAGAGAAACCCAGAGAGAGGGAGAGAGAGAGAGAGAGAGACACGCAGGATGAATATGGATGAGGCAGAAGCGGGGCGGGAGCGATGCTCTGGAGGAGGCAAGTACAGAGTGATTCTGCAGGAGTGAGAGAGAATGGGAGGCCAAGGTAAATCTTTTCAGCTACACAAGTGGTTAAGAGCAGCATGGCAAAATGACGAGTGAAGGGGGAAGAAAAAAAAGAAAACCGTCCTGTAATGACTGGGTTTTAGGTTTTTGGTTTTTTTTGGTTTTTTCAGCTGGCCTTCTCTGTATCCCTTTCTATCCTGCTCTCAGCGTCACCACTTTCAACCCAATTATCCACTCTCCCTGGCGCCACTGGCAGCATATGGAAATGTAAATTGCAGGCGAGATGTTTTTTTTTTTTTTTTTGTTCCCCAAAGCTGTGGAAGGTAAGCAGCTCTTGAGGATGGTAAGAGTAGGAGGAAGAAAAGAAAGAGATGACAACAACTGAAACTGAGGGGCTGCCTTTCGTCCCAAAAGCTTGTCAGTATTTCTACTCTATCAGATAGAAATCCACCCACGAAAAAGAATTTGTAGACTGGCGTTGATTTATGTTGCTGCACGCATACACAGCATCATTGACAAAGAAAGTTTTTCTATGAGTAGTTCACATCAACCACGATATTATACTGTTTATGTACAAATTTGACACTTTCAGAGACTGAAAATCAAACTGAAATAAAATAGTTTATACATCTACACACAATCTTCTCTCTCTCTCTCTTATTCTCAGCTCCACACATGCCCAATGTTAAATTCACACATGTAATTATATGCAGAGACTAACACAGTTGCACACACCACAGAGGTACTCTTCCTCCATGCTTGAGGGACTTTTTCAGACTGGGGCCAGGATGTAAGCCCTCAGGCTGGTGAATAGCTGCTGAAGCTCAGGATGCCAAGATCAAAAGGTACTCATCTTCTCCCGTGCGTGTGACATTGAGACATGCACAGCCTGATTATTCAGATAAGCAGATCCATCCTCAGGGGTGGAGGCAAAATGGAGGCGAGTGTTTTGTTCATTATCATTAAGATTTGGCTTTTCCTCTGTTCACCTCTCCTCTCTCCACATGCTCATATTCCACCCCCGCAGTGCTGATGAAGCCAACTTCTCAAATCCGCAATTTGTTCAATTATTTTCAATTATCCCGCCATCGCTGCTTCTATCATTCCCCTTAGTTCAATTATGAGCAGAAATCACTTGTTGATTGACAGCAAAGGCCAATTAGAGGCAGGAGAAAAACTCAAAACCCCGTGGTAATTACTGCTGATTGGTGTCACACAGGCATTTTCCAGGCCCTACCCACATCCTGGCATTGATAAACGTCCTTTTCACCATGTAGCCACCCTTATATTCTCCCCTCATTCATAATGGATTCTTGATAAGGTAATATCAATGTAGCAGAATCACATAATGATGTAGTTTAAGATTTCTTTATGTGCCCATGGAATCCGATGTACTGTGAGACCTTTCAGAGGCAATATTGAGATAGTGTGATTTTCTGTCTCATAAGAGGACCATGTCTGTTGGCCTTTAGCACATTAACTTCAAGGCAGTGCTGTCTCTGCGGCTTTGGAAAAATTCTTCAGCGGCAGGCACAGGAATCAATAATGAACTGCTATTGAGCCCAAAAAAAAAAACAAAAAAACAGACCGACAAATTCAATATGCCAACATTTTTTCTTCCAGTAGCTTATTGCTGAATAGTTCAAACTAAACAGAAAGTCAGTCGCTTCATGTGTTTTCATTTTGCTGTACATCCGTATTTCATCCATTATTAGGTTTCATCTGCAGTAATCAATTCATTTCTTTATTCTTGAGTTGTAGATGAAAATTTTAAATATGACCTTCCTGCTGTTGCTTTATAACTGATCGAGGGAAGTGTGGATAAAAAAAAATATATACTTGGCTACGTGTATGTGCATGTACCACATACATACAGTTTTCTTGTAACTGGTGGTTAAGGTGAGAGAAAAGTTGTTCTATTAGCTACCCAGTGATGACATTTTCTAAGTTATCATAATTACAAGTTAACAGTATTGTGATTTAATTACCAACAGCGCTGCAAAGGAGTCTCGGCATGCGTTGTGTTAAAGCGTACATTGATTTAATACAGCTTCATTTCATTTCACCTTAATTAAAACTTGGACCATGCACAACCTGCCTGGCTCCATCTACACATCACATGTCTCATTACTCAAAGCAGCATATTTACAGATTTTATGACTCAGATGATGGCAAAGACAAATATTTAAAAGGTTTAAGACAGTATCATATTTACCGAACACCAAATTAGTGAGGTGAAATGACTGAGATCATCAATGGCTCTTTGTTTCAGGTCAAAATTAACAACATTTCAAATGACACCAATAATAAAGGTAAGTAACAAATAAAAAAATTTTAATCCCAAAGACTTGGTAGATCATAACTGCTCTATTTCCTCTCAAATATATATTTGAATTAAAGGTACAAAAGGGCCACTGTATGAAATTCATGCTTTAGAGAAAATGTAAAGAACGGGAACAGACAGCCACGGGTTTTCTGTGATGTCTCTGAGTTTTTACAGAGAGAATAACTTTAGTTCCTGTTGTGTTTGAACTTTTGCAGATAAAAGCTACATTTCATAAGGTAAAAAGAAACTGCAACATTATGAACAGAAAGTAAACTGTGCTTGCTGCCATACACAGAATTTTTATCTTAAGTCATTCTCACAGATGTACATCGGGTTTTCTTAGCTTGAGATTTTCTTTTCATCAAAACTGACTCAACAGGAAAAAACTAAACAAAAACAATTCAAACCTGATCCTCATCACCTCTCTGCTATCCTGCAAGAAACAGCTACAGCTACTAAGCACTGTTTGTTTGTGTCACAGGAGCCACCTATTCAAACAGTAGTTACTCAAGACTCGACTAATGACATTGTGGGCCTAATGAGTTTTAATTGGGAGGAGATCTTAACTTGCAGGCCTAATTGCATCTGAGTAAAGACAATATTAGTTTTACTGCTGGCAAATTGGTTTGGGAGGGTGAGTGAGAGAGATTTGGATGGATCGATGGGGTCCTTGTGGAAATATCCAACTGTCCTCCAAATGGTGACAGAGAGATGAATCAGGGGCATAAGAAGACAGAGCCATGTAAAGAAATAGTTTACATTCAGTGATGCTGGTTTAAGGAGGATGCTGTGGAGGGAATGCATAAGAGAAGCAGTGAGTTACTAATGATTCATCCAGAAAAACTCTGTCTCACCCCTGCAGGTCTTCAGACATACTCTGTAACCGTGTGAAACATGCAGAAAAACTGAAAAAAATATATATACAAGTGATTCAGCTAGACATGTTTTTTTTTTCTTTATCTGCTTCCTAACAGCTAGCTTTGAATTCCCAGCAGCTGAACTGAATGTATTTTGGGGTATTACTTTGCTCACGGGTTCTTCAGTGGAAGCAAATTCTTGAGCAGTGAAAATCTGACCTTAAACAAAACTTGCTGTGCAATTGGTGTGCTCTTCGACTGGTGGATCAATATTTGAGAAAACAAGCAGCTAGTTTTGAAAGATGGGAAACCACAGAACTGCTGCTCTCATCTATGCAGCCATGTATTTTCATGGACTCAGAATAATTACTTGAGACTTGATGTCTAAATTAACTTTTTCTTTTTTCTCGAAAGCCTGCCGTTCCCAACCTTTTCTGTCTCACGGCCCACTTGAAAATCTCAAAAATGTTGATAGCCAACAATACAATAATAAAGAAAACCAATAATTTCTTCTCACGGTGCTTTTCATCACATTTATCAAATCTTTATCTGTGTCTTTGCATTATTTCTTCATCTTTTTCTATAATCAAATTTTTTCATCAAAATTGTGCTGTTCTGCAAATGAACCTTTGGCCTACTTGCAGCATCTCTGCAGCCCCCTGTTACAGTGTGGCCACAGTCCACAGGTTGGGAACGAGGGTTGTAATGCTTACGTGCCTGAATCTAAAATTATGGCTGTGTCTTCAGTGAATTACTTTAGGTTGCGTACTTCCCCGTGCAAAGTTGGATTCTTACATCTTTCAGTCCACCAGGAGTTACTTATCTTTGATGACATCGCTGCACCTAACTGAGGAAAAATTCTTCTTCGATAATCCAGGTCTACACCATCCAAAATTACAACATTAAAAAGGCAAAAATGCTCTCATGGGAAGTTCTGTTATGGTTTCACTGTTCACTTTATTAAGTAATTCACAAATTAGCATTTAAGTGATTATAAAGCTGCAGAGCAGCATCACCCCGAGTTATTACACATACATATACATATAACATACTCAAGCATACACACAAACATATACAGTACAGATGCATGCAAATAAGTATGCACCAAAAACAACAACAACACATAAAAAAAAAAAAAAAAAAAAAAAGAGCACATACGCTGCTTGTTCCCTCTTTTGTGCCACCATAAATACATGCCCTGGATCAGTGGTGATTTAAAGCCAGACACAAGAGAGTATAGTAAATTATGCATGTACGAGGCTTTATTTCCTCCTCTTCTTAAGTACTTGCTTAATTGCCATCCTCACCTGAGCAATTGTATAATTTCCTTTATTTTTCTCCTCCTCTGCCCAGAATATGAGCCTATAATGAGCTGTGGGTGTCCCCCAAAGCTAAGCCTGGTGCCTTGAAATAGGTTTCACTAATTTACCAATTAGTCATAAGATACAATTAGTGTGCAAGTTCCCTAAGTCCATGAATGCCCCCACCACCGGCCTCCCCATTTTGATTGTTCAATCTCTGCAGTGATCATCACTCCATTACTTGGCTCATGCTCTCACCCAGCTTATTTCAGCCTCACTACGAAAAGTGAGGTCCCACCTGCACTTTGGATATTACTCTAACCCTATGTGCCTCAGAGGGAATCGGTGAGGGAGTGGGAGTGTGTGAATGTGTCTACGTCCGCAGCTCTGGGTTTCTGTTTAAGTGCAGCTGGGACCAGTTTCACTGACCAGAAGGATGAGAGTTGTGGAGGAGAGGAGGGGAGGGAGGGAGTGCGTCTGGAGACCAGAAAACTTATGAGAACTGACACAAGTTATCAAGTAGCAAAGTTAAAGTTTGCTGGAGGTGCAAATCTAATCTATGCTTTGAGAATACCGTGTTGTGTGTCTCACCTTGGTTCACTCAGCCATTAAAACTGAACCCGAGGACAAAAATAAATAAATAAATAAATAAATAATAATAAAAAAAAAATAAAATAAGTAAAAGCACACACACAAATATAAACGCCACTGTGTTTGCTGTTGTTTGCTATTATGGAGTGTGTGTGTGAAGCTGTCAATGTTTCTCTGTTTTTTTTTTTTTTTTCATGGCAGCACAGTTCTTGTATACTGGATTTAATGTAATAGCTGTAAATTCCCTTCTGTTTATCATATTAGTGCAGGTTTGCATGCAGGCCTGCGTAGGAGTGCTAACTACTTATTAACTGATGGCATACAGTACTGTGTAATTTGAAATCTGCAGTAAAGCAGCACATTAGCAAAAAATTAATCATAATGATATCATATTAATATAGATGAAAAATTACTTGCACTATGTTGACCTTTGGCAGATCAAGAAAAGTTTATATAAACAATTAAATGCCTGCCTCAGAATTTTTTTTTTTTTACTGCTCACGAATCATTTGTAGGAAATTGTGTGACCAGGTTTTAGCTTCAGCACCTTCTATGTTAGAGGAGGCTGAGACAGGAGTTTTTTTGAATAGATTGTAGTCGACATGAGGACACACTTAGAGTGTGATCACACCAGGCATGTTTGGAGCAGCTTACTGGGACTGTGGAACCATCACTGTTTCATTTAGGCGATCAAGAACAACGCCATTCACTCTCCAAATAAAAGCAGAGGACTGTTCTAAGACTGAGGGGTGGCGGGGGGGGAGCTAACTAAGTGACAGAAGGAGATGCTGTTTTCATGACCTCTCTTTGCACAATTAGGCTTCCACAGTTTACTACCGACAAGTGTGTGGTCACTTCCAATGGACATGTGAAAGTTGGAGTACAGATTACAGACTGATGATGATTCACTTCATCAGCAAGCAGCAAAGTTGCTTTTTCTACCATTTTACTATTGACAGGTGATCCTACATTTAACTTTGGAATCCTTTGAACTTCGGTTGCTGCAAGAACTCTGAGGGATTCTTTTATCAAAAATATGAAGGAGTGGCTGATTTATGTGTTTCTAGCGGGGCCAAACAAACTCTTCTTCATAAATAAGCCAGGAAAAAAATTTGCAGTAGGAGAGTGATTTCTCAGTGCACATAGCTCAAGTAGTTTCCCCACACAACAGCAGTGCACGGTGTCAGTTATTTGAGGAGTTGGAGGTGTGTAGATCAAAGTGTCTGGCCGTTTGATCTGTAGATCATTTGTAGAGCACGAAGGAGCACTGTCTTGTCTTGCAGACCCTTTTTGGATGAACCGCCACAGTGACAATGGCTATATAGCATGTCCTGTGACTGCTTTGCAATAAAAGCCCAGTTGTGTAGCAGCAGTAGGAAATATTTGGTTTGCAGAAGCAGTAACTTAATACAGCTCTGATACAGAACAGTAAACAGTGAGGGCACTGTGTGGATGGATTGCATCAGCTTTATGAATTTCTCATGCAGGCGGTCAAAGGTCATCTAAATGCAGTATGGGAATAGGAATGATTATAAATGCAGAGAGAACAAACACAATGAATTGCTGTTGTTGACGAAAATCTGATCCAAATAAATAAATAAAAAAAATAAAAATGAAGCTTCGGTTTCATTGAAATATTATTCAAAAATCTTTGACCAATTAGAAAACAATGAAAGATTTAAGAGTAAATTGAGGATAGGAAAGCTTTGTTGCTTGTAAATTAAATATTTTCTGTACAAAGAAAAACTGTGTAATTTCTACAAAATGATATTGATGTGTACTGGAAAGAGACACTTCAGTGAAAGCGAAGGGAAAATAGCTTGTTAAAAAGTAGAAAGGATTTCATGGTCGCATTAACCGGTGCACAGCATTCTTCCTCCCTGGCTCATAAACAGAGCTTATCCTAACTGTTAGTTGAGCAGCAGACTACAGGTGATATGAAAACCCCAGGTCATGTAACAGGTGTGTTGTTTGTTGTTGAGCAGAACTGTTCATACAACAAACTCACAACAAAACCATTTACCATTGAAGTTTCTGGTCTTTATTAAATCTACGTAATTACCTATTATTAATAATCATTCATGTCAACCGATGAGAAGATTTCTATCAAATTTTCATTTCTGGCCATATCACCCATCCAAAGTCATTTCATTTAAACATTTTCTTTCTTCAAGTTGTCCCTGCACAATGCTCTTAAATTGCTTTATGTTCTTTGTTCCACCAGTTTTTGAATTACTCTCCTATTTTATTTTATGACAGGCTGGTATCTTACAATCTGATATAATTGCTGAGATAATGCCATGTTCCCCTAGGATCCTACCATTATGAGATGATTCACATCTGACTGTCGCAGCTGGGGAAAGGATAGCTGGACTTACAGACTCTCTGCCTGTCAATTACACTCAGGATCAACACATTTAATGTAATTCTATATATGAAGCTTTCAGACTCCAGGAGTCATGGAGCCTAGAGCTTAAATGCGCACCTTTTCCTCACTGTTTGTTTAGATGTAGCAAATAGGTGGGTGTTGCCATTGACTGGGTTAGATAGTGTATGCCATGTGATTGTGAAACATCAATAAAGGAGCCAATCGCAATAAGTGTCTGCCCTGTTCGGAGCACATCTCCGGGTAGGAAAGACCTATGAGAAAGTTCCGAGCCAATCCTGGAGTGAATTATTCTCTGTGAGCGAGACGTCAGCCTATCTCTGTGTGGCTGTTCCCTCATCGGCAAAAACTTTAAACCTCTGTGGAAGTGAACACTTTAGTCAATTAAGCTGCAAATTAGTTTGAATGAAAGAAAAATGTTCAATCACATCAAATATGCCGATACGTGTATTTACTTGTCATTCACTTCACAGTATCTTGTGTCTTTGATCACCCCCCCACCCCCTCCTCTCTCCTTTACTGTACCTTCCTCCCTCACTCACTTCCTCCCAGAGATTCATTCTCCTCATGCTAATGGACAACCCCCCTCCTCATGTCTATCTAATCAAAAATCAATTAAAAACACCTCGCCGCTAAGTCTCCAGAGCCAAGCCTAGGTTGAGGGTGGAAAAAAAAAAAAAAAAAAACACGCTTCCCGCACTCTCTCCATCTTTCACTCCCTCTCTCTCTCTTTCCCTCTCTCGCCCTCCTCTGCCTCTCCCTCCCTTTTAGCTCCTATGCTGTCCTGCTCTCTCTCCTAAGCTCCACCCTCCTGTCTACTGGAAGTTGGCAACATGATTTACGAGAACGGAGAACTTAATTTATATATTTTTTTTCCTCTTGCATCCTCTCATTTATTTATTAGATTTTTCTCCCAGCCGCCTCTTCCTGTCTCTGGCGTGGAGGGGAGGCGGAGGATAGAGGGAGAGAGAGGATAGGATTAGATGGAGAGTGGTCTCAGGGCAGACCAGTAGACTGGCAGGCTTGCAGACATGGAACAGATCTGTCCCACACTTAATGGCATTAGTGCCGTCCCTGAAATGGGGAGGGGAGGCCAGCAGGGAGACAGGGTAACATATTAAAACTGCATCTATACCAGACGCTTGTCTACTCCATTCAAACTCAGACTTCGACTCCAACTCGCTTTCTTTCTGAGTGTATTTTTGCGTTGTTTGATTGAGTATGTGTCTCCGAAACACATTTAAAAAACCGCAGCACCCATCAGAATAGATATTTGTAAATATGCTTACTCTGCAGCCACGCACACATAGCACCAAGACGCTATGTGTGCCCTTTTATCCTGCACACATGTGGATTCAGGCAGAAAACCTGCTCTCCTTTTGTGTCAGGTGTAAATAGACTTGAGCTCAAAGGGTAACGTGGCTCTTGGTGAAAAGTGACATCTCTGTCGACTCTGTCTGTATGGATAAAACTACAATCACTCCCTTCTCTGCACTCTCTCCTTAACTCATTTACACCTACCCTCTTCCCACCAGGATTTTACACATCTTACCGATCTGTGTGACTTTGGTGTGATCTGTGTCGGATTGCTGACTGTCAGCACACCTTCCAAAACTAGATCCAAGCCCCAGCAACCCTCAAAGGCTCATATTACCCTATCTAACTTGCTTGGACAGCACACTCATACTTCACACAATTAATGTTCCAGAAGCATTGGGGAAATGCATACAGGGATTGGACAAGAAGCTGGGGGGGTGGAATGAAGGAAAAGACAGAAAAGATTGGAGTCAGCAGCAAAGGAACAAAGTCCAAAGAGTCTTGGATGACGAAGAGAAAAGTGCTTTCCTTAAACATGCACATATCAAGCATGAGGGACCACGGGGTGGCCGGGGGAGAGCAAGTGGTCAGGGAATGTGAGAGGACACTGACAGACAGATGGAGCCAACATGCTGTGCCTTTTGATGGATGAAACAGAAAGTTGGTAAATATACATGGACCCCACCCTCCAGCTCTTTCAGCTGTCTCAGCAGAGCCTGGTGCGGATGGATGAGGGGATATTTTGCCCCCCTGCCTTTAAGCAAAGGTTAAGTTAAGACTATATTGTTGTAGATCACGAAAATATTAACAATATTTCTCCCTCTGTCATGTGAGTTTGAATTATCCATCTTCCTCTGTGCAGGTTCAAGAGAAGGAGGAGGAGGAGGAGGATGACAGAAATCAGGGGACAGGAGGAGATGGGTAGCCACTAACAGCCCAGGGGATGTTTTCTCTTTATCTTTGAGTCAAAAAGGCCACCCCAGGTACTGCAGGTGTGCTTGGGAACAGCTTTAGAAAGCACTATTGATCCTTCTGAGCATTCTATTGTATATAGCCAAGCTCTGCTCACATCCTCACACCCCTAGGAAAACTATACAAAAACAGGGTATGCTAAAGGTCACCCTCTGATGGACATAGGGAGCTGCAACTGGCTCTGCATACCTATTTAGTGTCTTAACCGGCTTGCAACCTTATGACATTATGAGTCAATCCACACTCTCACGCACTTTCAAAACCAGCAGTTTTGCACAGCCGTTGCCAACATCGATGCAGAAAATTTGAGGAAAAAAGCCTCACCCTGCTAAATTCTAAGTATTTAAATGTCGGTTACAATTCAAAATATGATGCATTAGCAAGACTCTTCTCTCAGTATATCACCTTCACTTGGTTTTTCAAGCAACACATCCTTTACTGAGAAATTAATATTTCGTTCCAAGACTGGCTAAATAATGAGAAAAAACTAAAAGTGTCTCAGAAATTTGAATTACAAATTAAATTCTTTCTAATGTGTCAACATCAAAAAAAAAAAACAAAAAACAAGGTCTTCACCAAACAGCAAATTGTTTGCAGAGCATATTTTTTCCATTTCATCTCAACATGAGGTCAAAATTATCTAATTTTCACAATAAATAATTTTATGTATCTAACTGAGACCAAGTTCCTGCAAAAAAAAACTGCATGATTTCTCTTTAAAACTACCCATTTGATGAACAAATTAATTTTACTCCATTCATCTGGCACATCAGCACATGCTCTTCATCGCTCCATAAAAAAAATATTCACTAAAGACAAAATTATAAGTTGTTTTACATATGCATGTCTTTTTCAGCCTTTTTCTTTTAACACTGGGCAGTGAATTGCTTGGTTGGGTGCTATGTTATGTGCAGCTGTATGTGTTTAGCCAGCAGTTAATTCTGGATGGGAGTGAATGTCCATTAAATATAATCTTGTTTTTCAGTCCAGCGCTCAAACCACAACTTCAAAGGATTGGCCACCAATGAAGACATTATCCATCATCCCGCTGACACTCTGCCAAAACACTTGGAGATAAATATGGAGGCTTTTCAAGTCCTACCTGTCTTTGAGAAACCACAAAATCATAAACACATAGAGTAAGCATACACAGCCTCATAATTCCCATCTATTTCTGCATATCAAAAAAATCTAATAAAAAAATCTCTGCTGCCTATTCATCACGCACCACTCACTCTCAGCAGTAGCTTCTGCACCTTTTATCCCGCTTCATTATTTCACACCTAGATGGCTGCTGCTGTGTGAGTTCGGGTAGTTTCTCTCCCAAAACTGACCTCCTCAAAACATATGAAGAAACCCAAAATGATCCACTCAGAAATTTGAGTTCTTGGTTTAATGAAATAGTGCTTTTAGAGTTGATCTGAGGAGCCCACTAGAACACTTATCTCAGCATCAACAGTGGTGCAGAAAAAAAAAGAAAAAGAGAGAAAAAAAAAAAAGCGCTGCCTTAATCGGATTGCTGGAGCTCTAAAAGGTTTTATGCACATGGGTTCCTCTTCAGCCTGCTGGGCTCCAGAGCCATGCTGACCACCGAGGCCTGACTGCCAGCTCGACTCCGTGGCTGGACTGGCTGATAAAGTCCAGAGACTCATTGGTGTCTTCGTTAGCTGCTACAAGCTTACGAGTAAGATGATACTAATTAGAGGCTGTGAATACGTGATTCAATCAGTGAACACTACACACAGATGGATACAGAAGCACAAAGATACACAACACCCACACTTTTTCCATACTAAAAAGATATATGTAAATATTACAGCATGTGCACACGCACACATGCACTCGAAGACTCTGATTTGGTTTTGTTCTCCTTTTTCCCCCCCTCACTGTACACCTACACATCAGCCCATGGACTCACACCAAGGAATTCATCTATCAGTGGTTCGCTGTGCCCTGAAGCCAGGAAAAGCTGCAGCAGACATTGATCAAACTGACTTCTAACATGAAGAAGTTCAAAATCGCACTTTTCAAATCCCTTTACTGCTAGCAACCTTCCACTACTGAAATAAAAGGCACCACATACACACATTGAAGATTATTACACCCAGATCTATGTGCTCTCACAAATACGAGAACACAAACTCAAAGATTCCCATTCACGCACACCGTCTCCTGCAACATGACCCTGTTATTTTTAGCGCACGCACATATAAAGGTGACATCAGTGGCTTTCGCGTTCCTCAACTGAATGACTGGGAAACTATTTCAGTAGTTACAAAAGATATTTTAAAAGTGACAGGATGTAAAGGAGGAAGTCATATGCTCTTGGGTGAATTGTTTCCTCAAATTAGCACAAAGTACAAATCATACCCTAAAAATACAGATGTTGGCACTAATTCCTCAAATTCACTCAATTTAAGAAATTTGGTCCCCTGAATTATAATTCCATGCCCGCAAATTCCTAAATGACACACTGGTAATTAGTGTTGTCACCTTTATTCCATTTTCCTCGTTACTTTGGTATTTTCTTTCTTGTTCCTTGGATTCAAAACTGTTCTTAGCCTTCACAAAGTGTGAAGGCTAAGCAGTTTCAAATTCACCCCCGTCAGTTTGCTGCAGACTGAATCTCTCCCAATGGTTTAGAGATAATCCCTCTACACCACTCAAAGAAAAGCAAAAACCTGTCTTCCTCCTCCAAACAAAGTCTGTTTGGCTTTAACAAAAGTCAAGGAAATGTACCTTCTTTTTTTGCACAGCAGCTCCCGAGTTATTAGCCTTTGTTCCAACTGTTTTGCATATTCAGCCTCCCTTCCAGCCCACATAGATGTTAATGCACTCCCACACAAACAGATCGGTGTGAACAGGGCAAACATATTTTCCATCTCTCCCTCACTAACACACACACACACACACACACACACACACACTGTCTAAACTGTCTTTCACTGCTGTCTTTTTCTAAAACCCACTCAAATTTCATGGAGCTAGGCACACACACACACACACAGACAGAGGTTTATAAAGTGAGTTTGTTTTTTCTTTTTGTCTCTGGCAACCACCTCGCAGTGTGCTGTATCAGCTGAAATAGTATCCATCTTTCAGATCCCGCTGTACCTCTCACACATACTGATGTAGCCTGATCTCCTGTCAGCGAGATGGCCTGCAGGGAACAAGTCCAGGGCTTATAGCACAGCCTCCAGAGACCACCTCAGCCAGATGCTGAAAGAGCTCGAAAGCCAGGTAACAATAGCCACCACAGACAGCTGGGGATATTATGGGGGATCCAGCAAGGCTGCACCACAGGCCCATGAAGCCTTCGTCCGCCTTAGATGGCATCACCTCACGTCCGTCACATCACAGCTGTTTTGACGTAAGACGAGTATGGTATGGTGTTACGCCTCAGGGCACAAATCACAAACACACACCAACGTACGCCCATGCCCACCTGTTCAAAAGGCACATACAGACACTTATTTCCCAGTAGCAACGGTGTCACAACAACGAGCATGAAAGCAGACCATGTCAAAGCGAATATACTATACAAACGCTGTGTGTTACTGCTTGATAGTGTTCAAATGAAGCCATAGCCAAGGCACTGGCTCTGAAGTAACTGGCACACAAGGTGCTTCAAATTTACAACCGAGATTTTAATTTTGTTTATTACAGTCAGCAATTATACAACACTTTATTCAGTAAATTGACCGTTCAACTGTCTGTTTGTAGCATTTAGAGTAGAGTTTTCTCTCATGTTTAATGCATCACTTCATATGCCTATAGAAAGTAGTAAAATTTAATAAAATGACTCACACAATTTATGGCTAACATGGTTTTTAGTATAAAGTCATAATTGGGGATTTAATAAAACTAAAACTATTTAGTAATATTACCAAGTTAAGAATCTATTAATAGTGATTCATCGAAACTCTGGGCTTCAGTTTCATGCAACAGCACCAATTCATTTACACAGACGTGCATGTCATTAATATAAAGCACAGACTCGCCATGTTGTTGCAATCCTGCATTTATTTCCTCTTGCAATACTGTTTTTTCTCCCGTGAGAGAGAGGCGCTCCACTCTATTCAACTTGAAGTACTATGCTCTCCTGCTTTCCCTTCTCTTCTTCTTTATTACCCTCTTTTATATGAGAATGTGTAAATATGGAATTATTGAGAAATTGATTGTTGCTCTCTTCTGTCCAGTGTGGCCTTCCTCCCATTAATCTCTAATGCCTGCATAAGGAGCTAAAAATCCATCTGGGGCCCTCGCTGCAGACAATTGTCTGAAAGACTTGTTCTATTCAAATTGAATTAGAATCAATGTGGAACATACACAAGCAAGAGCATCATTAGATCAAGAGACACGAGTAAAGAGAGGGACTGAACGAGACTGAGCTCAAAAGCAGCTGATCACTCTCCTCCGTTTCAGGCCACGTTATCGAGCTTTCAAATAAGATAAGGATGAAAGAAATTTGTTTTTGCTTTTTCTGCTCTTCAGGGGCTCACTGCATCTGTCACTTGCTTTCCCACACAAGAAGTATGAGAGCACACATCCAAAATAAATAAAATACTCACAACTTATTCAAGTGAGTGTTAAGCACAGCCTTGATCCTTCAAGTCTTAATGTAAGCACCACTTTTTCTATGTGCGTCTATACAGTAGAAGAAAAAAAGGGTTGCAGACTTGGAAGAGGAGAGGGAGGAGGAGGAGTACAAGGAGGTGTTGGAAGAAGTGAGAGAAGGAAGGGAGGAGAGTACAGCAAAGGAGAGAGCAAGCAATGGTGAGTCATGAGTGAAGACACAGCTGGCGTGACTGGGCTGCCTGAGTAAGAGCAAGATGGGTGACAGACTGAAAGAAAGATGAAAGGCTGTGGGAGGGTACAGTGGAAGAAGAAGAGGCGTATTATAGTGAAGCCGAAAGCAGGTCAGCGACGAATTGAAATACAAGCTGATTGATATGCTTGTCACAGTAGTAAAAAGTGGGGAAATGAGTTAGGGAAATATGGCAGAGAACCTGGAGAGGAGTCAGCAAGAGATTAGTGAGTGTTTGATAGCAAGATCTGGTCGAGGGGAGATGAGGGGATACTCTGAAGAGAGCAAAGCTAAAAGCAAAGAAGGATAGGGTAGGCGGATGATTTAAGTAATTCTGAAAGTGATACAGTTTGTAGGCAGGAGAGAGTTGTGTGAGGGGGCTGAGACAGGGAGAGGAGATATGGTGTGAAAAAGAGAGATATAGAGAAAGTAAGATATGAGAGAGGGTGAGATAGAGATAGATAGGCCAGCCTGGAGTGAGACAGAGTTATCGGCCATGATCGATCTGGCCGGCTGATGCCAAATGGGGGGTGTAATGATGGGTAATGATATGAGCCTCGAGAGGGAGCACAGTGTGTGTGTCTGTCCCAGGTCCATGAGCACACAGTACCTCGCACTTTCATTGATGAGGCCAATTCATCTCACCTGACAGAGGTTTTGTACACACCTCATAATATTTTACATACATGTTACTATGACCTCTCATCTCTCGCTCCCCATTTGTGTTTCTTCCGAGCGACACCGGCTCCTCGCTCCCCCTCGTTCACTCTCTTTTTGATGCTGATCTTAGTGCATCATTCTCCGAAATCATCTGCCAGTCTCTTTTCCTTCCATCTCAACTTCAACATTTCTTTCTAACCCACCATGAATCTGCATGAATCTGTTCATCTGTTTTTCCAATTAACCCGTCAAACATGCACTGCCGCTGGGTAGTGCAACAGTTCAATCGATAAAGCACATGGTACACGTACACACACACACACACACACACACACACACACACACACACACACACACACGTTTATCCGTACAGCCTTGGTAGACCTACTGACTCTTAAACTGTTTCCACAGCAACATGATGTGGCTGCGAATAATGTATTCTGTTATAGCTGGGGATTATTACTGTTTCCAAATCAGTGAGAGACTCTTCAACTCAGACTGATGTTTTAAATGCGTATCAGAATTGATTGTAACCTGCTTAACGAAATAATAACGAAGAGGATCTGGCTTAGCCAAATGATTAAAACGAGCAACACATCAGAGGGATTGCAAAACTACTACAGCAGGCTGAATAGTCATAAAAATGCATGTCCACTGGCACCACTGAATGGATGGACTAGTCAGTGGCCATTGCTATGGAAACCAAATCCAATCCAATTCAGAAATTTAGGCCAAGATCACATCTTTCAGAACTGACTATTTTCCAGCAACAACATTTGACTATCACTCATAAACAGGCAGAATCACAGACAAACAGAATACTAACTTGTTTTTCACAAGCAAACCAGCAGCTCCGCATTATTATTATTATTATTATTATGTATTTATATATTCACGGCTCTGATTAAAACACAATTTTTCCTGAAATCAAACATCAGGCAGACAAAATTTTCTGAATTGGAAAATAAACCCATTAAAGTACTCCTGCAATCAATCTTTATTATTGGATTTTAATCATGTATTGACTCAATGGTGTAACTACATTCGATAGTGACGCATAAATAGTGTCAGGTTTCTTGATGAAAATTTGAAAACGTGTCAGCTTAGGAGTTCAGACCAGAAATAATTAAAGTGAAATATGGTAACTTGACTTAGTGAGGAGCTGCTGCATCACGCCCTGAGAAACCAAGGATTGGTGCATAGAAGATGCCCTCATGGACAGCAAGCTTACAGATAAATCATGAATTTTAGAAAATGTGTGTTTAAAATTGGTGACAGTTGCACAAGTAGGACACTCAAAATACCAAATACCCTGAATCTTGTCCCCATCACGGTGCAGCAGCGATGAGACAAATGGAGAATAAATAGAGCAGGTGACACGACACTGTCATAATGAACTGAATAATAAGTGTAATAGCTTGCAGAGGTGAGATACGTTTCATCACGAGCTAAATCAGCTTGGCTGATTGCAGCTCTCTCCTCCCTATCACCTCACCTCACCTTACTGTTTGATAATTATAGCCATGGCAAGCCTGTTTTGTTTAGCCAAGGTGAAATCAGGTTTGTACACAAAATGGTGTACAGGATGGATTGAGCAATTCTTTGCACATACAGCTATTTAAAGAGCTGCTGTGTTGTGGTAATGAGAGACAGTTAACCCACAAGCATGCACAGAAATGCGTTAAAGCAAATCTATTCCTCTTGACATTGGCATTGACAACTTATAAACATAACACCAGGGTAATTCTACTTTCTTCCTTTTGTCATTTACATGGTGGGAATGCCTGAATTGACCAGTGAAGTAATGGGCTCTCAACTCACAGACACACAAACACAGAAAATACAATGTATGTACACTAAAGCATGTTGTTTAAAATTCAAAGGCTGTAAAAAAATGGAACACCATTCAAAAATAGCTGCATCCTTACATACCCTTACATGAGGGCTGCGCTACATAAACCGCTTTATTTATTTAAGGACCTAGGAATTCAATAACATAGACTCAGTTAAATGATAGAGACACGGAGGGATGTTGATGAATAACTGACTTCTATCTTGCGTGTCAGTGATTGTTATGTGTAGTTTACCAACGGACGCATTGTATGATAGTAGATTGAAAATGACAAGTGATGCCTTGTTCTGTCAAGGAGAGCAATAACTGAGGCCTAACTGCCCTGTAAGGAAATCATCACACTCAGTCCATTGTTTCTTTTGTTAGTTTGTTTTTCCACATCCATGGTCCTATAAGTTAATGGAACAAAAAAAAAAAAAAAAAAAAGAGACGTTGAAACTCACTTTAATAGCTTAAAAACCAACCATCTATCAAACCACATGCTGTAACATGCTATTTCTGTTTGGTCTCAAATACTTTTCATAGCAAGTTTGGACCTGCCAATTTAAACAAGTGAACCGGCTCTTTCATTCACATTATGTAACTTTTTTTTTTTTTTGAGACAGTTCTTTTGAAAACTGATAATTCAAACGGCAATGAGTTCCTGATGCCGACGACCAAATATAGGAAGCAGTAAATGTACACAAAGCATCGGCCCATTATCTTTTCTCGAGCAATTCCTCCTCACAACTTCGCAAGCTGTGCCTAAAAAAAAAAAACACTCATGTGGACAAACTGGCAAGTGAGAACGAGGAAAATAAATGAGAGGGAAAGGCTGGCTAATGAGAAATGCTATTTTTACTGCTTTGATGTCCCCCATCCACATAAGCACACAGCTTAGACAAAAACAAATTAGAGATGTCGACTCCTTCCCAAAGACATTAAAAACATATTAGCACAATCATTTGAGACTACGTCCGCACATGTGTATATTTGGTGTGTGTGTGTGTTTGCGCGCGTGTGTGAGCAATTCAAATTCAAAGGAAGTAGCCAAGTCGAAGTGTTTCTTAGCGCTTGTCCACACTGGCTGGCATTATGCATATCACTGTGAGCAGTTGTTCCTTATGGCTAATATGAGACAAAATATCAACATAATGACACCATAGTTTCTGCACAGCTAAATGACTCACAGGCACAATACCATGATTCATTTCCCCGCTCAGAATTCCGTAGAATACAGATCAACATCATCAGCATGATGATGAATGTGTTCAAAATGATCTAAAGGCACTTTGTCTAACTTTTGCAACTGATACTGATCATCATTTTCATCTGTTCCTCAGGTAGTGTGTGTCTTCATATGAAGCTGGGATTAAAAAGAGGGAGGTCGGCCAGGCAGATAGAAACCTGATGGGAAATGAAAAGCCTAGCCAAACAAGGATATCAACAGATGTGGAGAGTAAAAGAGCTTATAAGAGTTGCCCAATTACAAGAGTCTTACACAATTCATCTAAATATTGAATCCTGCATCGCCACATTTGCCAACTCTTGCTTGTTTCTATGGATGTGCCAAAATAAAAGTCTGTGGAAAGCCTCGCCTGTGATCAAGTATTGAGTGTATAAGAAACTTTCTGCTGAGCAGCATTTAATTTTGTGTATGGTGGTCCTTCAAAAAAGGAATCCCAGAAACTTATTCTCTCCTGCACAGATATCTGTTAATGTTAAAACTTCCTGGCTTGCCTGATATGACAGGTTTTTGACAAATGACTCTGGGTAAAGTTTGCCCTTTTCTTGGATGAAGTCAACATGTTTGAACCTTCACTTGTACTTACATTAAGGGCCAATTGTGAGCTGCCTCCTGTCCCCCCAGTGCCTTGTACCTGGTGGTGGATTCTCACCCGCACAAGCTGTTACCTGCTCCCACTTTTTCTATCCTAAACTTGTAAATTTGTAAATCTCGCTGTGAAATTCTCTTTAAACATACTTCAAAAGAGAAAATTTACATAATAATCTCATCAAACCTGTATTGCATTGCTTTTCTTTTTACAACTTTAGAACAACAGAAATGACAAACAACGCTTTAAGTGCATATTGAGTAAATGATGTGGTTTAGACATCCAGTCTCTACCATCTGTTCAACCAGTCCTCCTCCCTTTATAGTGACATGGCTTCAACAGTTTTCACTTTCTGATCTGTGCCCTTTTTGGCAGAGCACTGTTTACCAGCTCCGTCCAAAGCAGGTGCGTGCTGTTATATTTGAAATAACTTATTTATGTGCAGAGTTTACCATACTTCCTGTTTTTGACTAGGTGGTAATTGTCCGCCCTGCCCCGATGTAATTCACTGGTGTCACTTATCCCTTTGTATATTTAAGACTCTGTTTTCCTCTGTTTGTCTGCTTCTGCTCAGTTTCCCCAGTGACTCTTGCGTTCCTCCTCAGTCCCCTGATGCTTCCTTGTGCTCCCATTTTTGTTTCGGCTGCCAATTGTACTCTGTTTTCCTGCTAGTTCAACAGTATATTATTACCCTCAAGTCAGTTTTGTTATTAAATTGCCCTTTTCAAGGACTTTTGTTTATGTCTGCATTTTTTTTATCAACATGAAATAACCAAATAATCAGTCACATTAAACAGTCACTGTTGATGAGGATGATTTATTTTGATCAGTAGTAACCCTTGCGTGCCTTTATGGACAATGGAGAAAAAAAAGTGCTTAAATGATATATAAAGAGGAATCTCCTAAGTTATCCAAAGACTTAGCTGCCTAGCTATCTACACCTATCGCCTGTTGTCCAGCACCATCCTGGGTCCACATCAACATCTGATGTATTGAGTCAGCAGTCCATCCAACAACTGCCCATCTCTGTTAACTTTGTTTTCCCAGCCTCAGTCCAGGCTGTGGAATGTCTCGGTTGACTTTCAATTTCTACACCATGTGAAAAAACACAGAGGGGGAGGAAGAGAGAGTTGGTTAATTACAATTTTAGCCAATTTCTGATGTTAATACTGCAAATCTACCCTTCATCAACCAATCGGACCTTTCCATATCTTCAGTAGATGTTGGTTGTTAATGAAAATGCTTCATCTCTGCTCCAATCAATCATTATATGAAACACACCCAGTTTTGGATAAATGGTTGGGATTGACCCACCCGGTCTCATGACAGATGGAAATCTGTCCAAATGGGAGCGGGGCCAGACCCATCTGTGAGAGCAAAGAATGAGCTGGTCGATTGAGCTAGTTTGCAGGCTTAAGAACCACAGTCCATCATGTCAAAGTCTCACAATCTGTTGACCCAGACATCCACCCAAACCTTATTCCCAGGTGGCTTTGTACCTCTATAACTTTGCCAGATTGTAGATCTTTTTTGACCTTTGAACAACTGAGCGATGCTTCCTTTTTTTCCCCTCAAAGAACACTACATCATCTGTAACGTAAGAGCAATACCCATCATATTTTTCCATCACTGATTTGTGTTCAAATCTGCAACAATCTATAGCACATGTACAATACAGGAAACAAATTAAAGAAATACAAGCAGGCACATAAAAAGGAGAGAAACAGATAGACAAAAAAGGATGGTGGGTAACTGAGCGCAATGAGCAAAACTGAGAGGCTGGTCTCAGGAGGAGAGCAGACAGGAGAGATGAGGGAAGATTGGCTAAAATGAGGAAAATAGAAATGGCTGCAATAAGTGACCACTGACTCTAGACCACAGTCAATATATCTAAATGGATTTTAGCCGTGCTGCGATAGTAGAAATGCTCCAGCACGCCCACAGTTCACACACACACATGTGCACTCAAAACACATCCAAACACACACACACGCTCCCCAAAACAAACTCAGAATTGGTTTAATTCCACCAGCTGGGTTTCAATGTGAGAATAGAAAGTGACATTATACACACACAGTGCTATGGTTTCACGCCTGCCTGCAGCTTCATTGGGTAGGTGGGGGCAGCAAGGTTGCAGGCTGCAATATTAAACCATCAATCACCCCCCAAATTAGGCATTTTACATCACACAAGCACTTACAGCTCTCTCTATTTCTCCCACAGGTGGGGTCTAAGCCAGGGGAAAAGAGATTACATCACAAAAGCAATGATGGTGCAGCAAGACCCATGAATACATTACACCATCATATATACGCAGAGCTTGGGCAGAAGGCAGCAACACAATAATAAATCAAAATGAATAATATCAAATCAACAAATTATTCTTTACTCTAAGGTACGTGAAGTATGAATATATGCTGAAACTTTCGGCACACTGCGTCTTTTGTTTTGAGGCAGCTTACAGTAATCAAAGAAAAAAGCAATTTGTATTAACAGTTGTTGACAGCATCTCATATCTGATTCATTACAGGTTAAATCCAGGTTGTATCTTGTGGCCATGATAAACACAGCAAACAGCTTGTTTAGATCACCCATGGTGGAAGGGAAGGTGTCATGTCCACTCTGCCATTTTTCATGTTTTGATTATTAAAAAAAACATCTGGGGCATCAATGAGCCAGGAAGCCATTAACAAGCAGAGAGAAAACAACGAGAAAGAGAGCAGCAGAAGACGGAGAGGAAGAAAATGGTAGGGGAAAGGACCGAAAGGAAGAGTGAGGGTGAGGCTAAATGAAGCGGAGAGTTGTATTTATCCCAATTAGCAACTGCAGGGGTCTATGGTGAGAAGGGAGAGTGTGTCCACCCCCATTAACAGTGTTTACTGACGTGCCTGTTCTGTCTCTTTGCAAACATGAAGGAGAAAAAAAAAAAAAAAAGTTGCAAACGCACAGAGACAGTGACTCACACACACAGAGCCAGAGGAGTCCCAGTGCACAGTTTTCCCCTGCTAAGACGATTTCTTTCTGGTTCCCAACTTCCTTCATATCCTCTCTCCTCTCACCACCCTGCCTCTCTGGATGACTTCCTCATTCTCTCTCAAGCCGCCAGTGTGCACAAGTTGAAGGCAAATTTCATATGTCCCAGTGTGAGTCCCCTCATTTCTCGTCTTCCCCGTCACTGCAGCTCTGTGTTGTGTGGCGGTGATAATGGAAATAAATACACTAGCTCCATGTCTGTTCCACAGCACAGCAGCAGCAGCAGCACAAGCAGGCTTTGGCACTATGACACCCGCTGCCTGGAGAATCACAGTTGAAGGGGGCCTTTGCTTGGTTATAAGGAAAGACACCAACCAAGAAAATGTTGTTTGTCTTAATGTTTGTGCACCAAATATTTGGGGAGGTGACAGAAAGCCTATGGATAAATTTTTTTGCTTCAGCTTTCACTCTCTATTCATTCTGCGAGTATTTCAGCGAGTTCAAAAATGTTATGCAGTTTCAGTGGGATTTGCTGGACTCTTATGGTCTTACAGCGTTGCTGAGATAAGCTGCCCACTGGCGAACACATAGCTGCACTTCTGACCCTTCAATACCAGAAGATATAACCTCTGTAACATAGGATCACAGTTGATACAAGGGATTAGAAGAGCATACAATAAAGAGCATGGAGGAAATGTGTGAGTATCTCTTGTAGAGGGGTAAGGACAAAAGGACGGAACAGCATATCTCAACAAAACTAGAGGGGAATGTGCATTTGGCAGAAAGAGAGGCCTGGAGAGGAAAATAGAAGATGTATAACAAATACAAAGCCCTTGCTGGGTAAATAAATACACGAAAAAGCAACATTTCATTTTAGGCTTAAGGATTTTATGAACATTGTACTGTTGCAGAATTTAAAGGCAACGGTAATCTACATTGTACATCGCAAATGAGTTGAGGTAAATACCAGAGGTGAGCAGAATGTTCCTAAATTATTGTTCTGAATACAACAGCCACATTTTAACAGCTAGGCACCAAGCCTTTATGGCTTGCCAGGCGGCAGACTATATACTCATGTCTGTGTACAAACAAAGACACAAAGAGAAGCTTTGGACACACAGGAGATCCCTCACTCCTTTCTCCTCTTTCTCTCTGACTCTCCTCTCCAGGTCTGACCTCTCTCAGCCCCTCAGTCCAGGCGGCGTCAGCCCCAGCCTATCTGAAGAGAGACATCTAGTGGTGCAGAACAAACCACCTTCTACCCCAGACATGGACAACACTCTCTAGCCCAAGTAATTTAACAGCACATCACCATTACATGTTCTTTTCTCTTAAAAGGACCCTTAATGAAGCCGCATTAATCAAACTGAACCACTAACTGTAGAAATTATTGGTGTGATTTGCACATCGCTCGCTATCAGCACCCTACACCTTTCCTGAAGGGTTTTTTCTTTCTTCCTTTCTTTTCTTTTTCTTTTTTTTTTGGTAGGAGTGGTCTGTTGGCCGGACAAAATGGAGAATAGTTGGTTATGGATGAGGTGCCAGCTTTTTGTGGCTGATCAGCTCACTGTGTGGTATAAAGAAGGAGTGAGATTTAATATTACTGACCAAGGATGATTAAAAGCCACTCTTCAGGTAGGCAATGTAATTATAAATCAATTAAATTGAGACTGGAGAGCCAAAAAAAAAAAAAAAAAAAAGATTGATTCTTGAGGAACCTGAAAACAGCAGTGTATTACTCTGACATTGTCTTTTGCCTTTATTTTATTCTGTAAATAAACACTAGTTTAGGTTGTTATCAGATATCAGGTCTCAAAAACAAAAACAAAACAGAAAAAAAAGTGGCAGTATACCCACGTGCAACCAGAAATACCTGACATCATACGAACTGAAGCAAATTGTGAAAATGAATCAATCACACCTCCCAGGCTGGTAGACGGTCTCTTGAAGGGTTAACAACAAAGTTAAAATTAACATGACAGTTTGCACTCAAGATGTCATTATTCTTCCAGGAGGGGGTAGACGTGACAATTATGATTGGACGGTAACTTTAAAGTACCTGTTTCACTTTATAGGTCCAACACTAAATCAGCTGACATGTATATGAGGAAGCTCCCTTCCAGTCAAAAATCTGTTGAACCATGAAAGCCTTAAAAAGCTGATCTGCCATGACTGCTCAATGGGCTCCTCTGATAAACCCAGACAAGGTGGTATTACACAGGCTAGCCCCAATCAGAGCGGCTGCAGTCGATCTATCATGGTGTTATCTGCGGATGAGGTATATTACCTGGTGCCCAGACAGCCCCTGGGCATGCGTGGATGTATGGGGCCGATAGCAGAGCTACTTGTCATCCCTCTGGGCTGATTAATGAGGAGCTCGGCCCAGTGTTTAATGTGTTTAATATGGGCCGCTGACGAGGCCGTCACATTGACGGAACCCACCCATCTCTCTGACTGATGGAGTCACCTGCGGCTCTCCCTCGCTCTTTCGCAGATACAGTAAAATTTAAAACACATACATACATACACGCACACACACACACACACACACACACATATATACAGTACACACCTTCGCTGCCTCCCTGCTGCATAATCTCAGCCCCTGTATACCAACATGCAAGGAACATGTCAGGTGAGAAATGTTTAAATTGTTGTGTAAATGCATTTACATTATCTAGAAACAGAATGCCCTGCTTGCAAAGGAAAACATTTAAAAATAGACTGATGTAAACATGAGCTTAATGCTCAGCAATCACACTCTTCCTCTCCTCCCTCCTGTTCAATGATCTGTCCACTACTTTCAGTCCACCTCACTCCCTTCTTTATTTCAGCTCCCCTACTCCCACCTGCTAATTTTCTCTTCTTTCTGCCCTTCCCTCTTATGCTGCCTTCCCACTCCCTTCTAGCACATTTCTATATCTCTCGTTTCATCTATCACCTCCTCTGCAATGTTCTCATTTAATCATCCCCTCAAGAAATATATTCACCTCCGAGCAACTGGGCTCCTATTAGATCATATACTGTTACAGCTGTTATCGTGGCCAATTCTTGCACTTTGGGGTGGCCAGGGGCTGCAATGTAAACAGTCTGCTTCAAGGAAATGCATGCGCGAAGATGCATGCTGTGGGAAGCAGGCTATTTAAAGAAAAATGGCAGGTTATTGTAAAACCCATGTGCGCTCGATGGCAGAGCGGTATTTCTGCAAGACGGGCACATGCATTGACACAAAATGTTAACATCATGCTGTACATCCCTTGATGGTTTACTTATACACTATGTCTGTTTTCACACCCTTCCTGCAGTGTACATCTCTGTCTCTCTTATGCAAATTTGGGGCTTAAAGTGATAAAATCTACCTGTTAGCAGTTTTATTCATAGCAGGTGGCCTGAATAAGGTTTTTTTTGTTGTTGTTGTTTGTTTGTTTTTTAAATTATCATTATGATTATTTTCCTGGCGAGCAGTAACGTTTAATATCACATTTTCTGAGAGAGAGCAGCTACAAGACTACAAGTGCTAAGTGCCCATTGAGTCACCCTTGTGTGTGTGGGCTGGATTGAAAACGTCATTTTCCAGTCCAGAGTCCAATGCATAGTAGGGGATATGCTCCCCTAGGGAGCCTTTAGCGCTCCATGAGGCAGGTACAGATCAAGCCAAGGGGGTGGGGAGGTCAAGCAGGGTAGGAGTCGTGAGGGGTGGGGGTCCACTCAGCCCCCCCGGACTATAGTAATGAAATATCAGGTCTCTGAGAGGGTTGTTTTGCCTTCAGGCTGGTAAACTAGGGCTCAGTTTAAGTTTACATTATAGAGAGAATCCTAATGATCCCTGGCCCGGTTGGCCTACTGTGCGCTTTGTCCTGTTTTTAATACGTATGAATTTCCTTTTTTAATTATCTTCATGTCATGCTACACTTCTTTTGCACCGCCGTGAGAGGAAAAACAGGCAACGCGTGTCTTCTACTTCCACCACAGCCTTCCCTGTTCTAGCCACCCGAATCCCATCTGCGCATTTATTCACACATGCACAATTTGCAGGCACTGCGCGGACACACACACACACACACACACACACACACACACACACACACACACACACACACACACACACACACACACACACACACACACACACACACACACAGTGGAAATAGAAACAAATGAACACTTTTATATGAGCATACAACCACGCACAATTGCATATGCATTAGGAGCGGAACATATGTAAATCAAATAAATATCTATTGTAGTTTATGCACGGTAGCAAAAGCTGATGAACACGAGACAGGCACATTTGGCATGAGCAGTGAACATGAACACAGACATGATCTACGCAGAGGGAGGAAATAAAATCACAAGACCGAAACAGAGCTTGAGATATTGTTTGCAAACCAGAGGGTCTGGGTTTAGTAATACATCTATTACATGTGGCTAATCCAAGCTCACAGGCACACAGCATGTAGATAAGGCACGGTGCAATGTAACAAATGTTTTCAAGTCTCAGTTCCCAAGTGATGTATCATAACAATAATCACTGTCAGGCCCAGAATGAAGGTGTTTCATTCGGAGAGGGGTTGAAGGCAGAACTGGGGTAATTATGCAGCCATAATGGAGTCGGTGCCTAGCGAGAGCCTAATGAGCTTACTGAAGTCTACCATTGAGAATTGATTACTGGGGGGAAAAAAAAAACAAAAAAAAAACAGTTGTGCTTGCAGGAGAGGGGCCAATGGAGGTGAGCTTGTCGCCATTGTTGTCTGCTTAATTGACAGGGAACAAACAAGCACTGAAATTCCCTCAGAGCGATTAATAATAAAAGGCAGAGAAATCTTTCGAATTCTTCCGTGTGCCGTCACCTGTCTGATCACACACTTAACAGATGAGAGTCAGTCCATCTGTCGCTCACTTTTCCTCTCTGCCTTAATGTACAACATAAAATGAATCTGACCATGGCAGCATGGAACAGAGATGTCTTTCCTGGGCTGGCAGAGCAGTCGCACATGTACTGCAGATGAAAATAATAAGACGTGCACTCAACTCTTAAAGCAATGAAAAATAAGTCTGACCTCTGTGCACTTAGCATAGAAATGGCAAGTAGTTTTGTGTTTCAGATTTTCACTGGAGACTTACTGTGGTCAAACTAATTCATGATAACAATATTACTGCAACATCCAAGTTGAAAATAATAATTACAACAACACGATGTGGTTATGTTGCTGTAAATCTCCAGGTAACTGTATGTCATATTAAAAATTATAGCAAAAAGAAGCAATAGAATGCAGTGAAGTGCTGTGATTCCCTATATTGACAGATCCCACCACCGTACAGCCCTTATGTGTACTGGATAATATTAGTTAGCATCTTAATAATGATCAATAAAAAAAAATTTGAAAGTACACTGACCATTTTCAAACAATAAATAGAAATGTAAGCCAGTTTACAAGAAAAGTCCAAAATCCATTTCCTTATTTAGAGCTGGAGAGACCAAAGCATCACATTTAAAAATCCATTAAGTCTCTCTCTGAAGTAATTTATTGAGATGGTCACTTACTCTGGTGGACTGCTCCGTAAACTCAATAACCTGCACTTTCGAACGGCCGTCATTGCTACTTTTACCACAAAGTGGTACAAGGACAGGTGAGACGGTACACCACTTTACATGTCCTTGTGACTGCTTTTTACATCAGGCACATTTAGAGGTGCTTGAAAGATAGAGCAGCAGAACACAAATGCCACAGGTACTAATTTGATTGATTAGCCTGTGGCATGCCACCTCTGTATTTGTCATCACAGCAAAGACAGCCTTTTGAGAGGGGGGTCTGCTGGTGTGGTGAAGAATCATGACCCTCCACTATGCTTTATTTCTCTTTCCTGACACGCCCTAAAGAAGACTGACTTTATTTCCCTTACTGTCCACATACTTTTATTTCCCTTCTTAAGAGTTTTTTTTTCTTTACCCAACAACATAAGGCATTTTAACAATATCCTTAGCTCATTGTGCCAAATGAGCCCAGTATAGCTTCCCCTTGTGTAAACTCATCTTTGACTTTAATTTGTTCATTAAAAATTGGTCAAATCACACAATAAACAGACTCAAATGTTAGTGGAGGGAGGTGGAAAGAGAGCCTTTTATCGCAGCTGTACAAAAGTGTACAAAATTAACAATAATAATTGGAAGATGAAGTGATAAGATTCACAAGGCAGGAGGTAGTTCAGCTTTTAAACATCATGGTTATGCTCAATACTGGTTGCAACCCTGCGTGTGTATGTGTATGTATGTGTACCCATGACTCCATACAGCTTCATGTCAGAGTATTTGGAGAGATTGTGCTTGGTGCAAAGAAACACATCATCTTATCAGAATACAGCAGAAACAAGTCCACCAGATAACAGTGTAACATCCTCTCTTTTTTAATAAATGTGTCCAGGACATGGTTTCCCTAAAAATAAAAAATAAAAAAAACAAAAAAAAAAAAACAACAAGAAACAAAAGCGTAGTCTATTAGTATGGCGTACAAGCTCCCTTTCAGCACATCTGCCAGCCGCAGACAAAGCTTTCAGACTCAATTTTCACACATACTTCACTCAATAAGTGCTCTCCCTGCTTTTTATTTATTTATTTATTTTTACACTTTCCCTTCATTACCAGCCTTTTCTTTTTGCCTCTCACTTGTCCTCTGTCATCATCTCTCTCACCACTAATGTTTATCCAATTTATTTAAAATTACACAAAGACAAGCACAAATATTTATTTTAATTAAGAAAACTTAGTTATGAAAGGGCTGATTCTGGGTGGCAGTGACCATATGGACGCTGGTGATACAATTCTGGCAAGTAGGTGGTAACAGATGCCACGGACCAGTTTTATTTTCCCTGGAAGCAGGGATTCAAAGTAAACTTGGTTTATTCTTGTGAGGTATTTTCTTAATTTTGAGAGACAGTGTTTTAGCTAAATTTCTTCACTCCGAAAAAGAAAAACAGGTGTTGAGAGCCCAAATGGGACATAGTGCTTATGAGTCCCTTCACAGTTGTTTACCAAACCAACTAACTTTGTTTGTCTTCAACCTATATGGGCATTTAACAGGGGGAGATATAACGAGGCTTATAATAGTTTTTCAACTACCCAGGCATTTGAATTAATCCCAAATGACATGTTTTGGGGTAAATGTGAAGCTTCCGAAGTATTTTAGTGGCTTTATCGGAAGCTTCAAATCCACTCATCCTGCTTGCCCTCCCCAATCTTCTTTGCCTGAAGCCCAGAAATTTCAAATATGCACACAGGCAAAAATAACTCAATGACTGCTAGTGTGCGAGTGTATGTGTATGTGTATGTGTGTGTGTGTGTGTGTGTGTGTGTGTGTGTGTGTGTGTGTAGGAGGGAGAGATAGGACTTGTGTGTGTGCACAATCTGCCCATCTGCCATGAACAGACAATGCATTTCTTAAAACGTTGTCATATTCCACATTCAAGGCATAGTACTGACCATGTGGCAGAGGGACCCAACACAGCAGCTAAACATGCAAGCTGTCTAATGGGGGAACGTCTGGAAGCTCATTTGACAGTTCCAAAAAAATTAAAAATCCACCACCCTGAGATTTTTATTTATTTTTTTTTTTAAGCGCACAGTGATGTTACAGTAAACACAACAGCTGAAAAATAATGGAGCAACCCTAAGCCCAACACAAGAGACTTACAAGAGTGCAGTTCTTATTACCACAGCATGACCATAATATATCCACTGAGAGGATTATAGTGTTTTTGATCAATACAGTTGACTCAAGTGATCATCTCCCTTGTTGTTACAATCCCTGGCTTTTACACCTACACTTCCGAGCGCATGCTCCGTTCACGCCCTCCTTTGAAGCAGGGGCTCCTCTTCGATTCTGGCTAAATGATGGAGGACAGCGCTGTGAGCAGGCGAACAGAATGCACTTAACAATCCAGCTACAAATGCAGAAAGGCCATGTGTTCGAGCCAAAGAAGCGAATGACACAGCAGTATTATTATTTCCGCATTTTGTATTTAGCGCGATGATGTATTACCTTTTTATGGGCTATTTCTGTTGGATCTCCAGTCTAATTAACCATCTTATTCATCTCACTTAAGAACATATGACTTCATTGTTTGTTTCAGTTACAGACCACCATGGATCAGTGGAGTAGGGAGCAGCTGGGGTGGGGGGGGTTGATGTTGCAATTCCTGCTAGTTGCCAATAGAAGTCTTTAAAGGTCATAGATTACTTAACAGACCTTTAAATCGGCCTACTGCTGCCTCAGGGAGAAAAATTTATCATAATACCGCAGAGTTTCATCCTTTTGGAGGATGCCCCCCCCTCCAAAGGGCTTCAACGGAAAATGCACAGGTGTATGAGCAAACAGCTCAGCCAAGGGATTAGCTCTTGCATGTGCGCTCTGACTGATAGGTTGAAACAATAAATGAGCACAGCAGAGCAGCGTTAATACTTCTGTTAAGTGAAGGAGAGTGGGAACACTTGAGGGTGGCTGCCGTCGGGGAGCACATGGAGCCGAGTTTACTCGTTGGCGCGTCAAGCCACAGAGGCGTGTTGCTATAGAAGTAAGAGTAGGTTTTTACAAAGGGACATTACACACCTACACACTAAAGAACTGTTCACTTAATGTGCTCCTGAGGGACAGGCTCACTGCACTGCTCACTCTATTCATCCATTCTCTCTCAACCCTTCCATCATCACCTCGCTCTTTCTCTCTCTCCCTCCCTCAACCTGTCTTGTTTCACGCTCTTTCTCAGTATGCAGGAGTCCAATTCTTTTTATTAGAAACTGCTGGTGGTCCTTAAGTGTTAAATTGTTCATGTTCTTTAATATTTCCTGGGCACTCACGTTAACTTTTACAATGTCGCTCTCTCCCTCTTTCTCCTTGTCTCCCTCTCTTTTCTCCTCAACCCCCAGCAGATATGTGCTTTGACTGCGGTAACATTGTCAATGCTGATGTACTCTACATTATCATTACGGAATTAACTGACCCTAACATTTTACACTGGATATTGGAGGCTAACAACACATTTCCTCCCACATGCTCTCTTCATCATTCCAAATGGACCACATCTGTCACAAAACTGAGGACCTCAGTTCTGACAGTGTCGACACTAGCATACTTTGCCATGGTGATTCAAATCTACATTGAGGTTATTAAATAGTCGAATGGAAATCCCACAATGACTTGACTGGACCACAGAGGTTTTCTATGTGTGGGTGAGCCAAGGCCAAACATTCATGACAACGAGAACGATTAAGAGAGAGAACTGCTGCTGAATATTAATTATGCAGAAGAAATGACACAGGAATGGAACAGCGTTTACAGTCTACCCCTATGCTTCTTCAAGAAAAAGAAAATATACTGTGAAATTAAAAGCCTTTCAAAATGCAATTATACACTGGCCCTGACTTAATGAGGTTACCCATGGATACCAAGGGTTAGTATTTCATTCAATTTCATTTTCAGTTTGAGTCTGACCATTTGAAAATGGCATGTTAACCTGCAGACACTATCCATGGCTTAAAATGACATTTTAAACTGTGGACATTCTCCACAGGTTACTATGCCATTCAGGAACTATTTCACCTCTCCATTTATAAAAACCACTTTGCCCCCTCAGGTATGCTGCAGTCCAGCTCTTGGACTCATCAAGTCGTGGAAGGAGGTCAGGGGAGTGAGACGGGACAGCAAAGAGGGGGTGGAAGGATGCAGTTGGGGGAATGCATACCTCCGTAGAGTCAAACAGGCCCAAACATTTCCAGGCATTCATCATGGCATCCTGCGGGACCACTGTGATTAAGGCCTGAATTAGATGAAAGGATCGTGAGTTGCACTCAATCCCTTACAGGTCTCTAGGTCCCTCATTACTTATTGATTGGTCACCAGGAGCAGCAGCAACATTTTGCAAAATGTACTGTGTAATTACACAACAAAAAAAAAATAATACTTTCAACAAACACAAAATAATACACATAAGCCCACAGGCGACACCTGGGCTCTGGAGAGAGAGAGTAGGAGAGGGAACAGGGAGGAAAATGCAGTGAAAGAAATTCCATTTGAATAGAAAAAATGTGCTTGTCTGTGACAGTGGGTACAGTGACAGTTGCAGCGGTGCATGTAATGTTGAGTAATGTTTTTTGTTGTTTCTTTTTTTTGGGAGGTTTGATGGTGGAGATACATTGTCGTAAGGATGTTTTCTGCAGTTGCCCCCAGTGACTGGGAGATTAAAATTGAGAGACCTTGTGCTCCTGTGTTGCATTTTTTGAAAACACTAATTACTTTCTCATTAGAAGATAATCAAGGATAAACTAGGTATTTAACTGAAATTGGGCACTGATGGGGGTACACCGAACACTTTAACATATTATTACCATAATTAATACTGTTAACATTAGCCCTTGGAGTCAGGGAGGCCTTTTATTTAAAATAGAGCAAAGTCACTTCAGATTGTAATCATTACATAAGGGGGAGTACAACAAGAGGGAAAACTGGTGTCTATTTTTGTCAGGTGCGTAGGATAATTTAGTCGTAATTTCATTTTAATGTGTCAGAACCTCTGGTGGAGTTTGTCACTTTTGAGTTCATAAGATTTAGAGAGGAGGTGATGCACATCCATTATTGATTGGTCTGTACAGCAACAATACATCACCTGTGCCCTTAATATGGCTAATTACACATTCATAGGCCATAAGTAAGCAGGAAAAATGAACTGTCTGTGGTTGTATTGCTTCATACTAATTAGTTTGGTAAGCCAGATGCTAATTAGTTTTATTACCATCCATATGGTAAGTTTTAATTTATCAGAAAAGTAGCAAATCTGTGCTTTGCCACCACAATCTAATATCTGATGTGAGTTTATTACAATATTTATGTTTACAAGATATATTTCATGTGTTAGAAGTTGTGTCCAGCAGAGAATGCACACAAACAGGGACTCTGATTCATTACAATTCAATTAGGCTGGGGTCATGACAGATGCTCTCCTGGGCAACTCCTATTGGCGCAGTAAACGTCAGCCAGCGACAGACTTGCAGACAGAGATTTCTGAGAGCACATAACCTACAGAAATGGGGGTCAGCCATGTTAACTGGATCCTTGGAGAGCAGAATAGATCCACACCCTGCAGGTGTGCAGAGAGACCACCAGCTGCAACAGGACAAGCCCATTGCAGCAGGCGTCACATACAACAGCTCTATGAGTTTTTTGTAGGCAGCTTGGTCAGAAAGTGTTTAGAGCCGTTCAAATTTTACACACTTTGGTATGTTACGGCCTTGTACTTAAGTCAATTAGACACTAAGTACTCCATGGTGTCAAAGCCAAAACCAAAATATTAAAAAGTAAACGCAGAAATGTAACATTGACATCAGTATTCAGACCCTTTATTCAGGACTTAGTTGAAGCACTTTTGGCAGCGATTAGAGTTAAGTTTTCTTGGCTGTGATGCGACAAGCTTTGCACATCTGGATTTAGGGATTTTCCGCCATTCCTGTTTTCTTCCAGCCATGACAGTTCGAGTTGAGACAGTCAATTTTGGTTTCATCACACCAGAGAATTTTCTTTCTCACAGTCTAAGAGTTCACTGGGTGCTTTATTTCAAGCTCTGAGCAGCTTTCCTGCGTCTTTCACGGAGGAGAGGCTACAGTCTAACTGCTGTATCATTAAGCCCAGAGCAGCGGAGTGCGACAATGACAATTGTCCTTCTGGAAGGATTCTCCCATCTCTGAAGCTCAGCCAGAGTGACCATTTGGTTTTTGATAACATTTCATACCAAGGCTCATTGCTCAGTTTGGCCAGACTGCCAGTTGTAGGTCAAGTCCGGGTTGTTCCAAATGTCTACCAGTTAAGAATGATGGAGGCCACTGTGCACTTGGGAATCTTCAAGCACAAATTCTCATAGAAAATTATGTGACAATGTTTGTCTCTGTCTGTCTCTATATGTTAGCCCTGTGATGGACTGGTGATCTGTCCAGGGTGACCCCACCCTCGCCCAATGTGAGCTGGGATTGGCTCCAGCACCCCCCATGACCCGGAAACGGATAAGTGGTAGAAGATGAATGAATAAATGCAAGTGGTGAACACTAGACATAATAATGTGAATAAAAGAGCAAGGAAACAGATAAAACTCAAACTCAGAACAGAAAATCCAGACACTCCCTAAATCTTGCTAAACAGTCTCACCTAAACATCCCCCAGTGTTGTTACAATTCTTTTCCACCTTGTGAAAACACTTAAAGGATATTATGAGGGCACATTCTAAACATAAAGGAGCTAAACATTTTCATATCAATATTTTTATCTTTGTTTTAAAACTAATAACCACTTTGTGAAAATTAATTATATTGTATAATCTAATCTTCCTACAAAATATTTCTACTAATTAGCTCACTATCATTTTATTGATAAGCAGCACTATCTATCATAGAAGATAAAAATTGTCAAATCCTGAACAGCCATATGAACCCAAATAATATTAATTAACTTCACGGATACAATTCTTCAAACCCATCACACCTGTAGCATATAAACTGCACAACGTAAAGCCGACATTACTGACAGGGAGGAAGAGGGAGTGGAGCAGGGTGAGTTTCAGGGCACGCTGGACTTCAGAGCTAAAGCATGGCCCCAGGTGAACCAGGCCAAATTAAAGGGTAGATGGTGAAGTCGCAATGGATTTGGAGGGCTCTGGTAGTCAACTCTAGGCCATCTCCCAAAAGAAGCCTGGCCAATCCAATTAAAGCTTATGTATCCCTGTTGTCTAGCCCTGATCTCTGAATGGGTGGTGGAGGAATATGCATAAGTAAAGAGCCACGGCAATTACTGATTTCAGTATGCAGTCTTGGGAAAAAGATGATACGAACGGCATCAGGCGCACGTGTTAGCCTGTGCTGAAAAAGAAGAAAAGTAAGGGGATTTTTAGCTTTGTTTGTTTGTGTGTTTCATTTGTGTTTCCTCTAACTGCCATGTCTGAGAGCCACCTGTAAGAAAACCACCCCAGAAAATCAGTTACCCTGCAATCTAAACTAACATGGATGATACCCAGAGCAGAGACCTCTGTCCTACTGTGGCTGTGTATTATTATTATTTTTTTCCTCTGGGACCATAGAAGTGTAAAAGTAGCTGCTTTTCCAGGGTTTAGGGTGCATGGTAATCCCCCGCCTGTGTGGTTATGGAGGTAAAACACATTTCCGTGCTCATGCTCTGTAGCACATTGCAATGGTGTGTGGTTTAAGCTCCGAGCAACAGGGAAGGGAAGATTCAGCCATCTTTTTTTTTTTCCTCTCTCTCTCTCTCTCTCTCTCTTGCGAGACAATTTTTTCTTTTTCCAGTGTCGTGCTGTTGGACGCGTGTATTTTAGGGATTAGTGGCTTAATCGACCTTGTAATGGGGAGATCAGAGTGGCATGCAGGCATGGAGAGAAGTGCACACACATGCTGATCCACACATATACTGTATTTCTCATGCACACAGTCATACTTAAGCAAACACACTTAAGCACACAAATCTGCGCATCCTCACTTTATTAAAAACACACAGCCAACATCTGATGCTCTCCTTTATTTCATAGGCCGCCACACTGGCTGAAGCTAACTACAACCTTTTCCTGTTACTGAGAAATATGTACACACCACATATATACAGACGCACACTAATAACCTCATACTTCTCCCCAACAGCCAGAAAATGTACGCTCACACACAGTGTGCCAGAGCACTTTGGACACCTTATTGCTGCTTCCACCTACGTCTCCCTCTGTAATATGCTGCGGTCGTGTGGGTATATTGCACTGCAGACCGAGCGCTCTCCAGGGGGGGTCAGTGTATTGTCTCAGTGAACAATGAGCACTCTGGCTAATGCTCCTGTGGACTCGAGAGGTCAGCTGTGTGACTCGCACTGAATTTCTTTCAGTATATGTCCATTTCTCTCTCTCTCTCTCCCTCCCTGAAGGTCTGGTTGGCCACTCTGTTCAGGTCATGCCTCTTTCTGACTGTCGTGGCAAAGTGGTCAGAGTTGGGGGGGACTGGGGAGTGGGTCGCACAGGGGTAATCCACGCGTTATCACGTATCAGCGGCAGTCGTGGAATCCATTGCACAGCGGCTGATAAGATGAACAAACAGTTGGGATCATTAGAGCGAAGACATTGTGTAATCACTGCTCTAATCTCCCTCTAATCCCAACATCTCCAACCAGCCAGCGGCAGTAAAGCACGTGGGCCCATACACCAGTCCAATCACCAGGCCTCTGTGCGCACACACACACAAACATCATACACATATGATGCCAGTTAGGCAACATAAACTCTGACACAGGACAAAAACATATGCAAACAGTGCAGCTAGGCAGCATCCAAACACACACACATATAGTCATAGACAACTCTCTCCCCATCCACTTTTTTTGTTTCTAAACTAATAACAGGCTCTGCGCACATGGCCAACCCAGAGGAAAAAAAATCAATACTCGCTCAGACAAAAATCAAAATTTCTTTTATCCTTCTATTTTTTCCTCTTTTGTCCCCCCCCCCCCCCCCCATTGCTCTCTTTCCTCCCTCTCTCCCTCCCCTCAATCAACATCAGCAGCTTCTTGATCCTACTGGAAATCCTTGGAGCATCACGCACTAGTCACTTCACTGGCAGATGTTTGGTGGTACTAATTCTCTAAGGTTGATCGATTAAAACAATAACATATTTTACTGGGATGCTAGCTCACACACCCAGTCCATTCCCAGTTCATCTGTGCACAAATGAGCTGACCTTTTTTGGAATAGCAGGTCAAAGCTCCATATTCCAGGGTTTGGAAGGAACAATTGGATTGGCTTCAGCTCTATTAACACCCAAGGACAAAAAGTCCAGTCACCTATGATAAGATGGAACTGAAGTCTGCAGAGGATGGGAAAAAAAAAAACAAACAAACAAACAAACAAACAACAGACCAACTACTGTGTTTGCATGCACACACGCACTGGACAGAAAAAGACAAGCCGTGCCGGAAAACATGTGGAAACAGGATGGACAGAGGAAACAAGCAGAGATAGAGAAACCATAGCTATCAATCAATATTTGCCTCTTTTCATCTAGGAATGAATAAGACAAAAAGAATAGCTCTGTTTCAGGGCTCTTACAGATGGACGGCAGAAGAAGAATAAAAAAACATTGGAGTGGCATTGGAAAATTCAGAAAGGAGGACGGAGATGGTTTGCATTTTGTGTTGGCAAGGAGAGAGTGGGGTTATACTGAGGCTGGGAAGCAATGAAGACATGGAGAGACAGATACAATACAGCATGGTTTTCTCCTCTTTCTCTGTGAAGCTTGGCACCATCAAAATGCCTCAGTCATGCCAATAAAGCCTGTTTGAAAATAATTGAATTGACAGAGGCAGACAAAGACGGGGAAACTGGGGAAGAGAGGGGAGAAAGGTGTCAGTACAGGGAAAAGGAAAACTCATTACAAACCTTTTTTTTTTATATATAATACATCGATCTCTCATTTGTCGCTGCAGTTTGTTTTATTTATTTGAAGATAGCGGCTTAATGAGATCCCAGTGGTACTACAATAGCTAAGAATGAGGAAAAGAGAGAGCTAGAGAGAGAGAGACAAGAGAGGTGGGAGAGAAATAATCTCAGGAAAAAAAAGGCAGGAATTGCAGGCAAGCAAAGAAACAGGACAGAAGAAAGGCTGTGGATCAAACAACAGAGGAGGTGTAACGCTGGCAAAAGAGAACAGGACAATTGATAACATAATGCACCAATCACTGTTAACTATATCACTCTTCTGTAAAGCTCAACAGTTGCTTTTTCTCTTTGTTGTGCATCTGTTTTGACAGATATGCATCCAAACTCCTGGGAAAAGACAAAGGCACGTTCGGCCAGGGTGCCCTGAGCCCAGATGAGATGAAGCCCAATGCAGATTGCATACCTCAACCCCGGCTGAGAGCGATTGGCGACTGTGCCGCGGCATCCGGCCAGCTCTTTGTGCCGAGCAAAGGAATGGAAAACAGATGCCACATAAAATGCTCTGGCATGGGGGCTGTATATTGATTCATTTGCTGTATTTTCTCTCTTTAAACAATGCTGCTTTATTACTTAGCTAAATATGCTGTATGGTTGCATGAACATGCACCACATACTTTTGTGGACTTTTGTACATTTGTGCATGTGTGTGTGTGTGTGTGTATTCCAATGAATAAGCATCTCTGTGTACATACAATAGATGGGTGTTAAAATTGCAACTGAAAAAGTTGAAAAAGCAGCTGAGCTGCAAGTTTTAGGTATCTGTGCTTACAGTGCACAGTTCCCATTTAATATCTGCAGGTAGATATTTCCTTTGGTCTATCTCTTAAAGGGTGATAATGCTCCACTACTACTTGTTAACTTCTTGCTGTCTGAAGTACAGGAAACAGGTGAGATGCCCTCCAGAGGACAGAAATGGACATTCTTCTGAGCTCCAAGTGAGGCCTAGAAGGACTTAAACACAACCTGTTGGGATTTTTTTTGAGCAACTTTTTTTTCACTAATGTAGAACAACTTTCTCTACAAGTTGCACTTGGTCCAGTGGACCAGAGCTGGATGACTTTCTTTTCTCCGTCAGAAGAATCTGTATCCTCTCTTAACATGCTTTTTTTCATCCTGAGTAATTGCCTTCCACTTTGCTATGAGATTATGTCCCCTTCTCTCTTATCACCTTTTTCCACTCTCACACTCCACTCCATCCACACAGCATATACCAATTCCTTTCACCATCACCAAGGTTCATAGCCATCTCATAAATATCAAGGTCTAACTTCACCAGAGTAAGATTATTGGTTGATGTTTGCCATATTATGTTGTTTACAACTCTTTGTGTAGGGAAGGAGGTGGTGGGCGGCTTTTTCTTCCTGTTTTTTTTGGCAGGGTTGTAAGGGGGTAATGAAAAGGTATGTGTGACAAATTGAGGCAAAGGGTGAGGAAGCAAGGTGTGGCAATGAAGAGAGGAGAGGAGATGAGGGCACAGTAGAGAGGGGAAAGTCTGAGGGAAAAAATGCAGAGTTGAAAGGTTTGGAAGAGCAGAATCAGCACTTATGCAAACACTCTGAGGAGCTTGCAAAGACACACACATACACACCTGTACAGAGCCATCCAGTGAGTTCTGCTGTAGCAACGTTACAAATATCTTCCATATCTGGATGTCGTACTTGGCAGAGTCGACTCTTGGAACAGCGACTCCCTGGTGCGCCGTGAGGCTATTACATGGTCTAACAGAGCTCGACTAATAACATGGACCGGATCAGCCACTTCCCACTTCCTCGTCAGATCATCACGTATCACAAGAGTCGGAGCATTTCAACACCTACTCATGCCAGAGACCTCTCTCAACCCTATCCCACACAAAGAAACACACACACACACACACACACACACACACACACACACACACACACACACACACACACACACACACACACACACACAAAGTGCTAGTCTTAATGCCTCTCTTGCAAAACTCCTGACCTCCCATACACCTCATGCATCCCATAAAACAAAAATGTGTGATGTCTGTTGCCTTCGGTCAGTTGGCGACCATCCACTGACAGTTTTTATACGGTGCTTTGTTGCCGGGCTGTTTGGCTGTTTGTTGTCGTTAATCTGTTTGAATAGCTGTGGAGACGGGCGTACAAAAAGCAGTTTCTGCTGAGTTTACCGTCTTGGTGACTGAACATACTTCTATTCCTCAAACACAATTTGCAACCAAATTCAGAGTCCAATCCTCCAACCCCCCAATCCACACACAAACACTTTCAAACCCCCCAATCCGCAAATCCCTGTCTAGTAAGTGTGTACTTATGCGTGTGTGTTTGTGCATGCTGGGGGTGTTTATACTACTGTCGGTGTGAATTGCGTTTGCCATTGAATGGGTGATTTCTTTTTTTCTTTTTTTTCCACTTTGTGTTTTGCGCCATGCTGCTGATTGAATCAATTCTATTGACTGACCTGAGCAATAAAGAGAGATGACACGTGAAAATCGTTGTATTAAACAGTGAGGTCTTATCGACTCTCATAATGTTGCATTTGCTGCAAGCTGAAATGTCTCCCTGATTAGCTTTTGGATTACATGCGCTGCTACCAAAGCTTTTAAAAGAGATCTTCAACATTCGCTCCAGTGCTTTCAATGCAATGCAGAAAATGAACCTTCAACAACAGTGCACAGAACGAAAGTGACTTTGGTCTGTTTTGTTTTGGGATTTTTTTTTTTTCCCCTTCATCAATTGAGCATAGCGCTCTCTTTCCTGAGCCTAATAGAAGCTGTGATTTGGCAGTCGTCTGCATGGTAAACACAAGATGCAGTATTATAGAGTTTCGTGAGTATACAAAATTTTTTCTGTGTGTGTTACTTTCAGACAACACATTTGGCTTCAGGTTGCAGAAGACTGCATAATAAGACAGTGGAACCAGACGAAAGGCTGTGTGTATACACTGAAACGGGCCCTTTGGGACGCTGTAATGGAACACCATTAGAGGAGTCACAAGCACCAGGCTGGATGGCTTTATTGCGAGCCGTGGCGCACAAACTGCCAAGTGTTTTCACCAGAATGGAGCATTTTACACAAGACACACCCCTCAGGCATAATGTCTGTCGCTCTGCCTGGCTGTCTGTCTGTCTCTCACTTTCCCTAATCTCTTATACCAACACGTCTGCATGCGAACACTCTCCTGTCAAGCCCCTTCCCTGCCTCAGTCTTCCATTTTTTCCCTCCATCAACTCAGTGACACCCAGCAGTGGGCCGTGACATTACAGAAAAACAGAGAAGGGAAATAGAGAGAAATGGGGAGGGGAGAGGGGGGGAGGTTGAGAGAAACTGAAAGAGGAAAATTGCTGAAAACGAGTTAGAGCGATTGTCAAGGCGAGAGGGAAAGATTTATAGAAGGGGTTAGGAGGGCGGGAGCTTGGATAAAGATTGAGAGCTAGCAAGTGCTGGAGTGAGTGAGAAGTAAGTGAGGGACATGTGAGTGATTTCCTCAATGTCATGAAGCAACATGGGGGCAGCTGCAGCCACGGGTGAAGGAGCGATGAAGCAAGCTTGATGGCTGATGAGAGGAACTGGTTGCTTTGAAAGAAAGAGCTCAATAATTCAAAGGGAGAAAGAAAAAGAGAGGGTGGAGGAGAGGGAGGTGACAGAATAGGTGCTGCAGGGCTGACAGGTGTTTAGAATATACTATAAGCAGAGGGCCGGAGGTTGGGGAGCCTGAGTGTTGATCACCCAGGGGTCAGAAATTATCAATCGGCAGCAGCGGCGCTCCTGCCACTCATGGCTGAGACGTGCCAGAAAACACCTTGCAGGTGTGCCAGAGCTTGTGGTCCAGAGGCAGAATTCCTGGCATATTCACAGCCCAACAAAATCTGCCATGCTTTGTTCCCAGGTAAGCTCTTTGTGCAGGACATCACTTGGGAACAAATCATTCACGGTGGCAGCCGCGCAGTATAACCACAATCAGAGCTGCCACCCGCCTGCAGTGCAGACAGCAGCAGAGGAATTATACTCTTATGAAAACCGCAGGGAGTCCATTCTGGGTCACAGTGCTCAATGCACAACTCCATCTTCTATCGCAAATGCTGTGTCATTTGTCTCAGGCTGCACAGTGTTAAAAATGAAAGTGGAAAAAAAAAAATTTGCTTCAGATAGAGCCTAGTGAACTTCCATTTGCCTTGTGAGAGGTAAGACATCCTGCACTTACATAGCATGTAATGAGGGCGACACAGTAAGAAAAAGGAATGAAGGAACATTAATTCAGAGATTTTGCTCTTAGCTAAATTAATGTTGAGCAGGATGAGAATTAAAAAGAGGTCACAGTGGGTGAAGCTGTGACAAGAGAACAAAGATTAGGATTCTTCATAATGCAGTAGCTTTAAATTTATTTCTAGGGGCCAAATTCCATTCTCACTATGTTGAAAAGTTTTAGAAATCAGAAATTGTTCTTAAGTTGGATGATAATAGCCAAGCTAATTAGAAGCAGGCTTCAATTAAGAATTAAGCAACAAGATAATCTCAGCCATTTCTCCAACCTCTAATTTGAGCACAGATATTCATTTATTTGAAAAATGGTATTCACTTTCCCACATACATAAATATTCATCTGAGACTCACTGTTCCTGACATCAAAGCTGGTGCGTGATGGGGCTGCAGTGCATCCTGCTGGCTGAGCACAAGCACAACAAGTCTCACACCCTCCCCTACTGTGTACAGCCACTAGGGCCAACTTCTTCTTTATCTACAGCTTGTCATTTACAGCAGGAGCTCTCTCCACACTCAGCCCTGATTTAAATTGAACTGGAAAGCACAGGCTGATTTTGAGCAAGAGAGATAAAACCCTGAAGCTCTTTCAACTTCTTCCCCAAACTTCATCTCTATGACTTGGAGAGTTTTAAAGCCTTTGAATTAAAAAAAAAAAAAAAGTTGCCAAACATGTCAGCTGTTATAATATAACTCACCACTGCACTGTAAGACTGCAGAACAGAGACAGATGAAACACACTGATGAAGCTTAAAACTGTGCCGTTGTTCTCGCTGCAACTCCTAAAGCAGCACGTCTGACAAGTGCTGATGTCCAAAGGAATCATTCTGTATTTAGTCCCACGCAGACTAATTCTTATACGTGTACTCCTTGCAGAGCATTTGGGACAGTGGATATGAATGCACAAAACAAAGGCGCATGGAAAAATCTTCATGTTTCAGATGTCGCTTCAAAAGAATTTTAAAATGCTCATACTAACGGACTGCACATAGCTTCCAAACTAACATCTATTCAGAAACACAACTAGTAAACCTACAACTTGCACTGCTGTGTCCGCTCACACTAATTGGCACTGATTTACTGTACATTTTGTCAGCAAGACAGGTAGAAAAACCCCTACGGAACATTTAAAAGTGTGGTTGCAATAATTAAAACATGGTTATAAGTGTTTGTGTTCAATATGAGTCTACATTTCAACACTATTTTGACTTTACCAGTCAAATGTTTTTTCCAATGTATTTAAATTTTTGGTGTAAGCTGATTTTTTTATTTTTTTTTTTTTTGCCGAAGCTCTCTGGATGATCATTCCACTTTTGCGCTCCTAGCTCCTATAAGACCTACAGGTGCATTCACGGACGCAAATGCGGAGAACGGCGCACTACAATGCAATTATCCTAATGTTATCGTGTGTAAGGGTTTGATCATTCATCTCCTGAGCAGCCAGGCAGCTTTTTGTTTATTCATGCTCTTCAAGAAGTGAAAACACATTTGCATTTATACCATAAATGCTTGAACTCAAATGATGGCATAATCAAGTTCAAATGCATTTCATGCAGTATGAAGTACATCAGTCTATGATTATTAACTTAGTGATGTTGAATGGGTCTGAAGGGGCTCACTTTAAGACAAATGGTCTATCTCGGGCTTATTGCTGACGGTAGTGAATGCTTAAATCCACATTAGCTTTGGACATTAGTTTTCTGTAGTGCGCAACTGCCGAACTGTTGGTGGTTAAGCCTTTGAATACAGTATTTATTTGCTAAGATGCCCACTAATATGTCCATAATAATACAAGAATCATATTTAGGTAATTAATCTGAGGTAATTTACAACATACTCTGTAGAGTAGATTGCAACTCTGAATAATAAAGTATTTCAGGCTCTGCTCTCAACTGAGAGCCACTCGTCTGCTAGCACAGAGTGGTTACAGTAAAAATTTTGTCCAGTAACATAAATATCCTCATTATTAACCATTAAAAGCATTAAACTACCATCATTCAACCACTTGGCATCTTACAAAGCATACAGTTAAAAAAAGCAAGGTTACAAAGTTACAAAGCAAGTTAATCTGGATAATTGCCCCAAAGAGGTTAGTAAGTTTATTCCATGAAATATTTTCATAGGTATATTCCAATTTTATAAACCATGTATCCCGCGTAAACGTCAGTGCTGCAGTCAGTGGGATATGACAGCTGTAAAGGGAGTCTGAGAATCAGCCTATTATCATGAGTACTGATAAATCCAAACTAGTTCACCCTTTTCTAAAAACCGTTAAGTGCTTTGAGACTTTGTGTTATTCATAGACTTCGTATGAATATCAAAAGATCAACAGTGACGACATGACAGTTTTTATTCAATTGTGGCAGCATGGAATTAGACTAAAGCTCAATCGTGTCAATCTGAACGGGGAGGAAGAAGTGCTCTATGCAGATGAAACTACAAAAGAAGTTGTCACACCTTTCTGTTTCAGCTGTTTCAGCTGAACAGGCCCTAACAGATTTGACTACAGATGCATATTCACAATTTAATACTCTGAGTCCTCTCCTTTTGCAAATGATCCAGGAGACATGATGGGTTTTGGGACTGACAAAAGAAAGCGGATAATATCTGTATCGTGTATTCTGATTCGGGGTCCAACTGATTCCATCTGATTATTCAGAAAAGATAGCATTGAAAGACAAATCAAAATTCATCCACATTCATGTCTGAGAGGGAGGCCATGATCCTCAGAGCAAATTAGAAAAGTATACAAGTTCAGTTCAATGTCTTTGTGGGGAATTAAAAAAGGGCATCTGCCACTCTGCACCAGCTCTCTAATAAAAATGACAGTCTCTGAATAGTCTGATGATTCTTGACAAATGAGTTGAAGTCAAAAAGGAAGTTTGTTTCCCCATTTCTTAGCAGATTTGAGTGAATTCAAAATTAAAAGTTATTTTAATCAGTTTACTAAGATCAAACCAAGTGAGTAAACATTAGTGTGTTGCAGTTTTAAAGGGATATATAAATATAATGCTATACCCTTTGATTATTTTATATAACAGATTTATTTATTACAATTAAATAACCTTTATGCAACAAAATGTCGATGTAGACAAACTGTTAGGACCTATAAAAATATCACTCACTGTCCCAACTCCATCACCCAGCAATGGGCATAACGCCACCTCTCCAACCTTTTGCAACCGACTCCTGTTGATTATCAGTTATATACAACCACTCACAAGTCAGAAATGAGAATCAAATCAACCTCCAATAGATGTTTCAGTGACTGTGGACACAATCCTACAGAATCAGGGAAGTGTGAACCCCAAGCCTCAGACACACAGAGAAAAAACCTGCACAATGCAAACACCGAGGGGACCACACTCCGGAAATGAAAACAGGGGGGACCTGTCCACGTCATCGACCAATATATCATCAATATATCATCAATATATCCAAAGATTTTATCAATGAGGCATCTAAACACGGGGCCGTACGGTACAAAAGTTCACACACCAAGTAACTTTACGCGTCGGCGCGCTCCTCAACAGGAGGGACGGAGTTTGTTATGGTGGCACTCACCTGTCCACTTCTGTCCACCATGAAGTCCACAGAGAGGAGGACGCCGGTCCGAGTCCCCTGACCGACACGGCTGTGGACATCAGCAGTAGACAGGTGGACTAAACCCCGTGAAGATGATCCACCACCAACGCTCTGGACAGATCGGAGTTTGGATGAAGATTGGCCCTCGATAGAAATCAGACACGTCGGTTGCATTTTGGGTAAACCCGGTGTGCACCTGCCGATGACGCAACCCCTTGGGTGTGTTTGATTTATATCATCTGTGGGATGATTGCTGGGTGGTGCCACAGGCCAGAATCAGCAGTTGCATTCTTTTCTCTCTTTGCCCAGAGGTGTCCCTCAGCTCTCAATCAGACTGAGACTCTACCCGTGAAAGTCGTGATGAACATATGACCTGCTGATTTATCTGCTGATTTTATCTCTGTGTTGGAAAAGGAGCTCTTCCCCCACATGGCCGCTTCTCATCAGTTATTCATGTGGTTCTTGATTTCACTCTGTAGCTAATGGGATTACTTTAGTGAAATTCAACACCTGAATTAAAATCGAGTGAAACATCTGCATGCAGTCCTTTATATGCATAAATTAAAGAGAGAGAAGACCGTTCAATGTGCAGTGTATGAGTCTAAGGTCGAACCTGGATACAGGATGGATGGATGAATCAAATTGTTTGAATCAGATTTAGCCTACAATAAAATGTAGCTGGCTGCTGTCGGTGGTTGTTCACAGTTCAGGAGTCTGAATCACACACGAAAAAATATGCGCAGAGAGAAAGGGAAGCACAGTAAGGACACAGATTTATGATATTATTTACATTACCAGTGATCAGCATCCAACATATAAAGTTTCTAGGCATAAAATGTTTGTATGTTACATTTGACAAAACCTGTACCTGTGGTGTGACATCACGTTCAACGAGGACAAAGCAAAAGATAAATTGTTTAAATTGAGAAACTCGTCTGATTCAGTAGAATATTTTTTTATTATAGTGAGATTCTTACACAAGGAAACAGCCATATGGATACTGCAGTACAGTGAGACCTCATGGTGGCAGGTACAAGGTAAAATTATGACAGGAAATGTATGTCACATATGCTGTGTGACAACTTAGGTGGATGCCATCTAATTACTCAGACAAACATGATTAAAACTTACATAGACTAAAAGATTCAGCGATGGACCTTGGAGGTTAGAGCCAGCATTGCAATGCAAGTATTTCTCTGTTAACATAAAACATGGTTTGATCATTTGCCCTGTAGCATCCCTCTGGCTTTGGTACCGTACATGTAAACCAGCATCATGTTCGAAATGCTTAAGTCAGCATCTTGAGGAGTTTTCTCCAAACTTGCTGAGTTTGTGAATCTGCCTTAATTTCCAACCTAATAACAGGAGGCAAATTGTTGTTCCATATTGCACCTGATAAGAATAATTCTCTACTCTGAAAATTACCTTACACCTATTGCTGTCTCAATTTAGAGACTACCTGCCATAATCTGCATCAGCAAGAAGAATTTTTACAAATTAATTTTTTTTTCCTCAGGTAAACAAACCTGAAAATAGCCTGAGATGCACAAACAGCCATAGTTTGTGGAAATGAAATTAAGGAGATTTTGAAGTATGCAATGTATACTAGAGATTCATATTAAACAACTGAGATCATGATATCCACTACACGTCTGCAGCACTGTTAAATTTATTAAAGGATTGCGTGAGAGTGTAATACTCATGCTTTCCCACTAGATAATGCTATTTCAGCATGACAAAGACTTCATACTGAAGAGCTACACTTTTTTTGTTGCAACATTTGCTCTATTCTTATCTTACTTTGAGGGTGGAGATCCCACAGCTATGTCAAGAGGGACAAAAGTAACACCAAAATAATACTGACTATAATGGATTGAATAAAGAATTACTGGTAATAACATAAACAACAAGTTCATCCTGAAGGTGTGAAAAGGGGAGGGGTGGGGAAGGGGTGGGGTTACATGCGCTCACTTATATATATGTGTCATGGCTATTTTTTCACGGTCATAAAGAGGAAATATCACTTTGCACATATTGTCAAAGTGTTCAGTACAGAGAGGAAGTTCACTGGGCCCTGTGTTTAGAAGAATGTTCAGGGTTATTGGTGTCATTCAGACAGAACTCAGCATCCACTCACATAAAAACTTTCCAGATGTTTTAAGATGAATAGCAGAACAAACCTGACAGTGGGATGAAGATCAGTCTGTCCACTTATTGCTGTACAGTCTCATAGAAATATTTCAGTGAGTCATATCATGAGTTCCTGTAATCCTTTTTGCTTGTGGAAATACATGTAATTAAATTGTAGATGGTAGCAATAATAACTTAACTTCATGTTTCAGTAACAGAATAGCCAAAGTGATCATTTTAAGTCTAAAATTAGGAAAGTGAAGACTGAAAGGAAGAAGAATATCCAGTTCCAATGTATGAATACTAGAAGGAGAAACAATTAAATAAAAAAAAAAGGCAAACAAAGTATAACTTAAAGAAAGGAGTCCAAAATCATGTGATCAAAAAAAAAAAACAAAACACTTGTCCAATGTTCCCCTCAGGTCTATATTCTCTCCTGACAAAAAGTCAGGTTTAATTTATTGATCTACATTAAACCACGAATAAGGAGCCACCAGAGAATGTCAGTGTGATCTCTGGAGTAAATCTTTGGGATAGAAAGTACTAAAGGGATCATATTAATCTTAAACTCAACATAAACTGTGAAGACTGACTCTGGCTGCCCCAAAACAATACTTCACTTAAAACATGATAACATGAAACATGATAAAAATGCATTTTCCCAGGCTGGGCCCCTTTCAGAAGATGTCAAAGACCAAAAGGGAGAAGTGGACATTTTAAAGTAAAACTTTAATTATTGCAAAACAATATGTGCAGTTTAGCTATCAACAAAGGGAATGCCCAATAGACAAATAAGACAGAAGAAAGAAAGTTTTTAATTCTGTCTGTGTTTTGTGTTAATGTCATCCCTTCGTTTTCACAAAGACATATAATAATGGGTTGATCGGATCTGCCAGCTTCATCAGCAACACTTCAAAGTAGTTCCTAAATCTAAAAATATGAACAAGTTCACGACTTATGGTGGACAAGCAACTTCTGATGTGCGCGAGTGAGAACCTTCATACTGTGAGGCAACAGTGCTCACCACTTTACTACCATTTCAACCATGCACCGTTTCCCCATCTTCAAAATAATTTCACATAATTTTCACAAAGGTTTTGAGTTAAAATTTAAATAAAACTTCTGGTAGCAGAGTGATTAATTATAAAATATAATGCCTTTCATCTTTTACTGGTTAAGTAAAATGGCATGATGAAGGACTTTATCTACTTTGCACTGCACTGCAGCTGCCATGTCAGTTAACGTGATAGCTTTGGAAATATTTCTTAATACACTTAAGGCAGCAGATTTCTTTGCAAATTAGATGAGTAAGTGTCAGTCATCAATGTAAGACAGACACAGCAGTTGGATCAGACCGCTCAGTCTCCACTCTGACCCTTTTTTGCTCAGAGCTGTTCAGGAAGTTATAGAGACAGCTGGACTTTATTGTGACCCTCCCTCATTGTTTGAGAGTTCAGAAAGAAACCAAACGAAAACAAGCACAACCAACACAAAACCTCTAAAACTCGAGATGCGCACTATTTTGGTATGGACAGGAAGAGGATTATGGGATAACAGGATGAGCCCTGGATGTTTGCCATAATCATATTGAATGGAAATCGCTCTTTGAAAAAAAATCCAGGACCAAACTACAGCAAAATACACTTATGGATCATACTCATTATAGGTGTTAGGGTTAGGGTACTGTACAGAGGAAATACGTGGCATCAGGGCTCTGACCTTACTGTGGGGCTGTGCCTAAAAAAAACAAACAAATATATAAAATGTATATATGCAAATACATACATCTCTCCCTACTCTACCCCACTTTGCCCCCCCGCCTCTCTCTCTCTCTCTCTCTCTCTCTCTCCCTCTCTCCCTCTCACCCTCTTTCTCTCCCTCTCTCAACCCAATCGGTCGAAGCAGATGGCGCCGCCCCCCTGAGCCTGGTTCTGCCTGTGGTTTCTGCGTCTTAAAGGAAGTTTTTCCTTGCCACTGTCGCCAAGTGCTTGCTCATGGGGGGATCTGTTGGGTCTCTTTAAATAATTTTATAAAGAGTTTGGTCTAGACCTGCTCTATATGTAAAGTGCCTTCATGTAAATTTGTTATGATTTGGTGCTATACAAATAAATCTGATTTCATCTGATTTGATTTGATATAAATATAATAAACATAAAGTCTGGCTATGAATTTCATTTGTATTCTACTGTATGTGTGGACCAATGAGATTGGTTGCTGCTTAGTTTAAATAATACATTGTCGTAATGTCTACTTGGTAGTATTTTACCCCCAAGTACTGTAAACTACTGTAAACATTTGCTTTTGCGAAGTAAATGTTTACAACTGCATAAAGCTGCATTGGGGTTTGTAAAGCCACAGTGGTAACTGATGACAGGGAGAACAAGAAAAATGCCAGCAATAGCAGTAAAGTGTCTGAACAACATATCAAAAGCAGAGCATTGTGAAACTAAACCTGCAGAGATGAAGGAGCCTGGTGAATGTAGAAAAACTGCTAAGAGGCGAAGCCAAAGTTTCACCAACACGGACCTGCAGCTCAGACAAGAGTTTTTCAACCAACCTTGCATCAGCTTGCCTAAAGCTTTCCTCGGCTTTCCTTGGTCTCCCTTCTCTTTTTGTAAAAACAGATTAATTTTCAAACATAAAGGTCTCTTTACAGACCAGGTTTTATTCATGCTAATGTCTGTACATTTCATGGTCCCTCTGTGAGCACGCTTCACAGCACAGCTGTGCGCTGCCAGTTACCTTTCACTTCTGCATTCCCACATCTCATTGTTAAGAAGTGTTATATAAGGCACCAACCATCCTGTCTGTCAATGAGCTTTGGTACAGTTGCATTCAGCACCGAAAATGGCCCTCTCACTTAGAGCTGATCCCAAGAAAAGTTGCTGAAAACCTCACAATGTGTGTTTTGTTCCACGAGGCTGTTCTTTTGGACGCCCAGAACATTTCTCCACACGTTAATGCACAGTGCAACCCCTACATGTCTGCCTATGTCACACCTTGTGACACAGGCAGAGTGAGAAATGTGTGATCACCACAAGAACATCATGTACCTTAATGCTGCACTGTCATCAGAGTAACAAAAAGACAATGTCTGAATCTCATGTTTTTTTAGTTTGTTTTTTGTGCTTGTATAAAATAGAAGAGAATAGAGTAGGTCTTTCCACAGGGAATGGGGAATTACTTATATGCACAAATAGCAGCCATTGTTAAATTGCCTCAGTCAAAGTCATATATATGTCATCGCCACAGTTAACAGGCTGGCTGCTGCACTCTGCCTGTGGGAAGGTATATCAGCCTGCATCATTCTGTAAAACAATGACCATTCTCACAGCCTAAACTCTTCCTGACCCCATTCTCTATCTGCCCCCGAGTTCCATGCAGTAGAAAGATACAATATGAGCAAAGATACTGAGAAATAAATAAGCCCTTAGAAAAAGGCAGTTTCAAGATGTAGTGCCGTCATGGAAGAAGTTATTTTGAGGCCAAGTTCCCTAAAAGAGATTGTAGGCTGTGTTGTAAAACTTTCTCTAGCTGTAATAACCTCTGTGGGCGTGATTGAGAATGAGGATGAAACCACTCCCCAGAAAATCCCATCAGCACAGCATGTCAACTCACCACTGACAGCAGATGAAGATTTACACAGAAGGAGACTGAGACAGACAGAGAAAGGAGAGAGATTAGTAATTGTGATTGTGAAATGAGAGACTACTGATTGATGACATTTTTTATTTTTCATTTGCTGGAATCAGCATGTAGTATAGCCACTTTTTCCAAAAGTCACATGACTAATAGAAACAATCGGGCTAACTTTGAAAGAAGATAAAAGAAGAGAGTTTTAACTTTCCTCACGCTAACCTGGACAGTGTTTACCTCTTCACCATGGTGGGCAGATGGAACAGCCTGTTGCTGGGTGAGTTACATCAGTCATCCATTTGTACACCAGCTGAACTGGAAAATTATGTGTTCTGGAAAAAAAAACAAAAAACTTCTCTGCTCTTAGAAAATGTGAGTATTTTCGTCTGCAGCAGTTAGAGTCTGAATTCTGAGAGGGAGAAAGAGAGGGTGACACTGACCACAGCAGCTTCTTGTGTCTTCAAATGTGCGCTATTTGGACAACACCGCACAAATGATGTCTGTTCTTTCGCTTAAGTGATATTAATACACCATGAGCTCATCGCACAGTGGTCACCCAATAGACACACGCGTCTGCAGTGCAGAGAAGAAAAAAAACTGTGTTGCCATGGTACAAATTGAAAACACTGCAGTTCACACAATATGGGGATGAACTTAAAGCTACATTATGATTTCAACAGTCTAAGCAAAAAAAAAAAAAAGTATTTGAAAACTATTCAATAAGTTTGTTCTACATTACGGAAAGAAGTTCATCTATTAACAGTGTAATAATCTAGGTAACCACTGTTTCCATTGTAGCAACATGGTAGCATAGAATATTTTCATGGTAAACCAATCAGGGGCAGAGGTAGGTCAACCACAAACACACACACACGAACAATTGAGACACATGCAGCAATGGTGAGACTATTCAAAGGTAGCGTTTACAAACTGGAAGTGCAGACAATACAATGTTTTCTGTTAATAATTTATTATATTAGGTGTACATTTCAATTATTTAAAAATATATCATATTCTGTTTTTATTACAAATAAATGAATAAACTGTTCAATTCAAAGATCCATAAAGGAAAATTAAAAAGCTGATATTTTAAAAATGTTGGTACATGAAAAAAAATTGCAAAAGTTACTTTTCCTGGTAACAAGTTAATTTCACTATGCTGTAGTTCAATTACAAAAACTTGTAACTATAGCTAGTTACTTTTTCAAAGCAAAATGCCCAACACTGTCCATAAGTTCCTAAATCTCTTTGTGTTGGTCAGTAAATGGTCAGTTCACCTGCTGTAATTTCTGTCTTAGCTCTAACATTCACTGTACACAGGAAGAAATAAGGCACAACAAACAGTGAAACTAACAAGACGCATGTTTATATTAACAGATATACAATTATGGTTAGATAAAAATCACCTGAGTTTGGTGGAAACTGCAGATGCTTCTTTGTGATTAGGATGTGCGAATTTTTCTTTAAAGGTTTCTTTAGTGATTGTATTAAATTCAACATGTATAAAATGTTGAATTTAATGTTATATCATGTAAAAGCGCTCTCCTCCTGTTTCCAATAAACACCCATCTGGTGTCATTTGCAACTACAAAGTACTTATTGTATTCTGATTGCAAATGTTGCAATGCTATTATGTGCTTGTACAAGGCTCACTGATGTTTCCTCCTTAATAGGAAGCAGATTTCTCCAGACACCCGTATGTCGTTGGTTCAGAGTTTTGAATGGTGCCGATGTTGAAACAATCTACGGAAAGGAGAAGAGAGAATGAGGGATTTTTTTTTTCTGCAGAGCCTTTTTGAAACCCTGAACATTTCTGGTGTTATTTATGTGGTCAAACTGACTCATTCAGGTTTCAACAGTGTGGTTATGTAGCTACTTTGAAACATTTTTGAACGAATAAAACAAATGAGTTGGAGTAGATTGTACATGGGTGCTCGTGTCGTAGATATTGGATTAATATTCAGAAGGTGATGAACTGTCTGAATGATGCCTGCTTGCTGTTTCAGCTCTGTGCCTCTCTCCCATCGTGGTCCGGTCAACGGCATCTTGTCAGAATGGATTCTTTATGGGAGAAACGGGCTGCATTGGTATGAATAACAAACTTATCTTCACACCATAAACAAACAGAAATTGTTATGCCATCTGCTGCATTTTGTTCATCTGTGCATTCGGAAATTAGAAACTGATAACATGGTCTGCTGAAGGATTTCAGTGCAGAACTATGAATTTAAAAAATCCTGTTTCTTTAATCAAGATGATGATGAATGTGAAGATGATGAAGGCCAACCTGGGCCATGTGGAAAAAATACCCTCTGTTTTAACACAATTGGCAGCTTCTACTGCCAATGTGCTGACGGTTTCAGATCATCACTGACTGTAAATTTCTCAGCTGCTTCATCTGCAACCTGCAGAGGTAAGTTGCCTTGAATATAGACTCGATGATGGCAGTTAATCTGATTCATTTTTTAAAGTCATTATTTCGGTCTGAAAACTCTGCTCTAACATTTTGTTTTAAGATATCAACGAGTGTTTGGAAGACAAAAACATCTGTGGACCTCATACCAACTGTATTAATGCAAGTCCATCTTACTCCTGTGTCTGTCAAAAGGGATTTTTCTCCATTTCTGGAAAAAATGAGTCTCATGGTAACAATATTACATGTAGAGGTATGCGGCTTATCACCATCTGTTACATACAGTGATACATTATGTACAGTGCATATAAGGTATACATAATGTGCTGCAGTAACGTGACGGGCGTGTCTATTTATGTGTTTTTGTGTTTATGGCATTCTTGCTCCTGATATAGACATTGATGAATGTCAAATGGAAAATGTGTGTGGTCAGAACGCACTGTGCGTTAACACACCAGGCAGTTATCACTGTGTCTGCAATGCGGGTTTTGGACTTACATCTGGTAAATCGAACTTCACTGGGAATGAAGAGCAATGTGAAGGTAAGAGTCATGATGAAGTCACTGTTTTATATATATAATTATATATATTCAATAAACAACTGAATAGAAGTGGAACAGAATTCAGGTTTATTTCAGGGTTTTAGATTCAACTTCTGAGTTAGTTATAGTCTGATTCCAGTGCAGGTTAGTTTAGGGGTCACAGTTTTGACTCTTTCTGATTTTTTGGCTTTTTTTTTTTTTGATATATTATCTGTAGAAAACTATCCAGGATTTTGGACATGAATGTTCAAGTGGACCTGGATATTTGTTGTACCATTAGCAGTGCAATCATTTTCCTCTGTGTGATTTGCTTCCATTTTAGACATTTGTATGATTGATAAGACAATCTGTGGAAATGGAACGTGCCGCCATGGAGCCAGCGGCCATTACTGTGCATGCCACTCAGGGTTCACTAACTATGGCTCCAACAGCTCCCGCTGCACTGGTACAACAGCACTTAACTCTTTTTCCAAAATGTACTATTACAACACATTTTGTACATGTAAATATATGAACATGTCAATTCCTGGCACTTTTAATGAATCAAATTTGTTCCCTCAGTGTTAAAGTGTGATGTATTCAAAGATGGAAACGGCCTGACAGAGGTAACACCATGCACCCAGAGATATTTCTATCACTGTTCAATGTATATTCAAACATTTATTTGAAAGGCCTGTTGTCCCACTTGTATCTCATTCTCCCCTGTTTCCCCCCTCCAAGATATTTCAAGTTGACCGTAGTCTCATGGCACAATTGAAAAAAAACTGTCTGGAGCTTACAGAGAGCAAAGGTCCTGCAGAGTTTAACAGAGAGGACCTATTAAAGGTATGGCTGCATTATTATACATTATAACATTATACATATTATACATTATAATTATAATGTGCTATTATCAGGCCATATCCCCCAGTACCTCATAACCAGAATAGAAACAGGAAGTTCTGGCTCTTAAGACTCTGTCATGTGGCGTAGAGGTGTTAGTGCACATCCTTGTAGACTGTTTACGCTGACCTGAAGTTGTGTGCAGCCTGAAAGTCTGACTCTGTCGGATTCTGTCTCCTGTTTCTGTCTGCACATGATTATGTTTCTGTCTGCTGTGACTGCAGAGACTGATGTCTGTGATTGACGAGCTCTTGTCAAGCCGAGCCCTCAATAATAACAGGAAAGTCTCCACCTTTCTGGACATAACAGAGAGCACTCTGAAGCTGATAGGACCCTTCATAGAGACCCCGGGAAGAAAGACATCTTCCAGTTACATAGGTTATATTCATTTATATTGTAGCTATTTTTATTCTTTGCTCTTTTTTCTTTTTCCCTCACTCACCTCATTCTCTTTACTCATTCACAAAGACAATTTGATCTCTTAGGAGCTTTGCTCTTCTTCTGATGTAAAGCTGATCCTCTGTATAACTGTATACAGAGTTGGAGTTGTTGGTGCATAAGGGAAATGACTTACCCAAGGGGCCTGTGACTCTATCATCTAAGAATGCTAAGCTGGACATCCAGTTGGAGACAGCTGCAGGAGATCCCTCCTTTTACCCTGGTATTAATCATACCCAGTGACCACATTTCTTTCCTCATTCACACACATATCACTTGTGAACATAGTGAATGTAATGGAGTGTCATCCTGCTCCGACTGTGACAGGCTTTACAACAGTGTCCTTGCTGAGCTACACAAACCTGGAAGACTATGCAGATGGCTACTTTGGTCAGATGAAATCACAGAAGACTGAAAGCTTTAAGATCAACTCCAAAGTCGTGACTGTGTCTGTCAGCAACAGATACACAAGCAAGCTCAAAGAGTCTGTTAACTTGACTTTCAACCATCTGAAACGGGTAAAGAGGAAAAAATATTCCTCATATTTTCTGTTTTGGGCTTTACAAGACAAACATTGCATCCACAATGGTCTCTATCTCGTTATGAACTGCTGCATTGATTTCTTTTACAGTCAAATGAAAGTCACAGCTGCGTTTTCTGGGATTCCTCGGACAGTGATGGGGCATGGTCCACTAAAGGGTGCACATTGGTGGAGTCCACCCTTGATTACACTGTGTGTTCCTGCACCCATCTTAGCAGCTTTGCTGTGCTCATGGCCCTCTATGAGATTGAGGTTCAAACTCTCAATTACATACACAATGATACGTAACATGTTTTTTTTAGAGTTTAGGCTTAAAAGTTCAGTCCATCTGTTTATGATGATGTAACGCTACTCTTTCCCAATAGAACAAGTTTGAGTTGCAGCTGATCAGCTGGGTGGGTATGCCCCTCTCACTCATCTGCCTCTTCATCTGCATTCTGACGTTCTCTATGATCCGCTCCATCCAAAGCCCAAGAACCACCATCCACCTGCACCTTTGCATCAGCCTCTTCATTGCAATTTTCATCTTCCTTGTGGGCATCTCTCAAACAAAGAGCAAGGTAAATAATCAGAGTTTAATTGAAGAGTGTGTCGTTAAAATTTCTGTAGTGTGTAGTAGAGTGTAGTTTTTGACGCTTTTATCCGAGTAGGTGCAAAATAACCTACGCACAACAACTGAATGATTTATGTCTGTGCTAAAGATTTATGAAGAAAAATTCAGTGTGTAGTTTTTCCGTGTTTCTTTCTCCCAATTCCGTAGCACCCTTTGACCTTTTATTCCCCGCTGTCATCCTCATTTCTTTCCCTACTGCTTTAGGTTGGCTGTGCAATGGTTGCCGGATTGCTGCATTTCTTCTTCCTGGCAGCGTTTTGCTGGATGTGTCTGGAGGGCATCCAACTTTTCAGGATGGTAGTCCTGGTCTTTAACACCAGTTTCAAAACCCTACACATGATGGCAGTTGGCTATGGAGTCCCAGCTGTAATTGTCGCCATCTCCGCCTCCGTAAATCCCAGTGGATATGGAACTAAGAGATAGTAAATTCCACCTCCTGATGCTAATCCTTGTTTCATTCTCAATTCAAGCATGAATAAAAATTATGTTGACATTGTTCAATTAATTCTCGATATCCATTGCAGTTGTTGGTTAAACCTGGAATCGATTTGGAGTTTCTTCGGTCCTGTGTGTTTCATCATCATTGTAAGAGAAATAATCTGAGTTGTGGCCTCTACAAATCACAAAAATTGATTCCAGTGACATTAAAATTAAAATGTGTATAAATCTATATATTCCTTTACCTTTCAGATTAACATCTTCTTCTTTCTCATCACTGTGTGGAAGTTGGCACAGAAGTTCTCAAGCTTAAACCCTGACCTCAACAAATTACAGAAAATAAAGTGGGTAACACTTACAAACTACCTGCTACAATCAGGCACATGTACACTGTTTATGTGCATCTAGTTTGTATGAGTAAGTCATGTGGAAACAAACAGGCTTTTTCCTGTGACTTAGTGTTAATGTGCCACAGATTTTTACCCATGTGTGTGTTTGTTCCCTGCAGGGCATTTACTATTACTGCAGTGGCTCAGCTGTGCGTGTTGGGCACCATGTGGATCTTTGGATGCTTCCAGTTTGAGGAGGGCTCCGTAGTCATGTCCTACCTGTTTACCATCTTTGGCAGCCTTCAGGGGGTTTTGCTCTTTGTCATGCATTGTCTGTTTTCTAAACAGGTCGGTGATGTCCCTCTTAAAATTAGGGAACAAGCTGTGCTGCTCTTCTGCGTCTAATTCACATTTTTATTTTAGGTGAGAGATGAATATGCAAACATCCTCTCCAGATCCTGTGCCCCCCGGAAGACGTTCTACTCAGAGTTTGGCTCTTCCCATTCCAGCAAAGCACATGTGAGCAGTTTTTGTCATCAATGCTTTTCTGATTATTATCTAATAGTTGCGGCATTGTGATATTCTGAATTACATGTGACACAGTACAGTATCTCTTATTTGATTGTTAATCTATTTCCACAAAGTACTGATTTCTAACAATAAATACATCTATTTTCTCTCTTTGTAAATGTGACATGCTGTAGTTGCTGAAAGCGAAAGCTAACCCTAACCCTGAAAGCAACAGTAGAATTAAGCCAAACATTTCATTTGCATTTGCACAACACAGTTTAACATTTATAGCATTCTTACTTTAATTGATTAAGAGGTATAATGAGGTTAATTTATTGGCTGTTCAGAGTTGGACAGCTTTCAAATCTAAACGCATCGTTCTCGACCAGGGTTGAGGATGACAAGGTATTGTAAGAGCCGAGCCCGCTATAATAATCTCATAAGTGTCCGACTCATCTGAGCGCTCTGTTTTGTCATCCGCAGGGAACCAAAAGCAGCCAGGACACTGGAGAATCTCACATCTGAGGATCTAAACATTGACTTAGGAGCAAACAATGACTTGTTTTCTGAATGTCACAGCCAGATACTGCACTGCCATCTGTGGCCGATGCACCAGACTTCACTGCTTGATGCTGTACAGAGTATCTTTCATTAACACAAGCTGGTTATAATTTTGTCAAAATATACAGAAGGAAATGTTGGTCGCCACAATTTAAATAAGAAATTGGAAATTGGGGATTTTCTTTAAAATGAGAAAATGCTATTATTTTGTGAGTAAGTTTTATCATGGCCCCAATTATTTTGTGAACTGAGTATCTTGATATATGAGCAAAACCATCCATATGACCCACGGCTCAAGTCAGTCATGTCAGTGCTTCACTTTCATTCCAATACATATATTTTTGGACAAAGCTAAAAGTTGTCATTTTAGAAAAAGGATCACCAAATGTTTCAATATTTCATTTATTGGCCAAAATATCAAAGTAGTAGATGGCATTAAGACCTGTTTTATCAGGTACATCAAGGCATATAGGTACTTATTAAACTAACAAAGGCAATCCAAGTAATTTTTTAAAAATATATATGAGGAAAGCACTTTCTTTTATCCACAGCATTTAAATTGTGACCATGATCAAAAAAGGAGGCAATAATGATATAGAGATGGATTTTAAATATACGTTTGTGTATATATTGCTGGGTAATTTTATATATTTGACTTCATTCCTTCTCCATTCAGCATGATGTCACATCTTTAATGTATCTAGATATTTTTATGTACTGAGTTCAAATAGGTTTGAAAACTTGAATTTTCATAATTTTCTGTCTATGTATTAATAATGCTGTGTAATGCTTAATGCTATCTCTAAAAAATACTTATATTTACCTACCTTTACCTTTCTATATATATTGTGTGTTTGAGTGTGTGGGTGTGATTATGTGTGTGTGTGTTACACTATTCCTCTCCTGGAAGCTTTAAGCTAAATAAAAAAAATTATGTTCTCACTCATGTTCCCATTTTATCTCAAATATAGACGAAATAACTTTTGAAACACAAATAAATCTCGTTACTATGTCAGAGCCCATTTTAGCAGGAACAGCGTATGCAACAGCTTCTTTCTCTCCACCTTAACGCCTGTCCCCCTGTTCTATAGTTCTTTGCTACACATTGCTGAAGTGCTTATCTGCCTGGTTCACATTGAAGATAGAAACAGTTGTACATCCAAAGGAAATTGAAGTCTCTCCCCTTTCTTCCTGTTTAGGTCAGATCAGGGGCATGATGGCTTCAAAAACAAATGAATTTCATCAAGCAAATAAAAACATTTATACAGTAAATTTCAAAATTTTTTGGTATAAACGCATCTACTGGCTACATTTGTATATCTGAAACATTCTAAAATGATGTTCAACTTGGGATCCAGGTATTTTACTATCGCAAGCGGTATCCAACAAAGTATCCCACAAGGCTTTGGACATCCTATAATCATCATACTCTTCCAAACTGCTCTGATGTCTGTCACGGTGCATCAGGACTACTGTTATCCATGTTTGGGAATTATCAGAAAGACTTATAAAATATTAGCAACAGTTTGCTTTGAATTCAGCTGGTCAAGTAGTCATCAAACACTGGATCAATACTGCGCAATCAAAATGAGAACATACGATCACTTATGATTCAAAGCATCAGTGGAGATGCATGGAAAAGAGGAACCCATCCAGAGAGGGGATGTGGGAAGGAAAATGCATGTCTAGCGTGTCAAGGTAAAACAGCTGCCAAGCCTCTGGAGAGAGAAAGAGATGGAGGGAGAGAAAGCCGGACCTGGGTAAAAGAGAAACTATCCAAGTGACATGGGAGGAGGAGGACAAAGAGAGGAAGGAGAACAAGAGTATATGAGCGTGGTAAAAAGCGATTAGTGAGTGTGACAAATCAGAAAGATGCATTTATCTATTCTCAACCAACCCAAATAACCCGGTGTTCATCCAGAGCCATCCGAGGTAAGTTACATTCATTATTCACAACAGCATGATAGTTATCATATACGTGTGTGTAAGAAAGACTTGGATGGATGGACATGGATCTCTCGGAAAATGTTGCTTATTATTCCTAAATGAATGAGAAATATTAATTTTGATTTTTAATGACCACTATTTTTTAGCAAAAGACGAATGAAATAGAAGATTTTCTGTAGCAGCCTTAGTACTACCACAGTTTTGTGTTTCTGAATCACAACCATCGTTTAAGAGGCAAATATTTCTCACTGATAACATCCCCTCAGTTCAGAATATAACCATGGATTTACCAGGCCGTTCCTTATTAATTTCCTCACCCACTCCAAAGATGTTGTTACTCCCTCTGAAGCTGCAGTAACCTTTTTTTTTTTCTTTAAGGAAAAGAAAAATGTAAACGTCTATCAAATAAAGCGCTTGATTAGCTGCAAATTACTTATGTGGGCACAAAGAAGAGCAGTGGCATTTATTCAGCTCCAAATGCCCTTTTTTAAAATTCAGAGGTTGGTGACCTCGTGTAGAGGTTGTCAACAAAAGACAGACCCAAAATGAAAATCTGTTGAACCATATCATGTGTAGCTACAGGTCGGATCTCCTTCTTGTCTGCTTATGTAAAGACATATCAGCTCCTGGCACCTTTTGCAATCAGAGCCTCTTTCTTCCACGTACCAAGGAAAACTGCAAATCTTTTTTTTTTTTTTGCCTTTATGGAAGAGCTAAGATTGAAATCCTCCCAGATATTGAAAATCCTATAACCTATTACAATGAAATATGAACTCATTGTTTGTTGCATCATGTATCACAACTAGGGGGGATATTGCTTATGCAAATCGGCCCACTCTTTTGATTAAAGATTAATGTATTAATAATTTGATTAACATCAAATATAAGTTGCAAAATAAAGTTATATTTGTCATTAAAAATGTCCATGTCCAGTTTACTGTCACTTCCAGTTTGCTTGAAAGCATCTTGAATCTGTGAAAGTGACTGTAAGTAGTTATTTATTCCTCATTTTAAACCCATCTCCCTCTATCTTTGCAATACCAACACACGACACAAACAAAATGTGCCTGAGCAAACAACATGATGCCTAACGGGCACAATCTGTGGTCTGTCAGCTTGTTCTGTTTACTGTCATGCTTAACTTCCCCACATTTATGAACCAAAATAGAAGTAAAATATGTTTAAAGTTTGAGAAACCTCTTAAAAGTCTATCCATCCAGATTCCCCTGGATTTACCTGCCTGGGACTAAATAAGACAGACTGCAGTAACTAATATTCCATGTACAGTCACATTTTTCAATTAATACTAATTCATGCATTCCAAGCTAGCTCTTCAGTGGCATGTCCGTGATTGGCAGAGACCGAAAACCCTCTGGCAGGGTTTAATGCACTCTTCTTCATTATTGCCTTGGAAACTGATGCCTTCCTAATTAAGGGTCTAAACAACCAGTGTCATTGGCAGACCACTTATAGTAAGTATCCGAGCTGCCCAGTGAAGCACATATCCTGAAACACGATTTTGCCTTTGAGACTTCTCTCTGCCCAGTTGTCTATGATTTATTGGAGACACCTTTTAGCTAGCAAACCTAGATGACATGAAAGCTTTAGTGGCATTTTAATATCAGTAATTTAACTTACCTGTAATTCTTTGCGGACGGCTCTAAGGATGAGGATTTTGGCAAAGTCCCACGTCTGATTCCGCCGCCAATCCAAAACCCCATTTTTGCTGCTAACGGTGGCTTTGCTTTTGGCTGACTTTGGAGGTCATGTGATCCCATGTGCCTTTGCTCTGTATTTGAAAACAAATCAGAGGTTTAAAACACAAGCAGAGAGGCCCACCACATTTTGTCAAATCTTCGGGGCATGTATGATGTTTTTTGGCCTTTGCCCTTGGGTCTTTGGCTGTGTGATGGCCATGGAGTGCTGTGTTGCCAACACTCAGCCCTTTTTCCACACTGCTATGGTTACACTGACTCATGTGCACCGTGTTGTATCTTTTCTAACCTTTTTGGCACTCATTTTGGCAGTTCAACTTGCTGTGGGCACTTATACTACCAAGTTTCCTGGTACATGGTGTTTCTTGCCGATGCGCGGTCCACAATCGACAGCTGACACCAGCCTGGCTCTGGCCTTCTCTTGTCTGGGCCTCACTGCACTCACTCTTTCCTTGCTCTGCAACATCCTGAGTGGTATTGGGTTGCTGATGGTCAGAATAAGGCCTCAAAATTCCAATTCAAAATCATAAGCCCGCTACAACCGTCATTCATCCTCTGTGTCGACTTTTTCCCTGTTTTGGTCATTGGATGTAGACACTACCAGATGTTGGCACAACTGGCAGTGCTCACTGTGGTTTCCTGTGTGTGTTAGATCCCCTTTCTTGTGACTACTACTTTCGGATCACATATTTTGTTTCTTGAATAATAGTTTACTGTTAATATTCTTTTTTTTTTTTTTTTTTTAGAATATAGTAGATAATAAAGTCATCCTGTGTCTTTCCAACTATAAAGGTCCACATTGTTGCAATGCAGTTGAACCAAAGCCTAAGAGCTTCAATGGGGGGTTCAGGACAGGCTCATTCTGCTGTGTTTACGTATAGCCACCTGGAATCAGATCCTTGACCCCTGGGTTTATATATCATACTGAGGAGAGCAGTGTTTTCCAGAGTTCACTGTGTTTCTACCCACTGAGGCCCGCAGTAACCGCCCCTGTGCAGAAACTCACAGGCAAACTTTCAGGTTGCAGTGCCCATGTTTCCTCTTGGACTTTTTCTCTTGTGGACTGAAATAAAAGAGTAATTTCATGTGTTTTGTAAAAAAAAAAAAAAAAAAAAAAAATGTGGGGACGTTACTTACACTTTTCCACAGAAAAGGCCAGCAGGGTTTGGTGGGACATCATTTCCTACATTGAGTGACTCTCGGCCTGTGATTCTATCAATCGCAGCCACCTGCGAATCGGTTGAATCTGTGGTTCGTCAGTTGGGAAGGATTTATATTGTCCAATCAAATTCGACAAAAGCTTGACGAGCACCAAGGCGAACCAATAGGCGAGGTGTTTGCGAAGGATGAGACCCCGGGATGGGCGGGGCTCCTTCGGTAGCGACTCTGTCCAACATGGAGTACAGAAAATAGCCGGAGCTTCACTCCGTTTCAGTGCTCACACTCACATTTGGCCCACTCCTGCCTGTCGACCACCAACTATGAACTCTTTCCCTTGTAGAGGCCAGACTGCAGGACTCGCTGTATGTTTGACAAGCTTCCGTATGTAGCGAGTAGGCAAACAGTTAACAGTTAGCGGTTTAGCAACCAACTGTAAAAGTTGTGATTATTAGAAACTGCCGGTTTCCCCGACACTGTTCGTTCACGGGGCTTCCGGAGGACCATCTCGAAAGCGATAGTTTCCGCGAAAGTAACGTAATAACAGGTCAATCCGACCGGCGGGGTTAGCGGGTGAAAGGTGACATCGCCTAAGTCCGTTAACTTGTAGGTAAGTTGTACGCAGTGCATGCTAATGGAGCAGGTTAACAATGGTATTCTGTGTAACCGCCTGGAAATAGTGCCTGTTTGTGTGCACTGCTTAAATGTCTTAAATGGCTGATCTGTGATAACTTTGGTAATAGCTTACCTCCTGATCAGGCATTTTATGTCATTGATTGCTGTAGATAACATAAAGGATAAGTGCTTGCATGTACTAACATGTAAACATCATAGTGGGGAGAAAACCCCCCTGTGGGATTCTAACTCCCTCTTCCCTTAAAACGTGCGTTTCTCTTTTTCCTCCATGTCATGACAAGAATGCACAATGCAGTTAGTGTCTCAGCCTCTCTGGGGTCTATGGGACTGTTGCGTCTCTTCGGGGTGTCCTGGTCCTGGAGTCTGGTAGCTGGCCTTGGGGTATATCTGGGCACAAGAAGTTGGAAATACTTCTACATTGCAGTGCGCACAGCCAAAAGAGATCTTAAGTAAGTTGAATATGTCCAAATAAGACACTGATGATTTGGGCATCTACATGGTCACTTATCTCGCTTCTCCCCATCCTCTTCTCTGATCCAGTGGCCTGTATGTACTGTTGAGAGTCAAGCTGGCTTTATGGCGTTACATGCGCAATGGAAGCAATATTCCTTCCATCTTCGCTCAGACGGTGAAACTCTATCCAAACAAACCGGCACTCGTCTATGAAGCAACAGGGGAAACATGGACGTTCATCCAGCTGGATGAGCTCTCTAATGCGGTGGCGCATTGGGCAAGAGGTCAGGGATGGGTCTCTGGGGATGTGGTGGCTCTCTTCATGGAAAGCAGGCCGTTACAGGTGGCACTGTGGCTGGGTTTGGCCAAGGTCGGGATAGAAGCTGCGCTCATCAACTTCAACCTTCGTTATGATTCCCTGCTGCACTGTATTGGGGTCTCTGGGTCTCGGGCTGTTGTATTTGGAGCTGAGCTTGCTGATGGTAAGGCTGTTTAGGAAAAGCCCAAGAAGAAATTTGCAATTATGTTTTTAATTCTATATCAGTGACATGGGTCACTCTATGACCCATCATTATTCATCAAATTAATTCAAAAGCTAATTATTTCCATTGCAATTGCAAGCCAGCGTAAAATAGTATTTGACCTCAACACCAAATCTCATCTTGTCTCTTACATCATGTGACGCAGTCAGATTTCTTCTTTTGCTGTCACACTGCTATTCTTCAGGCTATGTGGAACATAAACTCTGATAATTACTTTGTCCCTGACTTGCCATGTGATCAGAGCACACTGTTGATGATGATGATCACATTCCCATTAAAACTCCTTACACATCTTTGTGTGAAGTCAGTTAACATATGCTTCACCCCCATTTCATATTTGTGATATCTGGTCACTGTCAACTACAGTGCAACATGTGTATTAAACTGTTTTAGAGATGCAATACATAGAGATTTAATCTTTTTGTACAGTTTATATTTAAATCTAGTTACTACATTATATATACACTTGCATTATATCTAAGGCAAACTAGAATGATAGGACTAACCTGACAGGTGGTTGCTCCTCTGATCTCTGTCCCTCAGCCATGCAGGAGGTCAGTTCCTCCATCACCCAGTCCATGGCACGGTTTTGTACAGGAGACCTCAGTGCAGAACGTCTGGCCTCTCTGGGTGCTCAGCCTCTGGACTCAATTTTAGCCACTGCATCTAGACACTCCCTTTCACCCTGTGTTCCCCCCAAAGGCATGAATGGTGAGTACCTGATATCCCTCTGAGCTCAACTCTGGCTACAGTTGAGACTTAATCTGCATGTTAATGAGTAGTTTCCTATGACACCTTCAGGCTCCTTTCCTTACACCGTGTTTGATTGATAACCTCTATTTTCTTTCTTATTTTTTGTGCTCTTTTTAAAATTCCCATAGTGTGTGCCAGACAGTGATTAATTTTTTTTTACTCTGCTGTCTGGTTTGTGGACTGATATTGCTTCCTGGTAATTATTTAACTCAAGCTTGATGAGGTCAATACGTGAAGAGATATGAGTTATTTTGAATTCAAGACAGAGCTATTCCTTTTTGTCAGGACAGAAAAAGCTGTCTGAAGTAGATGATAGTGTCTGAATAAAAAATAAAAAAACTATGTCCCTAGCAGTAAATTAGTCTGAGATTAATTAAACTGTAGGTCAGCATTTAAGGTAGCAAACTAGCTTTGTGTTTTAGTCAGGGAAGCAAACACTGAATGAAAAGGGGCACTAATGGCGTTCCAGCAGTGAAAGAAATGCTGAGTACACCTGTTTGCAGTGTGTGAATGTAATTCTGTGTTGTCTTTTCTTCTGCAGATCGCCTGTTTTATATTTACACCTCTGGCACCACAGGACTGCCCAAGGCTGCAATTGTGGTTCACAGTCGGTACGTTTTTTTGAACAACCACTAAGAACAAAAGCATCACCCTCCGGAATTGTAATGCTTGATGTCTAAGAATCTCTCCTGTGTACCCATGACAGGTATTACCGAATCGCTGCTTTTGGGTATTTTGCTTTCCGCATGCGCCCTGACGACATAATCTATGACTGCCTGCCACTCTATCACTCAGCGGGTGTGTGTGACGGTAGACTCCATCTAGGGATCAATACAGTTTTCCTCTTTAGGTTCGCATAACCGAAGTGTGAGCTTTCTTCTCTTGCCAGGGAATATCATGGGAGTTGGGCAGTGTCTGATTCATGGCCTCACTGTGGTAGTGAAGAAAAAATTTTCTGCCAGCCGTTTCTGGGAAGATTGCATTAAGTACAACTGCACTGTAAGAGTTTATGCTTGGAAAATACTAAGAAGAGAGGGATCAATAACTATAAAATATTAATGTTGGAACTAGTAATGCCTCACCAACAGGACTGCTTTCCCTTTGTAGGTGGTGCAGTACATCGGGGAAATCTGTCGCTACCTCCTCTCTCAGCCAGTGCGGCCATCCGAAAAGGGCCACAAAGTGCGATTGGCTGTGGGAAATGGGTTGCGTCCCAGCGTGTGGGAGGCCTTCACTGAGCGTTTCAGGGTGGGGCAAATTGGCGAGTTCTATGGAGCAACTGAGTGCAACTGCAGCATTGCAAACATGGATGGCAAGGTGAGCAATCAGGATTATGTGTATCCTTATTGCTGAAATAGGTGTGGGATCATAGGTTAATAATTCTTGTCCTGCCAGGTGGGAGCCTGTGGATTCAACAGTCGCATTCTCCCCAATGTTTACCCCATCCGTTTGGTGAGGGTGGATGAGGACAGCATGGAGCTAATTCGCGACAATCAGGGCCTGTGTGTCCCTTGTCGTCCCGGTAACTAATATAACAGTATTGATTTTAGTCAAGTTAGTATGTGATTGTTTCCTGTGTTGACGAAGGGCTCAGTTAGACTCCTCTGTGCCTTGCAGGGGAGCCGGGGCTTCTGGTAGGTCACATCAACCAGCAAGACCCATTGAGGCGATTCGATGGCTACGCAAATCAAGATGCTACAAGGAAGAAGATAGCTCACAATGTTTTTAAGAAAAATGATTCTGCATATTTATCAGGTAGCTAATCCTTTGTATTCCTCCAAATGCATGTTTATATTACACCATAGCCCTAAACCCAGCGAGCAACCATGTTGGAAAATGAATGCTCGTGAAAATGAAGATTTTTAAAGCTTTGAAAACTTGATAGTTGAAATAAAGGCTATGTTAGACGAGCTGCGTTTGTCGGTATTCAGAATAGGTAATCATTTATGAGAATTTAGACATGGTAGACTTGACATGGTGTTTATTTTGTTCTGTCTACTCAAGGTGATGTGCTGGTGATGGATGACCTAGGCTACATGTACTTCCGAGACCGCGGCGGGGACACGTTCCGCTGGCGAGGAGAAAATGTCTCCACTACTGAGGTGGAGGGCATTCTGAGCAGTCTGCTGGGTCAAACTGATGTGGCAGTGTATGGCGTGGCAGTGCCAGGTGATACTCAGTGCTTTTAGTGTCATATTGGGAGTATATTTGTTATTTTCCTTTAATGTCAATTGCTTTTGACTACTTAATATTTGATAAATCTTTCTCTCTGTGCCTCACACCAGGTGTGGAAGGTAAAGCAGGCATGGCAGCTATTGCAGACACTACAGGGAGCTTTGACTGCAATGATTTCTTGCAGAAAGTCCAGCGAGGTCTTCCCTCATATGCTCGCCCCGTGTTCCTGCGGATCTCCCCTCAAGTAGACACTACAGGTAAACTGTCTTAATGTCCCTCTTGAGTTCATTAAAATTTAAACATCCATGATTTCATGTTAATAAGTCAATAAAATAATTTTTTGTATTTCCACATTCCTACTTAGGTACATTTAAAATTCAGAAAACCAGGCTGCAGAGGGAGGGATACGATCCACGTCTCACAGCAGACCAGATCTACTTTTTGAACACTCGAGCCACGCGTTACGAGGCTGTAGATGAGGAGCTATACAATGCTATAGCTGAGGGAAGAATGTCTCTATGACATGGAGGCCACAGCAAGGCAGCCATGGTGCGTCAGTGCAACAGATGCTATAAAGAGAGAGGTTAGTATGCATATGCTGGTTTTGGGATCAGTCAGTCTTGATGCACACCTGCCCAGATTTTAAACATTCAGGGAACAAAGTTGAGAGGACTACTTACGTAGACAGAGGACTGTTACAGACAATAATTTAACACTGAGTAACACTCTAGGACATAATGTGAGGGCATTTATTCCCAGTAATAACTTGTTTTTTTATATTTAATAAACTCCTCAAAAAGCCTTTAAACATCACCAAACAGAAAAAGTGATTCTCTCACAACCCATTTGAAATAAGAGAATGTTTTTAGAACAGTACGGGTAGCATCAAGTGGAATATTAATATGGGGTATTTCGCCCACACCTGAAAGATGTTGCAAGGTTGATTCTGGGAAGGTTTTTAAGCAATACTTTAAGTGTGAAATTATGAAGTTACTGCTATGTGTTTGGATGAATCTGAAAGCCCAGACGTCAGCAAGCTATACATGTGGCTACTAAAGAAACAAATCAAACGCTAACCATAGTCCTGTTAGTGAAATTGAAAACTAATCTCACATGTCTTATTTGAACCTCTGAACAGCACTGGCACTGGTTTACAAGTACACATACAGTATGTGCCTTAAATGAAACTCCGTGGTTCATTTTTCTTTTATCCTTTTTATGGAAAGGAGATCACAATAATGTAGAAATCAGAAGTGATAGTTTGCAATTCAAAGCTGAGTCACATAGTCACTGTCATTTTATGTAGGAAATCTTATCATTGTAGTAATACGTGGTTGTTAAAGATTGTGAAAATTTTCCAAACTGCATTTGTTTTTCATAACTCATATTAAATATTTTAAAACATGTCTGTGTTTTCTTCAGTTATTCATTTCAGACCAAAAGAACTTTCATGGTGACTTTTCAACTTTAATTGCAATGAAGGGATGTATCTTGATGCTGCATCATTTTCTCTCATTAGATCTTTAGACAATGTTTTGGCCAGTTTGTCAAACACAAATTAATGGTCTGTTGATAAAGTTATCCTTGTGGGCAGGATTTTCAGCGGATGTTCTTTGCAGGCCGTGCAAAAGTAGGGATAGGCTCTGGGCGTGATGACATCCATGAAGGTGTAGAGAGGTGTTCTCTCTCCAGGGTCATAAAAGGTCACCTTTCCACGATCCATATCTAAAACCACTCGTATCACCTCCGGCGGCTTAGTCATGTTCAGTGGCTCCCATGGTGCTGTGCAAGCCTTATGCTCGCCGTTACGAAACCTAATAGTCCAGAACCCTTCTGCTGGCGTCAACACATGCTTTCCCTTCCTGTTGATAGACTCGCTGGCTATTCCCACCACCCAGTAGGTGTTGTCTTTCACCTCCACATCCCAGCTGTGGCGTCCAGATGTGTAGCCCTCGGCAGCCAGCATCTCAGCACTGATGTCAAAGCGTTCCGGGTTGTCTGGCACTTTGAAATTCTGGGAGGCAGTCTGCACCATCGTGAGATCCTCTGAGAGGATGAAGCAGCTAGCTGCGGTGTTGGGATCCAGAACCACAGGATCTATGTGGAGAGGGGGAGAGAGGAAAGAAGTAGAAGTAGCAGTAGAAGTTCCTGATGACAGGAAAAGAAATGACAAATAACACATGACCAGAAATTATTTGAGGAACTCACTATATTTAATTATTCGCTTCATCCTCTCCCAAACTTTATATCTCAGAGAGCCCAAGTGCTTTGCCACATCTATAAGAGCCCCAGAAATCATTTCTGGATCAAAGGGACTCTGCCAAGTTCTGAAAAGATACTTAAGGGGTTAGTTCTTCAGATTGTAAATATTTATTTACAGATGAGCTTAACTGGACCCAAATGAGGAAAGAACACTTACCTCTTTATTGTTTCCTTGTAATTCTGAAAAGCAAAATGAAGACCACAACTTTCAGCAAGTGATGTGCTTAAGAATTTAGAACAATAGCTGGATAAGATTTATTGGAATCAGAATCTGAAAAAATATCTACCTGGAGAAATGAGATGTCATGAGATTTCATCTCCTGTTCTACTAATCTGACAGTGTTGGACAGAGATATCATTTCACTGTCCATCTCTTCAATCTGCTGCTTAATCATTAGTTTCTTCTGTTCCTCCTCAGCCTTCAAGGCAGAAAGTCTGGCAGCTTCCTGCTCTTTCAGGAAACTGTGAAGGGCTTTAAACTCTTCTTTGATCTGTGTTTCAGTATGTTCAACTTGGCTCTGGAAAAACAAATGATTGATGGATAATCATTTTGTCCACACTTCTCCTCAATGGATACTCAAAGTCACATTTGACATTGATGGGGGTGACAGTACCTTCATGTGTTCTGCCATTTCCTCACAGACCATTTTTGCCTTTTTGTAAAGCTGCAACTTCTCTTTCAAAGGCAGCAGTGCACTCTTCAGTTCCTCCTACAAAGTCAATGACAGGGCACTGACACTTAAAAACAAGGTCAGCCTGGCAGGTGGCCAAGCTGTCAGCACAATGTGGGGCTTTCAGCTGCCACATACTCCTCCATGACAGCATTCCCTATAAATGCAAAGCTGTACTATACAGCAGCCTCCAATTAAAAGGGCAAATCTATGGAGAATAGACTGGTAACAGCCCTCATGCAGCTTTGATTCAAAGTGGGGGCCCAATCTGTCAACTAGTAGGTTCATTTCACATTATTAATTAATTAATATTAATATAAGGCTCCCGGTCTTGCAGGAAGGCTGAGGAGGGCAAGAGTAGAATGAATGCAACATCACAGAAACTTTGTGGGAGTCAAGTTTCAGTCCTCTTGGGACCTCAACAGCAATGGGAAACCAAAAATATAGATCTATTATTAGAATGTTAATGCACTCTGCCCAATGCCTTCACACAAGTCAACACATCAGGCTTTGAGAGGCACAAAGGTAGTGAGAAAATAAAAACCAAAATTGGCTAAAATAACATTGAACAATGTGTTTCATAAATGATGGGCATAAAATTCTGTTGCTGTAATTGAATCGCTCAAACAAATAATTTGCCACATTATCTCCAAATTTTAACGCTCTCCCACTCTATTAAGCCACTGGACAAACCTCAAATCGGGGAACATCAGAAACATTTCAGTCAACATTACTTTATCCTCATTCCAGCAGTAATCATTAGTTACAGAGGGAAAAAAAATTCTGAGGTGAGATTTGCCATTGAGATGATGTTGAAAGATATCCAGCTTTAACAGGGAAAATCAATATGCTTTCTATGTGAAATGCTGACTTGACTTTAACATGCTTACCTTACAGTCATGAGCACCTTCCCGAATGGGATAGAGCCTATGTCCAATGTGTGCAGCTGCTTTTCCACACAGCCCACAGATGGGCTCCAAGTCCTCCAAACAGAACAGTGTGAACCTTTCTCCATGTTCTTTACACGCCTCTGGGTCATTCATGCTTCTGTCCTCCCTGAAGGATTCACAGGCCCTCTGCAGTGAACTGCTCACTACTATTTGATCCATGGATGACTGGCGACAACACAGAGGGCAGGAGTGTGCATCCTCACTGCCTTGCGTCTCCCAGCTGTCTTTTAGGCAAGCTTTACAAAATCTATGTCTGCAAGTGAGCGCCACTGGCTGTCTGACAATATGTCCACAAATTGGACAGGAAAGGTCATCTTCTCGATGAACACGCCTGGTTGCCATCCTTCTTCATGGGGCTTTGATGACAAGGCAGGACCCGATGCCCCTCCCTCATCTCAGTATGGCTACATCATCTTAACCTCAGATAAGTGTTAATACCCAGGCTCCCGAAGGCATATCCCATGTTATGCTGTGCTGCATTGAGAATGCACGTTGCACGTTCTCAAATCAACACTGAGCCTCTGAATAAAGCAAAGTAGCTTCACATTTGAGACACTCTATCTGTGCTTATCAGAGCAAATGGGACTCTGAGTAACTCAATGAGCATTAGCTGTCAGCGGAATATTTGCACTCCAGCTGGCCTCTGGATTGGAGGTATATGACAATCGCCTCTTAGTTCATTTCAAGTGGAATATTGAAACAATCAAAGTGTGATGAAGGGTTTACATAGAAACAATGTCCAAATTAAGAGTCAGACCGGAGCTATAAATAGAAGTAACCGATTTGGACTGGACTGAAGTTATGTGAGCAAGAAATATCCTGCTGACCCCTGGAACCAATTTTTTACAGTTGAATTTAGATTTGGGCAACAGATTTTTTTAAGAACTGACACATGGTTATTTTTAATATCAGAGTCTAACCCCCTTCTGCTCTAAAAACACTGAACGCAGCTCACATTTCTCAACCAGCAAACTGAGTATTTCAAAGTAAGATGTGCAAACCGAAGCAGTTTAAAAATGCATTTGTTGATTTCACAGGTATTTAACAGTAAACTAAGCCTGTTTATAGTGTAAACCGGTACAATCTAATTCTAAGAATTAGATTACTGGAATCAGTGTTGTGCCCAGAAATAGGCCAAGAGTATTGAGCAAGATAAATAAAAAAAGCCTGAGGAATATGATAGTACCTCTAGAAAATATTATGCTTGCCTATACTGGTTTTACTCTGTGTTATGCACCATGTGATACATGGTATTTAAATTCATTCACAGTTGGCTTTGAATCATGCAAGTAAGAAAGTAATTTCCATTTCATGGTTCATATTTACTTGGTCTTAAATCATTATGCCATAACTTAGAGCTTTAAGTGATAAAACCAGATGTAATTGTATTATCATTTGTATTATGTGTACAGTCTCTTAAGATTTCCCACTGCAGCAGAGCTATGGAAACGCACAAGACGACATTACATGTAAAGGGGCTGGGAGAAGAAAGTCTCACCCTAACTTGCTGTGGGCCCCATAAATGATCATGATTTGCATCAGTGCCAGTGCAGCAGTTCACAGCAGATGGTACCAGCCAAAAGCTATTAGCAAGAGTCAACACCCTCTCATATCTATCATCCTCAGTAAAATGGCTAGTTTAAAGATGAATTAAACTAAATTTTATGGTTTGAAACTCTCAAAAAAATGTTTCTGCCGCTCTAATCTTCCTCTAAGATGTTTGTTGAACAGACAGATTAACTGAAGATTTTCTCTAAATGGTTGAGATTAACCTGGGCAAAGAAAAGACAGAGGGATTGCTGTGCCATGTAGATTTATGTTTACACACTCGTGTGTGTGCCTGCAGGTATCTAAATGAGATACAGAGGCAAACAGAAATAATGAGCAATTGCCTGTCAAATATCTACAATCTACAGATTACTGAGCCCACAGGGAGGAGCAGGGAGTTCTTGTGAAACATGTTTTCTATGACTGAACTTTTTTATTGGTTTGACTTTCAATTTCCAACATGTTGTGTGTTTATAATGGCAGTCCGAGATTATCCTTGCCTACGCTAAGCATTTTAATTTGCAAAAACTTAGGCAACATTTAGGATTCCCTCTGTATTTGCAAAGGCCTACATAATATCATAAAACACCCCCATTCCTTTTCAAAGAATGAAATAAACATTAAACCCTTCGAGCTACGTTTATTCGATTTACCTTACAATCCACAGGGCTCCAGATCTGCTACACACACAAGAGCCAGCTCTCTTAATCATGCATCACATGATTTGTATAGTAGCTTGGGGCTCTTTTTAAAGCAGAGAGGACACTCTTTTGTTTCATGTTGTTGTATCCAAAACTTCTCCAAGCAAAAGTTACAAAAGCTGAGGACCTCCGGAGCTAGAATGATTTCGCCAGGCACAGTGCAGAAAGAGTCATCTGCCTCCTGACATGACAACCTCCATCTGTGAAATTCAAAGCAGCACTGATGGGTCTGAACCAGACAGTAAGACCTATATTACTGATGCATGTACAGGATGTGCTGTGAGTGTTCAGCTGCTACACTAGATGAGAGAGACACAGCTCCTCTGGGTTCAAATTAAATCAACACGCACATGAAGTGGGAGTGAAAATTTTCACTTTGACCATCTACAAAAGAGATGAGCACATTCATTCATTCATATCACTCATTGTAATATTATTTAACTTGAATTTTTAAACTAAGTTGAAAATATTCTTCTGGCTTTATAATGTTGCATTTAAATGTGCAGTTTCTTTTGATTTAATATCACTTTCTTTGACTACCACTATGAAAAGAATAGGTCGAAAATAATGTTTTTTTTTTATCCATATACATTTATCTAACTCATTACAATTAATATTTTACAAAGCATTTACTGCAGAATAATTTAGTCTCATAGATTAATGTATTAAAAATGATTTACAGTAAATGCAATTATCCATATGCTTAAATAGCCTGGTCGGTATAACATGCTGATAGTCACAGCATGAAGCTGAATATTAAAGGTTCACTGACTGTATCTAGTAAATGAAATTACACTTGGCAATGTAATCTGCATAAAAACCTTAGTTGAACATAATAGTAATAAATTTTGACTAGGCCATTTTAGAACGGCTGCTTGTTCTGCTGGATGTAAAACAGACAAGAAAAAAGTCATTAGGAGTAGCACTAACATCTTTTTTTCTTCTCCTCTCCTTGTACATTTAACCAAAATTTCCATCTGGATTTCAGAAACACACGAATATGTAAAAACAGAGAATTCAATCACATGGTCCGCTTTATTGATTTTCCACTCAGGAATGACAAGAATGTGAATCTGTATAAGAATGCACCATGAACAGAGACAGTACAAACAAAGACAGAAAACATTAGCTGAAGACTACATAAGAAAGAAGTTGATATAAAAGCTCGGTGCTTTGCAAGTTAACATTTTTCATCAGCTGCAGTAACAAAGAAATGGCAGGAAGTGTAACTATGAGTCCCTACCCAGAATTTATGCCAGAGTCCAGTCACTCAGAGCTTTCAAAAGTTTCAAATCTTTGTTCCTCTAGGTCAATACTCTACGTGAGGTTTCTTACCTGGCTGATATGAGATTAAGGCAACACTGACTGCATGCTCTATTCATGCTGCTCAGAAAGAAATGCCACATTAAAAAGACAAAAGGTGTACCATTCAACATTAAGATGCATGTCAGTTTCACCTGAAATACTGTGGACATTTCACTTGGTAGGAAACAAAATCTCAGCTGCTGAGGGGGTACGATTACAACTATATGGCCAGCTCATCATCACCACGAGTCATAATGTAAGATGTTTTATGTACAGTTTCCAAATCTTCACATTAGGTACTGTCTAAAGTGTAGAAATCTGTTTCAGATTTTGCTTTTTATGTTACATAACATTGTCCTCATTATTAGCAAAGAATTGTACAAGCATAAGTTATTTCTTGAACATTTATACCCAGTGTTTCTCTGATAAAAACATTTAAAATCATATTCACTTATACTTTTTGGCTTCAATAACATCTTAATCTTATCCAGTACAACTATATATTGTTTGAATTTCACATATTTCTTCACTCTCTATCAGTGGCCTGAAGTCACTATCACTATGACACAATGACTTCAAATCAACTTCCTGTCTGGGTGATCGGAGGCACGTCCAGAGCGCTGGTGTCGGATCTCCAGATGTTTGCTTTGGACGCGGTCAAAATGCTGAAGCAGCTCATTGTAATCCATCTGAGTTTGAGAGGCCTGTTTGGAGGCCACTTTGTGTTTAGAGTCCATATACTTGGACTCATCCACAGTCCTCATGAGCTCTGGATTGGGGACACATCGCAAGCGGTGGGAGAGGAGCTGGAAGGCCTGGCTCTGTGGCAGCAGCATCAGCAGACCATACAGCGCCTTAATCAGATAAGGGTTGTTCTCCACATCCAGGAGCTGCAGACGCAGGTAGGTGAAAATGGGGCTTTCTATGAGCTGCACCAGCTTGTCTACTTCCATCAGGAAATCTACTGTCACTTCCAGATCTCCAAACTTCTGGATGAGATCATACGCATGTTTGTAGTTCTGTGTGAGGAAACAGAGTGACACGGTGGCCACGGGGTTGTGGCACCAGGAACGATACAGGCAGCAAAACAAAGCGCAGCTCTCCTGAGTGCGCAGGTCTTTCAGCTGGTTGCGTAACTGGAAGAGTTCAGCCGAAGTGAGCAGGATGGTGTTGAGCGTCTGGACCATGGTGGACGCAAATTTAAGGTCCTCCTCCTTCAACAAGATGTCAGCCATGGAGTGGAAGATGTTCTCCGCGTGAAGCAACAAACACAGCTGCCTGATGATGAAGGCTCCTCTGTTCTCCAGAAGCTTCCTCTCCAGGCTCAAACGCTTCAAAAGGTTGATCATGAACTTGTAAAAATAGGAGTTCATACTAGGAGTGGAGGGGGATGAGTCCAGTGCTCTGGCGCCCATGCTATGCTGCTGTCCTGGCTTGGCACCCTCTGGGATCTTGAGCTCTGGTTTGTTGTCAGTGCTTTCACAGGAGCCGCCTTGGTCTGTTTGGCCGGCAGGAGATGATGCTATTTCAGCCAACACCTCCAAATCTTTCAATATCACTTCATCAGACTCGTCCGACAGCGTCTTCAGTAACATGGGAAACAAGCTGTCTGTGTGGCGGAACATTTTGCGTGGTGTCTTGATGTAGAGGTGGTACAGCCATTTGAGCACAGCTATGCGGGTCATCATGCCAGTGGAGGAGTCGTGAAGATGACGGTCCAACACCTGAACAATGCCGTCCAGGTCCAGAGTTACCCGAGGCCTGTCAGCACTCGCTGGAGCAAAGAAGCTGATATTACTGAAACCAACAGATTCCTGTGATGCATTCAGCACATCATTGCTGTCTGCCTCCGTCTTGGGCTGGCCGTCTTCCCTGGTTGGTGACCCTGTACTTCCACCTCTCTCCTCTTCCTCCTCCTCATCGTCCTCTGGTGTCACCAGCTTCATCAGACTGTGATTACAGGCACTGGCAGCTTCTTTGGTATTTTTCTTTCTGTCATCATAGGAAAGGCAAGGCAGTACTGCAGTCAGGATGCCAGAGGAGTAAGGGAGCATCACTCTCCCTGCAAGCTGGATAAACTCTCTCATCCAGGTCATAGCTGTCAGCTGGATCAGGTCGTTTGTGAGTTTGGTCTCATCTGCAACCTGGCAGTGTATGACCAGGATGTTTGCCATCTCAGCAAATTTCACGCTTGAGGGAGTCTTTTTGATCTCCTTCAGAAACTCTCCAAGCACCACCTCACACGTCTTACGGATCTCCTTGCTGTTATCTCCCAGGATCTGGAAGAGCCCATCCAGGATTTCAGGGAGGTAATCTAACAGGTTGATGTCTGGCACAGACTCCAGAACGTGGATCCAAGAAATAATGAACTGTCTGGCATACTGATTATTGGAGTAAATTCTCTCTCTCAGGAGGGGAACAAACGCTACCAGGTCAAACTTATTACTTTCTGTCACAATGTCTTTCAGCAGTCTGTCCAGGAGTTCCGATCCACTCTTCACATTGGGATCCGGATCTGCTGCAAGCTTGCTAAGACCATCAAAGAGCAGGTTAAAATGGGGCAGCACAGCTCCTCTTGCCACTTTGACTATGTTGTAAAGGGCCTCGCAAGCGTAGTAGCGCAAACGACTGTCTGAGTCATTAAAGCACGTGAGTACGGGCTCGATCAGCTCCTTCAGATACAGACCTGAATCCTTCCCCAGGGCGATGGAACAGGCTGCCAGTCCGATGAGACCCCCCTTGCGGCTGTGGGGGTGCTGGGACAGGGCAAACTCCGAGGCCAGAATCTGGATCACATGCCTGATCTGAGTAGAGTTGTTCTGAGCCACGAACTCCCGCACTAGTTTCTCAATCTCTAACGCCGCGACTTTCCTCTTCTCGTACAGTTTGTCATTCAGAGCCCTGACGATGTTGGGCGTCAGCGGCGAAAAGTCCTTCTCCGTGTTCATGTTTGCGGCTCAGGGTTTACCGGGTCCTTTCTACCGTGATGTGCGTGAACGCGGTGGACAGCAGTCCGCATTGATGACCATTTAATAAAGAAAACAAAGGTTTCATTAGCCAACCAGGAAGTCATGTAATAGACCGCAGCTGACCGTTGCATCCGCCGGAAATGCGTCACGGTTGCTACATTTATTTGGTTCCCGCTTTGAGAGAAGCATTAGCTTCATTAGCAACGCGTTAGAGAAATGGATATTTATATTTTTACTAAAGACAAAATTTTCTTCACATAAACTGTATCCCCCTTTTTTATTTTTTATTTGAGTGGTGCAGAGGTGTTGTAGCAGCCGGCAGCAGTGATGACGGGCCGCCCATCTTTTCACTCACAGCTCTCCTCCATCATGGAGACCATGGCCAAGTCTGCCCTCAGTCAGGTCTGCAAGCTGGTGGATGAAAACTCGACTGAGCTCCGCCTCGAGTTAACTCGGCTTCTGTTGGCAAACTCAGCCCTGACAGAGAGAGTGAGCAGCCTGGAGTGTGAGCTGACCATCGTGAGGAGCAACGCCCCCAAGTTGTGTGGAGCTTCTCGTACCGTGGGTGTACAAACTGTGGCTTTGCGGGACGAAGATCCTCACGGTACCTTTGTTTTGGTGTCACACATTACCATCTACTCAGCAGATTTTAAAAGTGGCCAGGTTTCTGTATTCACTGGTGTGTTTTCCTCTGTCAGACTTCTCAGTGTCTGGGTCCCCCACTATTGAGGGGATCTTTGGAAAAGACTGGTGTATGACTCTATGGAAGGACAGAGATCCATACAGTTTGGCTCTGGAGAGACCCACAGACTCATCACAGACTGAGAAGGTGAAAAGAGCTTAAACAGAGCCAGTAAATCTTCATGAGCATCCAGCTATTTCATCTACAGACATCCAACATACAGTAAAACAGGTGATATGCATATCTAAACAATCTACAAAATCTAGAAAAAAAGATTCACATTAAGTGCAGGCTCTAAAATTATCATTTATTTTTGAGCCACCTATGAATGTCTGTGCTGAACTAATTATCACAAACCTTACAGCTCTATTCAAGAAAGTATAAAATAATCTAGAAAAGTGCCCATTGCGATTTCCCAAAGCCCAACATGACCCTCTGAAATTGTCAGAATAGTGTAATATTTTTGCCCACCTCAAGTACAGAATTGTTGTACTATATACAGTAATATAAGGTATTTTATTTGCAAAGCCATATTTAAGAAATTAATTCATTCATTTATTCATTCATGCATTCATTCATATTCTACCGCTTATCTGTTTCTGGGACGCGGGGAGTGCCAGAGCTTATCCCAGTTCACACTGGGCGAGGGCGGGGTACACCTTGGACAGGTCGCCAGTCCATTGCAGGGCCTGTTGAAGAGATACTGTTTAAAAAAATGTAATTAAGATTCATTGAATAATCAGAGCGCTTGTTACAGAAAAGGTGACGCTCGGACATCTTGTATTTTGCAGTGTGAGGAAATTACAATGACTGAGATCAAAAAGGAGGATTGTGCTGAAGATGCTGCCAGTGGGTGCCAACAGGAAGCATTTGACACAGAAGGTAAGAGGGTAATAGAGCGTAGGTATTTAGGACATTCATACTACAGATTTGGCAAATTCAAATGATTTTTCAGGGTTTCTTTTTATATCTACTTGCAACAGAACATGAAGAAAGCCCAGCTGAGGAACCGGAGCAGCTGTCGATCAATTACTTGGCTGATGGCAGCACTTGCAGCCTGCCATTTGATAAAGGGAGAGAACAGACTGTGTCTGCAGATGTTATTGAAGACCCATCTGTACAGGTTATGTCCGTCAATGACACAGAACAGGCTTTCAGCACTTATATCATTCCAATCGAAGAGGAGGAGGAGGATGATGATGATGATGATAATGATGATGTGCAGTTTGTTCAAGAAAGTCGGCAGGAGCCAGTAATGATTGCTGCAGTTGGGCCAAGCCACAACAAGCAGCAAACATTGCCAGCAGACGACAGTGAAACCGGCATTGCACATAACTTTAATGTACAAACTGCCAGAGATCTAAAAAAAGAGAAATTCACATGCCAAATATGTAGCAGGACATTTTACCACAAGGGCACTCTAACACACCACATGAAGTCACACAAGTCAAACTTTTGTAACATTTGTAGGCAGCATTTCCATTACAGGTACAAACTAAGTTCACACACCTGCGTGCCTCCAGTTCCTTCTCAGAGAGTCAGTAAATCTTGTGGGCTGTGTGGGAAGACCTTTGCGAACCCATCAGCTCTTAGGATTCACTATGTGGTCCATACAGGAGAAAAACCCTACAGTTGTAGCTTGTGTGGGAAAGGCTTCACCCAGAAAGGCAATCTGAAATGTCACCTACGCATCCATTCTGGAGAGAGACCGTTTCGATGTGTTAAATGTGGAAAGACCTTCACGCAAAAGGTGAACCTGAACCATCATTTAATGGCACATAGAAATCGGGAGAGAGAAGAGCCCATTGTTAGAAGACTTCTGAAGCGAACGACAGCTGTACATTATCAGTAGCTTTGTTAATATGGTGCATTATGCAGTACTGCTCACAATGACTTGAGTTCAGTTCATGTTTGTAATGGCTTGCAGTAGCAAATTAGGAGTGTGGAGCACTCTGCGTTCATCAGTTCAATGTCTGTTGTTTCTGTCCAATAACATATTGGTTATAATAACATAATAACAATAAGTATAAAGAAAGAATATTCACTTTGTGCTTGATTTCTTTTATTGATGTAACTTTTAAAGTAACATTTTTATTGTCTCATCTAAATTGAAGTTGATTATTACACTCAACTTTGACAGTCTTGAAAAAGCACATCTGAGAGGTCCTTGGAAGGGGCATGCAGGGCTCATTTAATGCAGCCAGTCAGGTATGTTGAGGGCAATCATTATTACAGGCCAAATTAATCCTCTGTACAACTCATCTAAGTGAAAACAGTTCATGAAGATTTGTTAAAGAAAAGAATAGACATATGATTTCAAGTGACAATTTAGCGTCCCAGCACAATGACAACACAACTTCTCTTTTTACAAAAAACAGTGGCACCTTTTAGACCTGAAGAATTTCTGTAAATCATCTTTACAATATCTAACCAACATATATAAAAATTTCTTTAAATCTGTAATTTTTCACCAAACATCCCAGTTTAATGCCAAAAAGTGAAACATGGTACTCACTACAAAGCATAGGTGTGGAGGGTCATGAAGCTAACAGAAGGGATTGCTGTTCTGCTTTGTTTTGAAGAGGTAGTTTTGAAGATTTATGCTACACGTGCAAACAATGGCGCACTTCCCCAAAGTACTTTTGGCATTATTAACACAGGCCCTTATGAACCTGACATGACAGTGAGGTATGTGTAACATGTTGCACCAACCATACAACATTGTACTTGAATGGAACAGGTATAAACAGGTAGAGGTATTTTCTGTTATAGTTTGGATCAGCTGACGTGCCTTATTTGAGTTAAGATTCTCTCCTTATTATGCTGAATGTGAAACTGACTTTAAAGGCAAAAAGAAGAAATCCTACAATTTGGCAACAATTAGGGATAGGCCTGTTTTATCAGTCAGCAGATTAATCAGGCCAACACCTGGTTTTGTGGCATCTGCCAAGGCCTGTGCGCACAAGGCCATTAAAACAATGTCTGCAGACATTTAGATCTAATTATTTTTTTTTGTTTGGTTTTTCTTTCCTATTTTTATAAAGTGAGAGTGCAGAGTTCAGGTCTGCAAACACAAAGCACATTTTTATTTTGAAATATTTTCCTATGTTCAAGTGTTTAATACAGTAGTGGTATATAAATATTCATTTATGTAAAGCAATTTTGTCGGCTCACTTGTTATTGTGGTTAAATTGTAGTATTCTACCAAATGTAAAAAAAAAAACAAAAAAACAACAAAACCAACATAATATCAAGGTAACGCCATCAGTCTCCCTGCTATCTAAATATATGCATTATCTATTTAAAAACACGTGCCAGTTGACTACTGGCAGCTGCCTCCTAACCAGTCCAGTAAATCAAATACCAATACAGTAGCACTGATAATTATACGGGTTTTAAATGATTTTTTTCTTGGATCTAAATAATCTACATTTTCATCCACATTTAAGCTTCGTCAGCTACACTGAGCATTATCCATAGTTTGTCTTGTGCAAGGTAGAAGTCTCACTAATAACCAAGCTCTCCCTTTGGCTCTTTGAACAGTCAAGTGAAACACTGGTGATGATTCAAACCGTACTTGTATGCGTAACATTTCCCACAATCCACACAGCTGTAAGGCTTTTCTCCAGTGTGTGTCCGAAGATGTATGTTCAGAGAGCTTTTCTGGGAAAAACTTTTGGCACAGTCTGGACAGCTGTACGGCTTCTCTCCTGAGTGCACGCGCTGGTGCAGTTTCAAGTACGTTTTCTGAGCAAATCTTTTCCCGCAAACCGAGCAGCTGAAAGGCTTTTCACCAGAGTGTCGCCTGATGTGGACTTTTAAACTGCTCAGATAGTTGAATACTTTCCCACAGAATAAGCACTCAAACTGTTTTGATAGCTTCAAAGGTTTCGGCTGAATTGTAGGTTTTTTGCTTGCATTCATCTGGATATTGTTTGCGTAGTCCAAGTATTCAGCAGCGACTGAAGGAGTATTTGTGTTTTCAACCAGAGTGTTCAATGTTGCATCATCTATTAACTTGTCCATTATTGTTGGCTGCGTGCGTTGTTGAGTTTGACTGTCAGTCGCCATGGGGAAGTTGTTTAATTCTACTGAGTGAAGCTGCAGCTCATCAACAGATCTATGAAGCATATTGTCCTCTTCAAACATTCCAACAACTGTTAAATACAAATAAATGCAGTTAAGGCACAGAAATACAATTACAATGATTTGGATTAACTCAAAACTTACTTTTTCTATCATCTGTGTAACTCATCTGCTGGCCAATGGGATGATCATCATATGTTTCCTCCTTGACAAAGATGAGATCAGTTTCCCTCTCCATCATATCTATTCCCTACAAATAGGACAGGTGACAAACAGCTTTGAACATAAAAAAAATCATCTATATGGCATATTAAAAAAAGGAAGCTTACCAGTTGAGAAAGGAATCACTGACCTGAGCTCCCATGCTTGTCATAGCAGCAGGCTCCATTGTCTCTTTCCTGTGAGAGGGGAGTTTCTCCTCCCTCCAAAAGTCCATACACCAGTCCTTCCCAAAAACCCCATCGATGGCTGGAGCGGGCTGCTGCTGTTCTGCAAAATGAAGCAGATAATAAATTGCATATGATAATCATCCTGTAAATATTTGCACAGAGATCAACAGTAAAGCTCTGCACTTTTGACCATAACTGAGAGAAGGTGGATGTGCACTCAGCTGTCTGGGGAGCAGACAACAACAAGCCCTTTCTACATGATGGTGAATGATCAGGTTTTGTTCACGCTGTCCCATTCAATTTTATGATCAATTTATAGACTCCAACTGTATTACATTGTAAGGACGGTTGTTTTCATTATTTTGTCCACCTTGTTTATATCAACGAGGAGAGGCAAGATAGCAGCAACACCCCATTTGAATAGCGCAGTACTGCTTAATTATCACTCAGCTAAATAGATACCTCATAAACCAATGTCACTAATGTAACAACAGCAGGTTAGCATGTTAGCCAGGTGTAGCTGCTAAAACAGCTCCCGGGTGTAGCCTCACTTAATGAGGTAGCCTGCCACATATAAACGGTAGTTTTTCTGGGAGAGCCCCGGCGCTGGGGCCGAGAGGACCCACAGGAGTGTCGGGCTGTGTGTCCGTCCTGACCTGCAGGGAGCCGCCGGCTGACGCTGTGGGGATGTGCCGGGTAGCTCTGCGCCTCCCTGGCCGCTCTCAGCTGGAGCTCCAGCGAGTAGCAGCGCTTCTTCAGCGCCTCGTTCTCCGTCTTGTGCAGGGATATCTCGGTGTGAAGGACGGAGGAGCACTCGTCAGCCAGGTTCCCGATCTCCACCAAAGCCGCCTTCGTCAGTTTCTCCAGGATGGCTGCTAGCTGCGTCCGAAAACTCCGGTTGGTGGTGTCGCACATCATCTCGGCGGGACGGGGAGGATGAATATTTCCAAATGTTTTGCCAAATTCCCAGCGTAGCACCGTTGTTGACGTTGTCGTCTTGATCAAATATGCGCTATAGCTGTGCCGCAGGGGTTTGTGGGAAAACTATATGTTTGTTCTTCCGACATTTACGAGGAGCACTTGAAGGCAGCATATATATATATATATATATATATATATATATATATGTGGGTGTGTATGTATATGTAAATGTAAAAAGCATGTTTAGGTTTCACGTCTTAATTTATCATTTTACATATATATATTCAGAAATGTTATTACTAGTTTAAAATCATTGATGCATTAAAGTGTGTAGATCACTGTAATGTTGCACTACACATTAAAGTGGAGCTTTACTTAATTTACTGTGAATTCAGTTAAGTTTTAACTTGATACCATGCATCTTGATTATATTTATATATATATTGCTGGTTATAGTTTGTACTGTTAATCTCAGTATGCAAATTAATTAGTAAATGACATGATTTAGCATAGTGATTTGCCTCTGAATATAAATTTTGTAAAACTATAGAAGCAGATAAAATATATACTTCAGTAATGTACTACCACACAATAACTTAAGTGTGTATGTTTACACTAAAGTTTGATATTTGTAGAAAATAAGTCATGAAAAGAGATGAAAATTGTACAAATCACAGACTGACACATTTTGACCACGACAAAGCAGATGATACACAACTGTCTGTTGCTTAAATCCAGAGCAAAGATAACTTTATTATGATTTACTGATTTCGATCAAACAGCTGCAGAAGTACATTTGAGGGATCGTGCTAAGTAGTTCCATTGATTAATGTTGCACTAAATGCTGATGCACTAGAGTCACTCCCATACATATTCAAACTAGGATCCAAATGTACTGCAAGGTGCTTTTTCAGATTACAGTTCTTTGTAAAACCTTTGCCGCATTTGATACAAACAAACGGTTTTTCCCCAGTGTGTGTACGCTGATGCATATCAAGTGTGCATTTCTGAATGAATCCCTTTCCACAGATGGGACAGCGATACGGTTTCTCCCCAGTGTGTGTGCGCTGGTGAGTATACAGATGCCCTTTTTGAGCATATCTCTTTCCGCACAGTGTGCATCTGAAGGGTTTCTCTCCTGTGTGGCTTCTCTGGTGTATTTCAAGCTGACTAAAGCATCTGAAGCTCTTGCCGCACTGTAAGCAGCCAAACCTTTTGGCAGCTGAGTTCCTCAAGTTGTGGATTTTCATGTTTCTGAGCACACTTAAACTTTGGGAGGCAACATTTTGAGCAATGCTTTTCACAGCCTCTAGATTTGTGTGCACAGGTCCAAGCTGTGGATTCCACTGTGTATCTCTGGTCCTCCCCGGTGCAGTGAGAGACGACTGGGTGCTCAGGTTTACAAAGCCATCAGTGAAGACAGGTTGCTGATGTTCTGAGATGGATTTGGGGTGTTGCATCACATCTGAGTTCTTCTGAGTGTCTGTGACTGCTTCTCTTCCTGTTGAAAGCATACAAGCATGTCAAAATTTGTAATATGATTGACCATAATCAACCTGATGAAGGCCACAAGCTGAATGCACGAGTATGTGATTAAAGGAGTTGTTATTTTTACGCTTACTGTTGTTGCAATTTTACTGGAAAATACCATTATTTCTAAAAACAAAGTCAAAGTTCCTTTTAAAAACCTTCAACCAAAATCCACTTATGGCAGTTCAGGTCAATGAGACACACAAGAATGTCGTCCCAACTCAATTTTTACAGAAATTTTACACAATGCTGTGCACCCAATCTTGAAATTTAATGAATACTCACTGTTTTCCCTTATACTTTCTTGTTCATTGTTTCCAGTGTCCACCTCTAAAGGTTCTTCCTTTACCACAATAAGGTCAGGCTGCTCTTTCGGTGGGTTTGGGAGCTGATGAGATGAAATTGCATGAAAAGCAAAAGTCACAAATAAAGGACCCAGAAAGGTGTAATGGCATGATTAGTGCAGACTTACTTCAGCAGCAGTTTGTCCTTCGCCATGACGCACACTGCTCATTTCAGTAGAGGAACTTATGCTTTCCCATGGGCTCTCACTACGATGCCATAAATTTAGGATTAATACTGAAAGTGGAGCTGACAGCAGAGGTAATGATGAAGAGGGACACACTAGATGCACGCCCACAAGCCTTACCTTTTTATGGCAAGTCTTGTCCTGTCAGGCTCCAATATTCTGTTGACTGAGCCATCTCTTCCCACTGAGCATGCTGCTGCAGCTGCTGCTGAGTCCTGTCTGCCTCCCTGTGCAATGTAAAGCAATTTCTCCATCAGCTGCAGTTTCTCTGTGAGTGAGGCGATCTCGTTCCGCCCTCGAGTTATCTCTATTTTCAGCATCTTCGACTCGATATCCACCAGTTTGCTTATTTCCATGACAGCTGTTTTGGACAACGCGTCCATGATGGAGACGAGTTGCGTCTGGAAAGAGAAGACAGTCGACATGTTGACGGAAGGTCTAGATGTTCACTGTGAAAATGTAGTAACGCACTAGTGCCCACAAGGTACGCGAGTGTCCCTGCAGAAGTCAAGTGGTTGACATGGAGACGCTGTTTCCATCTGCCGGGTGGGAGGAAGCATAGCAACCATTCACAAAACCGTTCACAAAACTACAATATCCACCTGTATCTGTGTTTACTGCAGCTCTGACGTCTGTACGGCGCGACATCCCCCTTTATAATTACCTGCTAACTCGGCTGATCATCTGAATGTAACCCGGTTAGTCAGCAAACTCGCTGTTTATGTCGATGTTGTAACTTGGACTCAGTTGACCAGAAGGCAGTGCGGTCTAAGCACAAAACTTGATTGGCTGGTGAAAAGTCTTTTCAGGAAGTAGTGCGTCGAATTACATTTGCCGACTGAAAATCCTCCTCATGACAAGCTGCACCTGAGATACAAACAGGGTGAGAAAACTTCTTTTCTTTTTGTATACTGTAGAGTTTAGTGGCCAAGTTTCAAGTTTATCTAAAATGGCTACAAATGAGCTTCTCTTTCTGATGTTCCTGATAGTGGTTAATGCAATGTCCTGCCGTGGTTTGCGATTTAATCTCCAATCAAATGTTTGCTACAACTGAGATAAGTCAACTTTAGCCATTAATGGTTACTTGAAATAAAGGTTTTATACCAACAGAAGCAGTTTATGTGATATATCAGAGGACCAGGCGTAGAAAATTTACATCAGGCATCATGATGATTTGCAAAACTGTTTTGTCATTGATTTCCTCATAGATTGCCCAAACCAGTTTGGTCTCTCTCTCTCTCTCTCTCTCGCACTTGTTCTCAGTTATTCATTTATTTCGATACTGCTGTCATGGCTGGAAGAAGAGTTGTGGTCTTCCCTTCCTCAGCGGAGCTCGGCCCTGTGCTGGCCCATCTGGTGACATCTCGGGCTGAGAAGGCCATCTCCTCTCATGGCAGGTTCACCTTGGGGCTCTCTGGAGGAAGCCTTGTGTCCATGCTCAGCAAAGAGCTGCCCGCCATGCCTGAGCTGGACTGCAGCAAGTGGTTGGTTGGTTTCTGTGATGAGCGACTAGTTTCCTTCGATGATCCAGAGAGCACCTATGGGCTGTACAAGGTATCTGTTGTTTGCTATGATTGTGAGTACATTTATTTAAGTTGCTCTGTCACATCAGGGTGAAATTAAAATCCTTTGATTCTTTTACAGAGTCAGTTGTTTTCCAAGGTCAACATCCCTGATAGTGGGATCTTAACCATTGATTCCTCTTTGCCAGTCACTGAGTGTGCTGAGGATTACACCCACAAGCTGAAGGAGGTACATGTATCTTTTACATAAAGAGCACAGTGAGAAAGCTTTCTCACAGGAACACTTGCACACAGTTTTTCAAGGCACTGGTAGATGGACTCTTCTGAGCCTCTTGGTGAATTTGCCACAGGTCTGTCTCTTTATGTAATCCTGGACTGACTCAATGAGGTTGAGATCAAAGCTCTTTGGGGACCATACCATCTGCTGCAAGACTTCTTGTTCCTCTTATGGTTCAAGATAGCTCTTTATGACTCTGGCTGTTTGTTTGGGGCTGCTGTCATGCTGCAGAATGAATTGGGGACTTGATCAGATGCCTCCCTGATATGTACTGCATGGTTAAAACAAGTTTCACTTTTGCGCAGCACTATATGTTTACTTTATCTTAACAAAAATCATAATCATAAATTAAAGGCATGTCCTCTCAGGCTTTAATATTGTGCAGAAGAAAGTTGAAAGTATTTTTTTTGTTTTTTCAAACACACAGGTCTTCCCAAATGATGACTTCCCTGTGTTTGACTTATTACTGCTGGGTATGGGGCCTGATGGACACACCTGTTCCCTTTTCCCAGACCACCCTCTCCTGGAGGTGAGGCCTTTAATCCAGTCTACGATAGTGTCACATCACGGGCAGTCCTCCGCTTAGTTTTTATTATTTTAAACACTCGTTTATTTATTGTGCCGATGGGGCGGGCAGAGCTGGCCTGGCTCCCCGGCGCGCTGCTGCCCCTGCTGCTGACCTGCTGCAGCCCTGCCCGGGGATACTTTGCGGAGGAGCGCTGGAGCCAGGAGTCTCCGCTGCTGGCTCCCCGGCTGCTGCTGGCCCTGATCAGCTTTATTTACAGAGCACTTTAAAGAACACAAGGGACCAAAGTGCCTTCTGTCTTTAGATACATACCTTAGAGAATCTGTCAGATATATGCACAAATTTTGATATTTCTGCCTCTACAATCATTAATTGTTTTTGATTGGCACTTTGTGGCCTTCACTATCATCCTTTGTATCATATCATAGTCTTGTTGTGGTTCTCACAATGGCACTTTTTGGGATTTTGCACACTAAATATGATTAATGATTGAATTTGGATGTACTCTATACTAAGGAAACCAAGAAGATTGTGGCCCCCATCAGTGACTCTCCCAAACCACCACCACAGCGTGTAACAATGACATTGCCGGTGGTTAATTCTGCACGTTGTGTAGCTTTCATATCAACAGGAGGGAGCAAAGCACCTGTTTTGAAGGTAACATTGAATTATTAAGTTATTTATCATAAAATGCAGAATTTGAGTTTTGTATGTTCAATAAGTTTAGTCTAGATTCAATTTAATTAAATACAATGTAGAAATAAAATGGAACAAAGCACATAAAAAGGTAACGGATCAGTTTCTGCAGATTGAGTTTTATGGATCACTCTGAGACTGGACTCCACTGGCCCAGGAGAGTTAAAATATTGTTAACTTCACTGGTGTATTCAATCACAGTGACCACTTTCTTGCAGGAAGTGCTGGAGGGTAGAGAGGGTCCGGCGTTTCCAGCAGCCCGTGTTGTCCCGACCAACGGCGAGCTGTTCTGGCTTGTTGATGACCCCGCAGCTGCCTCCTTAACAATCCAGGTCGAGAGACTGGGCTCAGGGGCAAAACTGTAGGGCTTTTTTCCCCCTCAACACTGGTGTGAAGAACTAAATGAAGAGACAGGAAAATAGTGCAGAACATTCCTATTTTCATATGAAAGTTTAATGGTTTACACAGTTGAGATAGTAACATGGATGCTGCAGTGTGTCTGCAGTTTAGCTTTATTGGGATGAGGTTTAAAGTCCCTCTCCACAATGTGTTTTTACTAATTGTTACTTCAGTTGGATGTTTGCATGCTCATGCAGAATAATGGGTATTTGTGCAACATACTCCAGTGATGTTGAAACAACTGCACCAACATGGAAGGCATCGTGTATCCCAAAAAAAACTGTTTTTTTACAGTGGAAAACCATAATAAGATAAAAGTTGGGATTTTTTTATCCACGCAGAGTACTTCTCATTGTCTTTGAATATGGGTCTACGGTTTTCTTTGTTTGTTTTTTGATTGAACATTTAGGAAACCTGAGCTTCATAAAACATTTAGTTTGACAAAACTGACCTCTGCGTTACGTTCACAGCCCCTTGGAAACTACAAAACCCTCTTATTTGACAGCGAAAATCAGCACTTATTTGCAACTTGGGTGTATGTTGACTCCTCGTCAATGCGTATCCCTGTGTTCACCAACAACTAAAATAAATAAATCAGATGATAATAACACTCCCCTTCTGTCGTTTCTACCCGTTCGTGTTCAGTGGTCCGTCCCCTTTAAGATCGTCCTTCCCCTTTAAAGCTCAACTTCTCCGTGTAGTCTCATCAGGGGCAGCTGCAGAGATTGTGCTTTCCTGTCATGACTGCGAAAAGTAAAGAGGAGACTCTACGATAGTGTCACATCACGGGCAGTCCTCCGCTTAGTTTTTATTATTTTAAACACTCGTTTATTTATTGTGCCGATGGGGCGGGCAGAGCTGGCCTGGCTCCCCGGCGCGCTGCTGCCCCTGCTGCTGACCTGCTGCAGCCCTGCCCGGGGATACTTTGCGGAGGAGCGCTGGAGCCCGGAGTCTCCGCTGCTGGCTCCCCGGCTGCTGCTGGCCCTGATCTGCAGAAACTCCGAGCACTCTCTGCCCTATTTCCTCGGCACGATTGAACGCCTCAACTATCCCAAGGACCGCATGGCTCTGTGGTAAGTTTCTACAAAGAAACGTTACTTGTCTCCGCCTTGAGCGGGTGAGGAGTAAAGTCAAAAGTCATTTTCTGGAGTCCACGTCTCTGTCCTGCAAATAAATAAGTGGGTCGCTGATCGTACAGGGTAACTGTGAGGAAGCGTAAAAAAAGGGGGGGGGGAGGGTGGACCATCAGAGAATGACGGGTTATTAATTACAACAGTGGGGAAGAAAAAAAGTCCTACAAATCTCAACCAGAGGAAAGAAAAGGATCAGTGCTACAGTTCAGACTGACAGCAGCCTCTCTGTGTGTCGGACAGAGGTGAACACATCTGGACGCCGCTCCTCATCAGAAGTGGCATGCATTGATCTGTATACGTGGAGGGGAGGGGACCGGACTCATTTGGCCACGAGGGGAGCTCTATGGTTTATCATATGCTGAGAGATTGTGTGCGTGTGTGTGTGTATGCATCTCCACTAACACACGCACACATTGAGGCCACTTCCAGTCTTCTCCTCCCCCACCTCATATCATCTCCTCATCACCAGGGTTAAATACGATCGACTGATACGATTAACTGAATGTGAACAGATTCTCTTCACCAAAGCAGGTCAGCTTTGAATACTTTGTCCACATGCCAAGTTATAATGGGTCACTGTGGCTCACTAGACTTGTGGTACGGCCTGCAGTTTTCCAGGCTCAACATGGTTGCATGGTTCTCAAAGCTCAACCCTCTAAAGCAGTTATCAAATAGTTTTGCAAATTGATGTTATAGACGGTGTTAACATCCGTCTACCTTCCTCACGCAAAAGCTGAGGGAAGTGAAAGGGAGATGTTCCTCACTTAATAACCGAACAACATGCTGCAACAGCCCACCTGTGCTTTTTACCCCTAGGAGCTCTGAGGCCTCCAGGTAGTCATGGAAACTGCTCAAAGAGCTGCACCTTTCACTCACTAACATGAACAATTTTCACTCATTAAATTACTTAATGTGAGTAAGAGAGTTTAATTTCTACTCTTTTTTTCATTTGGTGGTTAAAATGCTTGTTGGAATATGCTTCAGTGAAGAGCTGTTGTGTTTCTGCAGCCCATTGAGCCACAACTTGAAAATCCAACTCTCTGTGATGTTGTAAACACTACATGCTCTGAAATGATTATTTTTCTGAGGCCTCTTACAGCTGCTTGCATTCAGGCCAAAGCCTCAGAATCTGAATCAGCTAGACTGTGATTTAAAGCTTTGATGTCTGCAATTAGCCCATTTCTTCTTCACCAGAGCAAAGATAGACCAGATTTAAGGAAAACATTAAACCTTGAGGTATCTTTGGAGCAAGTAGTGTATGATTCAAGCTGATCCTGAGTCCATGCAATTCACAGTTTGTGGATTTACACAGCTGCAAGGAGCATGATGTTCTCACACATCCATGTGGAACCTCTTGTATGGTTAAAGGAAGAACGGATGTCAGGTCTCACACATGGCTTCACATTGCTTCATCCAGCTTCAGTGATTTCCTTTTGTTCCAATCTACTGCAGACAAAGGTTTTACTTCTGCAATTAAGTTTCTGTCTTTATTTCCTTCATGTAAAATTCCTCAAAATGTGATGAACTACACTAAAATTAGTTATATAGTCTTTTCCTGTTGTGGCAGTGTATCTTTATCACTTGTGTCAGTTCCCATAGCTGCAGACAATAAGGGTTACAGCAAGTGAACACAAGACTATTGTCATTTGAGTCTTGGTATCGCCTTTCCACTCTTTGTCTCAGCTTGAATTTGATAAAGCTGCAATGCTACATTCAGTCTGCACCACAGTTTTACTTACCTTGACCATAGTTGTTGATTATGTTCACTCCCTCTAATGTCAAATGCACTTAATTCTACTCACTTACATTTGCTGTGTATTGACAGGGTAGCAACTGATCATAACAAGGACAACACCACAGCCATTCTGCGTGACTGGCTTGTCAATGTGCAGAACCTTTACCACAATGTAGAATGGAGGCCTAAAGAAGAACCCCGGTTGGTAATTTAAAGAGGATTGTGGTGCTGAAAGGGTTCATAGAGCCAATTAAACCAGTTAAAGTGTGCAACTCTCCCCTGCAGACGTTATGCTGACGAAGAAGGTCCGAAGCACTGGACGGACCCCCGTTATGAACATGTTATGAAGCTTCGGCAAGTGGCACTGGAGACAGCTCGTGAGATGTGGGCGGACTACTTTATGGTAGGCCAACGAAACTGCTCTTTACAGGCACAAAAAGGACAGTAAAAACTTTGCTATTTTGAGAACGGAGCTCGTGCTTCTACCCAGACTGTCTTTATTGTTCAATAGCAGCAGAAGGATAAGTACAGACTTAAGTCTGAGGCGCCATCACATTTGTAATTTAAGCAGCTGGAACGGTGTCGAAAATTTACCCACTTATGTTTTTCTGCCTGTTATGGTTAAAGTGCAGCTGGTCTGGCTCAGCTGGATCCATAAACTAAGGAAAGAATTGACTCAACATGAACTGTATTTTAAAATGCAGAACTGTTTCTCTTTCTTTTCATATTTCTCTGCCCAACCCACTTCAAGTTTTAGTGGGGTATAATTTTAAAGCAAAGCACATCCAGAGTTGCAATAATTTTGCTATGCATTTTTTTTTTTTTTTTTTTTTTTTTTAATGTAAACTCTCATAATCTTTTCCCTTTTTTACATTTTTTTCTGGCTGAATTGAAACTCAATAACCTGTAACATTTCCTCTGAAGATGTCTGAGTCAGTCTATATTACACTATTTACAGTTTACCTTCTTTTCTTTGTGTAGCTGGTGGACTGTGATAACCTCCTCACCAATCCCAATGTGCTCTGGAAGCTCATGAAGGAGAATAAAACCATTATCGCACCAATGCTTGAATCCCGTGCTACCTATTCAAACTTCTGGTGTGGAATGACCTCGCAGGTACCTTGGTGATGACAGGGTGTAAACAATTTTTAATGTCACATATTTCCCTAACAGCATGGCTGCTTTAATGACTGCTATCAAGTTCTCTCTGAACTCAACTGCTCATCAACTCTGCCTCTACAGGGATACTATAAGCGCACCCCTGCCTACATACCCATAAGGAAGCAGGTGCGTAAAGGCTGTTTTGCCGTACCCATGGTCCACTCCACCTTCCTAATAGACCTCAGGAAAGAGGCATCCAGGCAGCTGGCTTTTCACCCACCACACCCAGACTATAGCTGGGCTTTTGATGATATCATTGTGTTTGCCTTCTCTGCTCGGATGGCAGGTATTATACCGTTCAGTGCCTAAATCTAAACTTTTCCAAACCTTATATATTATATATTCAGAATATATTGCCATCTACTTTTCTTTACAGATGTGCAAATGTTTGTATGCAACAAGGAGACCTATGGTTACTTTCCTGTGCCCCTTCGATCCCATAATACTTTGGAAGATGAAGCAGACAGTTTCTTGCACTGCCTGTTAGAGGTTAATGGTGAGTATCTTACATTCAGACTGAGGGCTTTACTCCTGATCCACCAGCCTTTTTTCCACCAGCTTTTATTCTATATTCTACCTTCTATTCTTTCATCTGATGATAACTTTCAGCTTAGGTTTCTATGTAACATTTATACCATTTCTGCATCCATCTTCCCTCTTACTGTGTAGTGCGAAATTCCCCAGTGATGCCCTCCAAATACATACGTGTTCCTAGAAAACACCCTGACAAAATGGGCTTTGATGAGGTGAGTCAAGAGTGATGTGAAGATGGAATCTGCAAAAATGGCCCCCTGTCCACTCCTGTGCTAAATGCTTCCCCCTGCTGTTTGAAGTCTGCCATGTCCCTGATTGGTTCTGCTGTTGACCTATTTGCAGGTATTTATGATAAATTTAGAGAAGCGGACAGACCGCAGAGACCGCATGCTGAGGACTTTGTATCAGCAGGAGATCGCCTGTAAAGTCGTTGCAGCTGTAGATGGAAAGTAAGTTCACTATGCTTAATGAATACTTGATACATACTCAGTACTCGGTTATCACACATGCGTCTGCCCATTTTCATTTCCTGTTGTATGACTCTCTTTTTTTTTTTCTCTCTCTCTCTCTCTCTCTTTCAGAGCGATGAATATCAGTGAAATCCATGCACTGGGCATCCACATGCTCCCTGGATACAGCGACCCCTATCATGGTCGCCCACTTACCAAAGGGGAGCTGGGGTGCTTCCTTTCCCACCATAAAATCTGGAAAGAGGTAAACATTGGCCTAGCATGTAAACATCTGGGAAGCAGAAAGATAAGTGACTTACTGACAAACTATGTTTGACCTCAGATCGTAGAGCGACAATTGCACACCTCATTGGTGATTGAAGATGACCTGCGTTTTGAGGTCTTCTTCAAACGTCGCTTGATGAACTTGATAAGTGAGGTGGAGGATGAAAGACTGGACTGGGATCTGATGTGAGTTTGTTCTTCTTTCACAATCAGTAACTTTTCCATAAGTTTGCTTTTGCATCTTAGTTAACCTTTTGTATTTCTTTCAAATAGTTACATTGGTCGGAAGAGAATGCAAGTGGATCACCCAGAGAAAGCAGTGCCTAATATACACAACTTAGTGGAAGCAGACTATTCATACTGGACACTAGGTTATATGATATCACTACAAGGTGCGGAGAAACTTTTAAAAGCAGAACCACTAAAGAGGATTTTGCCAGTGGATGAGTTTCTTCCTATCATGTACAATAAGCATCCGGTGTAAGTGTTTTTCAACCCAAATTACAAGTACACATCCTTGATATATACATCTGCTGAAGAGATTTCCTTATTTGATCTGACTTAGTTCTTCTGTATATTCATTTCCTTCCACAGGTCTGATTATATGGAGCAATTTGAAAACAGGGACCTGAAAGCGTTTTCCGCAGAGCCTCTCCTAGTATATCCAACACACTACACGGGCGACCCAGGCTACATCAGCGACACTGAGACCTCCACAGTTTGGGACAATGAAAAGGTCCATACAGACTGGGACAGAGCGCGCTCAGGAAAAACTCGGGAACAGGCTGAGATCAGCACCAAGGCCCAGAACTCAGATGTGCGGCAGTCTGCTTTGGACAGCACCGCACGGGACGAACTATGAGAGGAACCAAATGGGAGCCCTGAGAAATTCAGAGGTGCACATATAAAACCACCATAAATTTTAATCATGTTTCATCTTTGGTACTTAAAAGTTTGGATTAAAGCAGGGATGTGACATCAGCATTAGTAGAAAGATTTCACCCACCCACATGTGTCAAGTGAGAAGGGATCAGTTGTGTATTATGTTTTCTATCAGGTTGTAGTTTTTACTTTATAAAGGTTCTAGACTTGCCATTTGGAATGGCATTTGCAGTACCCAGCTTCTCTCTGTCATACAGAAATGTACCTATATGTTAGGAAAGAATGCAATTGGACTGTTAGATTTTAGCCACTGGACAATTAACTTTGTCCTATTTTGACATTACACTGTGAAATTATTTTTTTTTAAATACATTTCTTAATTAGGAATTAACCAAAAGATTTAACTTAAGCCTTGAATCAGTGACTGTTATTCTGAATTCAATGATTTCTGCTGTCACAAGGAGAAACATCTGCATGTCTTTAGTATCTTCTCCTTATACATTTCATATTGCTGGGTTTTCAATGATCACTAGCCACCACAGCTGACGCTGTCAGCAGAGCTTCACGAACACCAAACAAAACCACACATTAACAGTTGCTGTCAATCCACAATAGACATAAATGCTGTGATGTACGTGCTAACACAAGGTCATTATTTCTGTGTCACTTGTCGTCACTTTTGTCTCAGTTGTTTGCAGGCTGATGTAACCAAAAGGCTGTTAACGTGGCAATAAGCGGGACAAACCACTGTACACGCCTCAAACTTGATGTTTGGGAGGGGCATGGCACTTTAAGTTCCTTCACAGGGAACATGCCCTACCATAAGAACAGATCAGCCTCTCCACCTCATAATAATCCTCAGCTAAATCTGAGTTTTAGAATTTTGTGTGTTCAAGACTTGATGAAAAATTAGGATCGTCTTGCTTTTACATATTTATTTAGTCATGGTTTCTCCACTGCATGGCTCCCAAGACGTTTTCCTCTAAGGTACTAATGGGAGATGTTCACCCCCTGATTTTGCGCCAATATGTTAGCGGTGAATTGTGCCAACAAAGAATAAAATCTTTTATTTTTAAAAAGAAGTTGAATTTGAATGCTTTTGTTGTTACAGGATGTACAGTGCCAGTCAAAGGTTTGGACACACTTTCCTTTTCATTTGAATGGGAAAGTGTGTCCAAACATTTGATTGATACTGTTTGTTACCATGGCAGCGCTGACATTTTCTCTGCTGGTTGCTTCATTAAACTGGATGTACACAGTAGTTAAATAGCATGAACATGCAGAGACCAAGAGATGTCCCTTCTCTAAACAAAGACAGCATGCTTAAAGGGTTTAAGACTAATATCAATGTGTCATTGTGTGTTAACTGGCTTTGTTACAGGTCTGTATATGGAGGCCTCTATAAAACCTTGTGTGCACTGTGAGCTGTGGCTGTGTACAACCAATTAATACAATTATACCTAATTACTGTTTAGCTTCTTCTCATATGTGATTGTGATTGATCACCAAGTGGTAGTGTGTTCTACTCGCTCTCTATTTTAACTGGTAAGAGCCAAGTTGTTAAATAATACCAGTCGGAGGACATTTGTTATTTAGGCCAGGGTTTTTCCCAGGCTTAGAAAACTCTATTTCATCTCATGCGGCCATGAGACATGAACAAAAGGGTCTTAGGATGGTCAAATGAAGATAAATGGGCATAGTTTAATTTCACACTTAAGTAATTCTGTTTTCAATATAATCTATTCAAATATTTTCTGCAAATAATAACTTTGCAGGCTGATGAAAGAAGAGAAAATGAGTATAACCTAATTTATTTAGTACGTAAATAATTAGCAAAATGATTCATATTAATGTTCAGGATAAGCTCCTCTTGTTACACCATGACCTGCTAACACCAACAATTTTTTTAAATATGCGTACAAACTGTTTACACTCTGATATTACCCACAACAAGATAAGAAACTTTTTTTTTTTTTTTTTTTTAAACCAAGACAAGACCATCTAAAAACAGTGGCACCTTCTGCTGTGCTTAGTGTGACAGTGTAGGTGGGGCCTGTAGCGACAGAGACATACACTTCCTCTTCCCGTGCTGGTGAAAATGTTGGCCAACCTCCACTGTAACAGAGGAAGATCATTTGTGCGAGCACAAACAGCAGAAGGCTCAGCACTGCATGCTTGGAAATTTACCATCAGTGTGTCAGTGCATGTTCACACTGCAGAGCAGATTTCCTGCCACCTCAACTACACGGTTTCTTATTGTGTTGTGTAGTGTGACCTTCAGGGCAGATGTGTGAGTGGTGTTGGTAAGAGTCTTGTTTAGTGCAGAAATGGAAGAAGATAAAGTGGCAAGCCAGGGTTCATCTCAGGCCACAGGTGAGAACAAAGACTGATGTGTTGAGGTAATTTTTGAGGAAGTGTCACCTTTATACTTCATTTACAGAACCTGTAGCCAATTGTCGTTGAATTAACTGAAACTCTGTGGCTTGATTTGTTTTGAAAACCCCTTGAAACCCTGTCACAGACATGTGGTTCTTCTCCAGTTAAGATCATTTTTAGATGGATGAATTGTTACATGCTGATCTGAAATTGGCCGCCATCACTCTTGTGACTTTGTAACATTTGTGTGAGTGGCTGCATGAAAATATTAAATGTACAATGTGCCTGGATATTCTTTAACAGTGTGCCTGACATGTATCTCAGGGTTGTGGTTTTGTGCGTTTCCTCATAGTGAAATTAGGACTGGTGAACTTGCTGAATTTATATTTTGTATTTGTAGTTTTATTTAATATGGCATGCATGCCTTCAATCTTTGTGTTAAGCAAAGAATAGAAATTAACTTAAAGTGTCACTGAGAGCGTTGTGACCAAAGCTGCAACTTCTCAATCTAATAAGAAATATTTGCATTATAGTCCTAAGTTCCTATTCTGGAAATCACCACAATGTGATTTAAATTCATGAATGCAAATCTGTTTGCAGGATTTAAGATATTGCAGCTATACAACAAAAAAACTGTCACTTTGTACTGTAACTTTGTGCGGGCATTTTACTTTTCACTCACTTCTCATTGTTGCACTGAAACACCGCTGATGTGAAAAACAAGGACTTTATGTTCACTATGGGATGTGACACAAAATGCAAGCAGGATGTGGTTGACCAAAATGAAGACATCTCTGAGAGAGTGGGAGAGTGCAAGAGCGAGAGATAGCTTTTTCTCATTTTTTGCATCAGCTGTATATCCTCAAGTTTTTTCTATGACTCTTAGAAAACTGTTAAATCGTTGGCGTAGAGTAGTCTGAGGTTGTGTTATCAAAATGCACCACATTGTTCCTCATTATAGTTTAAGCTCATGGTCAGTCAAAGACGTTTCTTTCTCAGAAACGTAAAGGAAACACTGTCACGTTTTGATTCACGTGACAAACTGTCTCTCTTTACATTTGTTATCGTGTTCTACATTAGACATTTTTGTCAAGCAGATCAGCATTGCAGTATTAAAATATTTAATCTTCAATGATCACATCAGCAGCATGTGACAACTGGAAAGCAGGTCAGAGCTCTGTGGCTTACCACCACACCATACCTATATATTTTTATTCTTCTTCTTTGTAGCTTTACAGAATAAAAGAAAAGAAAACAACATTATTTGCTGAAGTGAACTGCAATCTATTTGTACATGCAGAACTATATATTTTTGTTTGTATCTTCACAACATCTTTAACGGATTTGGTTTGGCTTTGCATTTTTTATGCAGTGTGTTACAGTGTGTCTCTGTGGTGTGTGTATGTGTTTCTGTAGTGTTGGAGATCGTATTTTGTGATCTCAAATTTACAATGTCTGTGTTTTTATTTCATGTATCATAACTTTCCCACTTCTCCTTGTAGATGTGAGGAAGGTGCACCCTAAATCTGAAACCAAGAGATACAGTGAGATCTTCAGAGATTTTGATAATCTTGATTTATCTTTAATCTCTTCGTAAGTATTATACATTAATTACACTAGGGTAGGACCCCATGTTTGTCTTGTCTTCTGCATCACTCTTCTGCTTGCTTCTGATCTGAATACTGTGATGGAAACACACAGTGGTGAGTCAAGAGTCACTCAAAGATGTGTTATCTTTCAGTATAATTTGTTTCAATGGAGCAAGTTTTCAGCATCAGGTTTACTTTTCAGGTGTACTTTTTTTCAACAACCCATGGAGACATTGACTCGTAAGATAATTTGTGAATATTTTAAAGTAGCAGCAGTAAAGTAAACTGGCAAACATATATAAATAAATGTCCTGGACTGTAAAATGCACTTTTAAGACTTTCTGTGCATTAGGTGGGTCAAGCACATCTGTCTTGTGTGGGCCTTGAAATACAGCTGCTGGTATAAGGGGAGTTTGTATGTAGTATGTTCTTGGACAAGGCCTGAGTTTTAGGAGCTTTTGTGTTTCTCTCCCAACACATCCTTCTTTGCTCAGGGAGGAGGATCTGCTGGCAGACACCGACACAGAGTCTCTCTCAGCGTCCATCTCTGCTGAAAGTGGAGAACTCGTAGACCAACAAAACATGTCTGTAAGGGACCTATTTCCAAGAAATATCTATGTTGTTGATGTCAGTTTATGCTACTGAAATGATCCCACTCACTCTAGAAACTGTTGATACTTGGTGTGTTTTGCCCCCCCCAAACAGAGCGAAGATGCATTTTCTCCGCAGATACGTTCTGAAGTCAATGAAGCTGATGGACACACATCAGGTAAGATCAGTGACAGGGTGTATGTGAGCTCCCATGTGTGTATCAGTATAGGTCGATTTATCAGCTGCTTATCAAGAATGACCATACTGTGACTGACATCCAAGAGCCAAATAGTTCCTTATTGATGACATGCAGAAGCTGGTGTCAGTCTGTGACACCTAATTCAGTATCTCCTCATCTCAGCTTGTTTTCTTACAATTGCTGGAGTTGTAAATTCTAATTACTCTGCTGTAACAAGATTAGGATAAAGGCAAAGGATTAAACAGTAGACAGCTGCTCTCCGTTTTTTTTACCCAAGACACAAGAGGTAAAGGGGGCCCAAAGAAAAAAGAAGTGTCCGTATTTCACTATCTAAGGCAGCACCATATAAAAAAAAAACACTGATTGAAGATTGAAGCTACTCACAGTGCTTCAAAAACAGCGTGACACAGACAGAAAGAGATTAGGGATTACAGGAACAGATTTTAGGGCAACAGAGGGAATAGATAGCCAACAGCTGAGTGATAATTTCCCGATTCAGATTGGAAATTGATCTTTTTAAGATCTTCTTTTTTCTTCAATTTCAAAGTGTACCTGCCAAATGGAGGTCACTAAAGCTTTGAGCCTTTTAATGTAATTTCTGATGTCACTCTGCAAAAATAGTGTTAGTAATTTAACCAATTCAGACATTAATGGGACAACCTCTTTTTGGAGTTTCAATTGATTGAGGTTAGATGCCAACACCCTAGCCCCCCCATTAGGTCACACACCAGGAGGTAAACCTCACTCCATGCTCCTCCAAAGCCTGTCACTCCACAATCTGGACCTGACTAGGATAATCCCCAATCCAAGTGCTGGGAGCCGTAGCAACGAGGCAGCACAGATGCTGCTTGGAGGCTGATGGCTAAAGGTACTCAGAGGTTTCCCTAAAACCAAACATAGAGAGGAGAAGCTAAGCAGTGTCAACCTTGGCATGCAGCATGGCCACAAATCCACCATTCTTCTGGAATTGCCTGTTCTTTCTTGTGGATTTTGCTTGAAGACAGAGAAGAAAATATCACCCTGTTTGGATTTTTCTACAACTCAACTGGATTTGGCATCAATGTAAAATGAACAGATTGAAATAAAACCTTCTTGTCAGAGTGAGGAACTGAAGAGAGAAGTTGATGCACTTTTTTTCTGCCTTTGCCTGCTTGCTCAGTTAAAAACATAGCTGAATCCTCAGAACTCCACTGTCGTACATTTGAAGAAGTGAAAGTTCTGGAGGTGCATTTGTGCACTAACCTTTGATAAGACGTGTTCGGATAGATTTTAAACCGTGGCATAAAGGTTGTACTGGAAGTAGAACGCAGTGATAAAGAGGAATAGAAAAAGTGGTGCATGGTGCATTTGAGCGACCATGTGATTGTCACTCAAGCATCATCCACGAATGTTGGTGTGAGTCACAGAGGAAGAACCAGAGTGGTTGTCATATCAACACACTGTTGGCCTGATCACAGCTGTGACATGGTGGTCTCCGATACTGCAGACTGGCTCTGAGCTCAGTTTATAACGCCCTGTTTCTGAGGCTGACTAGAAGTGTGAGAGGGTGGGGCCTGGCCCAGGGAGGAAGAGGGGTCAGGAGGGAAGTTATTAAGCCAAAGCTGTTCGTCTTTGGTCAAAACCGTTCTCTCAGATCACATCCCCTTTCGTGTCAACCAGCAGGTTTTTGCCAACCAACAGTTGCACTTACATGCAAGAGATTTGATACTGAAACCTGGAAACCACAGGATCTTTATTCAGAGGAGCAACTATGACATCCTATGCCCAATCATTATTTCCTGTTTTGGGTTTGTGAAAATCTTTTTTTCTAAGTGAGCTGTGATTATATTTAAATTGTCTAATATCTGGAAGTTCAGAGTTGCCGCTCTATAGCAGATAGGTGTTTGTTTGAAGCTGAGAGAAGCTGTGGGGTGTAGCCCAGTCTACACAGTGTGATACCCAGAGCACAGCTCCAAGCGTGTGGAGCCTGCAGTGATGCTGATGTACTCCCTCTCAGCCCAGGAAGCAGACCTGGCCCTCTGTCGCTGTGAGGATGGCGTGGAGACAGCACTGCAGTACGCCAAGATGTGGTGCCGCTATGCCAAAGACCTACTTGCCTGGATGGAGAAAAGAATCAGCCTGGGTAAGTGCACACACAGCTGAGTCAAGTAAACAGAATCCTGTTATGCAGATTATTGTTAGTGGTGTCTCTATCAAGACATCTGTGTTTGCCATGTCAATGCTTTATATATAAACTGTGCACAAAAGTAGAGATAAAGAGGGAGATTACAAAAAAACACATTTACTGCCTCGAGCTCATCAAGAATTCAGAGCATCAAAAACACTTTTCAGTGTCTATTACATGAATTTGTTTTTTCAAGGTGATTTAGTCATTTATTTAAGTGATATAAGTGGGTGTGACATTTTGTAAATGGTTTTGCAAAGAGGAGAGTCCGTAACAATGTTGGATGTTTGAGGGTGTTGGAGTCACCCCAATGACCCACACACTGCTCACATACACACACACACACACACACACACACACACAGAAAGGATTAGAGGGCAGATTAACTATTTAGACGAGGGTAATAAAGGAGATGGGGTGCTTTTGGACTGTATAGACTGTGATCAGCTTTGACAGGAACAATGTTAGGAAATAGATACCGATGAGCAATACTGGGTGGAGCACAGTCCCAAATTACACACAGTGTAGTAACAATAAGAGATACCTAATACTAAGAGTTTAGTGTCTATTATCAAACAAAGAAATGGGATTACACACCACGGTCAAACTCAAGATAGAACCAGATTAGGATCTGTAACACTGAAGAGCAACCAGAAGATCCAAAGATGTTTTCTCAGTATCAAATATAAAAAATTAAGTCCTTTTCCTGTTGTAGTTCTTTCTCAGTGCAACACACCAAAAATGCAGACCAAAGCTATTTTAAAGCAATTCAGTTCCACCATCAAGGTCAAAAGAGAAATTCAGGAAATGTCAGAAGGCTGGATGAGATCACCAAGTTAGGCAAACATAGAGCCAGAAGAACAATATTGAGGCTACACAGTGATAGAATAGCAATATTCAGTTTTGTGGTTTCCGTAGGTTGACAATCCAGTTGTGTTGATCCACTTGTCCTGGTGTACAGTATCATGTGCATAATTGAAGCTGAAGAAAAACTCAACAAGTACTTTTGTTGACAGAGCAAGAATTTGCAAAAAATGTGATGAAGACAGCCGAAGGAGCAAAAGCCAATGTGGCACAGCAGGTACAGTTTTGTTTATTGGATGTGTTGTGTTGTTTGTAAGATTTTATCTTTCTCAATCATGTTTACTGTGGAAAAGACATCTAAAGCTCTGCTTGCCTGTGTAGGAAATGATGCCTCTGCAGTACATCTACACTATGGCACTCGAGCAAGACATGAAGAACAGCTTGACGTCCAGGAAGACCTCTGACCTCCTGCAAAACCGATGTTACCAAGTAAAGAAATCTTTGCACACTTACAAAAAGTTTTAGATTTAGAAAATCTCTGTTACTGAAAAAGCAGGTGTGTTGTTGTAACTTTGTCCTTAATCTGGTATCTCTCTCGAAGGCTTTGGCTGCCAAGAAGAATGAGATTGACAAGTGGCGCAGAGAGTTTAAGGAGCAATGGGCAAGAGAAAAAAGGAGGATGGTGAGTGGATTGAGAATCCATTTTGTGGAGTTCAGTTTATTGTGCTGTCAAAATGAATTTTCTCGATTTCAAGACATTACAGCTGAGTGGATTTCTGGACAAGTATCTAAAACAAAAAATCAGCCTGTCTGTTACAAGTTTACCCATTAAATTCATGTCATAGTGTACATGGCACACATAGTAAATTCAAACTAATCTTGGTTCGATTTTTCTTGTGTTTTCAGAACGAAGCAGTGACAGCTTTTAAGAAGGCTCGGCACCAGTACTTCCAGCGCTGCGATGAGTTAGAAAAGGCGAAAGCTGTCTCTGCTAAAGCTGTGGACGACACGGCCGGAATGAAAACACTGGATAAAAGGAGGAAGTCAAAGGATGAAGCCCAGACTAAGGTGGATGTCCTCTGGGTGCACTATATTACTTTGAATCATAAAAAAACCAGAAAGACAGCAAAAAAAAAAAAAAAAAGACTTAAAAGAGCAGACATTTAAATACAAACAATAAATTACATAATATAGGGGTTTTTTTATGTGAAAATTCAGATATTAAGATTTTAAGAAAAATTATTGTCAAGCAGCTGTCCGGTCTTCCCCTTTTCTCCTCCAGGTGACGGAAGCAGAGCTTCAGTACAGACAGTGTGTTACCGATGCGAAGAACCACCAAGATGGGTTAGTGAAGGTCAAGGAGAGAATTATTTCTCACATTCGCAAGCTCATCTGTCAGGGAGACACTGTGCTCAAGGAGGTTTGTATAATGGAAGGAAACTAAACATTTGTCTTGCTTCCAGCATACTGCACAACAGGTCATCCAATTAATTTAGTTGGTAACACAATCGGTGACTTGATGCACTCTATAAAAATTTAAAGCAACATCAATTAGGCTTAAATTCAGGTCCACTCATGTAATTTCTGTTGCAACAGAGAAGTTAAAATGTCAAAACTGCTTGTATATGAAAGGACAAATTTGTACAATAAAGGACGACTGATTGGATGAATCATGTCTTCATTCCCACCTCTGCACAAATAAATGCACATCTTTGCTTGTGTATAATAGTCTAATTAAGCAATGCTTTGTGATTTGCTCATATAATGTAATTAAACAAAGGATTTACATCTGCCATGTTTTATCACCTTTGAAACAGTAATAATCCCTGCTCTCTCTCCTCTCTGCATCAGGTCACAGTCAACATGTTTTACTTCCAGCGACAGCAGACAGAGCCTGTTCCTCTCGGCTACCACAACCTGGAACTAACATGCCGGTCCCTGGAACCCGGCGAGCCCTACCTGCTCTACATTTTCAGCAAGCGCCGCCTCGAACAACCCCTCCAAGTCTTTAACTTTCAGGAGTATGTGCCACAGGGCAAAGGGTACGATACACTATCCCCCTGTTCTTATTTGCCAAGATATTTTCAGTCAATGCTAACTGGCTGTGAGCAGGAAAAAATGCTTGATGTACCTCTACTGAGGCTGTATTCATTAAAAAATATTCTGTAATCCTTCTCATTTCAAAGGAACAAGCGAAAACCCAACAATACTCTAAGTTCTCTACAGGACTGCTCACCTATGACGGATGACAGCCCCAGAAGATTAAGCGATGGACGTAAGGACTCCTCATGATTGTGTATATAATCAAGTAACAAACACGCTCTCCATCTAAATCCAATTTGAGTTTTCACATGTGTGTTCTGGTCTATTTTAGGTAAAATAGGGAACATGGACTATGAGAATATTGGAGGTAGTTTGGAATCTCTTTCCAGTCCAGGTAATAGCCCAAGTCCTTAGTTGTTTCCATAGCTTCCCTTTTTTTTTCCCATGAAAAAATAAACCTTGCTGTGTTGGATTCTCATCCTACTGTGTCTCTGTTCCATGGAAATGCAAAACTGAAGTTAACGTCAATAGGAGGCTGCCGAAAACTGGATCCACTTTGACGGTGTCATTGGATGACCTGGACGAGCGGGATTTGGCATCAGAGCCAGGTTTGTTGCGCACTTTTTATGCATCTGTGAACTCCTCACAAGAGTTGTTAACTTACCCCAATCTCTCCTCACAGAGTGTGTTGATGGTGTGCCAATCAAAGCACGCGCACTTTCACGAGCTGCACTGACTCACAGACTCAGGAAGATGAAGAGCAAGATGGCCAAGTGCAAGCATTGTGACAACTACATTGTTGTCAGTGGGGTAGAATGTGAAGAGGTATGAGGCCAAATGGTTGGGCGAGACATTTACTCAACATTAAGAGTGTTATTGTAATTGTTTCTCTTGCTTCACTGCACATTCAGTGTGGGATGGCTCTGCACAGGAAGTGCATGGAGCTGTGTCAGCTGGAGTGTGAGCACAAGAAGGGGACTGTGTTTGGAGTTGACCTCTCATTGCTGTCACGCGACAGGCCAGGCGAGGTTCCTTTTGTGGTGCTACGCTGCACGTCAGAAATTGAAAGTCGCGCACTCACAGTACAGGTACTGTTTACCACAACACTTTGACTAAAATGTAGAGGTTGTTGAGTTTTAACTGTATTTTGAAAGTGTTGTCTGCTCTTGTTTCCTCTGAGGGCGTATATCGCATGAGTGGCTCCAAGCCTCGCATCCAGAAGCTCTGCCAGGCCTTTGAGATCCAAAAGGAACAGGTGGACCTCTCTGATCACTCACCACATGACATCACTTCAATCCTTAAGCACTTCTTCAAGGAGGTACAGGAATTATTGCAACATAAACGTCTCATTTCAGCAGGTTGACCGTATAAAGAGTTTCTCGTCAACTACAGATCTGATCACTTCTCTCTCTCTCTCTTCTCTCGTCCAGCTCCCAGAGCCCTTACTAACGTTTGACCTGTACAGTGACTTTGTTGCTGTGGGGAAGACCATTCAGCTGCTGAGCGAGAAGGGGGCAACATCAGACACTAATGAAACAATGGAAATAGTTCACAACCTCCAAAAGCTACTACAGAAACTTCCACCATACTGCTACAGCACTTTGAAGCATGTCATGTCCCACCTGCAAAAGTGAGTGGATTATAAACGTCTCATTTATCCAACAGATTGATTATTAGATAGCATTTTCTTAATTGTCTGCCTTTATATGAACTTGATTTTGTCTTAAATGTCAAAAAATCACTGAGTTCTCCATGAATTAGTCTGTTTTCTGTCTTCACAGAGTATCAGAAAACAACGAGAACAAAATGTCACCAAGCAATTTGGGTATCGTGTTTGGGCCAACACTACTGCGCCCTCTCGTGTGTACAGACGTGTCGATGATTGCTCTGCTGGAGACCAGTTACCAGGCTGTGCTTGTTGAGTTTCTCATCACACACCATGACACCGTTTTTGGAATTGAGCAGAGGCCCAGTACGCCCCCTCCTCCTGTCCCCACTGCACCTCTACCAGACACCCCTCCCAGAGCTTCTTGTCCCCTGGATGGGGATGTTTACACAAGTCCAAAACATGAAAAGTCCTCCAGGGAGCGGCCGCTCTCTGTAGAGGTAAGTGCTGCGTTCAGGACTTTAGTCTCTTTCATTTGACGGCTCCTTGAGTTTAAAAAGTACGAGTTAACGCTTGAGCTACTTCTCCTGATGAATTTACCTGTTGTTTTAAGAGCCTTAGCACCTGGCATCTTAACCTCAGCTTTATTGACGGGATTAACATGCTGGACAGCTGCTGTACGTCCACTACTCTGCCTGCATGGTTTCCTTTCAAGCTTTTGCTATGTGGTAATTTCACGTCTGTTGTCGATGAACACAGAATAGATTCAGATGGCTAGGAGACACAAAAATCTAATTGTCCATTCCTCTGGAGAATTTAAACAGGAATTAATACCTAAAACTACATAAATCGACCGTTTGAAATGTCCCAAAAAAGGTTTACAATAGTTGAAAAAGGCCAAACTTGTCCCCTATAGCAGTTCAAGGCCTTTTCCCATCACATACTGTGTGTTTCAGGTTTAGATCTGTAGGTCTGTACATACTTATAGAAGTCCACCACTCTGTGTCGTTCCAACAGAGTCGAACAATCAAGAGAGACTCAAGCGAGGGTTATATATCTGACAAGTCTTCATCCAATGAAGCAGTGGACCAGCTGAGCCCTGAAGCCAATCAGAGAGCAGGTAGGCGGGACACAGTGATGGAGCAGTTACCCTTAAGTAGAATAGATAGTATTTTATACATATATAATATATTCATATATATTATATATTTGTTCTATAGATTCTTCAAAAATAATTAAGAAATTAAATCCTTGCTTTTGGAACCACAGGTAGTCTCTAGCTGTTTGAGTTTCTAGTTGTTAACTATATAACTTAAACTATAACTCACTAAATGTTTCATATAGTACGTTGTAGTTATAGCGTTGGCTTGAACCTTGAGGTTTTTGACAGCTCGTGTCGCTGGTAGTTTGATCTAGTTCACAGTCACTTCATATCTTCCTGAGCACCAGAAACTGTGGGTGCAGGGTGCTCACTTTGCTCAACGTTTCCTCTGGCTATTTTTAGAAATCTGACTTCCTTACACTTTTTTAGCTTATGCCGTCTAGTTGCAATCATCTGAGTCACGTTGTTTGTTTTTGTTTTGGCTCATTAGAGGACTGATTTGGATTTTTTTTTAAAGACCATGTTGATTATATGATAGTTATATTTGTCAGAGATTGTGCAGTTACTTTTGGTTCTTGGTTAGATTTCTGCAACATATAACTCTGAGGTTTCATCTCTGCTTTGCTTGCTTTACTCTTGCTGTGGTTCAGAGCTATTCTCTTCTGTGTGCCTACAACACCAAGCAACTTCCATCAAGTTTACTAAATACAACTGAGGACATGAATATATCAACTTGAAAAGTGGAGTGATGAAATTTGTCTCAAACTTTGCTAATCCTGCCAACTAATCTTAAATTTAGGTTATGTGTTTGTTAGAAACACATGAAAACATTTTGCAGGGAGAGCTAAATATATTCTCCTCTTTTATGAGTTTTATGAGTTGAGTCTTGTCCCTCTTCTGTCCCAGTCCTGGCTATAAGCGGGGCAGCCAGTGGTCATCAGGATGAGCCAGTGGGAGAACCAGATTCTGATTTGGGGAATCAACCACACTATCGCTTCACCAGACAGCCTGTGAAGCACCACCGGCATCATAACCCAGGGACCCGGATCTCCAACCCAAGTCGTGCAACAAAAGAACCAGCAGCCCTGGTGAGGGGCCGGCCAGATAGTGCTGACAGCAGCCGAAGCTCCTCTCCTGAGTCTGGGACACCGAGACTTTCCCAAAACTTAGATGTCCATCATGAGAATGTTCACCATCACTCCACCGATGGGCCAGGGGATGCACCGATAAGCCCACGGAAGGTTGTGCAGTACATGTTGGGGCTGGACTCAACGTTTCCATCAACTGTGACATCATACAGCACGATGCAAGAGTCCTGTCAAGAGGAGGCAGCCAACATGTCCGACAACAGACAGAGCGCTGGAAAGAGTCAGGGACTATGCCATTCACTTAGGACGCTTCCTGTTGAGCACAACTTGGCGGCACCTGCCCAGAAAATCCTGTCCAGTCTGAGGCTGAGACGCAGCCACTCAGGAAAGGATGAGCAGCTCTTTGTCTAAGGAAAGACAGAAATCAGTGGAGCACATTCACACAGACATGGGAGATCCCACAGTTATCCAATCACTTCTACCACTATCAACATTCGTGTAGCTATCCAGAATAAAATAATCCCTTAGTTTACACACAAATATGACCCTTTTAACACAACAGGAAGGAAACCCAGTTGATGCTTACCAGGATCCCACAACCTTATCTACCACTAATACTCTGGAAGATTTTGATCTGCTGACCATCTAGGTTTGTAATGCCCACACGGACAAATGAGGTTCATGTATTTATCCGTTTTTAATGTTCTCTAGTGCATTTGAATGTAACAGTCAGTTGGTTTGAGACTAAAAAGTGTATGAAGTATGTCATCCCCACCAAACTAGATTGAAAATCTGCAAAATACAAATGTCTTCCTAGTTTGTATTTCTTAACAGTTTTTTGTTGTTGTTGTTGTTGTTGTTGTTGTTTGTTTGTTTGCACTTTCCAGTGTTTTGCAGGCTCCAAATGGAATTTTGGTGGTACATAAAAAAATGTTTATGCTCTCATTGGTGTTATGGTTATCTCAGTTTAATGCACCTTATTTATTTGGACACAGGGGGGCGATATTACCCAGCGTGAAAGGGGAAAACACACCAGACACAATAGTGGAAGGGCAATAAACCATTTATTTCTAATTACAAGCACAGCGTTTTGTTCACTTTTCCCATCACTCCATCTTTCACCCTTCCCATCCCCGGACGTGTTCCCCTATAATGATGGTGCAAAGTGATTTTTTTTTTTTCTTCTTATGTCTAGATGGAGTTCTGATTGACTGGAATTGCCATCATCTTCATTAGCCTTTGTTCTTTTGATTATATGACAACAAAATTGAACACGTCATGAAATGTTTTGGACATGAGAAAAAAATGTTAGAAGCGGATCCATCTCCGTTTAAAAACAAACCCCCAAAAAATAAATCAATAAATCACGCCCTTTAAAATTTCCATCTAACCTTGAACACAAACGCAAAAGATCATTCCCCCATCTGAGTTATCAATAGGCTGCATCATCATCGCTCATCTTCCCTCATCATCTTCCGCACCTTCTCTCCCTCCCTCCCTCCCTCCCTGTCTGTCCATCTCCTCCCTCTGCGCCTTTTTACGCACCAAACAAGTCAGAGCGCACACACGACCGGCGGAGGAAACGGGAGAGACAATAGACAATAGTTTGAGCCATCATGGTATTTGGATTTTTACCGTAGGCAACATGCGCTCCCGGCTGTGAGATACAGGTGAACCATCTGCACCAAAAAAAAAAAAGAAAAGAATAGAATAGAATAGAAAGAAAAAAGCGTCTGGTCATTTACAGGCTGAAACTTTCCCAGCGGTTTAATGTTGCCAACCGAGGTTTCAGGAGGAGTGTGTTTCACCTCAAGGTAGGACTCCAACTCCAGGACAGGTTGTCACTGTGAGCGGACCTGTGATTTCCATTTAACTGTGTGCATGCGATTTCTTATCCAGGCTTAAGGCTCAGGCTCAGGGGTCTCATGTTATTTTTTAAAATGGTTATTTATATATATATATATATATATATATATATATAGATAGATATAATTAAAAAGAAGAAGACGAATTTATAGTTACGTTTCCTGGTAAGTTTTACGGTCTGTAATCAACAGAATAGCGAGAAAAAATACTGGAGAGAAAGAATGTTGTTGTTATAGATGTTATAGAAAAAAATAGATTGATTCGTATCGTGAATGATATGGCACTTATTTGCAGTTTATTGAGTTCAGAGATCACGAGGATTTTTTGGGGCCTTAAGTCAACTTTGTGATGTTGTTTACTTTTGATGGGTTTTTTTGTTTGTTTGTTTTTTAAATGGAGCTCTCATAAGAAGCTGATTCACTCTGATTGTTGTAATATTGAAGCGATGGTCATCACTTTCACACCGAGGCTGCTGTGTTTTTGAATGTCAGTGTTCACTATGCACTTAGATTACTTACTAATTACTTACCGCTCACTTTGATTGTATCGATCCTACTGATCTTCATATAACAGTGTAGCCAATCAGTGGGGTCCAAGTCTGAGACCACTTTTCAGTTGATTGGAGCTCCAGTACCTGCAGGAAAGTTCATTAAATCTATGTGTGCATTTTTTTTAATTACTAGTCATCAGACTGTTATTCTCAACACATGTGTCGATGTATCCTAGAAATATATCTGTAATGTATTCAGTCCGAAATTAGATAAAATGCCAAATCAGATTAGTTCTATTTCCATAATTCATTGGTTTTATATGGTTCATTCATTTTCTGGGCAATGCAGCACTCACCTAACATTTAACTGCCCATCTAATATTTACTGGATTTTACAAGGTTACCTCAAAGGCCTCTCAAAACGTCACTGTAAAAATTCTGACATGCTTATCAAATCAAGAATTGTTAAAATACAATAGTGGTAATATTTGCTATGTATTAAGCTATCATAAAAACCCCACTATATCCAATAAATTCACTGCAAAAAAAAAAAAAGGAGGGAATTAAAATGACTGCAAGAGGATTTAAGACATTTTCATAAATATTTCCCTCAACCAACTGATTTTTCTGTGGATTTGTCGGTTAAAAAAAAAGTAGTTTGTGGGATTTTAGAAGCCGTCAGCATTTTTTCATGATTATTCCAGCACAATACGGTTTAGAATAACTAGGATGAATATAATTAAATTTCTGACTGAATTTAAGTAAAACTTTTAAAATAGAAAAGTCTCTTAATATTCAAAAGGCATGTTTAAAATAATCTTGTTATTGAAACGGCACAAATAGATAAATTGTTCAGCCTATATAATATTCTGTGCATATGTAAGCAAATTGTTTTTTGTTTTTGAAGATTTTAATAATTTTATTTATGTGTGTTTTTAAAACTAAATATATCGTTTAATAATTAAAAATGTATATGCACGTTAAATACCAACTGACTAAATTTCAGGGCCTTAAACTAAACTTAAAATCAAACAAATATTATTCATATAATTGATCGACTTCTAATGCTCATCATTTCCATGTATTTTGATTAATAGTAATTTTCAGACATGTGTACTCGTTTGTTTTATATTATTATTGTTGTTAACCTACTTTATAACTTGAAACAAATACTGGCTGTGTATGTGTGTGTGTGTGTGTATAAAAAGTGATGTTTTTGTGCGTTTTGTCCATAATTTGCTGTAATTAGCTACATAACAAACGCAGTGATTCATCTGACCTCTTTTCTTTTGTTGTTGTTGTTGTTTGTTTGTTTGTTTGTTCTCTAGCGATCACACTGAGGGAAGGAGAGAAGGGATGAAAACAGAAGAGACCCAGCAGTCCTGTCTTCAGCAGCCTCCATCCTCAACACCTTTCGGTGAGTGTTATCTGACAATACTTTGACTTATTTTATTTTTTTTATTTATTTAGCAACAGGCCGAGGCGAGATAATCCCACTTCAAACACCGAACAGAGTCACCACGACGAAATATGGATTCTCCGAGAAATATAATGTCAAAAATGACTTACAATATTCTGAGAAAATATTAACATCAAGATTAACTATAAAAAAAAAAGAACTATTACCTTATTGAATATTTGTGTAAATCTACTGTCTGTGTAAATATTGAAATAATACAATTAAAAACCGATGGTGGAACATTTTAAGGCCAAGCACACAATAATAAAATAATGCTAAAAAAATAAATAATAATAATAATAATAATACTAGAAAAAAAACAATGAAAGTCAATAGAAATATTCTAGAGAAATCTCATGGTGGAAAAAAAAATCACTTACATGTCACACAATTTTGTGTAACGGCAGTGATCAGTAGGTTTGACCCCGGTATTTGAAATATCCTGCCATCGATTCCAGGTCCGGACTACAGAGGGGGGGGTGAGGTGTGCGCGGGCTGCGAGTCTCCCATCGCCGACCGCTTCCTGCTGCGCGTGAACGAGCGCTCCTGGCACGAGACCTGCGTCAAGTGCGCAGTGTGTTTGAGCGCGCTCACCGGGACCTGTTACTGCAGGGACCGCCTGCTGTACTGTAAGCACGACTATGAAAAGTAAGTACACACACACACACACACACACACACACACACACACACACACACAGAGGAGCTGTTGTTCCATTTGTTGGTCACTTGTTGTTTGTTGCTGCATTGAAGGCCAAATGCAGCTTAAATGCAGAATATTTTGGAGGCTCACATCAATTTAAAGACAACACGCTCATCTTCAGGGTGAGATATTTTTTTCAAATTTCAATCATTTAAGATGCATGAAATAAAAACTGTAAACAAAATAAATAAATAAACAAACAAACACACACACACACACACACACACAATTCTAAAATAATTTCCCACCATTTCAGAAATAGTTCAGGAAATGATCCACATGTTGCACATAAGCATGTACATACAGCACAGAGGAGAATGATTTCTGCTGTAAAGCCAAAGTTTCAGACAGGAGGGAAAGTCTGTCAGTCTACTTCACTTTCTATGCAATTACTATTTTTGTCAGTGAATTTGGTTGGTTACAAACACAAAACAGGCATAAATCTTTGTGGAAATACATTAAAAGAAGACCGCTTCTTCACCAAAACAAAGTCAACATCGTTAACCAATTGCAGAGCAAATCAATCACTAGATGGAAAATGACAGCAATACTCTCATCACATTAAATTCAGCAAAAATAATTGAATGATTTATATCAAAAATTCAGGTTTGAGCCCAGAAGTCCTTCAATACAAAGGGAGTGTTTGCTCAAAATTAGCTTCATTTTAAATTGTCACATTCCCTAAAAGTTGAATAAGTCAGGCCAAAGTATGAAAAGTGACTACAATTACTGGACATTTTATGATTCTATATGCAATTTTCTTAGCAAACAAAAATGTCAGCAATCAACTGAATGTAAGTGGGATAGTGATGTAGCAAAAATGAAGCATAAAGTGTATCCAGACAGTGTGTCAAAATGTTTCATGCATCAGTGCAGCTGCTAAAGGGGATTTCAGGAACTGTTAAGGATTTTCTTGGTTCCATGTAATACAGTCTGGTTGTTATGTGGCGAAACCCTGCTAATAACTAGAATCATTTTTGCAATGAAAAAAAATTTCCAGTTCACTGTCAGATATTTAAAGTCTGTTGAAAACTCAGCTTTTGGATTTCAACTTACAGAATCATTTCTTGGTGAAGGTTTAAGATTGCAGCATCATTTGAATTGATAACCTTTAATCATGCTTATATCATCATATAGTAATTTATCATCATATAGTAATAAAATGGAGATGTTATGCTGGAAAGTAAAGCACTTCAAGTGACAAAGGGAAATTGTTCTGTCTTTCATTTCATGCCTCCACGCTTCCACATATGGTTATTTTTGAGGCTCTTGAGTGTGTGTGTGTGTGTGTGTGTCGGTGTCAGTTGTGTGGTTTGTGCCGTGGTCAGAGGGGTGTGCCTGTGGTGGGAGCTCCAGGGGTAGATGACTGAAGGACGAGCCTGCAGCTTGTTATCGTTGTTTTGAAAAGTGTCAGACGGCATCCAGCAGCACAGACTCTCCCACTGTACCTGACATCTGGACGAGAGAATGCGAGAACCAGCAAAAGACAGTGAGAAAGAGAGAGAGAGGAGGAACTGGCTGATGAAAGTCCTATTGTGTGACGTTTATCTGGAAAAATGAGCGGAAAACATGGAGGCAATAGCTTATCATACATGAAGCTCAGAGGGTTCATTTTCAGCGATGGGATGAAAAAGCATATTTGCTCTCCTCATGTAATGACTATAATTGCAGATCCAAATTAATAGTCAGCGCCTCTTTCACTATGCTGTTGATTTAGCTCCCTATACATTGCATATGGATAGTTGCCCTGTTGTGTGAGTCGGTGCCAGACTTGGCACGCAGCGCTGCCTGTGACCTTCAGCAGATCAGCAACAATGTCTCCTTGTTTTCCCTGTGGTCTGTCCATCAGCGCCTTACACTACACACTCCGCCCTCCCATCTCGAGCAGGTGTGTGCATTGAGACAGATAACCGCGTCCAAGAATTTGGAACATGCATAAGAATTTCGGGGGAAGTTGTACAATTGTGGGGTGATGCTCATTTTTCCGTTAACGCTCTACTTGAAGCTTGGTTCTATTTAAAATCCAGCTGGTCTAAAGAGGCGGGGACTGATCAATTGTGTGACATCTATAGATAATAGAATGAGCTTTCTATCTACATTGATTGAATTACTGATGAAGATTGCATGGATGAGATGGATGTGTGGTAAAACAGCATCTTGCAGGTTTTTCAGCTCATACTGGGCAAGTGTCCATGTATCAGTCATGGAGTATCTCTGGCTTGTCCAAATATTTTTTAATTCACCCTTTGCTTTGAATTACATCACCCGGTACACACAGAGAGGCAGACTTCTCCTCCCTGACCCTTTCTCAGCATAAACACTGAGCCACACTCATCTGCTCACATGTGCTCGTCTTTTGTAGTAAGTATTAAAAATGAATGGTGAAATATAAACAAATGCAAATTGTCTTTTGGGGCAGATTTCTGGGATTTTTCTTATAATTAATCTATTCTAATGAGGTGAAAAAGTAAACCAATGTGGATGCCTCCAAATTCAAATGAGAAAACAAATCTCATTTTGAAACAGCCCATCCCCCACCCTGATTCATCTGGCCTGAACTGCCTCCGAGGCAAAAGTTTATTCAGGATTTGGGTGTTTAATATTTTCAAAGGATACTCAAAATTATTCTGAAGTGATCAAGCAAAAATCCAATTTAAGATTTCAAGAGATCAATTTTTCACTCTTTAAGCACATAATACAAATGGTTCCATGAGATGTGAATATAGGTTCAGATCTCAGTCTCATTCAAATTCACTTCCTGAAGTTTCGCATTAAATAAGTGTCAACCCTACTGTCACTCATAATCTAAGCCTATGTTAAAAAAAATAAAAATAAGATAAAACAAAACAGGAGGTATGCCTTCAGTTTCATGTTTCCCTGGTCTCAATCTGTTATGGAAATGAGGGGATTTAGACACAATAAACTCAAGTGCATCTTGTGGATTTTTCTTGTGGATTTCTTTTTCTTTTTTTTTTTTGTTCTGAAATCTCAAAAAATTCTCTCCTCTTCCATCTTGTCATGGACCAGATGTTCAGAACAATTTTTCATGCAACACTTCCCTGCACAAGCCAAATTCCCATCAGAATGTTTTTATGCATCACTTTTACTGGTAAGATGGGCTGAATAATGGAAATGTGGGTCAAAAATATTTCCTACATCAGACAGGGCAAGACTGAGTGGTAGGAGAAAAATCTTAAGAAATTAGATTAAAAAAATTTGGGATTAAAAAAACAATCAAAAGCAAGGCATTCATATATTATTATATAACTGTAATTGGTTTAAATGAAATAGTGATTTATTTGGAATGTAATTCACTGGAAGATGACAATAATTCAGATTTTAATTTGGACAATAAATAGCGGAGTAGCTGACAGATATGCACCCATTAAATCCTGCACTCTTCACTCACTCATTGTCTTGTTACACCCTAGCTCGCGGTTCCTTGCCAATTTAGGAGTATAAGGCCAGTGTCTCCTGGTCAACAGTGCTGAGTCCAGACAGAATGGAGGGTCGTCTGGCTGTGCGGAACCTGCAAGCTCCCTTTGTAAGCCCCATTAGGGCAGCTTCAACCCTCAGAAAAACAGGTCACCAGGGTGGATATTCACTAAACCTTGGCTTTAATACCTTGCTCTGTGGGGTGGAGGACACTCAGACGACATCTAGGTTTCATAACCCTCTTGGTGCAGACAGGCAGAGAGAGGGAGACCCCACCGCCACAGACATGGAATTCCCCTCTGCTGTTCAGGTGGCTGACACCACCTGGCTGTCAGAGTGTTGTCCTCTAAGGTTATGGTGCATTTATGTGAGTCAACTTTTCTGTCTCCTTGTGTTAAAACACTGAGAATACAGATAAAAACTCCATCTTTTACCCTGTAGCCCCCCCCACCACCACCACCACCACCTACCCCTTCCCTCCATCTCTATCCGTTACCTCGTTCATCACTGTCTGCTTTGTAATAATATTTCTCCATTCCAAACCTCATTTCCTTCTCGTTGAGATTGATAGCAGCGATGACACCAAACAGTTTATCTCCCCGTTTATCCCTTGTTTTCTCTTAATCCCCCACCCCCCCACCCCCCTCGCTTCGGTGCCTCTTTGTGTCTCGGGGTGGGAATGGGAGGAGGTGGTGGGGAGGCTGATTGGGTACAGTGCTAATTAGACAGTACTCTGGCGTTGTCCTGTGATGACAGGTCTGACACTGTGCTGCAGGGAAATACCATTAGAGAGAATTATGTAACGACATGTCAGAGAGACAATAAACGCTCACTCTGTCAGCTCACACCTTAACTCTTCTACATAAATCTCCTCCTGATGAATTCATTCTAATAAGAAAAAGTCTGAACTGTAAAACTATTACATATTTGAAAGATATGTCCAACCAAAATAAGAGCAACAAGATGTGGTTATTTTTAGTGTTTGGTAACCATACACATAGTTTGGAAGTGGTTTGCTTGAGTTTAAATTTTAATAAGTTCACATTTACAAGGACATGGACAGAATTTCGTTTGTGGTCCTCACAGCAAAATATAACAAAAAAAAAACTTACATTCAAGAATGATATTACATTTAAAGTAATCGCCAGCAATGTGAAACAAAATCATGGTTGCATTGGGTTGGCAGCAAATCTCTCAGAAATTGATATCTCTCTGTAGAAAATTTGAATTTCTTCACCATCCCTGCTTAAATAATGGCTCTGCAAGTAAAAGGAAAGTTTGTACTCTGGTGTGGCTTTGCGTGACTCATGGCACTGACAGCATATATAAATCCCACTGAGAGGCTACACATAATACATACATGCGGTTCTGAAACATTCAAACACTCCTCCCTTACCCAGGAGTCTTACATTAGCGAAACCTGCAGCTCAACAGATGATGGTTGGAGGTGTGCCAGAGGAAAGAGAAGAGGGGATGTAGGGGAGTTGTGCTCTCATGGAGCGCTGTTGAAGAACACTTTAAATTAAAGAGCATCAGGTGAAACATCAGTGATGGAGAAATGGTTTGAAATGACATACTGAAGGTAAAGTGGAGATGTTTTAGGAAGGGAACAGTGGCAGGGATGGGCATATTTTTGTCTTGGTACATGTGTGTGTGTACGAGGTGTGCGAGGTGTGTGTGTGTGTCGGGGGGGTGGGGGTGGGGGGCAGTATATTGCAACTGTTTTTGCATAATGTGAGATGAGACCCCATCATCTTTCCTCCCCCACAACAATTTTATAACAGACAGCTAATAAATGTTTCATGGCAGAACAAGCTGCTCGCCTCAGCTTTATTAAATCTGAGATAATAAAAGCAGAGAGGGAGAGGAAAAAAAGAGAGAGAATAGGGGGTCGCACCAGAGAGAGGGAGAGATGGGGAGATCGGTGTAGACTTTTCTCAAATCGACTGGCTGTATCTCCTGTTTCTGGGGCAACGGGTCCCACTGTCCCCCGCCACCCCCTCCCCACTGCTTCCCGCTCCGCCAGAGACAGACAGGAAATGAGAAACGGGCAGACAGGATATTGCGTTCTGGTGGCCTGGGGATTAACTGTGTTATCTAAACTAACACACACACACACACACACACACACACACAAACGCCTACTCACACACACAAACACACAACTATAGCCTCACACATAGCATTTATTCTTGGTAGCATCAGGTGTAGATTGCACACACCCAGAGACACATATCATGCAGACCATAAACGTCATGCAGGCTTTTCGGTTGTTACTTTACACAGGTACATTACATTAAGACTGGAATGTTAGCGGCTTCAGTGCTGCTCTCATGTAGAGCTGGTCTTATTACTACTATGAGCCATTTACAGTAAGAGTCATGACATGCAACTGTATAACTGTGAGTCTGCTAGAGTGGGCAGAAATGCCTCTAAAGATGTACTCCATACACTGCAGGGCAGTGTGGCCTAACGATTATATAGCTTTTACAAATTTCAGAGGATATTCATTGGGCAAGAAGTCTGTTTATGATATTAGTTTATTGAAGCACGGACGGATACGGTGACAGCATCTGTCAGTGTTTTATTGATGTTTGGACCCAGGCACCTTATCTATGTTTACACAAACTGTGCATATTTGTGTGCATGTGCCTCTATGTATATGTATGTGCGTGTGCATGTGTGATATCCACACAGACATATAAATATATGAGTGTATGTCTGTGTGTTTGTGTGTGTCTCTATGTATGTATGTAAGTGTCAATATGTGTATACCTGCATATACATATATATGCATGTGTGTATATATGTGTGTGTATATCTATATACGTGTGTGTGTGTGTGTGTGTGAGAGAGAGAGAGAGAGAATGGTGGCAGGGGTAGCTGGTATTGTGGGGAATGCTGGGAGATTTTAATAACACAGAAGCAGTGCAGGGAGATTTAATAAAAGGAGATGATGTGATTACTGAACCCTGGCTCTGAGCCATTTTGCTTCACAGAGCAATATCCGCCGAAAGTGCACGCACACACGTCCCAACACACACACACACACACACATTCACACACAGACACTCTAACATAAACATCCAAAAAATGGATACTAAACAGAGTACAACTTAAAAGTAAGATTGTTGGATATCATTTGTCCTTTTTGTATCGATCACACAAATACGGGCATATACGTGGCTAACATTATGGTCATTCTGAACACTAATGTATGTGGGAATTGCAAAGTAGCTCAATAATATCTGATCATATAACATTTAAACTACTGAAATGTGTCTTAAACTATAGTTTGAGAATCAATATGAGTGATCTTTGATGAGCCACGGTTACAGAGTGAAGCTGACATCTGTCCATCCTGTTCCTAACCTGTAGTTAGTATAAACAACCCCAGACCTTCATAAATATTCATCAATTATGAAAGCAAGCACAACAACTGTAATCGCTTTGAGACACATACATATTTATGGAATGATTGTGTTGTGGTCCAGACAATGTCATGCTTGTCAGAGCTCACAGGCAAAACAATACCACATGACACAGCTTAGGGAGATGGGGAAGATTCTGTTATTCTGTTTGTATGCCTAGGATCTGCACTAAAGCAAGCAAGAAAAAGCTGATTATAGCCACCCACCCAATACTTAGAATACATCACCTTTTTCTGCCTCTCTACATTTGATCTCTTAATCACTGTGCTTGTAATTAGGCATGCCCCCTAACCCCTCCAAAATCCACGGCACTCAACATGAAGTTGCCTGCAGCCAAGGTTCCCGAAGTTTTGTGCATCACAAGCTCTCAGAGTTGACTCTCTATTCAGTCTTCTGCCTGCACTTACATCCATATCCTTTATAATCCTGTATACAGTATATCATGACTATTACATCACTTAATTAAAGGATATCCTGTTAAACCCAAAGCAAAGTTCTCCAAAATATCTTTTCAGATAGATTTGTACACAGCTGGTCTCCACTATACCTCAGCTGTTTAAATTCTAATTACACTTCCACCCTCTCAGATTTCCAGATAGATTTTTCTCTGTTGGCCACACAAACATCTCTTTCCCCTCAAAACAGAAAATGTGACTTACATAGGGGATAGTCAAACAATGGTCTTTTTTAAATATATTTTTCAGTAGATGATTTAATAAAAATAGATGTGATAATGCAATAATTATGTATTCAGATGCAATGGTAACGTTACAAAGATGCAAAATTTAAATTGTTGACCTTTTTGATGTGATTGTATACATTTGGAGGCTAAATTCACTTATTTAGCAGGGCTTCTCTTTAACCACCATATCCACAGTGATTTATTGGAAGCTACACCCTGGTAAGGGCCAGTGTGAATGATACTTCTATTAGAGGGATTAGACTGATCTACTTACAGACCCCCCTCTGTGGCAGTTGCCCCAAGTTGCCTTCATTTGCCATGTTGAGTAAATTCCTACCGTGCTGTGTACACCCCGATTAGGGAGTGTGGGACTTAACCAGTAATATCATCAGTCTTATGTCAAGCAATCCTGTGACAATCATGATCTGTTTTTTGTACTTTGTTCAGAGTGAAAGGAAGGATTTAAGTTGTTGAAGTCAGTGTTTGGATGGAGAGTGAGGCTGCATAGAGCGGGGAATTGGGAAACATGTGTTGAGTGCCAGATATTATGATGATGATGATCTTGTTTCTTGCTGATATTTTGCAATAGGAGCATTTCTTCAATAGTAAGTGTAGTTTGTAGAAGACAATGCATTGAGTAACATTGTGACAAGACAAACACAAGGTCCTGTCACAACCAATCTGTGCATTGCTGCTTGCAGGGACACTTGTGTTTGCATTGATGTTAAGTTGGTGACACTGTCATTTGGGGAATTTGGGGAGCGTTTGGCAGATGGATTGAAAAAGATTAGCCGTAGCAGCTGCGTTTGGGACAGAATCACAGATTAGGAGCACTAATGTGCAGACCTGGCTCCTTCTTTACACTCCAGATTTGGGCAGCAACACCTTCCTATCGCTCAGTCAGGGAGCTTCAACACTTCTGCCTTCGTCCTTGCCTCCCCCTGCTCCCTCCCCTCTCATCCTCCCCTCTTTCTTATTCAGGTTTCTGTTTTGTTCTTGTGCAACTTCTGCATCCACTGATCTCACTCCTTTCCACACCTACGCTCTGGCCACCTAGTGTTGAAGTGATATTCTTGGGTTCCAGCATATGGTGACTTTATTTGTTTGTTTGTTTGTTTTAGTACAGGTACTAGTATGGAGATGGGGGGTGGTACCGTGAATGTGGGTAATTTGCCAGTGCCAGACTAGGTATACTGAAACTGTGAGTAGTAGTAAATGTCTGCGTACATGTCTACGTGTGTGTGAGCGCAAGTGTCCATGTTTGTGTGTATATGTGTTTTAGTGTGCATAAGTGAGAGGGGAGAGATTAACCCCATGCTATCCTCAATCCCTGGTTATGAGTTTACAGCGTCTGTCTGGCCATCGCACTGTTTAAACAACAATCTAATTAATCCTGTCTTTATTAGTTTCAGTGAACTGGGGAGGCAGGCTGGGAGGGCGTGAGGGAGAACTGGGAATGCTGGCAGAATATACTAGAGAGGGAGGGGGAGGAAACCAAGTGCAAGAGCAAGGATTTGAGAGGAATTTAATGGCAGAGACTTAGGCCCTGTGAATGGAAATAGGGTGAAGTGAAGAGATGGTAAAGCATGAGAGAAATTGAGGGGTTTGAATATCTCACAGGAGGAGAGATGGAGGTACAAAGGAAGGAAAGTGGTCATGGGGAAAAGCAATGGATCTGACAAAGACTCTGTAATAAGCTTTATTTATAATGTTAAATCAGCGCCTTAGGATTGTGGGTGGTATATGGATAGACTGAAGTTTACCCCATCGAGCAGATCTCAACATTTAAAGAATTAAAAAAGGAAAGACACAACATGCAGCTCTTTTACCATAAGCTCACTACTGCCACCTACTGTCTTGAGAGAGAAAAAGAAAATACAATATAAAAAATTCAGACTACTGTTATTCCTCTGAACAGATGTTCACCTTGTTGCTCTGTGAATTGGGTAATGTTTCTATGACCTTTAATTAAGAGATTATGTTAATTGTTGGAGATGAGCAGTAGCTCCATGACTGTGCCACTGTCTTTAATTACAGTTGGACAGTTTATATTGCAACCCATCACATATAACATCCCTCTGTATACCCCTCAGGCTGTTCGTAAGAAAGTGCAGTGCCTGCCTGCAAGTGATTGGACGCTCAGAGTTGATAATGCGCGTGCTGGGTCAGGTGTACCACTTGGGCTGCTTCAGCTGCTGTGAGTGTGAACGCCGGCTGCAGAGAGGTGATGAGTTTGTGCTGAAAGAAGGCCAGCTGCTCTGCCGCATGGACTATGAGAAGGAGAGGGAAATGTTGGCTGCAATCAGCCCCACGCCGACAGAATCAGGTAAAGTAGGTTTGTGATAGTTCTGCTTTGTCCACATTAACTTCATTTCAAAAGCCACCTGGCTTTTCTGCATTCATCTCATGCAACATGTTTTTCAGGTGATCTCAAATACATCTCAGGAGTATACCAGTGAGCAGCCACAGAAGGGCAATTCAGGGTTAAGGGGTTAAAACTCAACCCTTGTACAGTCAGTAGGACACATGAATACAGTGAACTGAAGCTCAGGCAATGACTTGGTAACCAGTGGGATACAGAGTCAGCAATGAACAAAACAACAACACAACACATCCAAGTTTTATATTCATATTTGTTATGTTGTACTTTTTTTTTTTTTTTTTTAACACAATGTTACTTCCTTGTCTGTAGAGGAAGTGTGACCTGTCTCTGGGGGAGTGGCTTTTACAAAGCTACAGTAGATTAGGTTAAACTTTCAGTGAATTAGAGCAAATTGACATCAAGCTCTACTTTACAGTTATGGATACATTCCAGTGAATTAGTGACCACAGCTCAGTGTTCAACTCTTTCTAATCAGTTTGCTGCTTTTGATTTGACGATGGATAAAAACTTATTGTCTGCTTACCTTACTCAGTGAAGAGTGAGGATGAGGATGGTGGAGGTGGCTCTGGTGGGGGGAAAGGTGGCGATGAAGGCAAAGAGCACAAGCGCTCAAAACGACCACGCACCATCTTGACCACACAACAGCGACGTGCTTTCAAGGCCTCCTTTGAAGTGTCTGCTAAGCCTTGCCGCAAGGTGGGTGGACCAGCTTGTGTTATCAGTGTGAAAAACAATACCAAAGAAACTCCTATTCTTTGTGTGTCTAAGTCCATGTAGTAGTTAATCTCTAAAATGTGGGAGACACTATCAAGTTTGTATTTGAAAAGTGCTGACCCCCCCCCGGCAGGTGAGAGAGACACTGGCTGCTGAGACTGGGCTGACAGTACGAGTTGTGCAGGTGTGGTTTCAAAACCAGAGAGCCAAGGTTAGACTTTACATTACTTTGTGAAGACATGCTCTTTATTGTGCATAAAAATACAGAGCAAATCCATAACAACGGTGCGTGACTTTGTGCCTCAGATGAAGAAGATAGCCCGACGACAGCAGCAACAGCAGCAGCAGCAGCAGGAACAAGAGCAGCTGGGGGGAACCAGGAGAGGACAAAGTAGAGGGGGTCGCCAGAGCAATGACGACAGCGAGGGTAAGCTCTTAATGCAGCATAAAGATGGAGGGAAAAAACTGAAATTTGGAAAAATAAATGACTCAACAGATTTCCATCTTCTTCATCTCCTCACAGATGGATCCAGTACTCATGGCATGGATGGGCTGCTGGGATACTCCTCTCTGCCACGTCAGCAACTACTTGCCCTAGACCCCAACATCTACGGTGGAGAGCCATTTCGACATGGACTCACACCTCCCCAGCTGAGCAACGAGCAGCTCCACTCATATGGTAAGATTTTAGATGGGGGGGTGGGGGGGTGGAACGTGCAGGTTTCAAAAGAAAATCAACACTATGTCATCATCGCTCCCTCCTTTTCCTCAGGATGTTCACCGCAACAGTTCAAGGTTATGGGGCCATTCAGTAAGTTTGTTTGTAGATAGAGTAAATGTCTAAATCTTCTAGTATATCTTTTACCAAACTACTGAATTCAATGGCACCATGTCAACTAATTATGCTGCTCAACATAAACCAAAGCATGGGTTTATTTTGCAATAGCTAATAGAAGGATGCTCAAAGGGTGTCTTCTACTTGGCTCCAAAACTTTGAGGGTGTAAATTGGGCGTGTGAGTTTTAAAAAGTAGCATTTCTTACCATTTTTCTGTAGCCTACATTTTCTAACAAGGCAGTTCCACTTCAGTTGTGCGCTCTCAATGCTTTTCACTGCAGACTCAGAGACAGTATTCCATGACCTGGACAGCGATGGAAGCCTTGGTCACCTCGGTGATTGCCTCTTAGCAGCGGGGGACGGTGGTCTCCTGCCAGGGCGAGTGGGAAACCCCATCGACCGTCTCTACTCCATGCAGAACTCCTACTTCACCTCCTGACCCTTATAAACGCTCACCCTTTCCCCTTCTGACCCACCTTTCACCTCAGAGATGCAGCTAATGGAGTCTGTCCATCAACATGCCTGTGGGACCACTCTCCATGAAACAGCCTACACACCCAAACACACTTTTGAGCTTTTATCACAGGCCGAGATTGTCACAAATCAGGCGTAGTCATAATATCTCTTTGGAGCAGATTTGCATTGTATTCCCGCCATCTTTCCTAGATGAGAATCACATGCTGGAAATACAAACACTGTAAATGTCCAAAATATGTTAAAGGACCTCAATTTCTCTTGTTGTATTTATGTGAAGTTCAATGAATCATTTCATGGCACTTTCCAACAAAGAAACTGAGTAGCAAAATACACTTATCAAACATATTAATATGTATATCATGAATTACTGATGAAAATTGGTTGTTGAAAGTGAATTCATCAATCAAGTTACATGTATGTAGGAGTCTTTGCAGGCCTTATGAGCAGCTAAGGGTCTAAATTAAATCACTATATTCCATAACTTCTTTGACAGGACTAGTGCTTAATTATTGTGTGTGAAAGACTGCAGCATATACACTATTGTATATGGATTGGAGTACAATTTTGCTCTCAGGTTAGTGTGTATGTTTATGTAACCTGAGCTAGACCTCAGGATATTGCGCTGAAGAGGATTTCAATTTCAGTTGCCCAATGATTTCAAGAACTTAGATTTTAAAGAGGACAAACTGTCAACGTAAAATTGGTCATTTTAAGATTTTTGACAATGCATGACAAAAATAAATACATAAGAATTACATTTTGTTCAGCATCTAAACAACAGGGTCATTTGAAGAGCCTTCTGCGGAAACAGGGTTATATAAGTTCTAAAAGCGTCAGCTTTTCCTTTTCTTTTATCATGCAATTACTGAGGCGCAGTGCAGTAAATGACAACCAATAGATCTATAACGCCCAAAACTTAGGACAGTGGGTACATGATGATGTACTCCAAATGTAAATGTGAGTATGACTGTGTTACAGTTACTTGTTGTAGTCACTTTCTGCAATTATTTCTTTCTCAAACATCTCAAATTAGATGTTGTTAGGTAGATATTTTGTACATTCTTCGGTGATAATCAACAAATATTTAAACTGTAGCATGATATCTATGTGTCACAAAGTAGGTATAAAGAAATAGCCTGCAAGCTGCAGTTGGAAAACAAGTGTTTCCTGTAACTATCAGGATCTGACTCACAACGTGGTGCAGAATAAAATAGAATTTAGGGTGATACCCTTTTCATTTAGGTACCTGTGATCGGCTACAGCTTGTGACATTCTTTTATGACATTATGTTTGACACTGATCACTGACTCATGGTATTTTTACAGTGATACTTTCGTGAATGTAACTTATTTGTGATGTATTAGGCGAGATCCTATCTCACTTTTTTGTTCAGTGACTGCCAGGTGATGTGCTTTGAATGTAATGTTGCTGTATCTTCAATACAATCTGCGGTTTCATCTTTGGAGTGAACTTGCCTTTTTTGTCCTAAAATATGACAAATGAAGACCCCCCTGATTTCTCTGCTCCTTTTGTATCAACCAATGATATTAAATTTAAAGAGAATGAATGCCTTCCCCCTTCAGCACTTTAATAACTGACCCAGAAAAGGGTTTGTTCTGCTTGGTGGTCACAGGGCTCTTAACTCATCATCCTCCCTCTGTCTCTCTCAGTAGTCCCACTGATTAGAGACTTACACCCTCCTCATACTCTTTTCTTCCCAGACTCCCCATTAGTCCGTCATTGGTTAGTCAGGAGATTTTGTGTGGGAGAGATACATTCCAGTTTAATATTTGACTGACTCAGACGTGGAGGGGGCAAGGGTGAAAAGGACAGACATAAGCATCAGAAAACAACAGAGGATGATCACACAGAATGAGTAATACAAGCCTGTTATCATTTTTATTATAATGTTTCAACAAAAACCCATACAAACAAGACATCCTCACTTATAGGTAAGTATGATTCTTATTTTCACAGGATCACAACATTGTATTATGAAATATACAGTCATTAAATATTCACTGCCAATCTACCTCAGTGCTATTCCAATCTCCTATGTCTTGATTCTTGAGGACAAATGCATATATTAGGTCACACAAAGAAAACTGTATGACTCTATGTCACTCTACATACAGTAACATGGCTGGGCAACGTGAAACTAGACCATCTGTGTTGATGTGGAGGCAGGTGTAATCTGAAGGCGATGGGAAAACAACTGACTACTATGATGGCTGGGGCACTGGATTTGTAGCTGGAAGAGGAGATGAATGTATTAGTATATAAAAAATTTAAGTAATACCACCAAGACACAGTACAGTTTGCAGTGTATTTTGTATAGAGTGGTGAGATATTCCAACATCCAAAGAGCATACATCCAATTAAAATCCATCGGCTTCAAAAGGACTCTTATGTAACTGTAGAGTTGTGCTGTGGCAAATTCCAGCAAGGACTTACCCACTCCACTGAGGTCCACTGTCTCTGCACAACCCATAAAGCGAGCCACATGTGGTGAGCAGAAGGTAGGTTTGTCCTGGTTTTCCCTCAGGCAGTGCTCAAACTCCACAAACTCCTTTGAGCAGTTTTGCTTGATTTTCTGGATCACTGGGCTATCAAAGCAAATGCAGGGATTAGATACCAAGCTTTGATGGTGTGGGTGTAAGGATGTCAGAGTGGTACAAGTAGGGAAAGGAAGGAAACTATTTTTGCCTTACTGTGATGATGTGCACTGTGCAACCTTGATCTTAAGTTCATGACACGTTTGCTGCCATGTTGATGGGTTGGAGGCCACACATGATCCATATGCCTCCATTTCTTTGTGGCAATACTTTGCCGTTATGTTCATAGCAGCCTGCCTGAAAGTGTAATACAATAAATGATTATACAGCCATCACTCATTAACATGATAAACCTGCTATAACAAGTATAAACAGTAATGAGAAGGATTCATTCCAATTCATTCATGAATGTCTTTACAGCCTATATCTCCTTCTCTGCCTATGCTATGTGGTGTGTTAAAATTATCATAAACGATATGAGCCATACTTAAGATTCTTACATGTTGCTCTTTTTGGTTTGTTTCAATCGAAGAAGCTGATCGATCACGGTTAAAACAGAAATGTTTCCACATGCGTTGCCATGTCTTTGAAGCGACTGTCCGGTACAAGCCCTTCACCGTCCGGTTGGATCAAATACAAACATGTGAAATCGTTCTTTAATGTCATTGGTCAATGGTTGTGTCAATCACAGTGGTGTGGGTCCGCCCTTATGATGACGATACATTTATTAAAGGGGAAGTCGCTAAATCTAACAATTTTTACAGTTCAACAAATTTAAAATGCACTCAATATCTTGTCAAGGTGAAAAGTTTTCATTCATACCCAGTCGGACCACCAGCCTAAAATAAACAACTTCACTGTTTCTTAGATAAGGTTTGATTTTCGAGGTTCAACCATTACGTGTCTTTACGTGTTTACGTATCCGGAAGCGACGGTGAGAGAACGAGCGATTGAGAAAAACGGGCTCTGAGGGCTGAGCTGAGCACCGCTCCGTGTGTACAATCGTATTGTTCCCGGTTCCAGCACGGCGGGGTGGTGGTGGATGATAGAGGGGGGCAGAGGGGTCGGCAAGGTACAATGAACCACATCAAGAAAGAGGCGGGGGTGGCTGCAGACGGGATACGCCGACCGGGTGAGCTGCAAATGGCCCCCTCTGTGAACCACAACCAGCATGACAGCGGAACCGGCGACGAGCTGGTGAGGTCGGTCACGCTGTACCGGCGGAGGCCCCGGCTACTGCACGGCACCGTCCTCCCGTTTCTTGCTCTTCTCTACCCGGCCTGGCTGTATGTGTGGTTGGGGGTGTACGGCGCTTCCGAATATCCGGAGGCAGGCCTCCTGGCGCTGGCCGCTATCGGGATCGCGCACGTCCTCACAGCACTCTCTGGTTATTGGTCCGTGCACGCGCATTGTTGGCTCACTTGTTCCAAGGTAAACACCATTAATGACAACAGTTATTAACAGAACCCTCTGTTTTCCCCACCTTCATTACATGGCAATCTATAATCCATAACCTGGGCTCAGGAGCTGTTAGGATCTATCAGTGTCTTGCTCAAAGACACTACATCAGGGCAGGTGTTGGGCTTGAACTGTGGATAATGTTTTTTAAGGGTAGCCACAAACTCACCGGTGACCACACTGTAACTAGAAGTTTTAATCAGGAGTGACATTTTTCTGATTAAAAGGCACTTTCAGTCACCAGTGGCACATCATCATCTTTGTTTTATTTTAGAATTTTCTCTGGCACTTGTGGGCATGACTATTTTCATTGCTATATTCAAAACAATCACATACACTTGTGGGATTTTTTTTGACACTGCACTTACTTGAGGCAAGAGTAAAGTTAATATAGGTCAAGAGAGTCAAGAGCATACAAAAACAGCCAGAATATCATGTTGATCAAGCAGCTAAATGTCTGGGTATGTCTCTTTTGAGAGCTGCAGAGGCACACAGCTATACCAAAAATAACAGTGCTCTGTGTGAATGTGTGAAGTTGTCACCTGTTCATGTTTTATGTACAGGAGCCAGACCCAAACAAGGCTACGCTGGCGAAGGTCATACCCACTCCCAACAACGGCGCTGCTGAACTTGTGGCACTACAGAGGGACCAGGTCAGATTTAATTTTCTCATGTCTTATGTGATTTAGGTTATACTCATGTGCTTTTTCTTGAAGAAGTCAAATTTACATCTTGTTATTCTGATCAACAGGATGAGAATGGAGACGGGACTATCGCGTTTGAGTTTCAGAAGATCCGCTATATCTTTGACCACAAAGAGAAGAAATGCTTTCTTCCAATAGCATTTCCCATCAGCCACCCAATGGGCTACTTTCAGTCCTGGCGTGGCTACCAGGAAGAAGGTGAACTCAGAGCTGCAGAGAAGCGCTATGGCACCAATCGAGCTGAGATGGTGGTGCCAGATTTCCTGGAGCTCTTCAAAGAGAGGGCCACAGCTCCCTTTTTTGTTTTCCAAGTATGTGTGAATGTGTTTTGTTTTTTTTTTATTTAAAATTTTCTATTGTGAAATATGTAAACTTGTTTGTCCCAGTCATAGTGTATGTATCCATAGGATGTTATCTTTCCTCTGACATCGATCAGGTGTTCTGTGTGGGGCTGTGGTGTCTGGATGAATACTGGTACTACAGCGTTTTTACACTCTTCATGCTGGTGGCGTTTGAGGCCTCACTTGTCCAGCAGCAAATGAGGAATATGTCTGAGATCCGCCGCATGGGAAACAAGCCCTACATGATCCAGGTCAGCTTCATCAAATTTTAAATGCATTATGTTAAATTTACAAGCCAGCACTTAATTGTTCTACTGATACTTAACATGGTTTTCCATGTCTTTAAAAGATCTTCATTTTATTTTAATCTGGTTTCTGCTAGGTTTATCGCAACAGGAAGTGGAGACCTATTTCAAGTGATGAGCTTGTACCTGGTGACATCGTCTCAATAGGTAAGTGCGCTTTCAGTGTTTTAATTCCCAGCACAAACATCAGATCCATGTTCTTAATGTGTGTTTCGTGTGTGTACTCTGTCGTGCACAGGACGTTCCCCCCAGGACAACTTGGTACCCTGTGATGTGCTGCTACTCAGGGGTCGTTGCATTGTGGATGAGGCCATGTTGACTGGAGAGTCTGTGCCCCAGATGAAGGTGAGAGGCAAACTTATAAACACATGATAACACTATCAGTGTTTCTACTAGGTTGACTGCTTTAAGGTGATTTGGGGGTACTTGTGGTGGTCTGGGCTGGGCTACCTTCTCTGTCAACAGCTGCAGAGCTGTTAGCATTCTTACACATGTTGCCACACTGCCTGATATGCTGATATTCTACCTCTTGTTGAAAATCTTTTAGGGCACTCTGCTCTGTTTCATTGGGTGTGACAAAAAGCTAAGAAATACACAGATAGGAGACTTTGAGACTCATCAGAAATGAAATAAGTGTATTTTTCGATAAATACTATTAATAAAAATATTTGATCAAATTCCCCCCCTAAGGTAATGGTAGGAGAAACACTAACTATACAGAACTGAGGGTATGGACTTTGGAGTTTAAGCCTCAGCTATTCTAAATGGCATGGGATTATTGTGGGATATTGTAATAACTGCTGAAAACATGGGTTGTGCAGGAGCCAGTTGAGGACTTGGACCCAGAACGAGTCCTGGACCTACAGAATGACTCTCGACTCCACATCATCTCTGGTGGGACAAAAGTGGTACAACATACTCCCCCTCTAAAGGCTAGTGCTGGACTAAAGCGTAAGTGCAAGTTTCTCTTTTTGGTTATCTTTTACCTATAAAACGTATTGGCTTGAAATTAATTTAGTATCAACCATCTTTATCATGAAAACTTATTTTTACGTGCAGCTGTAGACAACGGCTGTGTGGCTTATGTACTGAGAACAGGATTCTACACCTCTCAGGTGAGGAAATTGCTGAGTGCGTTTGTATCACCACATTCCTATTTTCCTTCCCATGTATTTTAATTTCTGTTTTGACAACATACCAGTATAGGGCATGTTGAGTCAATTGTGAAAGCACATTGATTGCATGTACAAACCTTCCTCCAGGGTAAACTATTAAGGACAATCCTCTTTGGTGTGAAGAGAGTGACAGCAAACAACCTTGAGACGTTCATATTCATCCTCTTCCTACTTGTATTTGCCATCGCTGCAGCTGTTTATGTGTGGGTAGAAGGTGAGGTGCAAAGAATCAACTCATGATATTTTTTTATTCAATGCAGATTTTGGTCGAAGTGACTCCTAATAGTAAGAGGTGAGGGCATGGGTCATATCCAAAACTACTATCCTTGTAACACTTGTCTGTATTACACCCTCAGGGACCAAAGATGTCAGTAGGAACCGCTACAAGCTGTTTCTGGAGTGCACACTCATCCTCACCTCAGTGGTTCCACCAGAACTGCCGATAGAGCTTTCCCTGGCAGTTAACACCTCTCTTATTGCTTTGGCTAAACTTTGTAAGTCTGTTTGTGTCGCTGCCCTTCATGGGCCCAGAATATTTATCAAGACACCTGGACAAAGCATCTTATACTGTAAAGCCTGTAACAGCAGTGGTTCATCCTTTTCTTCTTTTTCTACTCTTGCCAAGATGTGTTTTGTACAGAGCCCTTCAGGATACCATTTGCAGGGAAGGTAGAGGTTTGCTGTTTTGACAAAACAGGAACACTGACAAGTGACAGTCTGGTGGTACGAGGGGTAGCCGGCCTTAGGTAAGCTCACCATTCCCATCATTCTCAGTGTTTTACTCCAAATATCATTATTTCTAAAGTGTACACACAAAGGTTCCTAAACTGTGGTTTAGATTTACAATTCAGCATTTGCACTGTGTTTATGACAGAGAGGGAAAGGAGGTGATGCCTGTATCTGAGATCCCAGTTGAGACACATCGGGTGGTGGCCACCTGTCACTCACTGGTCACTCTGGATGATGGACAGTTGGTTGGAGATCCACTGGAAAAGGCCATGCTGACTGCTGCTGACTGGACTCTCACTAAAGGTACAGGATTATAACTGCCACTAAATACACTGGGCAGGGGAGTGGTAGGTGGGGGAGAGAACAAGTGAAGTGGCCCTCTTAAATTTGTGGGGTGTATTTCTGATTTGCAGTATGAATTTTGTGGTTTTTACTGTTGTATTTTATGTGGTGTTATTAAAAAAGTTAACCTTGGGGTAAATGCAAGGAAATGTTGGAATTCCTATTGTAGATCTTGACCAATGGAGTAAATATTAGCACCTTCTCTTTTATATTAGAGGTCATGAATCATCTAGGTTCCCTTGGTTTGAATGGCACAATGTTTAAATGTGTTCCATGTGGACTCTTGCCTTATGACCAGATGAAAAGGTGTTCGCACGAGGCATCAAAACCCAGGGACTGAAGATCCACCAGCGTTTCCACTTTGCTAGCGCTCTGAAGAGGATGTCAGTCCTGGCCTCCTATGAGAAAATGGGCTCCACTGAACTATGCTACATCTCAACTGTGAAAGGAGCTCCAGAGACACTCAGAGGAATGGTACATGCAGACACTCTGAATATACTCCTCTATTTTATTTTTTAGCCTATTTTTAATTTTTTAGCCTAATCAAAAGTTTCCACTGTTGTTCTAATGTGGCTGTGTTTATAGTTTTCAGAATGTCCAGCAAGTTATGATGAAGTCCACAGGGAAATGTCTCGGGAGGGGGCCAGAGTCCTGGCTTTGGGTTATAAAGAGATGGGACACCTCACTCATCAACAGGTTCATAATTCATTTTACGCAACACTATTGTCAGATGTGTCTGTCACTCAGTGGTCAATGGTGCAAGGGGTCTGTCTGACAAAAATAGATTTTGTTTAATACTGAGCTGGATATTTTTTGTGTGAAATAGGTCCGAGAGATGAGCCGCGATGCTTTGGAGTGTGACTTGCACTTTGCCGGGTTCATGGTTGTGTCCTGTCCCCTCAAGAGTGACAGCAAGTCTGTCATCAGAGAGATCCAGGAAGCATCTCATCATGTAAATAAGCTGACTACACATAAGCGTGCTCATGTACTCAAACAGAATGAGTTTTATGATGGATGACTCTCCTTCTATTTTCAGGTGGTGATGATCACAGGCGACAACCCTCTAACAGCATGCCATGTGGCAAGGGAGCTCCACTTCATCCAGAAAGAACACACACTTATATTGCAGCCATGCCTCAATGAGAGTAAGATAAATCATCACTTCGCAGAATTATACGCATTACTCAGAGAAGCCAGTAGAGAAGTGAAGATTATAGGTGTCATGGGACATAAAGGCCCTTGTAGTAATGAATTTGCATAAGATTTTTCTGACTGAAGACGCAGACGAATCTCCAAATTATGTATCTGATGTTATTTGTTTCACAGGTGACTGGCAGTGGGAGTCCATTGATGGCAGTGTACATGTACCGTTGCCCCCTCCTTCCATTTCTTCATTTGTGCATCAGTTTGACTTGTGCATAACAGGGGAGGGGCTGGCCAGACTGAGCTGTGATCCTCGGCTACTCCACATCCTCTTACCTCACATTCGAGTGTTTGCCCGTGTCAGTCCAAAACAGAAGGTAGGTCCTAAAGTAGCCGATCTATGTCCCTTAAAACTAATAGTAGTTCCCATTCATTTTTGGACCCCACTGTATATTTTATACTCTTTAAGAAAAGGTCTGCCATCTAAACTGGTTGAACATGCACAACTTCACAACTGAAGTTTTTTAGGTGGAGTTTTGGACATTTTCTGCTATTTATCTCGAATGTCAATTGTCAATGTCAGCTGTTGCAGTGTTAAAAAGAAAAGGTTTCTGTTCGCCAACAGTATGGTGAAATCCATCATGGACAAAGCAGAGTTTAGACAAATAATAGCCTCCGGAGTCTTCAATACAATGCAGCGAAAAGCCATGCTTTTAACAAGGGGGACACTGCTCATTTTGCCTGACAGGTATATTTCTCTGGAGATTGTTGAGAGGCATTTTGGGAAATCTAGGGATTCAATATTTTGAGTGTGACAGATTGGCAGTACTCTATATAACAATGTAAATGTCTCCAAGGGCATGCTTCAATGGTGTTTTGTTTTTGGAAGTGATAATCTATAAAGACAGTTGTCTGTTGTGTTTCAGGAATTTGTGATCACCAGTCTAAAGGGTCTGGGTTATGTCACACTAATGTGTGGTGATGGGACAAATGACGTTGGAGCTCTCAAACATGCCCACATAGGTAAAAAAAAAATATATACATATATATATCAACCACCACAACTAACAGCCTTTGTGCTTATGAATGACCTCACCAGTGATATTTTTTTCCTTCAGGTGTTGCCCTGTTAGCCAATGCCCCTGAGCGCATGCCAGAAAAGAAGAAACGGGGAAGAGAGAAGGAGGTTTCCACAACAGAACCCAGATCTTTACCCCCTGTCAGTTCAGGAAGCAAACTGAGCTCCAGGGCAGCCAGGCAGAGGGTGATGGCCCAGAGAGAAGAGCAGCTTGCAGCACAAAAGGTGTGACCTCCTTCCTGATTCTTGGGGGAATACTTAATTATACTTTACTTCATTTTCCACATGACAGCAAAATCTAATTTATATTCAGATGTGTAGTCTACATTCCTATTTTGGCTTCCTTCCATCATACTCTGCCAACATTGACAAGGTTACGGATTTATACCTCAAAACAGAACAAATGTGTGCTGTCTCTTGAACGATGAAGTTTAAGTGCCCTGGTCTAAATGTGATTCCATTTTATTCTGGAACAGGAGAGAATCAGTCAAGTCCTGCGGGAGCTTGAAGAGGATCAGGTACAAGTAGTGAAGCTGGGTGACGCTTCCATCGCAGCCCCTTTCACCTCCAAACTTTCCTCCATACAGTGCAGTGAGTAATGCGTTTTTTCACCTTTCAGCTCTTGACAGAGTGGGCAAAGATTCAAATGTGAAGTAACTCTTGTCCCTTTGCTTTTGTCCACAGTCTGCCATGTAATAAAGCAAGGCCGCTGCACTTTAGTAACAACACTCCAGATGTTTAAAATCCTTGCCCTCAACGCCCTGGTACTAGCCTACAGTCAGTCTGTTCTCTACCTCGAAGGAGTCAAGTTCAGTGATTTCCAGGCAACCCTGCAGGGCCTGCTCTTGGCCGGATGCTTCCTCTTCATCTCTAGATCCAAGGTGAGAATTTGTGTGGGGAAAATACAGCCTCTGATCTGATTTTTTTTTTTTTTTTTTCCATAACAGGACAAATGTCTACTGGTTTTAACTGCATCCAAATTAAGACTTATTTTTCTCTTGTTAAAACAGCCACTGAAAACATTGTCTCGAGAGCGGCCCTTACCGAACATCTTCAATCTTTATACAGTGTTGACTGTGCTGTTGCAGTTTGCTGTTCACTTCTGTAGTCTGGTGTACCTTTACAAAGAGGCACAAAGCAGAGGTCCACCCAGGTAAGTCACAGACAGAAAGAAAATTAGACAGTAAACAGTAATTCTGCTTAACAGGTTAAATATTTATATTTTCAACATTACAATAATGCACTATAATAACAATTAATTTGTTCTTTTTCTCTTACAGAGAGGAGCAATTTGTAGATCTATATAAAGAGTTTGAACCTAGTCTAATAAACAGCACAGTGTATATAATGTCCATGGCCATGCAGATGGCCACCTTTGCCATTAATTACAAGGTATGTATTCATAATTTCATTAGTGTTTCTTATCTATTCTATTCTTTTCAATGCAGCATAAGAGATTCACAGCAGTTCTTATTGTGTTTGATAGGGTCACCCCTTCATGGAGTCCCTCGGTGAGAATAGACCACTACTGTGGAGTATCGCTCTTTCAGGTTTAGCAATTGTGGGACTTCTTACTGGTTCTTCACCAGAATTCAATGAACAGTTTGCTCTTGTAGATATTCCAACTGAGGTGAGCTGACATTATGTACTCATGCACTTTTGTGACTTAATAGTAACGTACCCGATGAGGTAACCTACCCCCTCTTTAATTCCTTGCAGTTCAAATTGATCATTGCCCAGGTGCTGGTAGTTGACTTTGTTGCTGCTCTGCTGGTGGACCGTGTCCTGCAGTTCCTGCTGGGAAAAGGAACTCTCAGGCTGCCTTCTTGAACTTGGTGCCAACAGCAACCGCTGCCCTTACATACCAAACTGTAAAGGGAGAGAAGACTTTAGAAGAGGAAGACAATTAAAGCTGTTGTGACATACATGAAACAGCTGAGACAGTCATGGCGAGCAGTGCTATACCCTCTGTGTTCCCCTTTATTCATCCTGCTCTGACCTTTGTTAACCATCTGTGTTTCTGCATTTTCATCAGTTCTTTTTCAATTCTTGTTCTCTTCTTCATGACCTTGATCTTTTTCTAGTTCTCTCTCTTCATCTGTCTCTCCCCACTGCGACTAAAGGCCATGAAGACAGCAGTATTGAGTTGAGTGCAAGACTGTGTGCCAGCAGTGTGAAAAATATAGGCACACAAAAGGGGCTTTCTCTAGGAGAATTGCGAAAGTGTTTTTGAGTTTTTGATTCCTCTCCTTGATTTTGTAAAAAGTGAAAAACATCTCTAACAGACTTATAAAGACTTACAGATACAAAATAAGTCTGTCAAGTGTTTTGTTCAGTACAACTACTGATGTGTCTGCACATGGAAAAGATGATTGTGTTCAGCAGGTCATGATTTTTTCTGGTTCCAGAAACAGGTAAGTAATGAATGATAGAGAATAAGAATACAGTGTAACGGTATAGGAAATGTCTCAGGAGCTCCACTTTAGATTAGTTTTTTATCTTTGATATGAGCTTACATAGACCTTTATTTAATGAATATATTGCAGTGGTTTAACCAAATTGCCTTTGTTTAAGCCAAAATCTAAATCCTTTGGACCATAAATCTGATAATGTACAAAAAATTTTAATTAAACTCCTATGGAGTTTTTAAGTGTCCTGAAAAAAAATGTGGGTTTTTTTTCTGTGACAAATTTGAACACTCTGCCCAGAATGATTTGTTGAACACAACCTTTAAATAACAGAATTAAAAACTAAAATTAATAGCATAATGTTTGTTAGGTAAAAAAATCTATAATCACATGATCACATCAAATTAATTTAATTTTTTAGAAATTAGCTCTAGCTTCTCATTGGCAAAAGTTGCAACTGCAGTTTTCTGTAGACAAAAACATGGTGCATAGTAATTTTCTCAATGCTGAATTTATATTATAGGACCATGATGATATTTATTTCTCTTTACAGTAAGACAGTAATAATTTATTTGCTACTCTGGAAAAATTTTGAATGGCCCAACCAATGCCTTTTTTCTTTTCTGTTATTGAAGAAGTTGCAAAATAGTTAGGTTTATGTTGGTGAACTCTGTAGATTCAGTTAAATTTTCTAATTTTCAAAGGGTAATATAGAAGAGAACATCATGGAACAGTTACCCTTTTTAATTTTCCTTGTTTGTTAATCATTTTATTCTTATCTATTTATAAATTGTATTTGCTATTGCAACCAGTTCCTTACCTTTTTGCCACATGCTCTTAAATGCCACAACAATTGACCTTATTACAAAAACACAACTGAATAGATATAGACAGATAGAGGGAATATAAAATACATCATCATAGGCACGTGTGATGGTGAAATTCCACGAGTAACTATGGAGGGGAAAAGTCCAACTAATGTATACAAAGAGAATAAAAGCACATGACTGGCCATTTTAACTGTAGTAAATATTTGCTATGAACTCCATCTGATCGCTGGAAGTGGAGTATTGGTGTCCCTCATCACCAGAGACCTTTGACAGAAACCGCTAACAGCCTGCATTTTACTGAGTGTCAGTTACAAAATTATCAAATATATCAGTGTTAAAATAGATTAGTTTCCGTGATGTTATTTCCCAATGACGGTCTCTAATTTGTTAATCTGATTACATTAAGATGCAAATGATGTGCATAACTCTGAATCTGTGTATAATCACGCACCTCCTGTTGGGAGACAGTAATGTCATGTTTAATATATTCCATATATTTCCTCTAGCAGCTCGGGTTAAACTACTACTAATACTACTACTACTACTAATAATAATAATAATGACATTGTTTGAAGTATTCAACAACTACAGCTCCGGTGGCACTTTGAAAGGTTTGCAGCGTACATGCAGCTGTCCCGCCTTGTTTTACGATCACACTACATTTCCCATGATGCTTAGTTTAGTAGAGGGGATTGGTTTGTTGGGCGCGCACTGTGAAGAAAACTGTTTGAAAGGGAAAAATGGCGGAAAAATACATCGAAGCTGAGCTAAACGGGTTTGTGTTTTTTTTTTATTGTTTAACAGTTGTAGCCGTTTTGGCACGTCACTTATATAATCCACGGTAAATAGTTTTCATGTTTGAGTTTTTCCCTGAGCAGAATGTCGTAAATATGTCAGTTAAGTATTGCAGCAACTTCATTTTCTAAACATATTTTGTTGGTACTCTGTACTCATAACGTTAGTCAGTAAATGTACCTTCTCCTACAGATATGGAAACGCAGCAGTTGCTGAAAACCAGGTTGATGTAAAAGATTTAATTTTTTTTTTTAACATTTTAACTCGTTAGCTGGTCACGTTATCCCGTTGATGTCTGTTCTTTAATCGGTCTCTTTACACTAAGGTCAACTCAGTGACGCCGACATCGAAAAGATGCTCTTCCAAAAGCGCCAACACAGCTCTTCCACACAAATACCCCCGCACCGACTCCCTGTCACCCTCCACACTGACACCGGATTCAGGAGAAGGACGTCCGGAGGCAGATAAACAAGAAATGCAGCCAGAAAACACGGAGGGGGCTCCAAGTCCCCCTGTCAGCCCCACTGCACGAAGGAAATCCTGGAGGAGAGCCACCATAACCCGGCGCTCTCTCCCAGCTCTTCCTAATCCTTATCACGGTGAGACGTCTTTCTGCGTTGTCCCATATAATCGATGTAATCAAAAATATGTGTAGGGTATTTCTGTATCTATTTCAATTTATAAATAAACGTGTTTACTGTAGATCTGTGCAGGAGCATAAATACATCCTTGCCGCAGCAAGAGAGGCTTGAGAAATTAATGGAGGCTTCAATGAAGGTGAGTGTGAAAGGGTTATAATAATAAATTCATTTAGACAAACTTAACTAATAATGTGAAAAATGAAATAAACAGACACTGTAGGTTATTTTTCATCTCACAGGTGTTGATTTAAGAATGGACAAAGTTGGTCAACTATTAGATATGCTATGCACTAAAACAACAAATGTATTGAATTTCAAGTAATGGCTAGTGAAGTTGCATATTGTAAAACTGATCTTAAAAGAACAAGACAGGAGAACTATTGAGATTTAATTTCAGAACTTCAGAATCCTGAATTATTACAGCTTTAGGGAGGATTAACTATCTGCAGTACAATAGATTTCCTAATTAAGTACTCATGAGGAGAATATTTAAACTATAATGAGTAGTCTTCATGGGTCTTGTTTGAGATTCACATAGAGCACATAACTACATTCCTAATGGCCTCTTCACTGAACTTTATCTCTAGCTGGCAATTGAAAGAACCCGAAATTCACTCCAATCAGTGCCAAATGCCTCACTGGAGTGTTTTCAAAAACAAGGTAAGTGCTTACCCTGTTTCTTTTTGTATGTAACATATTTCATCAAGTATTTAGTTTAAATAATTTCTTGTCCGTGATGTGGGTCTTCCATTATATAGTTGATGACATGCAGAAACAGTGGAGTTCTCTGGCTAAAAGCATTCAGAGAAACTCTCAGGGTAATCAGCTCCCCGCTAATGCTTCCAGGTAATGTATTGACTATTCTTTTCACTGATGAATTCAGTTTGTGAGCTTGTTTTCGCCTACAGTTTGATAGTTTACCTTGCATTTATGCCTCTGTTATTTACTTTCAGATCTTGTGATTCTGCAGTTCAGAGAGCAATGGAAAAAGTTCAGAAAGCCATCCACAGGCATGTTGTTCAATACCTTTCACAATGGATTTATCGAAACCATACATTCAAACTTAAACAATCCAGGTGGTGTGACTGATCCCGGGAGGTTCTTTTTCCTCTTACTAACCTATGTTGTGCTTTAGGCTACAGGCTGAAAGTGAGTCTTGGGAGGCACTGTTGAACAGACACCAGAGTAAAGCTGAGGAACTGGAAAGGTGAGCATATTTACTAGTATTATGGCAATGCTGTCTTTGTGTGTCAGTATTGTAAGTCAGTTATGTGTCAATGATACATTGCCCATTTGTTTCAGAAAACTGGAACGGGGCCAGGAGAGAGGTGTTTCATTAGACACTGGAAGTGTGGCCCAATCCTCACAGCACCTTTTCATTCAGAACAAACCTGACTACCCCAGTCTTATCTGCAAACAACAAATGACACTTCACACCATAGCAATGATTGTATGTTTGAAATTAGAACTTATGTCCCATTAGTTATTGGTTGTAAAGCATTATAGTTGGTTAATTATAGGAAAATCTAAGATGTGTTATGTTTTTATTTATATTGTTCTTCTATATTCATCCAAATGGTCTAGATGGACACCCAGTGTAAGATGGTTAGAGAGCTTCTGTCCATCAAGGAACAGTCACAATTATTGGTGAAAGAGACCAGTGGCCGTTTGGGTAATGATTTTACTTGTCTTTCATCTTCTAAATGTTGTAAGTTTTGTAATGTGATCAATAATTTTTTCTTACTTTGAATTTGGTCATGTCTTCCTACCTCCTAGCATTAGATGCAGGATTCCAGGATCTTTCACCTGACCCAATCAGGAACCTTATGGCAGCACCTTCCTCCTCTGCAGCTGTCTAGTTACTAAGGCAGGACATGAAAACAAGAAGTCAATCATCAACAATGGTTCTGACTTGTATATGAGCTTATATGTGCTTTCTTGTAATTATTTGAACAGTATGTTTAATGATGATGTTTCTTTGTATGTTTGGTCGATTTTTATAAACAAACTCAAATTTTAATTAAAGTATTTTAATCAAAATCTTTTTAACAATGTTAATTAAAACAATTTTAGAATAGAGCCAATCCAGGAATTACATGTGCTTGACCAGCAGGTGGCAGTGGTTGACTTGAAAAAAAATCTGACTAGCTTTCCTTCAAAAGAGTCTCCTGTTAGGCCTGAATAGAATTCATTCTCACCTGTAAAACCTGAAATTTAGAAGACTTGATTCACAGCTGTCTGAAATTAAACAATCTATATCCTGCAAAAAACTTTGGCAACTGCCAGCAAAAAAGATTATTGGTCATTCATTATAAAATAAAGACTGAAAGAGGAATTCCTCATCTCTTGGTAGTAAAAACCTGTTCAAAATTAGCTTTTGTCTTAAAATATTAAAAAATTGTGATTGTTAGAATCAAAATAGATTTTGTCCTTATACAATGTACTGTTTAGATGTTGTAAGACATGAAATGTGCTTGAGGTGACCTTTAAAAGCAGATTGATCACTATTTTTAAATACGGTTGAAAGTAACTGCAGGGATAATACATTATCTCGTGTCATGTTTGTAAGAGTTTTACGAAACCTATCAATAAATATACAAGTTTTTCAACTGAAATTGACTTATACATCAGGAAAGCACCATCAATAAACATCTGAAACTGAGCAGAACAAGAGAGTTTGAATACATAATACTCTGTAGTTTGCCTACAGTCATTAGTTTGCAGGCCTCTTAACATGCTCATTCTTAGTTACATTTACTCTCTTTTTGGTGCCGCATCTATTTCACTTGAGCTGTGTCCCCTGACCATTCAGGAGGAGGCCCCTCCCCCACAGTGACTCACCCCGATCTCTTGCATTTGGCTGGGTCACTGATGCAGAACGAAGCTTTGACATTGTACCAGTCAGTCAAAGCTTTGTTCGCTATCACTCTTATCTCTTGGACCAATTCACTCAATGTTCATACTTAATTTGCTTCCCTGATGGTTGGAGCAGAAAGTCGTCTTCTCCCATGGCCAACAGTAAATATGAGTGAATGGCTTTTCTGTGCTCTGCAGTGATGATCTCCAACATGGAGTATGGTGAATTTTCCTCCTGATTGTATTCAAGGGAGTGACTAGAGAGCACAGGGAGCAGCAAAGAGAAGACAAGCAGGGTTGAGACTCCGGGAGTTGTGAGTAAGGGAGGATGGTGCACAGCAGGAGAGATCGATTCTTATTTAGATGAAAATGAGGCTTGATGCTCATGGGGTGAGAGGAGGGCAGCTTCAGCATCTAAATGAATAGAAGTTTCACAGAAATGATCCTTAAATGAATCGCCAACAATAAAATGAATAAGTTTACAAAGCCATTGACAGGCTATTTACTTTCAAGGTCTCTTTTGACAGCGACATACACTGACTTTGGGATTAGAAAGTAACCCCTGCAGCTACCCACTTAAATTTGTATAATTAAGTGTTTACATAACCTCAGTGACCCTCATCAATGGTGTGTTTTAAGTTATTCTGTTAAATTGTTTAGTTTGAATGCAATCTATATTTGGATGAAGTTTCTTTGGTGTGACCAGATTCTCTAGATTCCTTTTATGCAATGTTTATGGGAAAAGAGGTTTAGTTTAGCTGTAGTGAGAACTTTTTAAAGGGTTGAAATCCTCTGTGTTGGCATAACAAGCAGTGGATTGTGACTTGTGCTATATGCACATGCAAAGAAAATGACTGTTAAGGTTTACTGTATTCTCTATTCTTGTTGTCTCTAACTTTAGATTGATTAGCTACAGATTGTAGTAGATGGATGTGTGGAGAGTCAGCATAAACCACAGCCAGTTTGGTCTTACTCCCTCATGCACACCCATCATCTCTTCTCAGTACAGCAAGGCTGGCTGCAGCTCTCCTCCACATCTATTCTGCCAGCCATTCGTCTTGGAATGCTGTCTCTCTGATCTGAGTGATAAACTACAGCAGAATTGCCCAGTTTGCAAAAAAAAAAAAAACCCCAAAAAAACAAGGACACTTGTTTTCAATCTGTGCTGTCAACATTTTCATACTGAAAACTGATGGGATGTTTCATTCATCAGGGGTTTGGGACAGAATGATTCTCTAAGGTTGAAGTATTCTGCTTTAACATTGTATATCGCCCTGTATATTTGCAACAATGTGCCAACACAGATGGATATTATTCCTTTTAACTTTAAGGAACAACTTAGCACTCAAACTCAAATACTTTTTTTTCTGTTGGTCATTAGTCAGGACATGTTGCTGTAGCTTTTTAGAGTCAATAAACTTTGCAGTTGCTCAACTGCTTCTTCAGAAACGTGCCACGGCGGATGCTCACACACCATAGTTATTACTATACATTGTTTTCTAATGCTTGGTGATTGTAGTGTACATCTTCCTATTAACATAAATTAATGTCGACAGACATTCACCTCAAAGTTTATTGAAGTGATCACCTTAAGCAGGTGATCCAAGCTATTTTGATAATAAAAATAGGTAGAACCCATTCCAATAGGACGTGCAAAGCTGATTACGTAAGAGGTAATATGTTTATAAAGGCCGTGCACGAGGGAATCTTGACACCTGGAGGAGTTTAATGCACTGTGTTTAAAAAAAATTGTTCAGACATTGTTTCCACCATTACACAAATAACACGGAAATGTGTCTCCATCAGTAGCTGTGTGTGTGTGTGTGTGTGTGTGTGTGTGTTTCTTTCTTTCTATAGGATTGATCAACCCACCCGCAAGCTCGCGCTCAGCGGCGCTATGAGTTCAATGGTCAACGCGACGTACAGCGCTCGCGCAGCCCAGAACATCCCACATACTCGCGCGACATCAACAACAATGGCAAACCCCCGTAGTCTGTTTTGGTAGGAGATTTCTGATTGGGAGCGAGACGGTCTTCAACAGCTTCGTCGCTATTTCTCACGTTTTATTTCTTTTTTTCTTCCCCCATTTGAAGCGATCAGTTTTAATTCGAAGCCAATAGGGCTCGTCTGCTGTTATATATATATATTTTTTTCGTTTTTACTTTTTTTTTCCTCCCCACGAAAATGTGCGAGGCGCTGTTGGCAAGCTCACACAGTCTGTGCATGTGTGTCCCTGCTGCTTTTCTGCTGGGCTACAGCTACTAACCTAGCTGCTTTTCCACACGGCGGTTAGCTAACGTTAGCCTGGCCGCGGTTATTGACTTGAGGGGGGGAAAACACAAGCAAATGTAAAGCCCCTTTATGCAATTTGTTTTATGACAACAACCCTTAACTATTCGCTAATCGTCGCTGTCGGGCACGGTAAGAAGCAGTGTATGATTTGTCGTAGAAAATACTTTGCTGGCTAGCTAACAGGCTAGCTATTTGTGTGTATTCTTCGACTGGGGAAAACGGCGAGTTTTCTTTGAAAGTATGGATGACCAAACCAGGATGATGACGGGTCTCACCGGACTCGGTGGACTACAACAAGCTGATGTCGATCCGGACTCGGTCAGGAAACAGCAGTCCCTCGGCCAGCCTCAACAAGACATAGGGGATATTCTACAGCAAATAATGGCCATCACCGACGAAAGCCTGGACGAAGCACAGGCCAGGTAAGACAGGCGAAGTGCCATTTTCCACACATGATAGCTAAGCTAAAGTGCGCTGTATGTGTCTTTACTTTTGCTTCGGGGCTCACGCGTTTCTATGAAACCTGCACGTAAGGTAATGCGTAATTGCAACATTAATACAAATTCACGTTACGTTGTAATTCGCCGCTGAGCCAATAACATTGGTTTTACTTCAAGAAGAACTTGAACCACCTCATTACAATGCTCATCTACTTTGGAAGGAGGCTCTTTGTTAATCCAAATCGTGCTCCATTGCAAACTGAGTGAAAAATAAATAAATAAATAATTGAAAAAAAATTTCACTTGGCTAAAAACCGGCGATAACGTAAAATTCTAATTGTTTTGTCAATGAGGTGTTGCATTAAAAAGTTTAAACTCCACACTGAGTCTGTGCTAACCGTGTGAAACGCATAAAACACGCTTTTTTTTCTTCATAGCGTAACTGCTTTTGGTTTAACAAAGACATCAAATTAACCCCCGCACAAAGAAAATGGGTCTTGTGTATATTTCAACACAGTTTTGGTATTCCCTCAGACTCATAGGACAATATAAAGTTAAGGACGCCATTTTCCATTTAACACCAGGTATAAGGCGTATGTCAACAAAATACAAAATGCTTGTTTTGCAGGCTGCAGATCACCAAGTTTTTTTGGTTGTTGTGTATGTGGTGTTGTTTTGTTTTTTTTTCTAAATAGTTCTTTTGGTCATGTGTGCAAACCTTTCACGTTACTAATCAGACAATGGCAAATTAGATTTGCCTAATCATAATAACATGTATCTGATATGCCTCTTTACGTCAAACGAGTGTCGATAACATTAGTCATTGAAATGCAAATGAGTGGAGACATTAAGGTAAGGATCACTCAATTGTCCCACATATCAGCTCAGTGCTGTATGTGAGAGCAGTGGTTCATTCACATCACTCATCACTTAATGCTTGTGCTGAGGTGTTTTTAGGATTCAGCATTGTAGGTTGTATGCACGACACTGAGCGACTGACTCGCAGTCATTTGCCATGTGGTTCAAGGAGCATAAGGTCAGTTTCAGATGAAGCGTCAGTATTTTCAACAATAGACAGCCGTCCACTGCAAGACTGTGGCCACAGTGTGATGTGTCATTAGCTAGTGATTTTCCACCCAACATTTGACCACCTGGTTCTCTTAATTAATTCACTCCTCTTTCACTCCCTCCCTCCCTGGTGTTCATCCTTTTCATTGTGTGCTGGGTGCAATCAATTCTCCTATAATGTGTACGCGAGTGCAGCTGTCCGCAAATCGAGTTTCTATTAATGAGATGGTGGTGAGGGGGAGGGATGATGCTATACCAGCAGCCTATGAACACTGGGATATTACATTTTCTTCACCACAAGTTTGAGGACTTAATCAGGCCTTACTTAATGGACAGCTGCAAATATTTTTGCTTTGGAATATTTTCTTGGGGTTCTTGAATAATTTTTTTTTCTTCTTTCTTCTTCTTCTTCACTATATGATTTGTGCTGACCACTTACACAATCTTGAACTATGGTGAATCAATTAATTTAACATTTGATAATTACAAGTGTTTTAAGTGATTTAAAGGGCCAGTTATGATGCAGGGGATTCTGTAGGAGTCATATTATTAGATACTAGCAGAGTGTTATGAAAAACTAATTAAAGGTGTGGCTGCATCAAAAGTGTCAGATGTCCTTGCTGTATATTTTTATTGATCTTAAGTCCCATCTCAGAGCAGGTCCTCCTCATGGTAAATGTGTATATAATTGATACAAAAAACAAATGCAGCTTACTGTTGATCAGCAGACTTACTACACATTGTGTGGCCAGTGCACTTTAAGTTCTTGATGCTGCCATGGGCCATAGGTACGTATAGCAAACAAAAAAATTATGACAGTATCTGAAAAGTATGTAAATATCATTAGGTGACGAATTAGTGCGCAATTGCATGGCCGTTGGCTACTTTGTCTCTCAGGTTAACTTCAGTCGAAAGGCCAAAACATTACTAAATTCGTGACAAGCCTGTTGTAATTAGCTGCAAATAACAGCCGCTGGTTTGACTTAAACTGTACTATCTCTTATCAACATCATACTTAACTCTGATCAGGTTGGTCAAGCCCACGTCAATCTTTCCCTTGGTCATGATCTTCGGTTAATGTGTGAGGTGGCTCACACATGAGCATGGCGCCCTTGTCATGCAGGGTGGCAGTGTGTTGGGATGGGGAGTGGTCATGGCAGCGCAAGAACTCGGTGTTGCAGAGTACACTTCCTGCGCACCATTGGCCCTCATCCTCTCACCCTGTCGCCATATGTTCAGATGCTGGCCAGAGGAATCGCCGGCGCATTGGGGTGGATCAGACGACCCCACAGAGGGAGGGAGAGCAGGGGGGGGCATGGCAGGGGGTGGCCTGCCACTCAACTTCCAGCACAGGTCAGTACAGGACCGCATGAGCACCTCCTTCTCCCCCTCCTGCTCATACCCTCCATGCTGAAGGCAGCCCTCCCCCAACTCAAATCCAGCAGTGACCGAATAGGTGGACAAAATGACATATTAAATGTTAGACACACAATTCTTTACATCATACTGCCTCAATGATCTCACAGAAAGGCAGTCGTTCGTGGCATATACAGTAGGCGCCCAATTTGCTAGTTCACCTTAGTCCCCTCATTAATACTGCAATGGACATTCACAACTGGAATTGGTGTTGAGGTCAGGTGTAGCCAAATCATATTCATTTGTGGTTGTTTCTAATGTGTTGTTGGTCATTTTCTTTGGAATAGAAATGCTTTAAATCCGGGTGATCTTCAGGTGTTTCTTGATTCATCTTCATCATGTCCATCAGAAATGGAGGATTTTTTGCTGGTTTTGTTTTCGGTCTTTCACCTAACTTTATCTGTGTTGTATTTTCCAATTGCATACCAATGTTGGTGCTCTTGAAACGTTTTATGAATGATGTACATTTAAATGTAAAAGTATCAGTAGAAAGTAACCAAGTACGTTTGTTATCCTTATCTTTAGGATTAATGATTAATAATAATTTTGTACAGTAAGTGTACAAATTTATACATGATAATGCAGTATTGCCACAGCACTGCAAACTACTAACACAGTTACTTTAGAGTTAACAGCTCATCTCTGACAAGCTCAACAATGATGGAGCATTATGAGCTACAGGAGGTAGTCAAGTGTATTGCATGCAGTTACACATTTCTATGTCTGTCGTCGCATGTTTTTGAATGTAAAAAATGTACTTTTAAAACGCAGTTAAATTAGTGTGCAGCCAGTAATATGATGTAATTATTGTGTCTTGTCATTACAATAGTACATGTTAGAGACAATGTTGTCAAGTATTTTAGGTATATATTAGGGCTAGGGTTTGTTACAGTATTGTTGTTTTATAACTTTTAATGAGCTGTAAGTTTTATGGGGGTGTTTAGGTATCTGGGAATTTTGTTGCTTCGATGTTTTGATTTGATTATAGAGAATGGTCGAAATTGTGCCTTTTCTCCTTTAATTGCTATTACACCATTTGGCAATAGAGAAAGTGTCTCTGATTAAATTAAAATTGCAACTTAATCCTAATCCTCTCTATCAATTTACCATGTACATTCATGGAAGGAGTCTTTCTGTAACAGGGAAAAATTAGATTACTGTGTATTAACTCTGGAATCTGGTGCTCAGTAATGATGACCTTGAGGTTTGGCATCATTACCTGTCCCACAGCGCAAAGCATCCAAATGACAACATTACTCTTGCTGGTTCAGATTGACGCATCAGGGATGTTTACACACTGACAAAGGCATTTGGCTATTGAAAATGCCTTTAAACAATGTGGCTCTGTTCTGATGTCTTCTACCACACTCTTGAAATGCTATATGCATAATACATACAGCTCCACTACCTGTTTATGAGAGAGAACATGGAATGACTTGAGATGGAGGTCTGTTTATCGTAATCCTCCTTGCTCTCTCCCTCTCATATTCCCTCTTCTCTCTTACAGGAAGCATGCCCTGAACTGTCACAGAATGAAGCCAGCCCTCTTCAGCGTTCTCTGTGAGATCAAAGAAAAGACGGGTGAGTTTCTACTTCACTCTTTCCCTTTTCAGGTTGTTCCCCAGGCTGCACAGGCTGTAACCTACTGTTGAGATATAGTGTGCTATTGCTTCACTTTATCTGCCACCAAGTCACTCTGAAAAAGCTATATTGATTGTATGTGTCATGAACTCACTCTGCCTTATGTTTTGTGTATGCATGGGTTCAAGATCATTCTAAACATGCATTTGTGTTTTTTTCCCCCTCTTTTTTATGTCTAGTAATTATAGAAACTGTACACATTTTTGGTCCCATTCCAGACTTCACACTCACCAGCTGAAACTAATCTTAGTGGATCCGTGCCTTTGAAACTTGAGTCAGACAGAAGTACTTGCTCAACAACATCTTTTTACATGTTTCGTTCACATCCTGATTTTGTTTTCCATTACAAAAATATACTTTGTTTTTAATTATTGTTCATCATAAACAGTACTGACAATGTACAAACAGGATCTTATGGTTGCTGTAAATTTACAGATTTTTTAAAAATCATATTAGGAGAAGGGAATAAAAACCTATCACTAATTCAAATTGTCATGCCCAAACTACCAAAAGGTCATGCACAGCTAGTTTACAGCAGAGAGATATGAAAACCTCCACAGAGGTATTTGCTTTAGTCAGACTGTCAGGCTTTTTCAGTACAAAGAGGGTTCACTGCTACTGAAATACTCCAATACTCCAAAGTTACCCTACAGGATAATCACCAACTGAGAATGCAATTTTATGCATATCAATGCAATACTGTCATCCAAACACAACATGCAGAGCCACAAGAAACAATTATGAAACTGTACTAATAAATAATGCTGAGTTACAGGTACACATGATCTCATACAAATGATTGTCAATGTAAATACGTCAGATTTGCTCTAATTCTATACGTAAACATGCTGCTTATTCCTATCTTGTTAGCTATTCCAGTGTGCTATGTGAGGGATTGTAGTGGGGTTAAAAGCAGGAAGCCTGGGATGGAAAGCAGATTGATGGTTATGGTACCTTGAATGGGGTGGGTTTGATTTCTCTTCCTCTGCCAGTCTCTCCCTGTTCTTGTCTTTCCGTGCAATTTTTTTGCTTTCATTTTCCTTGTGTATCTTCTAACAGCGACCCTCCCTTGTTCAAATACAATTTGAAAATGCTGCACTGCTGCCTGTTGTGGCCCTCTGTCAATAATGTATTATTGCTCTCCAGTGATGGGAGAAAAGTAAAGGCTAGGCTTGAGTGAGTGGGGCAGGGTACACTGTTTCCCAGGCAACCAGTGGTCTTATTTACCCTAATGCCATTCACTTTGATTTTCACATTTAGTCTCCCAGCAAACTGGAGAGAGGGCCTTGAGCATTGTATAGTAAGAAAACAGACAAGGCATGGAGATAGGTGAGCATAGATTTGTGGTTGAGGACTAAATGCCAACCCCAAAATATAGAGATCTTTGGTTTTTTCTGTACTCTGCCAGCCATCTGCCACACAGTGCCCTCCTAACAGCGCAGTGTACCTGCTTTGGCATTTTTCTGATACTCCACCAGACCCCCTGCAGGCCCCATTATGTGTCTGTGGAATGTGAATTGACTTCTCTTCAGTGCAGCGCATGGAAGATCCAATCAGTAGTCCTCTAGTATCTTCACAGATTTTCTGCAGTATTTTTTCCCTAACAAACATGCACTTGCACGCACGCACGCACGCCCGCACACACACACACACACACAGTCTCTGTCTCTCTTGCACGAATACACACACCCCAAGTGGGGATAAAAGCAAACTCGGTCTTGGGTCTACTCCTGCTGCCTCGGTCTTGTCCTCTCCCCCTCCCTCCCTATGCCTCGCTCCCATTCTTGAAAGAGAAGTCTTGCTCTGAACTCGGGGCTTTGATATGGTAATGTAATGGTGGTGGAGGAGGGGAGGGGGGATGTGGGGGATGGGAGGTGAATTCCTCTGAGTGCTGCAGTTGGTTAGATTGTTTTCATTGTAAAGGAAATGTTCTGCGCAAATGCCAGTACCCCCGCTCTCACCTCCACTACCCCAAAATCAACCCCCCCTCCCAATTTACACCCGTTTTACACACATCACAGCAAACACAACCTCCATCTGCGTGAAATTTGATTATTAATACTTTATTAAGGATAAAGTCCAAAAAATAAATTGAAGTACATGGAGAGAGATGGGGAATGATCAAAGTTGAGAGCCAGTGGCTTTGCTTCAACTCGGTTCTGTTCTCCCTCACTCTCATGGGTATTTGCTGTAAAAATAGCTCTTGGTGCAATGGGACAGCGTATGCCAAAATCTCACAAGCCACTGCAGTTACTCTCAGAAGTTTTTCATTTAGTTTGGGCATGTTTGAGGCATTTCTCTTTACTTTTATGCATTCCTTGTTCTTTACACATGACATTGAGTCTGTCACTCACTCTGTTCTGTCACTCTGCTCACATCCTGCTTTCTCAAGTCTAAACATACCCAGTTGTTTATTTTTGGATGAGTTTTAAATGGAAATAAAACATAGTTTTTACAATTGGACTTAAAGCAACTATATGTGTTTTTTTCCTTTTGCCTTGGAGGCAGAAAAGTTTTTATTCCAACTCTCTCCCTAACTTGCTGCTAGTTGGCTGTGTATAAAGTACCAGCCAAACTGGCTACCTACTCCTATTTTAGACTGAAATGCCTGGCTCCATGTCACCTCTTTTTATTAAGACGATGTCTCAGTCAGTGCTCTTATATTATGGATGTGTCTGCACACCTATGGTACAGATATCCATGCAACAACAGTGAGGATTTAAATAGGACACCTCCAAGGCCTGTAGCCAGTGTGATGTTAATTTGAGCCAGCTCTGTTAGGTGCCCAGTTATGCCAGTGTCCTAACAATGTGTCTGGGGTGCTGGTTGTCTACTGTACTTCTTTGGCAGCAGCCCACTCTCTGTGCATTGTTAGTATGTATTTTTTTTAAATATTTTTGACCTGGTTCTCTAAATCATAACTAAATTATTTGGTTTAAAATATTATCAGCTGTGTATTGTTTGTGTAATTTGACTGTCTTAGCTAAGGATGTAGGGTGGGTGCTTATTTTTCTAACCACGTACAAGTACCAAAATCTCACAGTTGATGCCCACAAGCACACCTAGCAGCACTTTGCTAGTAAACTCTAAAGCTAGCTGACAACCCATCATCACATCCTATTTATCTTTTTTCATAATCTCAAAGAACTGAACTGTTTGGTTTGTGGTTTTTATTTTTATTTTTTCCAGTGCTGCATCTGGGAAAAATTTGCAACAGATTGGACTGTTGCTATCACAATTTATAAAATTCATATCTATTTACACCAATTGTTGTTCAGTTATTTTGTTACTGAAAGTTGGCATTTTTGTCAGAAATATCATGGTGGCTGTTGTGCTGGCTTCCTAGAGATATACAATTTTAATTTAAAATGTATTTCGTAAGCCGCCTGACTGGTTCATGTTTACTCAGTCCTGTAAACCGACGGAACGCACCCACATTGGTGCAGACCTTTGTGTCTCATTATAGTATGTATATGTATATGTATCTGAATAAAGCTAGTTAGCTTGTTAACTCTTTCACATTATTAAAACAGTGTATGTAAGATAAGCTTATTGGAGTTGTAATGTTTTTGAAGACCATGTAAGTCCCTTAATCAAGTTAATATCTCACCAGTATTGACAGCACTCATATGCATTATAATACTGTTAAAACAACCAAATGCTCCCAATTACATGTTAATTACATTACAGCATGATTGTGGTTGTGAAAAAACAAACGAAGAAACAGCATTCAGAAGTCACACAGTTGCCCCCTGCATATTCACCACCACAAACTTGCCTTTTTAGTCTTTAGAAATCTCATCTTGATTTGTGAACCTTTTTATTTTAGAGGGCATACATGAAAGTTAACGACAAAACATCACACAGTCAGAGGTTATTAGCTGGTGCCATGCAATCTTTGTGAGGAAGTCCCCTTTCAGCATCACATGATTAATTTAGATGTTTGTTTTTCACTAACTTTGACAAGAGTACAGTACATGAAGTCTAGTGAATAACATGCCTCATTTAAGCAACTTAATTATTATTAGTTTTCAAAGAGCCCAATTTGGAACAACCATAAAATTTTATGAGTTGTTAGGAACCTATGGGAAGTCTTTTATTATATTTTTATGAGGGAAAGCATACAGTGCGTTTTTAAACCAAAGCAGTATCAAGATAAAAAATTGTTTTTGGCAGCTATGCGATCCCCACTTTCAATTTTATTATCACCAGGGTCTAAAATGATAATACACGATCCACTTGGTTTTATGTTTTAAAGGGTCCGTTCTTAATTTACACTCCCTATGCAGTAGTTTGGGATTATCTGATTGGCTTTTAAAAAATCTCTCTTGTGTTTTGTTGTGTCCTGCCACTCAATCTTTTTTTTTCTCGCCATTTTGCAGAAGAGAATGAAAAAAGATAGTGAATGTGTTGTGGGGTGGAGGGGGGGTTGGGGTTGCAGGAGCAATACAGGGAGATTGATGAGGCAGTAAGAGCAGGAGTAATTACTCGGTGTCCATTCCCCAAGCCAGATTGGCAGACGGCTAATATCACACAGACCCCTGGCCCTGACAGACACACCATCACCCCCCCACCCCTAATTCAAACTGGGGAGGCAGGACACCCCAACCTTCAGTTTGGGTGTAACGGTGTGTGGGCCAACGGATTTCCCCATGTGAGATTGTTCCTGTTGGAACTGGGATTCTGTATTCTGACAAAGGGAACTGCTGTCTGTAGCGTGCTGTAGGATGGGAAATGCTCAGTGGAGATGTTCGCTGCAATATAATTTTTGGCCTGGATTCATGAACGGCAGCGATTTTGACTGAGCTGTCACTTAGTAATTTCAAGCAGATCAGAGTGGCAGGAAATGTACAATTGGATATAAGAGAGTTTTTTTAATAGTTAATTACAAGCATTAACAGCATGGATTGTGTTACTGACAGCGTGGTAAGATTAGATCCAATTTGGCAAAGACAGTTCCGACTTTTGACGCCAAAACAGTAGGTTTAGTGCTTGCCCACTGAGAACATGGGGGTCAACTGGGGATCAAATGAGATTTGTGTGCAGATATGATGCTAAATAGCTTGTTAGCTTATTCTGGCGCAGGTATGATCTCTTGTCCATGTCATGTTGATCATATTGACCCTTATATTTAGTCATTTGGTTCATAGTTGGGAAAACAGAAAATTTAAACGAATTTGCCATGCATCTCTCTGGATGTGCTTACTAGATGAAATGGCAGCAGTTAAAATTTACAGCGCTGAGGAAGTGGGCTGGCACATACTAGTGACAGACACTAGTGAAATTAAATTGGGCAGAATGATATGATGGGAAAAGCATTATATTTAGTATTTTTTTTGGTCCCAGTAAAAAGTAAGAATGAAGATACTGGGTGACCCCCCCGCTCCCGCCCAAACACACACAAACACACCCACAGCATGTATGCCTCACACTGCTTTTAGGCTTTGGTCTTAAAGGAAACTGGCGTCTCTTTAATTAAAGATATGTAAATGTGGTCTCAGCTGGATTGCATTACTTTGGTGGTGGTGGTGGGGTGGGAGTGTGTGAGAGCCTACCTCCTAATCCTGACTAATTAAGGATTAATTACAATTGATGGGAGCCTTCCACCCCTCTGCAGCATTGCACATTGCTGTCCTAGACAGTATGTTTGTATAGTTCACACCATGTCATAAATGCTAGGAGAGATAGAAACATGGGGGTTGGTGGAGGGAGGGGTGGATACTACCCACACTAAGATTAGCAGAATGCATTGGGTTATTATAGATACTGGGAAGTCCCTTTTCCTCATAAACTTGAGTTGCTCTTTGTCAGTCTTGATCAATAGAATAATGTTCTAATGCTGTCGACTAATTTGAATCAAGGTAATTTTTTGTGAGATTAATTAGTTTTAGTCTCAGTATCAGTTTGGGACGTGTGTGCGACCGTTTATGTGTGTAAATGCTGGCACAGAGTCATTTAAGGATACCCTGCTGTAAAACCACTGGTCAAATCTTGACCTGACCAGCCATACATATTAAAAGCACAGAGCTTCCTTCTCGCTGAACTTGTATGTCGGACCTGTGCAGACTAACCATGTATCTTCAGCTCTCTCTCTGGCACCATCTGACTGTGTCATAATGCTTGTTCACTTGTTATAAATGGGCACTGCTCTTCTGATCTATCGCTTAATTGCCACCTAATTTGCATAACAGTGCAAATTAACGACCTCTCAAATGAGCGTTCATTTTTCACAAAGTCTTTAGGAGCTCCTTAAGAGTCTGTGCTAATGAGCACAGGAGGCAGCTGGCCTGATGAGAGTTGACTGGGGGAAGATCCTAGCAGTGCTATAACAAGCCTCCTGCTTAGGTGCTCTTCATCATCTTCCTCTTCCTCCTGTGACATTTCAAATTCTTTCTTCCATGTCTCTGTCTCTGGGTACAGAACTGCACTGGACTGGGGATAATGTATTAGAGATGTGCTCAGCAGTGATTTCTTCACTTTTCACATTCACTCCTTTTAGCGCATATCCATATTTTTTTTTAGAAGATCTCATTGCACAGTTATTTCATTTCAAGTAAGATCGCTGTCTGTTACTAGTTACGCTGGCAGTTCACTCTTAATTGAAACATGTTTTCTCAGATGACCGATGACTGTTTAATTCTCTCCATGCCATTGGATGGGCTTGCAAGTCAAAGTGGGCGCAGGGAAAAAGTATGTAATAAAAGATGTGCTTTGTTGACATGGTAATAAAAAAAGACTGATTGAACCATAAGCCACCATAGTTAGTTCAGCATGCCCACGCTTGGGTCACTGACACTCAATGTTTCACTCACTTTTGGACATCAGCTCATCATTTTACCTAAAATGTGCCAGTTTTCAGTCTACTATTTGATTAGAGTGACAAATATCTTCCCTGTTTTCCCGTTAAATGGGCTCTTTCACAATTTTTCCCCTTATATAAAGTATTGGCCTGGAAAAATATTTCTTCAATGTGGCTAATGGGTCACATAAAAAAAATACTCAATAGGGTTTTTATACCTTTTGTGACGCTGGCAACTTGTAGTTTCATTTTAGTTTAGTTACTTTTATTACTGTTAATTATATTTTAAATTTCGGCATTTTTTATTTTTTTATTTTTTTATTTTTGGACACATCTCCGATTACTGATTAAATCAGTCTTTTCAGCTTCAGGTACTTTTTACCCATAAAAAATATTGGAATTGGATCAAGCATGGGGAAAATATATTGCATCTCCTTTTATTTGCTTCTATTTGTGGATTTTATGTGACAACACAAATTGATCTGTCCCTCATTAGTGCTTGTGTGCAAGACAGTGTGTTGGTGTGTGACCATTCAAGGAGGGTACACGTAGTCATCGCTCGAGTGTCCAAGCCTCTCTCTTTAGTTAATTAAGGGCTGATTGATGATGTGTTGGACTGAAGTGTTGTGTTTGCCCAAGGTGTGAGTTCTCCAATTCACACCTTAATCAGACCGCACCGTGTTTACGCTGAATGCTTACCTCTCTCTCATGTTTGCGTCTGTGTGTGTGTCAGAGTGGGGGGCTGCGTGCAACAGGACTACCCAAACAGATGCTGATTAGCGTGAGCTGCTTAAAGTAGGAAAGGACATATGGATTGGGCTCATTAAGTTGACTCTACTCCACCAAAAAAAACCAAAAAAAAACACCCTTTTAGAAGAATGAGGTACACAGATTTTATGTTGCATTTGAAGTAGAAATACACCTTTTCCCCAATATCCATTTGGCAAAAAGCCCATCAAGGATATTATTCATTTTTTAATGCTAGTTCTTCAGTTTTAATGCTGTATTCTACAGCTCGCCCAAGGCAACATTTTATTCACCCAAGCACTTTTTTGAACAACCCACATTGTACCAGAATGGCATGGTAAATCAAAATCCTATATGCACAGAGGAACTCATTTGTGAAGTTTGATATTAATCGTTACAAAATATGAGTTTTGTAAAGCAGGTGCCATTGGCATCAAGACCACTAATCTTTATGAGCACTTGCATTTGCATTTCCATACTTAACTGGGAGACTGACTGGATCTTAAGAAGGTGAAATTTGTATTCCACTTCATGGATTTAAAGGTCAAGGACTGTGACGAAACTGTTCTTCAATGCCTCTTGTCTGTTTTCTGCACAGTGGAAAGCAAACTTATCAAACAGAAGAAAATTTCGGAAAGATAAAAGTCAGGTCTGGTCCTTTTTTATGTAAAATTTGTGTGGCTTGAGCTGTGGTCCATGAAACCTGGGGATCAAGATTTTCAGCAGCCATCCTCAGTGTAGTGCATGGTTCAGGAAGAGGTTTGTACATCATTTATTATTCAAAGTTTTATTTGTGTTCAGGCATAGGAATGTCACAGATAAAACACTGAAGAGTAGTTTTGTATACGTAGACTGGCCCCGGTTATCGTTTTTCTAAGCCGCATTTCTACTGCTCAGATGCTATTTTATATTTTTCAACAGTCTTACTTCTCATACACAGGTTTACCTATCATTTCCCTCCAGAGCTTCACATGAGATTTATTTTTGCAGTTTTTGTGAGCAAAATTTGCATATCCATGGAGCATATTTTCATTGTGAAAACCATCTTTCTATTGCCCATTCTCTTTATCTGAATTCTCTTTCTGTGATGAAAGGGAAAAACTGATTTTTTTTTTTTTTTTTCCACAGTCTTATCTTTCCTCTCTTTCTGGCTCGCTCGCTCTCTGGCTTGTCTGTACTCTGGATTGTGTATATTCCTGTAGCCCCTCTTTCTCTGTCTGTCTCTTCCTTTTCCTCTCTTGCACACATATCTTCTCCTGTGACTCCTTTTTTCAATTCTCCTTGGTTCTCCTTCCACCCTCTCTTTCTCTCTTCCTCTCTCAGTCTCCCTCTCCCTCCCTCCCTTACCTCCCCCCCCCCCCCCCTTTTTTTCGTTCTCTATCCTTCCCTCTCTCTCTCTCTCCCAGTGAAAGGCTGAGAATACCCAAGGGAGCTGATGCAATTAAAATGCTAATCCTGTCTGTCTACAGAGAGAGGGAGAGGGGGGCTGACAGCATGAGGGATTGCGGCTCACATGGAGAACTCGACTGAAATGGAGAACAGAGGGGAGGGGGTTGTGGGGGGGCGCTGGGGGAGGTGGGTGGGTGGGTGGTTGGGTGGGGGGTGTGCTGAAAGGGAAAGGGGGGGAGGGGATGTGAGTTGGGGGGAGACTGAGTGAAAAGGGGGATGCTAGTGAGGGAAAAGACAGACAAGGATAAAGCTTGTGCTGTGAGCTGAGCAATGATATACTGACTGCATTTAAGTCTTATCTATTTCTATGTGTGGAAGGCATTACAGTTAATATACAGCACTACACTAGTGGTTAGGTTGTTCACCCTCACCTGAACCACTTCATATACCATGTGTTGTGCCTGTACAACACACCGTTTCCACATTGGGTGTGCAAAAATGAGAATGATTATGTATGCAGTGAAAGCCCAGCTGGATACCCTGAATATTTCATAGTATGTGTTGCTCGCTTCGTCTCTCATTGCCACACAGCTCAGCCAGGGTGGTAACGTGTGCATAATCGTATGATTTCTAAGAGCTGTGCATGCAGGCTGTGGGCCTTAAGATGTCTTCCTGTTAAAAAAATGGGGGGGGGGGAATATGAGTATTAATTTTTTGGGCACTGTGTTTTACTCTCTCAGTAATGGAAGCAGCCGCTCAGCAATGTCAGCAGCCAGTTGATCTAAAGGAAACACCACTAATATTTGGAGTAAAACAGCCACCTAGTTCTCAGACCTGTAGTTTTTATTTTAGTAATTAGCTGTTTTTGTGGGGTCTCTCGGCTGGTTAGTGGAAGATTCCTTTTTTCCAAGCAACCTTGGTCTTGTGGTCTTTTTTTCTGAGCAGGATCTTAACTCTTCTCAACAGCTGCTGTTATACCACTAGGCCATCACTGTGCATGAGTGCAATTGTGGGTAATCACAGCTTAATTGGAGTAATTAGGGGAATGTAGGGGCATTAGGCTACAGCTGGGGGCCATAATGAGGAGTGGGGGCAAAAAGGAGGGGGAGAGGTGAGAAGCTTGAAGAGCCACAGTTGCCCTTTTTTCTCTGTAGGTCAGTGGGTACTTCTCAGTGAGCGGCCATTGAAGATCAACTGCACACATGACTACCAATCAGAACAACACAAATACTTCTGGCCCTTGATCACTAAATTAGCTACAGGTTATCTAGCGAAGAAACGCAGTGATCGTATGTGAACGGCTGAAAGCGAAGAAAAAGAGGAGGGAAAGAGATGGGCGAATCAGGGTCATTAGTTCAGATGGCTGGGTTTGCTGCATTCCTGAGCCCTGAGATGGGGGAGCAGCAGAGCAGGAATGTGCCTCAGAGAGAGAAGAGACCTAAGTAGAAGGAAAGAAAAAGGCAAGAAGGAACAAGAAAAAAAAGGAGGGGGGTGAAGAAAAGTTGGACACTTTGCTACAAGAGGCCTTAAATGGTAGAACAGACTCATTTATCAAATGAAGTTTGAAAAAGCAAAACCTTGTCTGTTCCATAGCTCTTGGAAACTTAAAGCAAAAGTGTTTTTGTCCTCATTTCCTTCACATCTGTTATCCCTACAAATACAGCCCCGTTGATTTGTTAGGTCGGGCTGCTCCGTGGCTGCAAACTTGTTTTTCAGCCTGAAACTCTACAGGAAAACTTTGACAGCAACATAAAGACTTAAAAAATTGCACAAGATGTGCTAACAAGAGAAGCTTTGAATGAGTAAATTCATGAACTTCCTAACCTTTGATGATGAGCTTTGTCTAACTAGCGTAATCCCTAAAGTGGACAAGCGCCTAACACCACCCAGTTTCCTTTGGGATTAATCTCGTCATCCATATTGTTGGTGTCTGTCTCCTACAGGATCCTGTCTGGTTTCTCTGCTATCTAAATTGGCTTTTGCCCCTTTGCTTTACTCTCCACTTATAAAGACCAACAGAATTATGGACATAATTCTGTGTTTATGTCTCTGAACCAGCATTTCAGTTTCATAACTTCTGTACGTTCAAAATGCAGATAAACATTAAAATGTTGATGTCACTATTTTACACAGACTCAAGTTTGGCAATATAATTATCATAATCTTAGTTTTCTACTCTGTGAGTAGACAAGTTCTAGAGTGTAGAATAACAATTACCTTAATTATCAATAAATCTGCTCACTATTTCCTACATTTCTTTAAATATATAACATGAAAAAAAATTCCTCTGAGGCCTGTGGTGCAACCATGTTATGTGAAATGCTAAATTGAGAACGTTAGTTTAAACAGGTTTAACAGGAGGATAAACTTAGGAAATGCTTCTTTTTGAAGACTCCATCTAGCTGATGAATGCTTCTTTATTTCATTTGCAGGGAAAAAATGTATCATCAAAATAGCTGCAATTTATTTTTCAGTCAGTCGCCTAATTTGTTTAATTATTCAATTATTAATTAAAATTAACACACACAACTTTTAATAAATGAATGCCATAAAAGAAAAAACAGTGCTATGTCACTTTATAATCAATGTGTGGTTCTTGATAATTATTTCATGTGCGAGGGAATATGTACCAAGCTAACCATGTTTTATTATGATCAAGTTTGAAAAAAAAAAATAATAAAATGTTGGTAAATAAGGATTTCAAGACACTGAAAGTTACTTCTCTTACTTTCTTAAGTTGAATGATTGAGAAGCAAAAGGGGCAAGAGGGAATTTAGTTGAGTTAAAAGCTTCATGCTTTGAAGAAAAGATGGTTCTCTGTACTTAAACTTTTTCTCTAACAAAGTGGTGTCTGTAAGGGTGTGTGTGTGTGTGTGTGTGTGTGTGTGTGAGAGAGAGAGATGAGAGCATGGCTGCAGGCTGACAGAGGTCCTGGTATAATACAGTGGTGGAGAGCAGCGACTGATAACTATACTTATGGCCACTGGGGCTCATAGTGACAGCACATGCACTCCCATTACTGGTCCCATGCCTCATGCCCTCTTCTCTGGCAGGTTGCCACTAAGGGGCCACACTGCCCTCTGCTGTTGATACAGAGGAAGTTTGGGCTCATTGAGTATTCAGCCCAGAGCTCATGGCAATGAGTCAGGGGAGAAACTCAACTGGGTTTTGACAGGGTTACACTTCTTGGAATTTAAACAGTGATAAAACTTTCCCCATGTGCCCCAGAACCAACAGTATAAGCCTTCCCCATAAAATGAAATGTGTGGTCTGTCAGTTTTCAAAAACTTTTTAGCCAGCGGTTTTTCCACCCCAGCCCTACAATAGTTTTCTTGGTTGAGAAGACCTCTCACTAAAATAGGATTTTTTTTTCTTTCTTTGTTTTTTTTCTTTTTTTCTTTTTTTTTTTTTTATTTTAGCTTTGCCAACCTAACTGTTACACTCCCTTTCCTTCCCCGTCTAGTTCTGAGTATACGAGGCGTACAGGAAGAGGACCCCCCAGATCCCCAGATCATGCGGTTGGACAACATGCTGCTAGCAGAAGGTGTGTCGGGCCCCGAGAAGGGTGGTGGATCGGCTGCAGCGGCTGCAGCTGCGGCAGCAGCAGGGGGCTCACCTACCGACAGCAGCATCGAACACTCCGACTACAGAGCTAAGCTTGCCCAGATCCGCCAGATATATCACTCTGAGCTGGAGAAGTATGAACAGGTGAGGGCTGAGGAGATTTGTTTACCCGAACACATCCTGATATTCACAAATACTGGAATTTTAAAATAAAGTAATGAAACTGAATGTTTATTTGGAAATGTGCCTCTTTGCCTGGGTCTCGTATGAATGTGACCCTAATGATTTCATTTGAGCCATTCAACACTGCAAGACTAACTTAAGTTAAACTCATCTAATTACATAATAAAAATGCTGTATTTCTGTATCACTACATTTTGTTAAACTTAATAATTTACAAAATTTGTAATATTTATATATTGATATTATGATCTTTTTGTTTTTTGGTCTACACACATTTGGTTGTTTATGGCAGTGTTTCTTGGTGTTTTACTGGTACTTTTAACATTTTAAAAATGTCACTAGTAACTAATACATCAAATGTTCTATTAGTAGTATAGTTTTCTTAGAAAAGGGAAAGGCAGCTGATCAACAGTGAAGTCAGAGTCAGAGGCTAAAGCCTGTGTATCAGCATCAAATGTCATGGCACTAGATAAAATCTGCGCTCAGACTGTTGTCTCACAAATAGCATTCGCCTCCTCTCTCTCCCTGTCTATCCTCGGTCCAGGCCTGCAGTGAGTTCACCAACCATGTAATGAACCTGCTGAGAGAGCAGTCGCGCACACGGCCCATCTCTCCCAAGGAGATTGAGCGCATGGTGGCCATCATCCACCGCAAGTTCAGCTCCATTCAGATGCAGCTGAAGCAGAGCACCTGTGAGGCCGTCATGATTCTGCGCTCACGCTTCCTTGACGCCAGGTCTGTTTGCGTGTCTGCCTGATATTTTCTGTGTGTGTAAGATCATTGTTTATGTGTTTGTGGGCTTAAGTATGACTGACTATAGTGCTTGGCTCATTATCTATGCTCTGTGTCTGCGCCAGACGTAAGAGGCGCAACTTCAACAAGCAGGCGACAGAAGTGCTGAACGAGTATTTCTACTCCCACCTATCTAACCCTTACCCCAGTGAGGAAGCCAAGGAGGAACTGGCCAAAAAGTGTGGGATCACTGTGTCTCAGGTGACTGTCTAACAATGCTATCATCCAAGACAGTACAAAACACTAGCTGTTTTTGTTGAAGCTGACAGTATCGCCTGTTTCCGTACCAATATCTGTTTTATTGCATATTGTAGCAACTTTTCAATAGCTTTCATTTGTATTTGTTAAGATCCATGATATCCCTTGTTAAATCTTTTTTTATTGGAGACAAGTATTAAAGTGAGCCCACAACAGCTACATGAGTGCATTCGAATATCTGACACCCATCTGTCCTGCAGGTCTCTAATTGGTTTGGCAACAAGAGAATACGCTACAAGAAGAACATTGGTAAGTTCCAGGAGGAAGCGAACCTCTACGCAGTTAAAACAGCGGTGGATGCTGCCAATGTGTCGGCGCAGGCTAGCCAGGCTAACTCTCCAGCAACGCCCAACTCAGGTACCACATGCTTCATCTCATCCTCCCACTTCTCCTCAACAAGCTTCAGTTCTGCTACATACACTTGTGTTTTTTTACACTACACTTAACCTGACTGACTCGCATAATAGCTGTTTGTTGACTTTGTAGTACAAAGGCGGCCCACACTGCACAACAACCGGGCGTTCAGATATCACTGTGATTAGAAACCCATGTGAAATTATCTAGTTTATTTTATATGTAACTTAATGGGATATGTATTATAAACCAACAAGGTTTATAATATATCTTCCCTTACGTGTAATTGAAAACAACAAGCCAACTCTTAAATGTTGGTCTATAATCTGGCTTTAGCACTCTTTAGCACGGAAGATCAGATTTCTTGGCAAATATTAGGTATATCAGAACGGGCTCTGTTTAAGTCCTCAGCTTTCCAGTTTTGGTGAGTCTGTGACTACTGTAGAGTCAGATTTCTCATCTTGGCTGACAGAAGCAGAACCCCACATGGTCTTCTGTAGTCTGCCCATTCACCTCAGTGTTAGACTCTTTTCTGCTCTCCAGTTTAAAGAGTGATTATCAGAGTTACCACGGCTTTTCTGTCTTCCTACAGAACTGCCATTCGCTGCAGGTTTTGGTCTGTTTGGGGAAAATCCCAAGAGATCAGCAGTTTCAGAAACACTTTCATGGCACCAGCAATCATGCCAAAGTCAAAGTGACTGAAATCACCTTTTTCCCCACTCTGCTATTTGTTGTTAACATTAATTGAAGTTCCTGACCTGGGTGTGCATTATTTATGCTGGCTAATTGGATTTTTGCATTTTGGTCTTCTACCAAAGTGCTCAGTTAAAATAATATGTCCTTTGAAGCATCTAATAAAGCATTTTTAAGCTAACCAAGACTAATAATGATAGTCGACCATTAAGTTTTGTCCTCGGATGGCTCTGCTATTCTCCCTTTATCTTGCTCTTTTGGTTTGTGCAGTGTGGGCAGCCTTTGTGTTTTCCTGTCTGACAGCCAAGTTCATCTTGTGCTGTTTTGTGTGCAAGATGCTTTTCTAACGCTCCACATTTGCTAAACTGTAATATAACTCAGGTCTGTTGCTATACTCAGGGAGGGATATCCTTAATGTGAACATCAAGTTATTTCTGCCCATCTATCATATTTCTGAAAGTCATCCCGTGATTTCCTTGTGCAATTGCTATTTGTTATTTGAACCTACTTTTACAACAAACAAGTATACAAGACACAGCACATAATGTAGTAACCCCAATTTGCTAAGGAAGCTGAGTGGACCAGGTAGGTGATAATTCAGATGTTTTGACTGTTTAGTTGGTTCCCTTTTCATGGTTTCACTGTGCTCAAAGTGATTGGTGACCAGCTGTGTTATTGATGGCATCTGCGAGAAACTGGATGTTGCCTTTTTGTTACCAAATGAAATTCCCTGATGAAACTAAGGCAATCTTCGAAGAGGGAGTAACACAAATCACTCATTGAGCAGAGTGGTCTATAATTCATTAATGCTCAAATATTCAGTTCAAATCATGATTTATGTCACAGTTTTGTACATTTTTCATCAATATATTAAACCAGATTTAAAAGTTTTGAACCTTATTGGTGAAATTTGTCAAGATTACGTTAACAAGCAGACACAGAATGAATGAATTCATAGAATATCTTGGTGAAGTGTCAGTTGAATTGCACCATAAGAAAAAACCAGAGATAACAGACAGTCTGAACTTTTAAGTCATTATATGAAGTGTTATTTAATACAGCCAAGCAGTGTCACCTGCATGATAGTGTGTCAAACCTGTCTTACATGTTTAGTCTCACCTGAGATGCTGGATATTCTCCACCACTGTCAGACTGCCATCCGCCACCTGCCCTCCAGTGAATTATAGCCAACAATGACAGAGAAACACCACCGTCTCTGAGGAGCTGGATGTGTGTTCTGTACAAAAAGCTGTCTATAATTTGCACATGACACCAGATCGTTAAAAGAAGCCTAATTTGGTTTTTTGCAGCTATTAAGTGCAAGTTTGCAAAAATTGGAATTGGAATAGACCTGTAGTTTGGTATGCAGCTGATGTGCATGGCCCATTAGAAAATGGGTCATTCAGAATTAGCTGACTGAGAACAGAGGCCCCATATTGAAGCTGGTTATTAAAAGTTAGTGCTGCAAGTTATTGTCCATGACCAGTGGTGACCTTTTGACCCCATGCCATGGTGATGGAGCTGATTGCATATTGGCTATATATATTGCCTGCAGGGTCACCAGGGTCATACAGTTTGTCTCACACAGGCGATGCCTACCTCGGCCTGCGTTCTCTCAACGGGGAGGGTCTCAGCATTGCCCCCTCTCTACAGCCGCAGGTATGCACTGAGGACAGCTACAGAGTTGACCCTCATTGCTGTTAACCCAGCCACCCAGAATCCTTTGGATCCCCAACCTTTGCATAGCTCCTTTTGACCTCGACCTCTCCTCAGATCCTATCCCGACTTTACCTTTGACCCCATGGACTCCTTCAACAACACAAGCACGCACAAACTGACAGTATGCCCTGTGCAGTGAGCCCTGAAGAGCTTATGGCTTCACTCGAGGGACATGATGTCAATTACAGAAGGAGATGTAGGATTCATAGTTGAAGAGTCTTACACAAACAATATACATATAGCCCTTATTTGTATACATGTCCCAGCAGAGCACAGAATCTGCTTCAGTGCAGAACCCCTAGACCAAATTAGGGGGATCACGGCCTTCTTTAGCTGTCTTGAAGCTGTCAGTGCAGAGCTGAATGGAATATTCACATAAACCTGTGCTGAGGTTTTATCCAGCAAACCTTCACCCAATGTGAACCTCCTGCCTTTGTCGTTTTTTTTCCCCGTCCTTCAAAACATTCCTCCATCCCATATGTCCATATTGTCACTCCTTTACCTGTGTAGACAGAAATTTCTTCAAGCCAAATTGTTATTGTGTAGTTTGTAGACAGATGTAGTTTTGTTGTTCTGGATGGATCCACAGATTTCTGATGCAGCATATGGTAATATAATGATAAAAAAAGCACCATCCGCTCTTTTCACAGAGCATTAAAGTAGTTTCAATGAGACTCGTGAAGGTTGATGAGTAAAGTAAGTTTAGTTGCATTGACTACACAAGCTCACAAGTACTACAGATTGGTGCTAAATGCAGCAGAGGTCTGTGGGTGCTGTCACTCCTCTGTCTAAACTGTGGCAGTGTAGCTGGAAAAAATCTAGCTGTTGGCATGTTAACTTTGTTGTGCTGAATTTGAAATTTGTGGGTGCGTCTCGTCTCCGACAGGTGGATATCCTGCACCGTGCTACACACCTGACGGGCGGCTATGAGGAGCTGTCGGGTAGTGGCCTCTACACCCCTCATCGCCTGGATGTGAGTAGCCACACAGCCCCTCATGTGGTGCAACTGATGAATGAAAATGTCTGGACATGTGTCTTGCTTGAACTTGATCAAGGGAAGGAGAAATGGGCCAGATCTTTCTCTGACTTCATGGAAACATAGTCAGTGGTTTCCTCCCCGACAAGTGTTTCTGAGCAGCACATTTAAACACAGCAGCAAACAGATGTGATTTCAGCCCTGGTTGAGAAATCGTGCCTTTTTTTGTGTAAGTAAAGGGAAGGTTCAACCACAAACAGTCATAACTACATAGCATTTTAAGAGGCCGTCCTGTCACAGGAAAAAACAATCTTAAACGTGTCACCATTAATGATGGAGCCTGAATACAAGATTGGTGTCATTACGTCTTATTGCATCTGTTTCTGTGAATGCCTGCAGAGGGTACGAAGGCTGCTGCAGCTTTTTTTTGCTGCTTCCTGCTGCCGCAACCTTCTCAGTAGGTCAGGAAGCTGCTCTTGTGTTACATGAGGTCCTGAATTTATTAACAGTTTTTCAGTAACCAGTAAGTTCAATCTTCAGCTGCAGTTAGAAAAAAAACTGTAATCTATTTATTTATAGACCACTAAATCATAACAGATACTTCAAGGCACTTTACATATAGAGCAGGTCTGGACCAAACTCTTTAGAGAATTATCTAAAGAAAAACATGAGGAAGCACTTGGTGAAAACAAAGCTCTAGTCATGAATCTCCCTCTTCATGCTCAATTCTCTCTCCCTTGACAGGCTAACAGCTGGCAGGACACCACCCACCCCCCATCGGTCACCTCCCCTCCCGGTCCTCCTGGCAGCGTCCACTCCGACACCTCCAACTGATCCGTTGGCTCTCCCTGCCATCACTTTATTCCCACTGTGGTCTGCTCTGACTACCATCCTCTGTCCCCATTCTTCAGTATCCCCCTTGTCTCTCCACCAGACAGCCACACAAGGCTGCATTTGCATTTCATAAACACAGACTGTGCTGGAACACAGGACAGCCGAGCAGTAGTTAGGAGGCGTTCTCCCTCCACCCCAAAACTCCGCTTCAACGCTCGAAGCATTAAAGCCGACACAGATAGAAAACATCTTTACTATCAAGGACTTTTTGGAAACCACTGACCCAGCTGTGTAGATGATCATGATGTCTGTACATTATGTGTATATGCACGTTAACTTCACACTCACACAGCTTGTCCATGTGCTGTTGACCTCTGCACTCAACCCTTTGCTTTGGAAAACTGTGTGTGATTGCCTGTATCTCTTGAAGCCTTTGGCATTTGACAGCCAAACTGTTGATACAGATCACCAGGGAGCTCTGCTCACCTTGCTCGTACCAAAGTGCTGCCCCAGTAGTTGTCAACACATCTGTTCCTCCGAGATCACCCTCTACCAACTCTACACAAGACGCTGTTGTACGTTCCAGTCCTTACAGGTTGATATTTCATTCTGTTGGAGATATCAAAGTGAATAATCGAGACATGCACAAAAGGTGCATGAGACCCTCTTTCATAACACACACATGCGCACACACACCTTACAACTTTTCAGTCGTTTTCATGGCGAGCTGACTTAAAAGATGTGTCAAGCACAAAAGTTAGCATCCTTGTTATGGGTGTCTCTACCTGTGAAAGGGTAGTTAGGGGATCACTGTTCTAAACCAGGCAGGACAGGTGATTATAGGGCTGGCGAGAGGAGGATGAAAGGGCAGAGAGAGGAATATCTGTGGTTGAGTGGATGTAACTAATAGCCCTTTTTGTTGCTAACCAATAGAGGGTGCTGGTAGATGGCTTGTAGACTTTACTTCTTGCTTTCTGTCAACTAGTTTATTTGATTGTAGGCTATTTTCTAATGCTGTTTCACCAAGAATGCACCAGCCACCACCAAAAATGAGCTCAATAAAGCATCTAAATGACGTTAGGAAGGGTGGAAAGATTGTGGGGCATTGATGTGTTATTGGGACAAACGTGACATGAATTTAGAAACGTGACTGTCTTCCATGCATGTAGGACTTCCTAGGCGTGATATTGTTTTCATTTAACCTTCCGAGTTTTTAGCTTTGTTTTTATTAACAAAAAATAAAGGGTATAATTATTACAGTCAGACCAAAAAGGAAAAAGTGCATCATGTATTGCTATGATGTGTGTGTCTCTGTGTGGGCGTGTGTACAGTCTTCTTGGGATGTCTTAGTCAAACTGGCTGGTGCCCTCTGACCTTTGTAAGCATAATAGAGACTGGGTGCTTCCACCAGCCATTGACCACCAGGTGGGGGTTCAGCTGAGATCTCCTCCCCATCTTGAAACATTTAAGCTTGTGAGCCTGAGGCAACACGCTACAACCTTCTGTTGTACCAAAAACCAAAAATACCACGTTCAGCAATGTAATAATGCTACTCTGTGTCTCTAAAGTTGGTGCACAGCCACCTTTTCAGTTCGAGGCGAGGAGGGAATTATATTTGTATCCGTGTCTCTCTTGTGTGGTGTTGTCATGCCTCAAGTTGATTTGATTTTCGGGGTTTTCGTTGTGGGGCTTCTTGGGCGGGTGGGCAGAGGGAGGACTGTCATATCAGACCTGTAATTTGATTGTGAGCATTGAAGTTATGCTCTCCCCTTTACCCATCTTTTAATATCCTCTGCTAAAAACCACAACTACTTTTTGTTTAATCTTTCTATGGCCAATTGGGCAAGGGCTTCTCTCTCTCCTCTGTTACCAAAAAAAGAGGCAGCACTGGGTGCAGTAAAACAATTTGTGTTCAAGACAAACCTGCAATGTTTTTTGGGGATTTTCATTCTTTGGAGCTATTTTATACGTTAACTGTTATGTGAATAACAAAGCATTTTGATAGTAAGGTAAAGCCTTATGAATATTTAAGTGTCAGTCAAGACTTTGTTGAACCATATGTTACAGAACAAAACTTGAGCTTGTAAGCTTGGTCACATATGATATCCCACATTTAATTACATGTTTTGTTACTCATCGCAGTTCATACAACCGTATCTTAATAACGTTATCGCCACACCAAAATTATCATGCCCTTCCCCCTTTTTCTACCTGTTGTAATGGATGTCACTGTACAGTTTGTGTAATGTTTCAGTATTTTTTTTTTTTCTTTTCTTTTATAAACTTTGATGTTTGGTTGAAATGCCAGTTTTATTTGGCCTTTGTGCCACAGAATTCATGATAACTCTGTATCAATTTTCAATATTATTTAGATCTTTTGTTACATAACCGGGTGGCAATGTATGGTTTACAGGTGTAACATTTGGTGCTGTGGAAAGATAATCCTGTTATTAAGGTTCTGTAATTGACATTATTTGCTAATCCCTGAACACCCCTTAACCAATGGTTCTGATCATTACCCACTTTCCCTCACTAATGCAGTCACTTTAAAAAAATTTCACTCCACGTTTGTGCCCAATTTAACCCTGAACCTTGTTTGAATGCTGCTCAAATGATCCCATGAAGTCAGAACTTTGTTTTATGGAGTGGCAAAAGGAGTTTTTACACAGATGGCTGTTAAATTCAAGCTCATTGAGCATCAGATTTACAACCCCATTAAAATTAAATGTATCAGTGCAGATGTTGCCTGTTATGAGGAAAATTAATCCCAGATTAATTTGACTAACAAATGCTAAATGGCAATTTATTTTAAATAGTTGAATTCCTGTTGCCCTGAAACCAGCAGCGAGCCAGACTTGGTTAAATGCATGTTGTGCACTTTGGTCCAGTCGTCGTGGTGAAACGCCTTTCTGTAGCAACAGTGATGTTGGACTTTAACCCAAACCACTGTCGTGTTTCACACAGTGAGATATGCTGCAACATTAACACAGAACTTAATTTCACTGTCCATCATGAGTCTGCATGTGACTAAATGACTTCCACAGCATCAAATGTCTCCTTAAGCTGTTATTTCTTTGTTTTTATTAGTATATTTGTATCTCCCCTCTTTCCCTTGTATTTACCCCTCTCTCTACCTCTGTCTTTCCATTTCTCTTGTATATAACCCCCACTGTTTTCAGACTTGTGAGTCTGTATGAACTCCTTTTATACCTCAACTTTAGAATTGTTCTAGAAAGAGTAAAACAAAAGGAAGAATATGACAAATTGTAGTGTTCTTATTAGAAAATTAATAAAATGATTTAGTGTGATTTTTTTTTTTTTTTTTTTTCAGTATTTGGTTTCAGATTTTAGGAGTGTTTCATTTTATAATTTGTCACAAATGCTCTTGTGATAGTCAAATGTAATAAAAGGAGAGATTGCACCATCTGATGATTAATATGTGAATCTGTCCTGAGAAACGACAGTGTTTTTTCCAACAGAATTTTAATTGCTGCATCTTTATCTTTATATGTTGAAGTCAATTAATCAATTGAAATATGCAAGAGTTAATTTGACAAAAGCTTGCAAAAGAGAGAAAAAAAAAAAGATTTGATGACAGTAAAATGTTTTAAACATTATTTTTGTTTGTTTTAACCACAGACCTACAGCCATCAGACTCCCAGCATTGTCCAACTGTCGTCTTTATTCCCTGTTGTCTGACTTCTGGACAGAACCAATAGATTCCTATGGGAAAAAAAAAAATTCTTGAATGGGCAGGACGACAAAGTGACAATTTAAAGGAAATCCGAAGTGTAATCTCTACTCCAGGTTGAACAAAATAGCTAAATCAAGCAGAGAAATCTCTGTTTTTTACGCCAGGTACCAGGGAATATTTACTTTTACTTCCCACCTGGTATACTTTCAATATCAGTGTGTTCATCAGTTTGGTAATTGTAAACTAGCATGACTCAGTGACATGAAACCTAAAAACCCTGGCACAACAGAGGACTTTGTTAATCTAGATAACATGTTGGCAGAACAAGCCTCCCTGGAAGTGTTGTGTTTACATTGTACAGGTTGTATCTTGCCCTGGCTGGTCACTAATCTTCTGTACAAATACCAACTAAAAGCAGCTGAGGGTACCTCTGTCAAAGGGGAGTCGATCGCAACAGCTGCTGGCTTCTTGTGCCCGGCATCACCTCTGCAGCACAGGCAGCACAAGATCCGCTTGAACGTTCCCCGCATCTCCTCGTCCCGCAGAGAGTAGATAATGGGGTTGACCAGAGAGTTGCACTCTGCTATCACCAAACAGAACTTTTCATACTTGTTGGCGTGGCTGCTGTTACCCAGAAGCCCGTCCAGTAGGAGTGTGATGAGGCCGGGGGTCCAGCAGATTACAAACGCACCTGCAGAGATGTGGATGAGGGCAGAAACAAGTCAACGATGAACTAAAAGCTTCCATAGAGGTATGAGATTTTGCATGACACTAGTGTCAGAGTGGAGATATGTTGATTGCTCATAATAATTTACTGCCTTCAGGATATGAGTCACATGGACGACCAATGAGGGGTCTTATGAAGAGAAATGTTTAATTTCACTTCAACGTCTGACATTCTTTTGAAACCAAACAACCACATTTATCAGGCAAGGTGCAAGAAACAAACCAGTTTCGGGGGAGCAGGGCGCCACAGAAAGCATGAAGTGGCGACAGCTGTACTATGAAAGACAAACTACTTCCATAACAGGAGTCAATCCGGTTTCACTTCATGACGCATAGAGTCAACTGAATTTCTGAGAAAAGTCAACAAGGGTACAATTTTTTTTCGTATTTTTGTAAAGCTCAAATGCGAGTTATATATAGCCCTCAACTACAGACGTGTTTTCACAGTAATTCAGCACTGGGTTTCTTACCCAACACCATGGAGATGGTTTTCAGCAGGTTGATAACAGTCTGCCTGTGCTGCATATCATATGTGTGTCCAGACACATACTGACTCTGGTATCTTACGTAGATGAAGATTCGAGCATACATGGCCACCATGATAAAGAAAGTGAGCAGGTTCAAAACTGCCCAGAAGATAAGGAAGCGGCGGCTGTAGAGAGGAGCGATGATGGAGCAGTCATTTAGATTGCACTCGCAGTTCCAAAACTTGGAGGGCACCAGCCCCATGATGGTGCTCACGGCCCAGATACAGACCATCAGGAGCACCACGCGACGTTTGGACATCTTGCTGTGGAGCTGCATGGCCATGATGGTCTGGTGTCTCTCCACAGCGACAGCCAGCAGGTTGGCCACAGACGCTGTCAGGCTGATGTCAATCAGAGCCCCGCGGATGTACCACTGCTCCTTTGTGAGCATCCTGGTCCAGGGGCCCGTGTTCAACATCAAGTTGACATAGGCAACCCCGGCAAACAGGTCTGCTGCCGCCATGTTGCCCATCAGATAGTAGATGGGAAAGTGAAAGCGGCGGTTCATGAAAATGGCCACCATCACCATCAAGTTGGCCAGGACGACAATGAGACACACAGTCAAGCCAAGTCCGATCACCACCAAGTCCCGCGTCGTCCACTTCTCGCTGATTGTCTTACCCACATGGTCGTAGAAGAAGGTGACATTGTGGGTGTAGTAGCAGCTATTGGACACGTCACTCTCCATGGCACTGCCTGCAAACACAAAACAAGTCCTTCAGCATATTTTTCCCCCATCAACAAGAAAATCTCTACATGATCAAAGCTCACCGTTTCAGAGATTCATGACACATAGTTATCTTCAGGCTTTCCTTTCAGTTGCACTCAAAATACAGTTGACTAGTGCAGTTTGTGCATCAGCATACTTGCTGTCTACACAAAGCTGGCTCCTTTATACACATTGATTATTAATGATTTCAGTTTATAATGTGACAGATGTGTGGCTGTAAAGATCAATGTGCTGATAATAAAACTGGATAAATAAGGTTGTGTTCACTTCAATTGTTTTCTCTAACCCCCCCCCCCAAAAAATACTTTGTCTCTTCCAACTTCTTCTTTTGTCTACTCAGACCCAAAACCGCAGATTTCAGGATAATGATAGTCATTTTTGTTACTAATAATTAAAACTACAAAACAACTTTTTCCAATATGAGAAACAACGGAGAGAAGACGTGTTTATTTCTAATAAGGTGCTAAACGCGAAGAGAAACACGGACAGCTGAAGAGCAGACAGACTCCGTCTGTTCAACGGAACTCGTGGAGATTTTCATTTTACTCTCCGTAAAAAGAGGAAACTTTAGTTGGTTATAACCTACCGGCCGCTCAGCGTCCCCTCCATCCAGACAGGGCTGCCATGAGACGGAAGAAGAGGCTCCGGCTCCGGCTCCCGGTGGAGAGTCCGCTTCGGTGAATCAGCTTCACTCAGATCAGCTGCTGCCCGCCGGCAGGTGGACGTGGTGCCTCCACCTGCAGCCGGAAATGTCGGAAAAAACATGCACGCAGTCGGCTTTGTGTGTGTGTGTGTGTGTGTGTCATTTCGTCCATCTAAGTGAGGGATTTTGATTTGGAAGAACAAATGTGGATGTTCAAAAATGTCTCACAACTTCATTCTAAAAATTACTTTCATCAACAACAAAAAAAAAAAAAAAAGAAGAAGAAGAAGAAAAGGAAGCCCTGTGTTTGTACAATTCCCCAGAAGTCGCAGCTACAAGTGAAGCAAACAGCTAAAAGTTCAATAGTAAAATAAAGCATGTTGACAAATATTTTTTAGCGGAAATAAACCAGATATTCACATTGGTAAGTTTGATTTTAAGATATTTACTATATTATCACAAAAGTCACCAAATTACCGCAAATAGAAGAAACCAAGAACAGGTCTCAAAAATATGCATTAGTATTATTATTGACTGTGTATTTCGTAACTGTAAGTGTAGGCCTGTGTGTTAAAAGTGTCTGTTGGATTGATTTTTAGTAAAAAAAAAAAAAGTTTTCATGGACGTCTCCGCCCTGAGACGTGTTTGTTTGTCTCCTTCTAGCGGCCACGGCGAAGAATGACAAGGAACTACAGAAACCAACTTTAGTACAAACGTGTCAACATGTATTGGATAAAACAATACCGACATTACAATGATTATTATGTATGTTTTTGCTATTTCCCCCCCCAAAACATCATTTATTTTAAATTTGCTTCAGCCTCGGAGCGGCTAGCTAGCTTGGAGAGCCAAGAGAAGCCATCAGCCGGCAGATACCGGCGGTATTCTGATTAATAATGATGTATCTTTCATTGAAATTCCTCCGTGTACTCATTATCTGTATTTTGGACGGTGCAAAGTGATAACTAAGGACAGTTATAGTAATAACATTAATCATACGGCTCCGCTTTGTCAAAACAGTGACCCCGAGAGTGGCTACAGAGCGGAAGTACACCCTCGAAGTTAAAAAATAAAAAATAAATAATAATAATAATAGTTCAAACTTACTTCTCATTAGAGTTGTGGTTTTGTGTGGTTGTTACTTATCGAAGCACATTATTTTGAAATCACCGGAAGTTGCAGCCGCTGTATTGACGCTTGGTGACGTAGTGCAGCATCTCATTGTGACCATAAAAGCAGCCGTCCCTGTTTATGATTGACAATAAACTGTCCACAGACGGGAACGGACATTAAAACTTACTAAATTACTGAAAGTCACGAATGTGAGGTAGCTATTTAGTTAGATAACAAAACTACTCATTTCTCTGCTCCCTTTTTTCCATTTTTTTAGGTCCGTATATTTTCTCTAAATCACATCATGTGTCCACACTGGTATTAAAATAAAATATAGCCAGCACAGGATATGTCCCGGATTAAAAAAGGGTGAATATTTATGTATTTATTTGGAGGCACAGCTTCTGTCAGGTGTTATAAAGCTATTCAGCATGCCAGAAAAGTGTTGCGAATCACTGTCTCATATTTGCTTCATTTTGCAACCTGCAGGCAATGAATGTTGCAACAGCAGTTTTTCTCTGTTATTTACATTCTTTAAGTGGCAACACGTAACTGACGCATATTTCTGATTTCTGATTCTGATATCAGATGTAGCTCGGTCTCACCTTTTCCTTCCCTCATTATCATTATGACTGACAGGAGTTCAAGTGTCAAACTGAGGAGCTTAAAAACCGACCAGAACCACGGAAGTTGGTAAAAAGACTAAAAGAGACAAAACTTTATTTATTTTTTTTATTTTCTATAAAAGAGATGAGTTTATTCAACAGACTTAATCGGAGACCTCGATAGACCACTCACATACCAAACGATAATCGAGGAAAATGTATGAACAAAACCCTTAAAACAGAACATATGTAACACAAAATAAAATACCTGAATAAAGCAAACTCTGGGCTGAGCTGCAGGTCAGCACATTCTCTGTAGAACTCATGGCACATTATGTCTGACAGTTACTGTGAAAACAAAACAAAAACAAACAAACAAAAAAAAAAAAGACTGAAAAGGAATGAAGGTTTTCTTTCTTTTACCCTTTCAAAACCAATCGAATAATAAAAATTATATATTCATATATGGTGGACTTCATAGAAATTAAAAAGGTGATTTAAGCTCAAAAACGAATTCTCCTGAAGTACTGTTTATCCGTTTCTTTGCCTCCCTTCAATAGAATGCTTATCTACACTGCCGAACATGCCTCCTCGCACCACACAAAAAAAACCAAAAAACAAAACAAAAACACACACAGTCACACAGCCGTCCAAATTTACACAGTCGCACTCACAGACAAGACTCAAACGCTAGTGTGGCAACGCTGAAACATCTACCTAAAATCTGCTGATTGACCAAAATGAGAAAGTAGTTGTCAGGTGTGTACACTCATAGAAGTCCAGCTAAAACTAAATTTAAAACCCGAATATTAACCACGGGTAAAATATAAAATGCTGTCTTTTCCTTTTTTTTAAATTTTTTTTTTTACTCAAACTCTTCCAAAAATCTCCCTCCCCCCTCCCCCATTCAAATATTACACCACCCATTCCTGACTCACCCTTTTTCTAGACCCCCTCAAAGTGTAATATAACCCAACGAGAATTGCAATACAATACAGGCACTGGAGAAAAACACCATAAGAGACAAGTGGAGAGGACGAGCTGCATTCAGATTTCAACCCTTCCCTGGTCCAAACAATGTCCCCAAGAACAGAATTAGAACTCACATCCACTATTATTGAACAAGAACAAATATAGAAATCAAAACTGTTTTTTCAGCTTTTTCTGAGTCATAATTTTTGGAACCATTTGCCTTTTTGTTTCGTGTTGTCAACAGTGTGCCCTTGGTGACGGCCTGATGCAGAAAATAACTAGGAGCTCCTTCAGATCCCTTCAACTATTTTTACTAACCTGGTTCAAGTAGCAGCTACAAAAAAGGTGGTGAGTGTTTGTCTTTGATCCCCTGACTGTCCCCCCCCCCCCCCCAGACACAACACTCTGCTCATTGATACTTGATCAAGGCCCATTTGTTCAGATCAGACACAAAGGGAACAGCGAGAGGCTCCTCGTCTTCCCACTTCGTTACTGATCCAGTAGTGTCACTATTGTGATTAGGCTGATGATATGAACATTTTCAATATTCCTTCTAAAAGTGTAAAAATACAAAGAATGGTGCAACACTTGTAGTGAAATCATATTTCAACTAAAGCCGGCTGGACCATTCCACTCTTCTGCTGACAATGTCCTGTTGTGGCTTTAAATTAAAAATACAAGGCAGGATGAAAACCTCCAACTGATTCAATCTTTGATAAAATACTTACTGGAACTACAATAATGCATATATTTAGGGTTTTTCCACTAGCTACCTATCATGTTTTAGGACAAGTAATTGAGCATAAAAGATAATGGGTTGTTTGGCATAGACATAAGTGGTGGAGTGTGTTGGTGTGAAGATTCAAAGAAGGAAAAAAAAAAGAGATCCAAAATAAACAGTTATTGTAGTATAAGAAAATACTTTTTTACAGTAGATACTAGATGATGAAAAAGATCTGCGCTGCTCCTACTCCTGGTTGTAAATGTCATCTTTTGTCCATGTGTGCAGGCCACAGAACATTATGGTCTGTTTAGGAAAGAGGTGTAAGGCAAAGTGTACCTTCTCTGCTGAGAAATATACATGATTTACAGTATGGAAGTTGCCCACCTTCCCCCTCCCAAACCATTTCATGTGTTCACTTACAACAAACAAATTAGAACAGAAAAGACCAGTCGTCTTCATCACCTCAGACATCTGGCAGTTTTCAAAACACTGCTGCACAGTCTGTCAGTACATTATCAGAGCATCTTCATTCTTATTGGGATGTCTTTACTCTTGCAATTATTGTTGTGCCCACACACACCGTTAGAAACAAGTGCAATAAAGGCAACTGTGCCAGCAGGGGTCCATTTGCTCATGTTGAGAGATATCAGGCAGACGATGAGACAAGACCACCCCCATGCGGTGTGTGTTGTCCATCCATAGGGGTAAAGTGAGCTGTGTCCTCCCCGTCCAGCGTTTGAACTCAAAGCCTCCAAGCGTCTGTCATATCTATATACAGTCCATGTCTCTCCGCGGTGCATGGTCACGGAATCTCACTTTAGAGGAAGTGTACATCATCCGAGTTTTTTCCGTTTTTTTTTTTTTCTTTTTTCTTGTTTTGTATTTTTGTTTATTTTTGCAGTTACGTTTCAGTTGCTCCCCTCCTCAAAACAGGTTTTCCTCAAAGATAGCCATTAAGTCACTTTGGAAATTCATGTCAATAGTTGCTGCCATCTGAAGAGAGAGAGAGAGAGAGAGAGAGAGGAAAAAAACAACTAAGCATTTTTTTCTTTGCATTCATTTCTCCTGAGAATGTACCTCTAATTTCTTGAAAATTGATCTCACACCTACAAATGTAATTACAAAGATCCCTGTTACTGTTCAAATTGAGCTCTTTCTCTATGGTGCATGGTCTCGATTCCCTGTCTTTTCTATTTACTAGAATTAGCATCATATTTAACTCCATAACACTAAAGAATGTTAAATGATCTTCTCACCGCTTCTCGCCTCCTCCTCTCCTGTTCTCGGCGGCGTGCTAGCTCTCTTTGTTGGTCTAGTGGGTTCTGTGTGGTGGGCTGAGGTGGCGTTGGGGGTTGAGGAGGCTGCTGAATGGCAGTAGGCTGGGGCTCCTGCTGCTGCTGTTGCTGTTGCTGCTGCTGCTGCTGTTGTTGCTGCTGCTGCTGTTGTTGTTGTTGTTGTTGTTGTTGCTGCTGCTGCTGCTGTTGTTGTTGTTGTTGTTGTGAAGGTGCTTGGATGTGCTGTTGTTCCAGACGCCTGCGTGGCTCTTCATGCACCCTTCTGCTTGGCTCCATGACATCCTCGTCATCCCGACCTCTGGAAAACATTCAGGGCAAAAATTCCAACCGGGTGAAATCAAGCACTTTTCACACAGCTGTGGGGTTTTCATGTTGGAGTGAGAGTTGTTCTTGAATCTACATCTGGACTCATCAGGATTTCTCAAAGGTAAAATGGCTCAGATAAATAAATAACTAGTAAAAACTACTATAAACAACAAGCCTAATCTGCACACATGTGGTGTACTGCTGCTACAGCAAACTGGTTTATAAAACTGGGAGAAAGTCTACCAAAGTCTATGAAATTACAACATCTGGAAACATGAGCCAAGCTGCTGACACGGGTAAAAGAACTGGTGGCCAATACTCATTTTAACTTTAGCATGCTCTGTTAACTTTACATGTGGTTTAATATTATATTAGTATCATGAAAATCTGTACATCACTGAAAGAGTTGTTGAACAACACGAGTTAATTAGTTTGACACATTATTCAAACCACAGTGTTAATAGTTAAAGAATGAGAAGACACCCATGTATGAATAACATCCTACAGTTGTTAGTTGCACCTTATTTTCAGTGGCTGCTGTCATCTTACTATGTGGGCACTAGAGGGCAGAATGCATCACCTTATTGTTAGCTTGCACAAATATATATTGAATATTCTTTACCCATTACTTAGAGCCCTCAGATTTCTCAGTTGAGTTCAAATAAATTCAAACAATTTCATATTTCAAATGACTCCCAAAGATGAGTCTAAATCTTGGTTGGAATAACTGGCTGGCCTCTCAGAGTGATTAATATGCATTTTCAAATCTGCATACCCAGACAGCTTGCTCTTGTTGTAAAACAGCTGTTTCTGGCTTCAATTGCTGTAAAACCTACATACAAATATTGTCCTTTATTCTGTCATTTCTGAGTTCTCTGAATCAAATACAGGTTTTATTAATGACAGGTATATCTCATCAAACAACAGTCCAGCATGAGGTAAACAATGTTGCATTTCATATAAAGGTGCATCTAAAGCCATTACAATGTTTTTCAAAGGTTTTTTTTTGTTGTTGTTGTAATTTAACACAACTTGTTCATTTTTGTGAGCCATTGGCCATATATTACACTCTGTCTAAAGAATAAAAAATATATGAGTTTAACTTTTGAAATTAAATTCTGAGGAAAAAAAAAAAAATATATATATATATATTTTTTTAGATGCAGCTGTATTTTGTCTGCAAATTTCTTCTGGCAACCTTACCGTAGTTTATCCTGCTCTCTGCGTAGCCGATCTTTTTCTGCCTGCTCAGCTTGGGCCTTCAGGGCTTTTTCCCTCTCCTCTTTCTCCCGGGCAGCACGGCGGAACTGCTCAAAACTGTCACTTGATGATTTCACTGCAGATAAGGGTGTAGATGTGGACTTTTGTGCCAGGCTGGCCCACGAGCCCATGTTCTTTAGTTTCACATCCTGACAAAATACACAGAGACAGGAGGGGTGGCCACATTAATTATCATTAGAGGTCAAGTCAAAAGTCTAGTTTGTGCACAAAAACAGAAGTTGAAGGATTTTTAGAAAGTGGCTCTAACACCTACCTGTACTTTTTTGGGAGCAATGGGTGTCTTGGACTCCTGCTTGAACTTGTCCTTCTCTTGCAGTAAAGAGGGTGGCCCACTGGGCTCAGAGGAGCGGATGACAGGCCGTGAGCTGTCCATGGACTTCACATCTGTTTAATACAAGCACACATACCCAGCACTCTGTCAGTATCTTATGGAGTTTCTTCTTCATACATGTTTCAGCTGCAGAATGTCTGAGGAAAAACGCAGAATACGGTAC